>QLOH01000123.1:0-1200000 GCA_026901365.1 Sesbania bispinosa
CCACCCCTAACATAACCTCCTCTTCTACCACCCCTCCAATTCATGTTTCCTCCTCTAATACCTCTCCACTGAGAGCTATGATCATTCTGTCCTCTTCCATTCACATCAGAACCACGACCTCCGTTATGACCTCCTCTAAATCCTCCTCTAAATCTTCTTCCCCGACCTCTCTTGTTGAATTTACCACGTTCACCATCAGTTCTTTTATTCTGTTTAGCTAGTAAAGCTTGTTCTGATCCTGATTTTTCACCATCTCTTTCTCTTAGCCTCTGCTCATGTGCTTCCAATGAACCTTGCAACTCTTCCAATTTCAAAGAATCAAGATCTTTTGATTCTTCAATTGCGATAACAATCATATCAAATTTCGTATCAAGGGTTCAGAGTACCTTCTCAACAATGGTTCTTTCTTTCATATTTTCTCCACACGACTTCATCAAATTGGTGAGGGATAGTAGCCGCAAAAAATATTCTTGGATGGTTTCTTGATTTTCCATCTGTAACAACTCGTATTGACGACGCAAGGTCTGAAGCCGCACCGTCTTCAACTTCTCTACTTCGGCATAACTCTGTGCCAAAATGTCCCAAGCTTCTTTCGCAGTTTTCGCTAATGAAATCTTCTCGAAGTTGCTATCGTCAACACACTGATGAATGTAGAACAAGGCCTTGCAATCTCATTTCTTTGCTTCTCGAAACGTGGCTCGTTGTGCGTCAGTGAGAATCTCCGGGAGCTCGTTGTAGTCGTTCAGAACGATATCCAAGACATCTTGGAATCCAAAGATTGCCTTCATCTTCACGCACCATCGATCATAATTGTTCAAGTTTTTGCTATCTAACATTGGCATGTTTCCCAGCAACGTGCCTCCACTACCGTTCGCCACCGTTGTGCTTCCCTGATCTTGAAGCTCTTGATACCACTGTAAGAGTGAAAGAGATATCTAGAGAGGATTTGTGTGAAAACTGAAAAAAAAAATATATTATGATTGCTCACCAAGTACATTATATACCTATCACCACAAGTTGTGGTATTCAGTTTTATTAATGGGCTTGGCCCAATACACATGCTGAATTACTTACTAACAATGGCAGAGGAGCATCAGTGACTCAAGTCCTTAACTACTTATGACATCCGTGATAGAATGTCTAACGGTACGGTGCCAAATTGAAGCAATGTGCAAGTTTTTCAAACGGTGCCGAATTATAGTGATGTGCAGAATATTTTTTTTCAGAAATAGAGGTCCAATCCACCGAAAACATAAATAAAAAAATCTGAAACATTGTGAGAAAGATACTCTAATTGTTTAGAAGCTGATATAGAAGGTTACACTTACAGAACCAAAATCAGGCAGAAAAATCATAAAAAATTGCAGATCTGTGGTATACACAACAGAGGGATTGAAACAGAACACAGCCAGACCTCCGGCCATGCTGTGAGTTCATGGTATATTTCTCAATCATGTAATTTATTATCTATCTAAATGAGTTCATGTTGTGATTTAATTTTGAATCTATATCATGCTTTGAATGAAATAAAACTAAAAATGCTCAATAAATTAATGAGTCTCAAATGTCTGTGTGAAAGTCCTTATTTCCTTCCATTACATGAAATAAATGGTGAAATGAAAGACACAAAATTATGTAATGAGACTAGATCTGCGTCCTCTAGCCACCCTCACCGGTCCACCGTGCTCGCCGTCCAGCCCTGCACGCCACCCCGTCGTGGTCTCGTCCCCGCAGCCGCACGTCACCGCGCCTCTACCTTCCCCTCTGTACGCCGTTCACGGCGGTTTTCCCCCAACTGCGGCTCTCTTTTTCATCTATAGCCTTTTCATCTATTATTTATTTATTTATTTTTATTTCAGTATTTACTCATTTAGCTTTTATATGTATATCCTTAGGTGTTTTATCTACCGATTACTCTCCCTCGTTTTCACCTTCCATTGTTGTACTGCTCTCCAGTATCAAACCTCCTTCTCCCTGCATTATTTCCTCTCCACACCGCGTTAAGTGTTTGCAATTTTGTATTTGAATTTTAGGATGTTTCGGAATTTAAATTAGGAAATTTAGTCATATATGTATCTGTTCTGGAAACTTAAATCTGGAATTTCTTATGAGAATACATAAGAAATTCTCTTTCGAATTTAAATTTCTGAAACATAAGAAATTCTCACGAAACAAGAAATAGGGAGGGAGTAGAGAGAGGGGATTTTTTACACTATTTTGTACTGCACTGAAGGTTGAAGCTAGTATATAGTGCCCCGTAATTCATCAATCAAGTTCTTATTGATTAGGCACTATACCGCCTCTATGCGTCTAGGGTGAAGCACCGGTGTTTCACCACTTTTTACCATTAGATCTATTATAAAATCCAATCAACGGTTGAAATCATTTATGGGTTACCTGCTGTAACCTTTCTTTGTGTCAATTCTATTGTGACCCCAGATAAAGTTTTAATTATGTTATCAACCCCGTGTAAATTGATGTGACGTCATGTTTCCATTTTTTTAAAGTGTTTTTGCTTACTTTCAAATTCTTTAAATTTTTAATATTTGATTTTAGATATCATGGACTAACGCCATTGTGTTGTCTTTGGGAGAAATGTCAAAATCGTTGTTAAAGCTTGTGATGTCAGGGCTCTGTGAGAAATTTTTTGAAAAAAATAAATAAATAACTTAATTTAGATTTATTAAATAAAATACTACAATCAATTAATTAGTTATTTTTTTATTTTTAAACAATTATAGTATTTAACTTGTTCCAATGTAAATATTTGCATCCAGTTGTTATAATTAATATATGTCTTTTTCACGTTGAAAATATCATAATACTTATAATTTAGATTAAGGTATATAATAATAAGATAATACTAATGTGTATAATGAAGTGTTAAAAATGTAATTATTAAAATTTAAATGGAGTAATTAATTAAAATAATTTCAAAAATGAAATATAATAATATTATTATATATAAAAAGCATATTTAATTAATGTTTATAATGAAAATTACTTTAAGTAACTTAAGACGTGGACAGTGGATATATGATTAAATTGCGCATGCTATTTAATATATATACGTTTGCAATTTAGCTTATAAAAAAAAATATGTTTGCAGTTTAATGAGCTAATGAACTAAATTACATTAAAACTGTTAATGTAATATTAAAAGGGCATAGTTCACATTCTAAAAGAATAAAGTAAAAGTTTCACATCGGAGGTTGTGTGGTTTGGGAAAAAGAATTAAAATAAAAAGACGGGGGTTGCTGCTATATACCTGTAAGTGTGGGGCTTTAATAGAAATATTGCATTATTCTTTAAGATCCGGTGAATGACCTGTAATCATAAGTTAAGGAAGGTGTAATATCGGTGTGACACCCATAAAGGTGACACACCCTAGAAGCACCATATGTTTCATTCCTGGTTTTGGTAAGGAAATTAAATAACAATGAACATTTTTTTAACATTTTTGGAAATTTTATTTTCAACTCATTGACGTTATTGATGTATTTCTAACTGATGGCTTCATGCATGGCGCTGTAGAGCCGTGGGGAGGGTGCAACCATGGCCCATGGATTGGGTACCACATGGGATACATACATACATACATACATATATACATACATACATATATGTGTGTGTGTGTAATAATGAATGATTAAAAAAATAGGGGTTAATTTTTAATAAGGTAGGTGCAATAATCAACTCACTTTCTATTGATATGATGTTAAGGCCCATTTGTTTGTCCAAGGTCCATTGTATTTTGCATTTTTTTTTGTGTGGCTAGCCTTTTCTCTTTTTATTTTTAATGTGGCGCTGTAGAGCCGTGGGGAGGGTGCAGCCATGGCCCATGGATTGGGTACCACATGGGATACATACATACATACATATATGTGTGTGTGTGTAATAATGAATGATTAAAAAAATAGGGGTTAATTTTTAATAAGGTAGGTGCAATAATCAACTCACTTTCTATTGATATGATGTTAAGGCCCATTTGTTTGTCCAAGGTCCATTGTATTTTGCATTTTTTTTTGTGTGGCTAGCCTTTTCTCTTTTTATTTTTAATGTGTTTAATTATGTTGGGTATTGGCCCAGTGATAACTTTTATTTTTAGATAAATTTGAGTCTCATTTTAATAATTTTGTTTCGTTGAAAGTTAAAATTAATACCTTTTGAAAATAAAAAATCTAAAATTAAAAAATACTAAAAAAATCTTTCAAAAATATGAAAAAATCAAAATTATTTTTTTAATTTTTTTAAATTAAAATCAATCAGTTTCTCAATCACTTGTTTGTTAGATTTACGTGATTTTGATTTCTTCATTGTATCTGGAGATATGTAGGAGCGAGTTTTACTCGTCAAGCCAAAATAAATATTTCCCCTTAAATAAAAAATAATTCCTTTTTAAACTTTGTCATCTATCTATAAAACAAAAAATAAATAAAAAATCGAAAATAAAATTCATTTTCTTAAAGTTTAGAATATGGAGTAAAATAAATATTTTTCAAAGTTAATTAATTTTAAACAATTAATTAAAGGCAACCATCCTAGGATGGATGTTGTGGGGTGCTAATACATTCCCTACGCATGTACAGACTCTCGAATCTAAATCGGGTTCCAAAGACCAGATTTTTTTTTAAAGGGTTTTTTTCCTGAAATTTTCCCTTAAAATAAATTTTGGTGGCGACTCTATTGAAAACTTAATTTTTTTGAATTTCAATTCGTCATCCTAATCCTGGTTGCGACAATAAATGATATAACTGGAAAGGAAGAGAGATAAAAAGAATAAATGAGATAAATTAGAATTGCAAAATAAATAAAGTGTATGAATATTATTGTTATTTATTTTCCGTGCTAGTGTTATCTCACATTCATTGTGAGATGGTAAGGTTAAACAAAAATTTTGAGTTTTTAGTGACAAGGCTTGTACGAGAAAAACTCTTTTTTTTCTTATTTTTGTTATTATTATATTTTAACTTTATGATTTTAGAAATAAAAATAAAAATAAATTAAAATTGCATGATAAAAGAAGACAAAAATAATGAAAATAAGTCTAAGATAAGCAATAACAATAATTAAAATGAATAAAGTTTTTTAATTAATATTTTATGATTTTGGAATTTTTCATTGTACTTGACAAGATTAATCCCTATTAATTAGATTTTTTTTTTCAAAATCATCTTAATTAGTTATGACATTGCCTTGTGCAGAATCTGTGTCCATTATCGATGTTAACCAAACGAGTATGAATGGTGGTGCCGGAGAAACCAGCTACGCAAACAACTCTACATTTCAAGTACTTTCTTTCTCACTCTAACATAAGTGTAATTGAAATATAGATAATTGCATGTTTTTTACATTGGTATTATATGAAATAAAGTCAAAAAAGTAATTATAATCACTTTATTATTATTTGTGTGAAATTTATTTCTCTCTCATAGTATGAGAAGAAGATGATAAATTAAAAAGAATAAGAGAATATCCAAATTTTTACGATATTTTCATATCTATTTGCTTTGACCTAATTTAATTAATGTTAAATACTAATAACATGTGATTACTCATGATCAATATTTTAACATAGAAAAATTTCATAGGGGGTCAAGCATTAGCCTCCATAAGTGATGGGGGCTATTCAACAATCATATTTTTTTATCATTAATTATATCTATTTTAATAATATTATTATTAATAAATACACCTATATCTGTTTTGTAGAGACAAGTGATCCTGAAAGTAAAGCCTATACTTGAAGAAAGTGTCAAGAACCTGTTATTCTCCACCACTTCTAAAAGCAATTTAAAAGTGGCAGATTTAGGTTGCTCCTCGGGACCTAATGCACTAATGGTTGTATATAATATCTTGACCATCATTAATAACACTAAAATGAGCCTAAATCATGAGGCTCTTACACTCCAAATTTATCTCAATGATCTATTTGGAAACGATTTCAATAGTATCATCAAGTTACTTCCTGAATTCTACCAGAGTATACAACAAGAAAGCGGAGACAAAGTTGGTTCATGCTTTATAAATGCAACACCAGGGAACTTCTATGAGAGACTCTTTCCTAATAATTACATTGATTTCTTTCACTCTTCCTATAGTTTCCATTGGCTCTCACAGGTCATTATATGCATTAGAGAAAAGATTACCATACCATGATATTATTTTGTGCTCTGTTTTGCAAACACTAAGTTTTAAACATTTTTAAATATTTCTCATCTCATATATATGTTTTTCTTGACATAGACTCCAGAAGAGTTAACCAAGGGAGCAAAACCACAAAACAAGGGCAACATATATTTAACAAGAACAAGCCCTCCAATGGTCTATAAAGCATACTGTGAGCAATTCCAAAGAGATTTCAAATTGTTTCTGAAATCACGTTCAGAGGAACTAACACCTGGTGGTAATATGGTACTTACTTTCATTGGAAGGGAAAAACCTCATCAAATTAGTGATCCGTGTGTGGTAATACTTGGAATGGTACTTAAAGACATGGTCTTAGAGGTACGTAATGAAATGAAGTTTTATTACCATTGTTATAGGATTGTTAAGAAACTAATTGGAAAACAAAGTTATTTTTTTGCTACTTGTGATTTACATTTATTGCGATCAATGTGTAGGGTTTGGTTGAAGAGGCAAAATTGGACTACTTTAATGTGCCTATATATGGTCCAACTGTAGAGGAAGTTAGACAAGTCATTGAAGTAGAAGGATCCTTTGCCCTTCAGACATTGAAAACTATCCAAATAGGTTGGGATGCAGATCTTCAGGAGGATGTTGATAATTTTGTCTTTAATAGCAAAAGGATAGTAGAGTTCATAACTAAGACTATTAGAGTTGTTTATGAACCTTTTTTATCAGCTGAATTTGGCAAAGATATGATGGATGAATTATTTTCAAGGTTTTCAAAGAAGGTTTCACAACTCATGGAATTGGAGACATTGGAGTATACAACTGTAGTCATGTCCCTAACCAAAGCTACTTAAAGAGGGGAACAAGTAGACATGTACTTTACTTGGACCACCAGATCTCTTGAGTCAGTTGTGGCAAAAGTCAAGTTGTTGTCATGAGAATGGCTTTTCTGACATGATGCTTGAACCAATTCATTGTCTTGTTTATGATTATGTTTGTAGTCTGTAAGAATCTGTGTGTTATGTTTGTAAACTGCTTGAATCTTGTAATGGGTGAGTACCCTTATACCCTTTAAATCAATAAAAGTTCTTGTGTGTGTATTGGCTAAGTCGAACATGTGTGTTATTATATAGTTAAATATATGAAGATAATTATTTTTTACACTTGAATTTTTATTTTATATTTGATTTTTTTGTGATAGAAATATGCCTTATTTGGATTCTTGTCCAAAAATAGTTTTACTTGTTGAAATTACAGGGTTATATAGAAGAAAGAAGGGAAGAAATATAGTAAAGATTTTGAATTGTGATTATGGTTTGATTATATAAAAGTCTAAGTAGAGTAACATTTATTTATACCGATACTTGACTCATAATCCTAATTAAATGAGGAAACTATCTAAAAACCAATCTTGAGAGATAATTTAATATATTCTAAATTACTCTATATAAGATATAACCTGAATTTATGAGATATTTTTTATATATTAATTCTAACACTAGATAAAGGCCTATGGTCAATCTTTATATTCAATACATAATAGAACCATGTGGTATAATTTATCCATACAGGTAATATGAAAAGGTTTAATTGTTGTTGATTTATTGTAACACTAACTAAAACTATAAAAAGTAATTTTTTTAAATATATCAATCAACGCAGTGGTTATCGCCTTATCGAGACGCAATCAAGTTGTGATGACTGATGAAGCATCATACTACAAGAAAATCATATAATAGACGTGACTTTTTTGCGACAGCAAAGCCGTCTCAAGGTCGTCGCAAACACTTTTTTTAATTTTTTATTTAGTAATTATCTAGAAAAACCTAGTGATGGCTCGCTAGCTTCATCGACTTTAGCGACAACCCGACCGTCGTTAAGCTAAAAACAGAGATTTGTGACGGCTTCTTTTGTATTTGCGACGGACTAGTCGTCGCTAATTGAAAATTGAATCGTGTGACGGCCCAGCCGTTGCAAAAGTCGTTGCTGATTTGAAAATTTATTCGCAGGTTTTATTAAAAAATTAACTAATAGTGATGGCTTTGGTTGACATTAGCAAGGCCATAGCTACGTTAAAAATTAAGAATACATACAGACTTTCCAACATAGTTTAGAAACTATGTAAGTTTGATCATCCACTTTTCTTGTATGGGTTACTCAATAATAAGAATTCAATTAATCTTAAATGGTTCTTATGATTAGGTTCGTGATGAGTGAAATGGATTAATCAACAATGAAGTTAAATCATTAGCTTGGGGACCCAACTCTAAAGCAAAATCATGGAACACATACTTTATTAATAGGTACAAATTTCAGACAAAGGAATGGTGTGAGGGTAAAAAGATCACAAATTGTAGGGTGCATGTAAAAGGACTTACTGAAGGCGGTGAAGATCACTTTTACAGCATCATCCACCATATCTATGAATTAGAGCATCTTGGTTTGAGTTACATGATTCCTCTCTTCTATTGTGAATGGTTTGATCTAACAAAAAATAGTGGCATGAAAGTTCAACCATAATACAACATTGTTGAAGTAAAGAAGAGTAGAAGGTATAATCAATATGATCCATTCATTTTTGCACAAAAAGCAAGACAAGTGTATTCTGTCCCTTATCCAGAATTATGTAAAGACTTACGAGGTTGGATTGTGGCAATCACAACAAAACCAAGGGGTCATGTTGAAGTTGATGGGGTTGAGGATGAAGTGCCTTATCAGGCTGATGGTTGTTCAACTTTTTTACCAGTTATAGCCATTGAACAATTGTCAGGCTTAGCTGAGAATCAATATGAACTAATAATTTAGCCTATCCCCGAATCAATGGTTGATGATGAATCTAACAATGAAGACATTCCATCAAATGAGGATGAAGTAGAGAGGTGGGATGACAATGAAGATGAAGAGGATGATGAAGATCAAGAAGATGAAAATGATGTATAATAATATTAATACTAATGTATACTACTTTTTGGAGCTTTAATATATAGAATCCAAATTCTCAATAATCTTATTTTACGCTAACCACGTTTTTAATACCATTATAATTAAAAAATCTAATTAAAAAAATAAAAAAAATCAATTATTAGCGACGACCTCCGTCGCTATACGCGAAGAGGTTTAGCGACGGTTAAGTCGTCGCTATTTATTCCGATGGCCACAACCATCGCTACATAGTGTCGGCAGACGTCGGCCAACGATGACGCTATGTAGCGACGACCGTGTATGTACCGTCGGTGTTTTGCGACGGCCAGGTCATCGTTAGCTAGAGTCGGCCGTAAATCATCGTCGCTACCGCGTTAACGACGAAGGTTTTAGCGACGCTTAGCCGTCGCTAAATACGAATTAGCGACAGTTTTGCCTGAGTGGCTAAAAGTCAAATTTCTTGTAGTGTCAAAGTTCATTTGGTTCTCTGAGTCGAAATTTGATAGTGTTGTATTATCTTTAGCATGTAAGACAATAAGGGAAAAGAAATAAAGGAATACTAGTAATATAAAAAGCATTCTTGCCTTTTGAGTATTTTTCTTCTAAATGAAGGGGGAGAAAAATGGTTTAATAACTTTCTCTCATCTACATATGTCAAAACACCCTTTAATTTATATATATATATATAGAGAGAGAGAGAGAGATAGGGGTGGGGATCAACTTACTCTAGGAGTAACTCTGGCAAAGTTATTCTTCTTAATAGCTTCTTATAGAATGTGAATTTAACAAATCTAACCACGTTGATTAATTTGATAATAATATGATGATTATGTACACCAAATTTTAGATCAATTAGACATTCATAGGTATGTAATTTTAGAGTAAACATTTACTTATATTTTAAAAAGTATATTGCATGTTCAATTGAAGTGATTTGATAAAAGCTCAAATGATTTTTAAATTTTATGAAATTTTGTAGGCTTGATCTATTTAATGAAAACTGTTATAATATGGCGGTTTGATTGATGAAATTCAATGTTATTAAGAAGTTATTAAGCGGGGTAACTGTACCTAGAGTTATTCCTGGAGTAAGTATATATATATATAATCAAATTTTACTAAAGTATTGGTTGTAGAGCTGGCAATTCAAATTACCTAGCCCGACTCAATCCAATGTGGGTAGCAAATCTTTGTAGGCTGGACTAAAAAATTTGGGAGTTATTTGACCTTCTAAATTAAAGGCCTGAGCCTAACATTTTTGTGGGCTTTTTAGTCTAGTCGGACTAGTCCATTTTATTGGTTCTAATTGGTTATTATAATATTTTTATGTATTTTCTTAATATTTAAGAAAAACATCTAAACCTCACATTCTAAGAAAGAAAAAATTTACCTTATTATGATGAATACAATTTTGTCATAAAGTTAAAAAATAAAACAATTGTCTAAAAATTTAATGTTAATTAAATCTTCTTTTACTATCTATCTTTATTAAAAATAATAAAATATATAACCTTAAATGTAATAAAAAATAATAACTGAATTTAGAATTACTTTTGTAAAAGAATTATAATTCTTTTTGTTGGAAAAAATATTAAATGTAAAAGAAAAAATGACCTCGTGGTTGTTTGAAAGCCCATAACTCATAAGGTTTCAAGAAACTATATCTCCCAACACCTACAAGGAAACAAAGTGGGGGAATAATTTATTTTGAGTTGTTTGACAAAAATAACTGCTAAACTATTTAAAAGTTGAAAAATTAATTGAGATAAATTAAAAAAAACAATTTCAGCTTAAATTTGTTAGATGAAAATTGAAAACTAATAAACTAACTTATTGAATGACATATTTATATTAAAATGAAATAATATGATATGTTTATATGATTTTCTATATAAATTTCAATTTTATTTAATAGATAAAAATAAACTTTTGGATAATTATAATTTTAGATTGTTTAAAGATAAATTATTTTAATTGCACTATTTTTAATTTCAATTATTTTATTTTGTAGACTAACTTAAGGCTATTTTTTCATTTTAATTATTTTTTTTCATAGAGTACAGTTAATTTGGTAATGATTTAGGAGAGTTTTTAAATTAGGAGTGATAAAAATGGAATTTTATTAAAATATCAAAAATAAAAGCAAAAAGAAAAACAATAAACTATTAACTCAAACACTATTGTAAGTAGCTTTTAGAAAAACGCTATAAATTATTAAAATAAGTTTTTTTTACCAAATAACTATAATTAATTTAGTTAAATAAATTTATAAACTAGTTAAATAAGCTAACATTTTTGCCTTGCTAAATATACACTTAGCAAAAACAAGGGAACATGTTAGAACCATCATGGTAGACAGAAAAATTAAAGAGAGGGAAGCTTTTTGATTGGAAATAAAAAGAGTAACATACTCAAAGCATTTTTTTTTAAATAAAATAGAAGAGTGGTATGTGTTGCTGGAATATAAAAAGAGCAGAGGAGTTATTAGTCTTTAATAAATCACAAACTAAATGGTGAGGCTAATGGAAAGTGAAAAGAAAAAAAAGAGGTATTTGACACATAGAGTCACACAAGAAGAGAATTGAATTGTACGTACCTCCGTGAACTCCCAACTAGGGGTGGAAACAGGCGAGGCCAGGCCAGGCTTTGGCAGGCCTGAGCCTGGCCTGACTCATAATTCTTAAGCTTGTGCCTGGCCTGTTACCTGTTACAGGCCTTTTTGTAAGGCCTGGCCTGGCCTGCGAAAAAGCCTGGTCTGGCCTGTAAGCCTGTTTAGAAGTCTGTTTTATAACAAGGCCTGCCAACAGGCCTATAAGCCTATGCAGGCCAACAGGCCTTTTAAGCTGGCTTTTTTATATAATTAATTTAATATATTCTAATTTTTTACTATATTATAAATTTTTTTAATTATATTTATAGTTATTTATATAATTAATTTAATATATTATATATTATTATATTAAACAGGCCGGCCTGTTAAGCCTAATAGGTTTTTTCATAGGCCTGAAGCCTGGCCTATTTAACTAAACAGACCTTTTAAGAAGCCTTAGCCTGGCCTTTTTAATAAACGAGCCAGACCAGGTCAGGCCATAAACAGGCCAGGCCGCAGGCCCCTGACAGGCCGACTGGCCTATTCCCACCCCTACTCCCAACATTGAGAGGTTGTCTTTTCAATGTTTATGATATGTGATTGAGCGCTATGCATCGTGACCAAGGACTGTCGTCCAGAGACACTTTATGATTAAGTTTTATCATCAAACATGGATGCAATGTATGTCAATAATTTAGCTGAGGATCTCCACTTCCCTCTTGGCCTAGAGGTCCATATGATTACGTCATTCCTCTTTTTATTAGATGGTCCGAAGACCCATGAAATTTATCTTTGGTTCGAAGACCCTATGATTGGTCTGAAGACCCTGTGATATTTCTCTTTGGTCATAGACCCATGAAAACATTATGTACATGATGAGGGTTTCAAGACGTGAGAACGTGATTCATGACATGCTTACATATTTATATATGCTCAAAGATGATTTCGTGGCATTCCAAATCTCATACTCAATAATCTTATGAAAACCCTAACATCTACAATCTAGGGTTAAGCCAACAATCAAGACCAATAGACACATAAACCCTAGATCAACCTCAATCAATCACAAGCAAGTAAAGAAGAAGGGGAAATGAGGGGAGGGATCATGAGAGAGCTTCACACATGATGAAAAGTGAGTGGGTGAACCACACTCACCTCAAGAACAAGAATGAAGGTGTTGGAAGGGTGGAGGATGGTGGTTCCAAGTTCCTCTCTAGGCTGGGGACCTCAAGCTAGGCTCCCTCTCCTTCTTCCTCTTCATTCTCCTCTGCTAGGGTATGTGGGAGATGGGGGAAATGTATTAGAAATGGGTCAAATGACCCTACACTCTTATTTATAGAAACTGGATTCGCGTTTTCTCGCTCAAGAGAGTTTCTCGCTTTGAGCAAGCCTCTAAAACCTTCTTTGGTCGCACGTCTTGAGTGAGACAAAGTCAGAAAGCAAACTCTGAAATTGCGCTCAAGCGAGAGATTTCTCCCTCAAGAAAGAAAACCAGAAATAAAAACCCATGTTTTACTGATATTCTCGCTCAAGCGAGATATTCCTCGCTTGAGCAAGAATGGGACTCCCAGGAGCGAAAATGATATAGTAACCCTATCATGTAGCATATCAAACTGAAGCCCCGAATCTTAGATTTCTAATGCAAGTTGAATCACCTCAATTGTCCACCTAAAACTCTAGATATCATCAAATGAGTGCACAAATGTCATTAGGCTTAAAATCCGAAATTAAGCAACAACTTTAATTGAAGTCCAACAAGGTATCTACCATGTGAACAATGATGTAAATTATCAATTCACTCCAATTTCCTTAATCAAAGCCTATCCCTCTTCTTTCCTTCTCCTCTATAGTTTATATTCTCGAATCTTAACTTGGTTTCCCTCAAGTCTCTTCAAAATAGGTATTCGGAGCTTAACTCTTGATTCCTCCCTTAAATTCCCTCTAACACTCTAAACTCTAAATAAATTACCGATCTTCTCTCTCATTTTTCCCCGAACTCCTAAATTTTCATTCTACGTCTAACTTCCTTCTCTTGGTGGGATTTATAACCCAAGGCTCCCACTATATTTTCTAGATCATAATTTTGGGATGTTACAATTAGCATATAAAAATTTAAATGAAATTTTAATTTTTTTTTAAAATAAGAATTATTATTTATTAGCATTTAAAAATTTAAATAAAATTTTAATTTTTTTTAAAAATAAGAATTATTATTTATTAGCATTTAAAAATTTAAATAAAATTTTAAATTAGATAAAATTTCACTCTCGCAAATTATGTGAGAAAATCATTATGAAATGAGGGAAAAGAAAAAAGATTAAAAATCATTAAAAACAAGAATAAGGTATGTGATGTTAGACAGAATTCCATCAAAAGTTAATCTAGCAAAAAGGAGAATTTTATCACAATCAAATGTTAACTGTATATGGTGTAGTCAAGGTGTAGAGACTTCTTGTCATATATTTTTTAGTGTCATTTTGCATACTAGATTTGGATGATGTGCTTGGAATGGAGTGGTCTTATTTTTGTATGTCAAAATAATTTCATAGCCCTTTTGAATAGGTTTTTTAGGTCTCCCTTTGTGCAACACTAAAAACAAATATAAATGGTATGTGATCTTGTTGACTATTTTATGGAGCCTTTGGTTATCCAAGAACGAAGCTATTTTTTTTCAATAAATTCTCATCACCAAAGGACCTAGTAGACATGGTAAACGTTTATTCTTGAAAGTGGTTAAAAATTAAAGATAGAGGTTTTTCTTATCAGTTTTCATGTTGGTCAAAACAACCTATGACCTGCCTTAACTTGTACAATGTGACTTACTAGGTTTTGCTTAATGCAATATATGATTTATTTCTGAAGTTGTTCTGGATAGTGTTTCTGGGTCTATATTGGTGGATGTCTTTTACCCATGTTCCATGACCTTATGGTTTTTTAAATGGGGATTTTGGGTTTTTTTTAGAGTACTTTAGAACTCTTGGCCTTTTATTAATTTGTATTGGGGTGGAGTATCATTTGTACTCTCTTTTTATCTGAATTCATTTTGCTTACAAGAAAAAATAAGAATAAGGTGGGTGAGTGAGTTTCTATCATTCATGAGGTCTCCAAATTAAATAAGGTAAGTGTTTGTTTGGTTCTCAGTTGAGAACAATGGAATTATTGTATGGAATTGATTTTAAACCATTTTCCTCCAACATGCTTCATATATAAATCGTGTCTCATTTATTTCATGCCATTGATTCTATAATTCATTAAAATCAATTCTACCAAAATATAAATAAAACAAATCCTAAGTTGGTTAATTGAACACGTATTAAATGCTTCATGAAATGTTAATGTCAATAATAATACTGATGGGGTGGCAAATTTTGACTCTCTTCTCACCAAGGTGTTTGTGTCCGGCCCCTACATATAATTTGAGAGCTCGAGGCGGAGCCAGGTTATGGTCTTTAGGGGCAATTGTCCCCACAAAAATTTTAACTTTTTTAATATTTCATATATCATGTGTATTAATTATTTTAAAAAGAATTGATATTTTTAGTATAAGATATTAAATTTATACAACAAAAAATACAACAACACATACAACACACATTTTCTTTCTATATCTTTTTTAATTACATTACTCATCACATTTTACATCTCTCTTTTTATCTCTTTATGTTGTATCTCTTTTAGTATTATAAATTTTATATAGGTATATGTATGAGTATTTCTCTCACAATCTAAATTTTTTGGGTCTATCACCGTCCTTGAGGAACTCATTGGGAATATATTCAAAGGAACACATATAGTACTAGCATACTGTCCTATTTTTAAGAAATATTTTTCCCTAAATATAGGAAATATAGTGCTATTTTAAATTATATTAAATTATTAATTATGATTTTTTTTTGTATACCCTTAACCTATTGTCGACTATACTCATTTTTTATTAACCAACTCTTGGAGTATGAGTTATTGTTCATTGATGGTTTTAAATTAATTAAAAGTAAATTTACCCCCCTATTTTAATTATTTAAAATTAAGCATATTTTTGGAATGAAATTTAAAATTATGATATTATTAATTATAATTAACTGGTTTTAAGACATTTCCTTGGTTTTAATGATTTAGTCTCTTTCTTATAATTAATGAACTCTCTAAGAGCACTGACTAATAATCCATATATAGTCCATATATAGTAGGTCTCTGTGAAAATCATGATAGCATGTACCTTAATCACGATAGCATGAACTCCCTAAGAGCACTTTTTAATTTTGGTTTCTTAATCATTGCACTTAGGACACTCGTTAATTGACATGTACCTTTTTTCTAAATATTCGAGGCAAAAATCACCCTTGATTAGATTTCCCCATGCCACATTCAATAGTTCTTGATGAAGACGGACATCCTTTTTAGAGCGATATTACAATGTCAAACAAATAAATCTTACAATACAAAGCATGTTCACTCATATATCAGTTCAACCAAATCATCAAAGCAAGTAATAAAAATTTCTAAATTGAACATCCAAGTAGTGGGTCTTCTTTTTTCTTAAGGCATGCTCACTCAAAAACATAAAACAAAATATACAAATCAAGAATAAACTGGAAAAAAAAACTCCTAAACTCCACTTCAGCTACTTGTCACTTGCAACCATCTGCTTTCGGACAAACAAATATTGGAGTTTTTGCTCTTATCCAGTCGCTTGCTTCCTTTTCCATGGATCCAACCCGCTGTGTCGGCACTGCAAGCAGGGGTGAGGTTATTTGAGGACAAAAACGGGCCATGGCCCTCCCTCAATTTTTTTTAAAGTTTATATATATATATATATATATATATATATTAAACAAACTTTTAGGGAGGGGTGATGAGTTTTAACTGTGACTAAGTCTCGAAGAGGATTGACCCTGATAATAGGGGATACCTATGGTGAAAACCAAAAAAATATTGTTGGGTAAATTCGCAAGTAAAAATTAAAATTTAGTTGATAATTAATTTATCGAATTAGAAATATTTGATTTAAATAGTTGGTTGATATAAAATGGCATAAAAAAGCATATTAACATAAATTTTATAATATAAAATATATTTTTGTTTTTTAGTAAAATATATAATGTTAGGTAATTATAACTTTATGTTTTTTTCTAAATTTTAAATCTTATTATTTTTTAGTGATAAAATATTTTAATAAGAATTAAAATACATAGTGAAATAATTAAAATAAATGTTAAAAAATAATAAATAAAATAATTCATTAAATTTTTAAATTCTTATATTATGAATATAAACTCTGAGTATTTATCTTAATTCTTTATTTTATATTTGATTTGTATATAAAAATAATAAAAAAAATTATATTTAAGGCGTGCTAATTAATTAAAAAATTTATAATATCGGTCCCCTTACCTTCATTTTTCTGGCTTCGGAAGGTATGCAACTGAAGGGCCATTAAACTTTAAAGGTGGGCCACATTCAGCCCCACCAACACATCAACACAGGGCAGATAGAGAAGGAGACGTCGGTAGTGCCATAGTGAAGACGAGGGAAAGAAACAGTATGAAAAAAAATCGAAGGGGTGACCATGAAAGAAAGGGAGGTGGTGGGTGACTGGAGAAGGATGAAAGTGAGGTGGTAGAGGGGATGCAATGTGACCGGAAAAGAAAAAGAGGGTAGGAAAGTGGTGGTGTGGAAAAAAGAAGGAGAAGAAAAGAAAAACTCTCCCCATGGAGAGAGGATAGTCCACCTAGAGTGAGTAGAAGAACCCTCACACAAAGGAAGACCCCCAAAGCGGGGAGGTGACGACGGCGGCTGTGACACATTTTTTTTTTAATAATGATTAGTGTACCATAAATAGTGGTACACTAATTGTACACTATTTGTTTCTTCGTTTTTTTTTTTCTTTTCTAATTTTTCTTTTTGATTTTTTATAGTTTTTATTTATTTTTTATTTTATTATTATATTCATTTTTATTTTTATTTATTTGTCTCATTAAATAAAAATATAGATTAAGAAATACAATAGATGTGTTGATTTATATTTAATTTATTGTCTTTTTTTAATATACTATTTATCTCTTTATTTTATTACAAGGAATATAGATGTGTATTGTTCTATTTGTGATATATGATGTCACTTTGATCCATCAGTTTGAAGGACTTGTCGCATTGCTCTTTTTTTTTTCTCTTTTATGACAGTAACTCATTTTCACATTTTTTATTTATTTTTTCACTTTTATTATTATCTTCATTTTTATTTAATTGTCTCATTAGATAACAATTTAGATTGAGAAATACAATAAATATATTAATTAACATTAAATTTATTATCAATAATATTATTAATAATAAAAGTGAAAATGAGACAGATAAATAAAAATGAAAATAATAATAAAAGTGAAAAAATAAATAAATAATGTAAAAATGAGTTAATGTCATATAAGAGAGATAAAAGAGCCATGTAATAAGACTTTCAAACTGATAGATCAAAATGAGATCATATATCACAAATTGAACAATACACATCTATATTCCTTGTAATTAAATAAAGAGATAAATGGTATATTAAAAAAACACAATAAAGTAAATATAAATCAACATCTATATTTTTATTTAATGAGATAAATAAATAAAAATAAATAAAAACTATAAAAAATCAGAAATAAAAATTTAAAAAGCAAAAAAAAACTAAGAAATAAATAGTGTACAATTAGTGTACTACTATTTAACCCCAAGGGGTTTGTCGAGTGGAGACATGGTCTCGTATATGACAGGTTCAAACCTCCACACGTCTTCTTCGAATGAGGTAAAATGTAAGTATCTTTGTAGTGCTCTTTGAACCCCGAGGCATTCCCTGCCTTGGACTGGAGCATCATCCCTCACCCTAAATTTGTCTTTCACAAAAAAAAATGTACCACTATGTGTGTTACACTAAATCAATTTTTTTTTACTCTGCTAGGGTATACCGTCTCCGTGTTCACGCACCCATAGAAATTTAAAATGAGTAAACTAGCAAATTGTAGGTCCTTGACTTTTTTAGGGTCATGCAATTTAGTCCCTAAGAAATAGAAAACCCCAATATAATCCCTGACTTTTTACTTTTTCTTTCACTATAGTCCAACTGTGTGTTTCCCGTTAATTTTTTTTATGACGTGTCACGTTTAGTGACACTCTGTCACATTGTATGTCATCGGGGCACAAAAATAACGTCATTGAGGTTGAGACATTCCAATGAAAAAAAGGGGAGAAGAGAGAAAAACGGAGAATATGGAAGCACACGATTGTTGAAGTTGAAGCCTTTCAAGCTATAAATTTGACAAAACCACATCATTTTTGTGTCACGGTGGACACAATAGAGACAAACAGTGTGACAGAGTGTCACTAAACATGACACGTCGTAAAAAAATTAACGAGAAACACACAATTGGACTATAGTGAAAGAAAAAGTAAAAAGTCAGGGACTATATTGGAGTTTTCAATTTTCCATGGACTAAATTGCATGACCCTAAATAAGTCAGGGACCGATTTGCTAGTTTACTCAATTTAAAATGGGGGAAAGGAAACGCAATCTCACTTGTGGATTTTTTTGTTTTTGGTAAAACTCACTTGTGGATTCTGTGTAAAGCACTTTTTTTTTTTTGGTCGAAGTGTAAAGCACTTTTTGACTGATTGTTTGCCCTTGGGGCTTTGTGTCATTAGGCTTTGGGCTTTGGCCCGTTCAATGAACTTCTTTCCGATAAAAAAACGGGTATCCAAGGAAGTATCACGTTTTTTGAACCAAAAAAAAAAGAAAAATACTATCACGTTTCTCGACCAAAAAAAAAGGTAGTATCACGTTTATAATTTTTTTTGTTGTAATATCACGTTTATTTTTCTTGGACCGAGACCAGTGGTACTCGTAAAAACTACCTGCAATGAATAGGATAATTACCCATCAAAATTACCCCCACTTTTTAACGGTACGAGTGCGGATATGAGTACTATGATACACTACCCTACCCATACTCGTGCTTATATAATATATAATTAATTTAATTTATATATGTTTATATTATTAATTAATATTTTTTCTAAAAAAATAATTAATGTTAATATATATTATAGTAAAAAAAAACATTGATATATATTACTAATTTAATTAATTTAAATGTTATAATTTTGTCCTAAACGTTAAAATAGAAAAACATGAATTAATTTTCATTTTTCCTCCCATTGTTTTAATCTATCATCCACTCCCACATATGATAGTTGTTTTATAGGTTAAACTTAGATGATCTAGGGATTATTTTTTAATTAATTTTTATTTTCTAATCAATTAATTTTTTTATAGTTAACAAAAGTACGGGTACTTAGTACCCAACAGGTAAGCGTACGGGTACTGGTATTAGAATCATTACCTATACGAGTATGAATCCGGATATGTGTATTTTTTTAAAACGCGGGTACGAAGATGGGTATATGTAGTACTCTTCCCATTGCCATCTCTTGGTTGGGATCGGAGGTAGTATATATGTCACGTTTATTTTATTGGAATATCACTTCTTTGTGTTTGCTGGGTGGCTCACAATTCTTCATCATCTTTCTACCATTAAAGCTTGAGGTGAAGGGCTACAGGCTTTACTTTTATATAAACCACAATTTTGTCACTTCTCTTTAATTCTACAATTGATTCAATCTTACTAGCTATTATACTTTCGCACAGCGCACATATAACTTAACGGTGTTTTATGTAGAATTTGCATTTTATAGGTTAAGCTTAGCTGAGAGCCTGAGCTGACTGCTGAGAGTCTTCCGCGCGATTCTGACCCAGAGGTAATTAACGTTAATTACCTACTTGCTGTGTTAATAGTGCATATATTTCCTAGTACTTTTTTTCTTTATAATTTTGAGCCCAATGATATATATATATATATATATATATATATATATATATATATATATATATTTAAATTTAAGTTTTTACAACTTAAAATCAATAATTGAAAACTTGTTTTGTGGTTTTTAAAACAAACACTTTGAAAACCACAAAAAGTGTGATTTTCACTTTTTGGTTTTAAGTTATAAAAACTAGATTAAAAAATTTTAAAAACCAAAACTGAAAAACTAACTCGTAACCATTCCAAACAACATCTTCGCTTTACATCATTTTAAAAATTTCTGAGCTTAATTCTGAAAATCTATGAAATCTGTGATCCATTGTGCCCATGCATATACTACCTCCGATTTTAAATAATATTCACTTTGAACTTGAATATAAATAAAAAAGACCCACATGGATTAAAATATATGTAAATTTTAATTAATTTCACTCTATTTAATGGATTAATTTAAAAATATCATTTATTTGATTCTGATTTTATTTTTCAATGATTTAATTTATATAATAAATCATGTGTCAATAGAATGAAAGTATTTCTAAATGAAAACGAGTTTAAATAAGATTGACGTCTATCGAAGGTAATTTAAGAAATACAACTCATTTTACAAAAATAAATAAATAAATGAGATTAACAAACTTTCTCTTTTAATGTAAATTTAATTTTTTTTGTTTTTCTATTTTTATATAAAGAGAATAATTAAAAAATAGTAAAAACAAAGTTATATGACTTTCAACTACATTAAAAATTTAAAAGTATGTTTTTTTGGTAAGGTGTACTAAAACAAAGAGATAAAGAAAAAACAAAGGATAAAAAAAAAAAAAAACTGCTGGGAAACAAACACTAATTAATGAGGCTGTCTCATTCGAAGATGAACAGCGCCAATGGCATCCTCATGAAGAGAAAATTTAAAAGTATGATAACGAAGACAAAAAAAAAAAAAAGGCAAGTCAGAGGAAAAGAATTCGTAGACAGCCAAAATTGGGATGCGAGAGTTATAAAGAAAAAAGAGATAGAAAAAAAAATTATTTATATTTTTGGTTTCCTAATTTTTTTAGTTTGTAATTTGGTCCCTTAATTTTTTAAATTTTATAAATGTGTATAATTATTAAGTTTTCATCTAAGTTAATTAACGATTTTTACTTATGGGGAGCCCATTTTATTTCGTGATTGCATGTCAATAATAATTAAAATAAAAAATATAATTTAAAAATATTAGTAATAAAAAATTTAAATTAATTATTTTTTACTATCCAAATTTAATGAGTTATTATTGATATGTTATCAAAACTATAATAGCAGTCACATCATCAAATAAGTTTCATGTGAATAAATTTTTGTTTAATTTGGATGGAGACTTAACAATTTATCATATTTACAAAATTTTAAAAATTAAGAGACCAAATTCATGAAAAAAAATTTTGAGGGACCAAAAACACGAAATGGGGAAACTAGTTAGGGGAAAAAATGAAAATAAACCAAAAATAAATGGAAGTGAAAGATGTGATGATTAATGTGATAGAAAAAAAAAAGAAAAAAATAAAATAAAATGAGATGTGAATGAGAGAGTGAAAAATCCATGCATGTTGCAAATAAATATGTGCATAACAATGCATCATAAATGTTATGATTGATGTGATAAACAAAAAAGAGAGATGGAGAAAAAAGTTGGTGTAAAAAAAGAAGTGTATAAGAAATAGTGTACAAAAATTAAAGATGTTGATTGTTTCCTGTTATTGCTCATTTCTTCTTATCTCCCATCAACTTAGCAAAGAGAAATATATGTGTGAAATCCACAATTATATCTTCCCTTTTATTTTTATCTCTCTATTCCCTACTCCCGAACACCTTATTTTTTTTTTATGTCAACGTATCTTTCTCCAAGAAAAAAAGAGAACAAATACTTTGACACCCTAGTTTTAGAATGTGGGAAGAGAGATAAAATAAAAAATGAAATGAAGAAAATGAAAGTGAAATATGCGATAATTGATGCGATGGTAAATAAAGAGAAAGATAGAAAGAAAAAAATGAGATGTGAAGAGAAGTGCAAAGTGATAATTTTTTCATACTCATACATTTTATACCTTATTTTACATCTCGTTTTTGTTGACATATTAAATCAAGCCACCATTTGTAATGTGAATGAGATCAACCACCATGCCAAGAGATTTGTTGCAAATCTTGAATTGATTTAGTAGTTGAAAGCATGTTAATGAATAGTATAGCTTGTATGTTATATGAATAGTTTAGCTTTGTTAAGAACATGCTTTGTTAGTTTTTTGTTTTGTTAGGCATCTAATATTTCTACTTTGGTTTATTAGGCATCAAATATTGCTACTTTGTTTTGATAGGCATCTAATGTTTTTATTGTATTTCATTTGCCTATAAAAGGCCTTGTTACATGTATCATAATATGTATCAAGCTTTAGATTGAAATATTAAAGTGATTATTTGCTCTCTTCCATTTTTTTCTTGAGTGCTTCCGCTCTGTGTGAGTGTTAGAGAAAATAATGTCCCACTGATATCAGTTTTATTTTATATTTCTTTCTATCTTTCCCATCTCATCTTTCACGTTTTCTCTATTCATTTCTTTTTTTTTCTAACTCTCTCTCCCCACACCTACCACACCTTAAAAAATGGGGTGACATGAATAACACAAATCAAGTGATATTTTATTTTCAGAAATGCTATTTGTATAACAATATTTGTACAACATTGCATACAACTAAGACAAAGATAGGAATAGAAGATAGAGAAATGTGAGATGTGAAGAGTGAAGTGATGAAGAAGGATAAATATAAGAAGTGTGTTGTATGAGTTTTTGTATAAGTTTATTGTATAAATAACATAACTTTTTTTTGTTTTTGGAAAATGTTATAGGTGTATCCAATGTTAGATTAATGAAGAGATAATAAGATATGAGAGATAAATAAGAAATATGATAGATGACATAATGAGAAACGGAGAAAGATGAAAAAATCAAAGGAGATGAAGAATGAATTACTAGAGAAATAAAGTGCATGAAATTAAAGTATTGTTATTAATTTTTCAGTGCCCGTGGACGTTCTTTGTGAGATGGTAAGAACAAACCAAATTTTCGAGTTTTTACTGACAAGGCTTGTACCAAAAACAAAAAGCGTCTCTCTTTTTTCTTGTTTTTGTTGTTATTATATTTTTTAACTTTATGATTTTAGAAATAAAAATAGCTTGATAAAAGAAAACAAAAATAATGAAAAACAAGTCTAAGACCAGCAATAACAATAATTAATAGATAAAATTAAAATGAGCTTTTTAATTAATATTTTTTATTTTGGAAATTTCACTGAACTGTGCAAAATTATTCATATAGTAATTAGTTCATTATGGCATTGCCTTTTGGCTTGTGCAGCATTTGTGTCCGTTACTGATGTCAACCAAACAAGTCCCATGCATGAATGGTGGTGCTGGAGAAACCAGCTACGCAAACAACTCTACACTTCAAGTACTTTCTTTCTCATTCTAACATAAGTGTAATTGCCTAATTGGAATGTAGATAGTTGCATGTTTTTTACATTGGTATTATATGAAAGAAAGTCAGAAAAATAATTATAACCAATTTATTCTTATTTGTTTAGAATTTATTAAATTAATTATCTTTCTCTCTCGTAGTATGAAAAAAATGATAAAAAAAGAATATGAGAATATCCAATTTTTACGAAATTTGTCTATATTTTACATATCACTTGGTTTGACTACTAATGAGTAGTGACACATGATTACTGATCTGCATAATTAATATTTTATAATTGGTAAAGAGTGTTGGCATTTGACTACACTAAGAATTTTTCAGGGGAAAAGGATCAAGCATTGACCTAAGTGATTGGGCCTATTCGAAAATATGATTGTTTTTTTCATCGTTATATCTATCATTATTATTAAATATATACACCCATTTGTTTTTGCAGAAAAAAGTGATATTGAAAGTAAAGCCTATACTTGAAGAAAGTGTTAAGAGACTTTTATTCTCCACCACTTCTAAAAGCAATTTGAAAATGGCAGATTTAGGTTGCTCTTCGGGACCTAATGCACTTATGGTCATATACAATATCATGAAAATCATTAATAACACTAAACTAAACTTAAATCATGAGGCTCCTACAGTTGAAATTTATCTCAATGATCTATATGGAAACGATTTCAATAGTATCATCAAGTTGCTTCCAGAATTCTATCAAAGTATACAAGGAGAAATAGGAGACAAAGTTGGTTCATGCTTTATAAATGTCACACCGGGAAACTTTTATGGGAGACTCTTTCCTAATAATTACATCGAATTCTTTCACTCTTCCTACAGTCTCCATTGGCTCTCACAGGTCATTGTACTATTTTGTGCTATGTTTTGCAAAAACTAATTAAGTTGGCAATATTTTTTTTAATTAAATATTTCCTAGCTATTATGTTTTTCTTGAAATTAAATAGGTTCCAGAAGAGTTGATCAAGGGAGAAAAACCACTAAACAAGGGCAACACATATTTAACAATTACAAGCCCTCCAATGGTCTACAAAGCATACTTTGACCAATTCCAAAGAGATTTCAAATTGTTTCTAAAATCACGTTCAGAGGAACTAACGCCTGGTGGTAATATGGTACTAACCTTCATTGGGAGAGAAAAACATCATGAAATTAGGAGTCCTTGGGCGGTAATTGGAATGGTACTTAAAGACATGGTCTTAGAGGTATGTAATGAAAATGAAGTTTTATTACCATTATTATAGAATTTTCAAGAAACTAATTGGAAAATAAAATTAATTATTACTTTTGATTTACATTTCTTAACAATTAATAATGATTTCTTATGATCAATATATAGGGTTTGGTTGGAGAAGCAAAGCTGGACTCCTTTAATCTGCCTATATATGGGCCAACGGTAGATGAAGTTAGACAAGTCATTAAGGAAGAAGGATCCTTTACCATTCAAACATTGAAAACTATCCAAATGGGTTGGGATGCAGACCTTCAAAGAGATGTTGATAATTCAATTCTTAATAGCAAAATGAGAGGAGAGTTCATAGCTAAGTCTATTAGAGCTGTTTTTGAACCTCTTTTATCGGCTGAGTTTGGCAAAGATATAATGGATGAATTATTTTCAAGGTTTTCAAAGAAGGTTTCACAACTCATGGAGTTAGAGACATTGGAGTATACAAATATAGTCATGTCCCTGACCTACTCAAACCACCAGATCTCTTGAATCACTTCTAGAAAAAGTCAAGTTTGTTGTCATGGGAATGACTTTACATAAATGGTTTATTGCAGAATAATTTTTTCTAGACACGGTGCTCGATTACTTTGACTTGTTTATAATTAATAATGTTTGTAGTCTGTAAGAATTTGTGTGTTATGTTGTAAACTGCTTGAGTACTTGTAGTAGGTTAGACCCCTTGTACTCTTCAAATCAATCAAAGTTCTTGTTTATGATAAAAAAAACTTTATCAAAGATATCAATTGCAGTTATGAAACCATGGGCTTTACTCAAGCTCCACGTTGTCTAGTAGTTTGTCAAGTTCTGTTTTATTTTTAAAATACACTAAATATATAATAGAACTCATATATCTTGTTCCGTTCCGTTTCGAAATGTATATCAAACGCTACCTGAGGTCTCAAACATGCATGATACATGAATTAGAAAGTAAATTTAAAATGCAACAATACATGTTTCAATCTTTCACATCAAAACATAGTTCATCTATATTTTTAAAAATGAATCTTTTATCTCAATATCCACTTATATGCACGCTATAATTGTTTTTTTTTTTTTTCACAATCTAAATATACAAAGATTACTAACATAGAGCAATGGGAAAATAATAACACATCAATGATTTCTTTCAAAGATCCAGACATATGATAACCAATATCCTATTCCCATTCACTTTGAATTGAAAAAAAAAAAAATCTTTCAAACAAATGCTAGAAAAAGGCACATTACTTCCCACCCTAGAATTCCGAATTCATCCATATACCTTACTATTTTAATATTAATTTATGTAGAAATGACTTATTGATGTCCACAAATGCAACTACTGCAAATTATAGATTTATAGTATTACTCTAGAAAATTATAACAAATGTACTTACCGTGGCCACAGTCACATTGGTGACATGAGTGATACACCTCTTTTCACTAGCATCCTCAAGATGGGTATTGTTGGAACACACAAGGTGAAGTAGTGACCAGCAATTTCTTGCACTATTTATGGTTCTCTTTGTAGAATGAACTGATCGTAGAGAGTGAGTCATTTGTAGTATGAGAAACATCGAGTAATGGTCTCATAATATGTTCGTTGGCACCATTTCGATCGGAACTATAATCCCCACGCAATTTGAGACTAATTGAAGAGATAAATTTCATTAAAAAGCAAGGAATAATAAATCCGATTGTAGGAATAATAGGAGCAAATAATATCAATACGTAACCTGAGACGTGTGAAATCACACTGTTCTCAAGGATTTTTTTTCGCTCGGAGCAAAAATTTTCCAGGATATAACAGGCTCTTCCCAGAAAATTCCAAGACATCAAAACTGCAAGAAATTATGGAATACCTCAAGATGAGTGTGGTGATAGAGATGATGAGGGTGGGTGAAAGCTAAACACTAAGTCAAGAAAATAAAGAGGTTTTTATAATGGATGAGGTTGTAACAAAAGAAATAGGATTTGACCAAGTCAAAGTTTATCTCATAAAAATAAATAAAACTAATATTAATTTTTTAAATTAAAATAAAATAATTTTATTATTCCTCGTTACGTAATCTCGGACTTATCTCTTTAAAATTTTTAAAATAAATTCAAAATATCCAACAACTAACTGCATGTTATTACATTAGAGTTTATGAATTTTACCATTAAAATATCCAAAAAAAATGAGAAATTGTTTTTGTACAACAAAGTTGTACAATAATTCTTTACAACATTGAAAAGAAAGAAAAAAAGGAGAGAGAGTGTGAGATGTGATAGGTGATGTGATTAAGAGAGATAGAAAGAAAAAATATATTATATGAGTTGTTGTATAATTTGGTTGTATGAATAATAGATTAAAAAAATACCATTAAAATGATAAATAGTTGTAAGTGAGAATTATTAAAAATATATTATTTATCACATTTTTTTATTTTATTTTTCATTTTTTTCATCCTTTTCCCCACCTTTTTAAGGACCGTCATCATTATTCAACCTCTTTCCTCCATTATTGCAAGACAGTGGAACCACTATTTTTCTTTGTGAACGAGAAAGTGCCTTTATGCCATAGATTCAAAATTATTGAAACCCACTATTTAGCACGTGAATTAGTTGATGAAGGATTTTTATAACTGAATAAAGTTCGAGCGCCGAATATATAGCTAAGTTAAATATTAAAAAGAAAAAATTATCACCCACCAACTCGAGCAAAATTACGATGGATATCTATTGTCTCGGAAAAAAAAAATTATTGAAAACCATGTGATATCATCCTCCAGATTGTACGTGAAGTTGCCCTTGCGATAGAGTGTTTTTTTACATGGTGAGTGATTTCTCACTTTACAAGATACAAGATATGTGAGTTTAATCGAATTCAAACAAAAAAACAGAGTATTTACATTTATATAACAAGACAACCATATAACAAAAAGACAAAAATAGAAAAGAAAAAAAATATTATATGAATTATATATTTTTATTGTATAAATTTATTTTATCAAAAAAAAATATTCTTGTAAAATAGTAGTTGTTGTTGCTATCAAATAGATTGCTAATTTTTTTTGTATTTAATTAAAAATTCTCACAGTTATAAATGTGGATTTATTTGTCGGATTAAACCTTTGACCTTATAAATAAAATCCGTTAAGGTCACAATTCAATTACACCGTAACCCAGCTATCATAGTTTGGAGGATTGCTAACTTATTTTAAATGCTTCCTACATTTCTATTTTTATTCATTAAAAAGAAAAAAATGCACCTGTTAAAAATATAATTGATATTTTTTATTTTTATGATTTTTTTTAAAATTTTCTACTATATACGTATTACTTATGATGAAACTTATCGACTTTAACGCCCCTTTTTAAGATGTACGTGAAAGACTGAAAGGTGTAGAAAAAAAGAAAAATAATAAATAAAGAGAATACAAGTAAAAAAATATGATAAAAAAAAAGAATACAAATATAAAATATAAAATGTGGTATAAGAAAGAGTAAATATCAATTTTATCTATGAAAGTGTTGCTCGTTTTTAAATTAGTTCTTGGATGAAATTGTATTTCATCCATTAAAGTAGTTTCCCTTTAGCAAAATTATAATTTAACCCCTGTAAATTATACTTACTGTCAATTTAATTCTTCCAATCTTAGTATGTTAATTTAAATAAATCCTTAAAATTAACAAATCATTATCAAAGTAGTCCGTAAAAGATTTACTTTTGTTAACAGAGGAACTATTTTAACAAATTTAATACAATTTAATTAGAGATTTAATTTTAATTTATATCATTTCAGCCAGCAAAGCAATATTTTGCGGACTCAAATGAAAGTGTGAAGAAGTGATATCCGTACTATCCCTTGTCCATTGGCAGGTAGGCAAAGAAACACTCTTGGTGGACTTTTCATCCCTTGCTGAGTTCTTTAATTTCTTTCATTATCTTGCCCTTCCTGCTGAATTCTTTTCTTTGAGTGAGGAAATTAAAGATGCAACAATCAAGCGCACCCCACATACTAGTCTTACCTTTTCCAGCAGAAGGGCACATAAAACCAATGTTTAATTTAGCCAAACTTCTTTGCTATAAAGGCCAAAGAGTGACTTTGGTGAACAGCCATCACTACCACGCTCGCCTCCACCAATTCACAGATTTGGCAGCCTTCCACACTCAATTCCACTTTGCATCCATCACTGATGGCATACCACAAGATCATCCACGACTTGGTACACTAGACGAATTTGTTTTACAAATCTCTCCTACCTCCAGGTCTCTGGTTGCTATTGAGTTCCGAGAATTGTTCTTGACATTTCTACACAAAAATTCTCAGTGGCAGCCACCTTCTTGCATCATAGCCGATGGGCTAATGTCAACGATTGCCATGGCTGTTGCACAAGAATTTCATGTTCCACTCATCATTTTCCGAATCTACAGTGCTACTTGCACATGGAACAATCAAGATGGCCAATTGAGAAAAGAAGATAAAAGTTGCATAACTTGGCTTGACCATCAAAAGGCAAAGTCAGTTTTGTATGTTAGTTTTGGCACTGTGGTGAAGCTGTCACATGAGCAACTATTGGAGTTTTGGTTTGGTTTGGTGAATAGTTTAAAGCCTTTCTTGTGGGTCATTCGATCGGACTTGGTTATTGGAGGAGAAAATTTGTGTCACAATAATGTGCCATTGGAGGTCCAGTTAGGAACTAAAGAGAGGGGGATTCGTTGTGGATTGGGCCCCGGAAGAGGAGGTTCTGGCCCACCCTGCAGTGGGTGGGTTTTTAACCCATAGTGGTTGGAACTCCACATTGGAATGTATTACTATTGCTGAAGGTGTGCCTATGCTTTGTTGGCCGCAGTTCGTTGATCAAACGGTCAATAGTAGATGTGTGAGTGAGGGATGGAGGATTGGGCTTGATATGAATGGGACTTGTGATAGGTTCATTGTGGAGAAGATGGTGAGGGATCTGATGGAGAATCGGATAGAAGAACTCACCAAATCAGCAAATGACATTGCAGAAAAAGCTCGTAATAGTGTTAAAGAGAATGGTTCCTCTTGTCATAATTTAGACAATTTAATTAAGGATATCAGGTCAATGAAGGTAAGGGATTAGTATTATAACTAGGCACAATGCATTTTGCTCAACACCAATGATGAATTATATTACATCTCCTATTTATTGCCTTTAATAAACTATCCTTACTCCAATAGTAAAGCTTGAACTTTGTTTTTTTTTTTTAATTGTAGTGTATGATTAGAGTTGTCAAAAAGGATGAGTCGACCCGTAAAAATGTATGACTCATTCTTTTATTTTTGAAGCTCAAATAATTCCTGGCATTTTTTACTAGATCCGATAAAGATAGCAAAAACTAAAAAAATTTTTAAAGCTCGCAAAAAACTTAGGCTACCTATAAAAAAGTCCGTAAAAATGTAGGATTCGAGTTTTTGTATTAAAAACCCGAATAACTATCAGACTTTTTAATCCGACCTGCAAAAACATGTTGCTCACATCAGATGACATGTAGTCCAGATTGATAACTCTATACATGACCATATACGCCCATATGTAAAAACTTTTGTGCATTTTATTCCCTTTACTAAATTTGTCATTTTTTACATTGCAATATTCTTTTTCTTCACTTTCATTCCAATCCCACTTTTGCTCCAAACTTCTCTTTAATTGCATTGTGGTTTAAGAAACTTTGTGACCACTTACGACAATCAAAGAGCCATGATGGATTTCTCAAGACCATTTCATGATGGTCACACAAGTAGCACATATTTGATACAAATAAGTTTGAACTTAAAAGTCTAAACTAATTTCTACTTGAACATATCCAACCTAATGTTTTGCTAGAAGAGCGAGTCCCTCTCCTCTCCGGTATCGGAGGGATCCAGTAGGAGAGAGAAAAAGAAAGGACACATGATGGGACCCTAAACCATAAACCCTAAACTCACATTATGGGACTCACCATATGCTCGATCTCTCTATTTTTTTCTCTCCTATTGGATCCCTCTGGATTCTAGAAGAGCATATATACTAATATATACTAATGCCCATCTAGAAAGCTTTTCTAGAGCTTTACGACACTACATATACATATGGATGATGTTTCTGACAACGCAATTTGATTGCGTCTGGTCCCATTCTTCCTTAAGGACAAGGCCAAATTGTGTGTGTGAGAGAGAGCCTAGTTGTTGTTCTGGGGTAAGTTCGTAAGTATCTCCGACATCACCCTGACACTCCGACTTATATATATATATATATATATATATATATATAGGCGAATTCAACCTTGGCACTCCGACGTATGTACCAGTGAATCCGACGTCATACCAGCCGAGATACGACTTCGACAGTGTTCGAAGGAACCTAATCATGGTATCTTCAAGTTTATTACAACCGGCGTATGAACACCACCACACAACTACGACTATCTATCTCGGCATTGTTTGATACAACATACCTCGACACCTCGACTATTTTAGGCGCGTGACACCACGTTCAAATCAGCACGTTGCCTCGAAGACGTGGAATGACGGTTAATTATCGTAACAGATTTTCTCGCCTAATTCTCTCTATATATACCCCGGATTCTATATCCTCAGGTACGCATTTATTCATACTACTGATACTCTGCTAAATCGATATCTTACGTTGAGCGTCGGAGTCCCTGCAGGTACACCCTGCCCCGCCGCGGAATCATTGTCAACACTGCTGTTGGAGCTTTCTCATTGCACGTGACCGTCAAACAAAAGTTCGTCGAAGATCATTGGCGCCGTTTGTGGGGAAAAGAAAACGAAGACTTGGTCAAGACAAGTTTCCCTCTACGATCTTTGGCACTTTAACCGGAATCTTGAACCCTCTCTTGCAACCTCTACGCTCGTCTTTCAAGAAACCATGGTGGGAACAAGGAGCACTTCTTCCACCCCTGCGGCCGCTACTGAAGGCTCAGCCCTTCTCATCGCCTCAACCATCGTCCCTGTTGTCTTCTCCGCAACGACGGGAGTCGTTTCCGCTACTGCCGAAATTCCACCACCACATCAGGGACGACCCATGCCAGGACTGCGGTGCCGCCACCAACAGGAACTGCTTCACCATCCTCCCCCCAGGATCGAACTTCACGGGGGGAGCTCATGAGCGTCATTCGTCGTCAAGAGGCGTTACTCGAGCAATACGCCTCCGCCTTGAGAAGACCGAGACGGAGAAGCAAACCGAAGCCATGCACCATCGGATTCTGCGCGGAACTCCGGCTTCGGAACGCCACCCTTCGCAGCGCCACGGATCTGGTGCCCAACAAAATCAAGAAAACCACGTTTCACCACCGCATAACCGTCGTCTGACGTCGTCACGTCAAGTGCCACCTTCACCGCAACCGTCAGCACAGTCAGTACACTCTAATTCTCGTCCCAAGGATAGGGACAGGGCTACTCACATTTATGAGGAATCTCGCAACGCCACCGATGATGAGGTTATTCAGGTCGTCTTGCCGTTTTCAGAGCGTATAATGCTCTTTCCTGTAGACAAACGTTTTGAGAAGATTCTCGTTCCGGAGCTCTACGACGGAATGGGAGACCCCTTGGAACACCTTGACATATACGAGTCGGCAATGTCTATTGGTAATGCTTCAGGTCCAATCATGTGTAGGGTGTTCCCACTCTCTCAAGAAAACCGCCCTCAGGTGGTTCCAGACGTTGCCACCTCGATCAATCAACACGTGGGCCAACCTCAGAAACAAGTTCATCACAAGCTTTACCACCAGTAAGGTACAACCAAAGACTGAGGCATCCCTGAAACAGATTCGACAAGGGGTCTCGAAATCCCTTCGAGATTATATCAGCAGGTTCACCCGAGAGGCCCTCCTGGTACATGGACTTCAGCCCGAGGTACAACTTATGTTGGCCAAGGACGACCTCATTCCTCATTCGCCGTTTTGGATCAACTTGTAAAAAAAAAAACCTAATTCAATGGAGGAGTTGCTAAGTTGTGCAGAGGAGTACATCAGCCTCGAGGACGAGGAGCTTGCCCTCACGGCGAAAGACACAAATCCCGGGCCGACGCAGAAAGATCAAATGCAGAAAAACAAGGGAGGCTGGCAGGACAGCAAGGGCGACAAGGAACCCTTAGGTCGCTACACTTCTTATACTCCCCTGAACCAGCCTCGGGGAAAGATACTTAATGAGATCCTGAATGTCGAGCTCTTTGAGGCCGGGATGAGGAGACCCAGACCAATGAAGGCTGGCCCAGATACTTACAAGTCGAAATACTGCAGATACCACAAGTCCCAGGGACATGACACTGACCACTACCTCTCTTTAAAAGATGCTATAGAGGAGCTCATCCGACGAGGGAAGTTGGATAGGTTTAAAAAGGACTACAAAGGATCATCTCGGCGTGATGATGACTACAAGAGGAGTTATAGGAGTGATGAGCCCCGACAGGAATCCAACCGACAGGGGCGCAACAGATCAAGGACACGGTCACCTCGGTGAGAGAGATCTGCTTCCAGACGACCATCCCGCGAGCACACGCCGCCATCCTCATCTCGGAAAGAACGCCGTGAACAACCTTCGTCATCAAGGCAGAGGTCACCACCACCTGGGGAACCAGCATCCCAACAACATCCCGTAATATACGTCATAGTCGGCGGCTTTGCTGGTGGGGGCGAATCAACAAATTCGAGGAAGAAGCACCTTAAGGAGGTTTTATCGGCATCTTCCTCATCATCTCGCAACATCCACGCCAGACAGAAAAGGAAACTCCCGCCGCTAACCTTCTCGGATGACGACTATGGCCCTGTGGTCCCAGGCCACGACGACCCCCTCCTCATCACGACGTTCATAGCAAACCACGAAGTCAGAAGAATCTTCATTGATCAGGGAAGCTCCGCTGACGTTTTGTTCCTAAAAACTTTCAACCTCCTGCACCTCCCTGAGTCGGATCTACTGCCATATAGGGGCGTCGATTTGATCGGGTTCACAGGGGATAAGATACATCCCAACGGATTTGTCGAATTACTTGTTACCTTTGGTCAACCACCTCTCTCGAAGACAACCAAGGTTCGGTTTCTCGTGGTGGACTGCCCCACGACTTACAATGTCATCCTCGGCAGACCAACTTTTAACGCCATCGGGGCCATCATCTCGACAAATTATTTGGTCATGAAATTCTGGAGCGATGAGGGTGAAGTCATCGCCCTCCGCGGTGATCAAGTGATTGCGAGGTCCTGCTACAAGGAATCTCTGAAGATCGTCAAGCCAGAAAAGAACGTTGTAATTGAGAAGGCCGAAGGACACCCGTCAGCAGCCGGGGTGATGCTTGCAGATCTCGACGTTCGGGAAGACTTCACCGAGACAAGGCCAACCCTAGAAGGCGACTCAAAACCCCTTCAGATATGGACCACCGCGGATCAAGTGGTACACATCGGATGCGGGATGACGCCTCAGGACGAGGAGGCTCTCTGTACACTAATACGCCAAAACAGTGATCTTTTTGCATGGACTGCGACAGACATGCCTGGATTGGACCCCGACATTATCTGCCATCGTCTCTCTGTCGATCCCAGGATCAAACCCATGGAGCAAAGACATCGAAAGATGTCGGCAGAAAGGGCGGAGGCAGCTTCCCAGCAAGTCTCAGAACTACTCGACGTCGGGTTCATTAGGGAAGTTAAGTACACTACTTGGTTGTCAAATGTAGTCATTGTGAAAAAGCCTAACGGCAAATGACGTATTTGTGTAGATTATACAAATTTAAATAAAGCATGCCCGAAAGATTCTTACCCGCTAACTAACATCGACCGTTTGGTCGACCAATTTTCCGGCTATCGTCTTCTGTCTTTTATGGATGCATATTCCGGCTACAATCAAATTCCGATGTACCCCCTTGATCAGGAGAAAACAGCGTTTATGACGGAGGGAGCAAACAACTGCTATCGCATGATGCCTTTCGGGCTAAAAAACGCCGATGCGACCTATCAAAGAATGATGAACACTGTATTCCTGGACCTGATCGGAAGGGTTATCGAGGTATATGTTGACGACATGATCGCGAAGAGTACGTCAGATAACGACCATATCCGAGATCTCGGGGAAGTTTTTGACCAGCTGCGGAAATTCAATATGCGCCTCAACCCTAAAAAGTGCACCTTCGGGGTTCGCGCCAGTAAGTTCCTCGGTTTCATGCTCACAGAGCGCGGGGTCGAGGCCAATCCCGACAAATGCCATGCGGTCATCGAAATGAAAAGACCAATGACAGTCAAAGAAGTCCAGCAGTTAACCGGTAGGATGGCCGCCTTGATGAGATTCATCTCGAGATCCGCGTCCCGGGCACTTCCCCTTTTTCGCCTTCTTAAAAAGGGAAAATTGTTTCAGTAGGACCAAGAATGTGAAGACGCATTTCAACAAATCAAAGTTATCCTCGCATCTCCTCCCGTCTTGTCGAAGTCGAACCCTGGCGAAGTATTATACCTCTATCTTTCCGTGGCGGACGAAGTCGTTGCCTCCGTCTTGATCCGTGAATCAGACGGAACACCACACCCCGTTTTCTTCGTGAGCAAGGCGCTACAGGGCCCAGAACTGCGATAGCCTAAAGTCGAGAAAATTGCATTAAGCCTAATCACGGCAGCACGACGCCTACGATAATACTTTCAAATGCACCAAATAGTCGTGCGCACTAACCAGCCCATCAGACAGGTGCTACACCGACCAGACCTAGCCGGCAGGATGGTATCTTGGGCTGTAGAACTCTCAGAATTCGGGATATCTTATGAACCATGACAGGCCATCAAAGCTCAAGCCTTGTCCGACTTCATCGCAGAATTGACCCTGGCACAACCAATGACAAAGGAATGATGGGAGCTGCATGTCGACGGCTCACCCAACCCAAAGGGGAGTGGCGTCGGGATACTCCTGGAAAGCCCGCAGGGAGTTATTTTGGAACATTCCCTCAGTTTCTCGTTCCCAACTTCCAATAACTAAGCTGAGTACGAGGCAGTCATAGCCAGACTACGAATGGCTTCAGAGGTGGGGGCATCGCGGGTAAGGGTCCACAACGACTCTCAGCTTGTCGTGTCCCAGGTAAATGGAAACTACCAAGTAAAGGATCCTCTCCTCCTCAAATATCTTGAAGTCGTAAAAGGATCGTTCCATTGTTTCGCGACAGTCGAGATTCACCATATTCCCCGAGAAAGGAATGCAAGGGTCGATGTCCTCTCCAAACTTGCGAGTACAAAATCTTCCGGAAATAACAAATCCGTCATCCAGGAAGTTATCTCGACACCTACCGTGATGTTGGCCATAAAGACTGATAAGTGCTGGTATTCCGACATTCAGAGTTATCTGGTCGAAGGGTCACTTCCCAATGACCCCGGATTAGCAAGACGGAGACAAAGACAGGCGACTCGATATTGCCTAATCGACGGGAAGCTTTATAGGCGAGGGCTCGCACAACCGCTGATGAAGTGCATCTCGGGTGATACTTTCGATTATGTGATGGCCGAGGTACATGAAGGCGTATGCGGCCATCATCCTGGCGAATATTCCCTAGCTCGGAAGATTCTTCGTGCAGGCTACTACTGGCCCACTATGGAAGCGGATTCGATGAAGTATGTTAAAAAATGCCCATGATGCCAGAGGCACGCATATATTCACCGAGCTCCTCCTAAAGCACCATGGTCCATCGCGGCTCCTTGCCCGTTCTCATGGTGGGGTGTGGACATACTAGGACCATTCCCCCGGCTCCCGGTCAATTGAAGTATCTCGCAATCGCTGTCGACTACTTCACCAAATGGATAGAGGCGCAACCGCTTGCAAAGATTACCAGGAAAAACCTCTCTAAATTCATTTATCGTTTCGTCATATGCAGATTCGGAATCCCGAACACCCTGGTGACCGATAACGGCACTCAATTCACAGATAAAGGATTTCAAGAACTCATGTCGGATTTCCATATCACGCACAGGTTCTCGTCAGTCGAGCACCCCCAAACCAACGGCCAAGCTGAAGCCGCCAACAAGGTAATACTCAAGGGGCTAAAGAAACGCCTAGACACGGCGAAGGGACTTTGGGCAGAACAATTGCCCCATGTCCTATGGGCTTACCACACAACCCCTCATTCCACTACCGGGGAAACCCCGTTCAGATTGGCTTATGGAGTCGACGCCGTAATTCTAGTCGAAGTCGGGGAGCAAAGCCTCAGGCTCCAGGCATATGATCCGCAATTCAATGAGCAAAGACTACGAGAGGAGCTCGACTTAATTGAGGAAATCAGAGAAAGGGCTTCCATTCGCGAAGCAGCAATTAAACTGCAGTCGGCAAGGCGGCATGACAAGGCCATTATATCACGAACATTTGACGACGGTGACCTGGTCTTACGAAGAGCAGACGTCGGCAACAAGAACGCCGCCCAAGGGAAGTTAGCAGAAAACTGGGAAGGGTCGTACCGGATCGTCTCGGGAACCAACACCGGAGCATATCGACTGGAGACAATTCCCGGTGAACCCATACCTCGAACTTGGAACGTGGATAAGCTCTACAGGTACTATAGTTAAAATTGTAAAGATTTTTTTCCGATGTAACAAATTTTGCAGGAATAAAATTCATTTCTTTATCTCAACGACATCTAAATACGGGTACAACCCCGAACGCGATTTGAGTCAGGTACAACCCCGAACGCGATTGGAGTCGGTACAACCCCGAACACGATTGGAGTCGGGTACAACCCCCGAACGCGATTGGAGTCGGGTACAACCCCGAACGCGAAAAGGCTAGGGCGAAGAAATGACGGGATACAACCCCGAAGTCGGACGCGAAGTAACGACAGAACAAATAGACGAAGACCATAATCATTTCAAAAGTAATATAAATTGCCATAAAGTGCAACCGCCCAAAGCGGGATCTGTTCAAACAAAATGGAAACGTAAAAGATTACAAGTAAAACCGACATCCCGACCCTTCACTCTTGAGACCCATTTCAGCATTGGGGGACGAGGTACCCTCTACCGAGTTCACTACACCATCGGGACCCTTCTCCTCAGCATCAGGTGCCACCTCATCATCATGCAAAGGTGGAGAAGTGAGTTCGATATCACCAGGAACACTCTCCACCCTGCCGGTGGGAAGGACGTCATACCACTTACCATCGTCGACGAGACAGAGAGTCGACATTCCCTTCGTGTATAGCTGCACGTCAGGATTCAAAAATTTCATTTGCTTGATGGCAAGATAAAAATACGAGTCCGCGTCATCAACCCAGAGGGTCTCGATCTCCTCCACCTTACGTTGCAAGCCCTCATTTTCATCTTGGAGGGTTCTCACCTGCTCCTTCAATTCTTTCAGCCTTTCCTCGGATGCTGCAGCCAACTATTCAGCCCTTTTCTTTTCCGTCGTAAGGGATTTCACCTGCTTCGCCAAGTCGGAGTTGCTTGTGAGCAGGTCATCCCTTTCTTTAGACAAGAGTCGGACGTCGGCGAGGGACTTCTGCATCTTCAGCTCGTCGGCCTCTAGCTTGGTCGTCATCTTCTCCAAATCAGCTTTCATTGGCGCGAAGGCGGAAAGATCCCGGGATGCGCCCATGAAATATCGCGACATCATGGCAAATTCCATGCCCTATTCGGATGCAGCGGCAAGAATATCGTTAATCTCCTCCTCAGATTTTCCGGCAAACATGGCTTGCCCTTGGGCCTCTAGGTGCTTGTTCACCTCGTCAACGGACATGTTGGATGGCGGCAACTCGACACCATAGATCATTGCACCTTTTCCCCTGTCGCCATGGAGGGTCGTGGAGGAAGACCCCTTTGATGGACCATGTCCCTCCGGCTTGTTCTGAGGAGGGGGAACCGGGATCTGAACTCTGGGACGCTTTCTTGTGATGAGATCAGTGACGCTCGTCTCCGACCCCGACACTTCAACCTGCCCACCTTTCTTTTGAGCATCCTTGAGCTGCTTTCTGGCCAGCTTCTCTGCAAGTTTTTCTTGCGCTCTTCCTGCCATTGACACTGCAATACACAGAACGGATATGGTTAGAATTAATTTATGAATGTAAGAAAAAGAACCCCGATCAGACTCGACCATTACCAAGAAATTCTCGGGTAGTCAAGCCACCTTGCTTGATCACGGATTGGCTTTGCAATATTCCATGATCTTTCACGAACTACTGAATGGCTTCCACCACGGACTATTCACCTCGGGTCAGCGTATTGAATTCGACAGTATAGGCCTTGGACACCCTTTGGAAATGCCCGGTGTTCCAGTACGGGTTGATGATCAACCTCCCGTCGTCGTGGAAGATAGATTGCCTCCCCTCACCCTTGGGGACGACGAAGACATACTTGTCTTTAAAATTCCTGTAAGATTCTTGGTAGGCCTCGAGGATTTTTCCGCCATGACCGGCGCAAAGAGCAAGCCATGAAAACCTCTTCGTCACAATGTCTCTCTGGTCTAGAGGTCGAAAGAAATGGAAGAAGACATTGGTACTTTGCTCCAGGCCCAACGCATGGCACAAGATCATGAAACTCCTAATGAATGCCCAGCCGTTTGGGTGCAACTGCGATGGGGCCACTTCGAGATGCTACAAAACCTCCAGCTCGAACCATGTGAATGGCATCCACACCCCTAAGTCGTCAAAAACAGTCTTGTACATCAGAATGAAAAATTTCTCATCCAAGTCACCCTGGGAACATATCTTGTCGTCTTCCCCAGGTAACGCCAGGTCCCATTCTTCCTCCTTGCCTGGTTCCACCCACTCCACATCTCAGAAACCTAACTCCAGAGCCTCGGCGAAAGTATACATACTCAATGTCCCCAAGGCTTCCACGTCTATCCATGACATCGACGCCAGGGCCTTCGGTATGGGGAACTGCGAAGCCAGCGAGGTATGGACTTTCCGCTTACCCATCTCGGACCTGCCCAAAAGTCCCGGAACTATGTTAATTTTATGAGATGGTGTCGCCCCGGAATGACTGAGGCCAATCCCGGAGGACCCAGCAGAAAGCACCGCGGGATAAACCCATTTTTGCAGAATACAGGCAGTTTGATGCACTGATTCTTGTTGCATTTTCCAAAGGTCCGCCGGCTTGGACTTACTCCTTACCCTCGGAACCAAATCCGGGATGTCCGGATCCTAAGGCTCATCACTCACAGTGATACGCTGCCGTCTATCCCTAGCGGCAAGTGCTTTAGTTGCAGCCCTTGTGGACACCATTACCAAAAGCAAAAGAGCTAGAGGGAGAAATTTATACCTTTGTAAACCCTGGTTGCGATGATCTTGAACTCTTCGAAAAAGTCGGCCACTCCAAAGTTCATACGCTACTGGAGGCACGAAAAGATCAACAATGGAGACCCCTACTAGCTTGAAAGGAACGAATACAGATTGGAACTCACAGGAAATCAAACAAATGAGACTCAGGTGGGAGCGTTCGAAGGAGACGAAGAGAGGTAAGGTAATGAGCGGTTCCCTCTCCTTCCTTATAAATATTTGGAAAATCATTGAACGGCCTGGATTAAGCCAGCTGACAGGGCCCGTGGGCCTAATACCGTTGGATCTTTCCACTTGGCAGGCAGGGGAAAAGACGTGGGTTTTAAATTAAAAATAACCGCTAGTTGAAAGACCAAACGTCACCTCGGAAACTCTCCTTTTCTCACGACCTCGTTATCTCGACAGATCTCGACATTGATACCGGAGAGAAGAACTCGACCATTTTATCCCAAAATGCTCGACTTGGGGGGCAACTGTTCTAGGGTAAGTTCCTAAGTATCTCCGACGTCACCTTGACACTCCGACATATATATAGGCGAATTCGACCTTGGCACTCTGACGTACGTACCAGTGAATCTGACGTCATACCAGCCGAGATACGACTTCGACGGTGTTTGAAGGAACCTAATCATGGTATCTTCAAGTTTAGTACAACCGGCGTATGAACACCACCACACAGCTACGACTATCTATCTCGGCATTGTTTGATACAACATACCTCGACACCTCGACTATTTTAGGCGCGTGACACCACGTTCAAATCAGCGCGTTGCCTCGGAGACGTGGAATGGTGGTTAATTATCGTAACAGGTTTTCCCGCCCAATTCTCTCTATATATACCCCGGATTTTATATCCTCAGGTACGCATTCATTCATACTACTGTTACTCTGCTAAATCGATATCTTACGTTGAGCGTTGGAGTCCCTGCAGGTACATCCTGCCCCGCCGCGGAATCATCGTCAACACCGCCGTTGGAGCTTTCTCATTACACGTGACCGTCAAACCGAAGTTCGCCGAAGATCAGTTGTTAAAATATAAATAAGAATTTATAATTTTAATTGATGTCGCACTTTAATTGGAAATATAGGAAAAAAAAGCCACAAAGAGAGAATGTGATCTTGATCTTCTGCTGTTATTGGTGAGATGTAAAGTACTGTAATGAATACTTTCACTTGTTAATTTCGTGGATATTATGATAATTTGAAGCTTGAATTACGATCAAAAGTTTTTTTTTTTATAAAGTACTTAACAACAAAGGCTTAAATATTCAAGAATACAATATCATGCTGACATTAGGTGTACAAAAGGAGACGACGATGCCATAGTAATGAAGGATTAGGTCCTAGAATCTAAAGCCAATATTGTACTAAGGTTCATTGGATTCATGTATTCAATGGATCCAATCATGAATTTATCTACGATTAATCTATTTGCTCTCTCAGAAGGATGGAAGGGGTCCCAAAATGCATATAAATCCCTGTTTGGGCACAAGTTAGAAGCTGGAGTGCATAGTCCTATTCCATTATACGCTCCTTGACCACAACATGCTATTTTTGAGGTAACAAATCCTGCATATAAAATAAAAAGGCAATAAATACTTTCAAATAAGAACATATTGCATAATTATTAGAAAAATTATTAGAAATTATAGTTGTGCAAATAAATGCTTATAACATTTTATATAACTGAGAAAAAATAGAAAGAAAGAAGAAAAATGTGGGATTTGGTTCAATGTAGTAAAAAAACTTGGTGCAATTATTGAAAGCATGTTTGGTTTAGTGTTGACACGTGGTAAATTTATGTTTTTAATGTTAAAAATAGTTGCTTTGGGAATCCAAACTTGAGTTTGACCAGTTTTAACACTAAACCAAACACACACTAAAAAAATTAACATTGTTTGGTTTATCATTGAAATGTGATAAACTCATATTTTTAACAGTTACGTTGAGAAATCACCAATTTCAACACTAAATCAAACACACATTTAGTCATTTTTAGACGGTTTAGATTGAAATCTCAAAAATCTAATTCAAGACACAAGTCGGAGTCCCGATTTGATGACAATGTTAACCATACCAAAACCGAAAGTACGATATATAATAAATAATGTGATAAAGAAAGATAAAAAAAATTATGTAAAATATATAAATTTTTTATATAAATGCCTACCTATGGTTAAAAGACTCGGATTTTGACCACTATATATATCATATTGTTTTTATAATTAACTAATCACTTTAGAAGCTTAAAAATTATATATCTAACGCTAAATACTGCTAGACTTTGTTTGGAATGAAAGAGATAAGCATTATATTGGCATACGCGACAAAAAGATTAAACCAGGACGACACTAACTTTTTATTTATTAAACATAAAATTAGAAGAGTTCTCATTTTTATATTAAAATCCAAAACCCCTTATGGTGATGTTAGTACGTAGCATAATTAACTGGACTAGTTTCTTGATGGTGGTCTCGAAGCCTTCTTAAATATGTGTTGTCATTGTACATGGGCCAGTACAATCTTGTATTTGATATGTCAACTATACATGACAGAGTGGTCCCCCTTTCCCCAAAAGCCAATTCCCCACACCATTTATAACCTGATTTCTGCATATCGATCTATCTTATTTGGGTATTATTTGGGTATGTGGTAAATACAATCAGTGATTCATATATAAATATCTTTTCTATTAGTTATTTTTTCTACTTTATATTAATGTAGACCAACAAATTATGAATAATTGGATTCCAAAATATTAAATATACATTGATAACATGGTTTTAAATTATGGTTTATTAAGAGTGTGTTTAGTAAAATATCTCAGTTAGATAAAAGCTGAAATTAGTAGCTAAAATTATTTTATTAATGTTTGGTAAGATAGTTTTTCTTGAAAAGTTACTTGAGTTAGTTTTTTTAAAAAAAAAAACTCTCATTTTCAACTATTAGCTAAAAAATTATTACAAATTTATCTCTCAACCACCTATATTTATCATTATTTAATAATTATGTTTTTGTATGTCATTTTACCATTTTCAACTAGTTTTACCAAACACATCAAATCAGTTAGGTTTTAAACTTTCAGCTAGCATTTAGCTTTCAGTTAATTTTCAATTTTCATCTAATTTTTCAACTTCCACCTAGTTTTACCCTATACTCTCTAAATTGATGGTGCAAATAATAATATAAGGATACACAAAAAGCAGAGGTTAATTAATTGACATACCATATGCTTGTGGATTACCAACGAAATCCAAATGCATTTCGAAGGCATTTGCATAAATGAAGACATCTGAACCAATTTCAGTATTGAGCTGGGTGAGAAGTTGGGTGAGTTGAGGATTGAACAAATTAACAGCTCGTTGGAGATCAACCGCACATTCCCCGTTTCTGCTATGCATGGCCAATTCTGCAGGCACACAACCTAAGGGTCCTGTGCCTGTGACTAGAACCCGTCGTGCTCCCAATTCATAGAGGTTCTGCGTGCATTTAATTGAGTGTTACAACACACACAAAGCAAGTGTTCTTACACCCTGAAATCAATGTACGGAAATTTAAAGAGAAACAGAGAGAAACACAGAGGGAGCATTGATTCTCCATTTGAATTATGGTTGCCACACACTTAATATTGGGTGATGGAATTTATGTGGATTTTAATACTAATCGGTAGAATGCATGCTGCCTTCAACTGCCAATTAAATACTATCACCTAGTGAGCAACAAGTATTCTTCTTGAATTTGAATATAGTATATGGACTCTTGTCAAACATTTATTAATTGCTAACCCCTCATCATGAATAAATAATTCAATTCATTACTAAATTTATTATTTAGTGGTTTTGTCAAGATATATAGACTATGTTTCCCTAAAAACAAAGATACTATAGAGATTCACTTTATAAGTTTTGTTAAATTTACTTCATTTAGTTATATTTTAAGAACATTAAATTTCATCAAATATCTAATCATTAGATTGAAAGTTATAATCTATAAAAATTTATACAATTTATAAATTAATTGATATTTCATAACATTAATTTGATATATAACATATTTTTTTAAATTAAATAAATATCAACTATAAAATTATATATTTATAAATATTTAATTTATCTAAATTTTGGTGGATATGATAATTAACATGTAACACCTTATGCCTTATTATTTAATTCAATAGAGTATGTGTGTGTGTGTGCCTACTTTCTTCACAATAAACATTTTTTTTAAGCTGGTCCTCATAGAATTCCCCTTCTTTTATCCAAAAAAAAATTCAGCCAATCCTAATGTATGAGCTTTATGGTGGCATGAACAAGTTAAGTAGAAGGAGAGGAATACCACAAGAATTTTGCGATACTCAGAAATGAGGAAGACAACGTAGTCAGGAAGAGCAAATTGGCGAGATCTGGCAGAGAAGGGAACCAAGTAGTAGTTGTTGACAAAATCATTGCCACCTAAGGTTATGAGCACCAATGCTTGCTTCACTAAATTTTGTGCCTGCTCTTCTCCAATCAGTGCACTTACCCTCTGCTGATACTGTATAAAGTACTGCAATTGGGCCGTAATTCGGATTATGTTTATCTGCAAATTAACATACATATATAAATACTTACATTGGTAACATTTTAATTTAATGGTCCACTCATCACATAATCGATTTCTCTTATTAAACATGTAAATTTAACATTAATCAATTTCTTGTAAAGCAAAATGTACAAGAAGATGCCCCTAACCTGACAGTTCATCAACTTACTCTGCAATAATAATACTCTGTTCATTGTAGTAGTAATAATGTAAAGGTAGAAAGAGAGATCGTTACTATATTTGAAATTCATAATAAGAATGTGTATGATTTTAAATCATAGTTGCGGTTCTAATCACAATATTAAAGTCCCAACTAAGATTGGGAAGTGCAAGTCACTACACTTAGGATTCAGCACAAATGAAATACTACATAATAACACAATGCAACTTTAAAAAAAAAGAAATTGATGACTTACAAACTGAATTCCAGTGTCATTGAGAATTCCTATGCCAGCAGAAGCAAAGTTGGCACCTACAAGCAGCCTCTCACCATCAAGCTCTGGACTCAAATATGGTAATGTGGGTTCTGAACCAATTTTCTCACCTACAACGTGCATCAGCTTACAATAAGAGAATATATTGAGGAGATATATAATGAATATATAATATATAGATGATTAGCACCGAACTGATGATATCAGGAATGTTGAGGCCGTTGGAGAAACGACCAGAGGCTCTATGAGCTGGAGAATCAATGCCATAAGGATATGAATCGGCACGGGCAGTGGTGGCTAAGTAGTTATTATTGCCATTGTCCACAAGAGAATCACCAAAAACAAAAAATGCTCGTGCCTCTGCTTGTGGAACTGCAATAATATTGCTCCAGGTAATGATCAACATGCACACAAATATCATTATAGAAGAAACAATCCTTGGCTTGTTTTCGTCCATGGGATAGATCGAGTGTCTCCTACAAAAACCACAGCTAATGGTGAATGCACTCGAATGAGAAAGTTAAGTGACTTATATAATGCTCAAGCGTTGTGATATTAAATAACTTTCGCTACCACTAGTACACATAAAGAAAGGATGTAGCTAGCAACACCAAAAAAAGAATGGATGTAGTCATGATGTGTGAAAATGTTTTTTGTTTTTACTCCCACTGGTCACGGTTAGTGATACGATACACGGTTACCTAAACTCTAAAGTTACAAACAATATTATGGTTGCATATTACAATTTAAAACACTAAAATTTTCACCTAATAACATACTGTCACCTTATTTAATAGTAGTAAAATTTTCCTCTTGGAACAATTAGTCACTCAAATAATTAATAATGTGGCAATAACAGAGTGATATTAATGTTAAGATCGATGCATCAAATTTAATTTGACTAGCTAGAATTTATAGAGGTTCAATTATTTTTAACGGTGTTACTGTGTGTAATTAAATGCAACATGGCCTACGGCTATCTGTTCTTTACCATGCTCATCTCTTGAATTTGCTTTAGTCTTTGCTGTCACAGTATGACCATAGTTATTATTGCACTTTTGCATTGTCTCCAGAATTTACTTCCCCTAGCACTGCTGTCTGCTGGCCTGCCCCACAGGGTGGTTCCATTTATCTGTTTGTTGGAGATAAAATAAAGCCTCTTCTCTTCACAGAAAATTTAATTTGAACAATAATGCATCAAGTGTCTCTCTACGGAATTTAACTGACTTTGCAGATAGATATATATCTCTCATATATTCATATTTCCTATGGTGTCCTACCACCAAATCATAATTCTCCCCTTTTTACAAGATACAGGTGATTATAGCGAATTCGTATTTTTAGTGTTATTAGATTAGATACGTGGTGTTGGCTACGGAACGAGTATAAAGAAATTCTATAGTTACATGACACCATCTCCAATACTGGGTTGCATAAGAGTTGCTTAAAAGATTATTATATATTATTTATATGGGTCTCATGTGTATACATAATTTCTTTTAATTTTTTAAATAATTCTACGATCCAACAGAACAACTCTACAAGAACTCCAGAATTGACCCTCACAAGCTACCCCATCTTTATTATTTTAATATTAAGTTTAACTTAAAATATTGTTTATTTTTTCTAAATAAAATTTAACCGTAAATAATTATAAATTAATTTTCTTAAAATAATTTTAAGGTAATTAAATAAAAAAATAAATTTCTAAATAAATTTTAATAGTAATTGTTTAAATACTATTATATTAATATATTATAAATATAAACGTAGTTAAATATAAATTTTAAAATGTTACCTAAACATCAATATTAAAGAATGAACAAATAGTGCAATTGGAAGCTGGTAAGAAGAAATAAACAAGCTATTCGAACAAACAAGCTACCGGAATGAGACAATTTTCAATGCGGAAGAGAAGTTGGAGACAATGAACAGTAGGTGATATTCACAGTGTGAGATTATATAGGATGAATTTTTTAACCGTTAAGATTGTCCTGTTGAAAAATTCTAACCGTTGAGATCTGACCGTTATACTATTCATTTCAATCTATGAATTTTTTAACCGTTAAGATTGTCCCATTGAAAAATTCTAACAGTTAAGATCTGACCGTTATACTATTCATTTCAATCTTCTCCACCCATCAGCACCGTCCATCTCACACAGATCACAATCATCACCGTCCATTTGAATTTTACTTTTTTTCCTTTCCAAAAATCAGATCCCCCCTAAACACACAAACGGTTCACATCCCTTCATTTTGCAACCACACACTCTTCTCTCTTCTCTCTTCTCTCTTCATTTTGCAACCACACTCGGTTCTATCTTCTCTCTTCACAAGACCAGAAATCCAAACCAGCCCCCATGCGATCTCTTCTTCTTAAGCCTACACAAACACTCTCTCTTGTCTTCCACACAACATCTCTCTCTTCTCTTCTCTTCTCCACCCACACACACCTTCACTGTTGGGTTATTTTCTGCTTCTCGTCCGGAGAAGGACGACGTTGTGCGGAGAAGGACGACGCTGTGCGGAGAAGGACGACGCCGGAGCGGGCTCTTCCTTTTAGATGCAGTCTCCTGCAGGTCGGAGAAAGACGGCGCCGTGAGCCTGCAAATCAGAGACGGACGATGCCGTGAGGACGGAGATCGGAGAAGAGGAACGCAAAACGTCTTCTACCTGCAGATCGGTGCCCATCAACGCCTTCTTCTGCAGATCGGAGTAGATCGCGCCACCGCCGGAGAAGATCGATGAAGAACAACGGTGATTTGCCCCCTTTTCTGATTTTTTTCAGTTCGTTCTTCCCTGGAAACTTCCACTCCCTGTGTTGATTTCCCCTATTTCTTCTCTCAGATTTGGTGTTTTTTGCTGTTGAGATTTACACTGGGACCTCATCTGTTCATCACAAAGCATCTGCTCCGTTCTCTTTATTTTTTTTCTGTTTTTCAGATTTCCAGTGATAAATTGGTACTGTAATTTTTGTTTATTGGTTCTTTAATTTTCACATTTATTTCAGTTAATTGGTTCTGTAAATCTACATATTTTTTCCTATTTATTGGTTCTGTAAATTTATTAACTAGTTCTGTTTATTGGTTCTGTATACGCTTTAAATTTCTGTAATTTTTCTATGTTCATATATCAACTGTATGCTGTCTTCCGCGCCATATTCAGTTTCATCTCAATATTTATATTCGGATTTAATCTTAGGACCCGTAATTTACGGATGCTTCCACAAGCATTTCTTTCTCTTCAAATTCTTAGCAAGGAGTCCATGTAGATGTGCTCCAACGGTGTACCTGTTGTTTCCCACAGTTCTTAAAAATAAGAACTTAAGAAGAAACCCGCGTTGAAGTTGCTCTAATACCATGGTGTACTTTTAGGATCGCCTGAAAGATATATATAATTAAACACAGGTTATTTGAGGTGATCGAAACCAACCGAATTGCTATATATATGTTTGGTTGATTAGCAAAACCCAGTTTGAATACACTTTGTTAGAAGATTTTTTAAAAGAAAAAAATTAGAATGAATAAGAGGTAAAATAAATTTAATTAACTTTTTTCATAAGTTAAAATTAGTTACTTATAAAGAAGTGAAATGAGAAAATTTATGGAGAAGTTGAGTTGTAAAGACTATTTCAACTTTTGGAAGAAGTTGAATTCATTTTATCTTCTTGATTCATTGCGTTTTCTTCTCAGAGAAGTTCTTCTAAAGAAATTTATCCAAACTGGCCCTTAGTGTGTTTGGTAAAACTAGCTAAAAGATAAGATGATAAACTAGTTGATTTGATTGTAAGTATTTGGTAAAACTAGCTGAAAATGGTAAAATGACATATGAAGACATTGCTAATTATTAAATAATGGCGAGTAAGAGTTATTGAGGGATTAAATTGTAATAAATTTTCATCTAGTAGCTGAAAAGTAGAACTTTTCTAAAAAACCTCAAGTAACTTATAAAAAAACTAGTAACTACTTAAAAAAGTCACCTTATCAAACATTGATGAAATGATTTCAACTATCAATTTCAAATTTCATCTAGCTGAAATATTTTATCAAATACACTCTTAATTAACATGATTACTTTGTTTTGAAAAGTTTAATTTGAAAGAAACTTTGTAATTGAAAATAGGGATGATAATGAGGGTTTGGGTAGGGTACTATAGTACCTGTCTCCCTATTCGTGTTTAAAAAAAAAAACTCAAACCCGAACCTAGCTAGACCCACGTGGGTAACGATTCTAGATCTAATTTTCATATCCTTACTTGTTGGGTATTTAAGTACCCGGACTCGCACTCGTACTCATTACTCACACTTTTGTTAACTATAAATATAATAAATCAATTAGGAAATAAAAATTAATTAAAAAATAACTCTAACACAAATGAAAAATAATCCATAGATCTTCCAAATTTAACTATAAAGCAACTTTGGTATGTAGAAGTGAATCAGAAATTAGAACAGTGTGAGAGGAAAGAAATTAGTTCAAGTTTTGTTATTTTAGTGTTTAGAGTTACAAAATTATAACATTTTTCAAAATTGTAATATTTAAATTAATTAAATTAGTAATATATATTAATTCTTTTTCCTATAAGACATATTAATACTAATTAATTTTTTGGAATAATATAAATTAATTAATAATATAAATTACATATATAAAAGTTAAATTAATTATATATATTATGTAAGTGCGAGTATGGATAGAATTAAGTAAAACAGTACCCGTATTCGTACCTATACCCATTAAAAATTACAGGTATAATTACACAGACTCGGACCCAAACTCATTTGGTGGATAAATACCCTACTCGTTACGTGTAATTTTTATAGGTACCCATTAGGTCATGATCTAATTGTCATCCCTAATTGGAAAAGCAAGTATTTCATCAATTGTCCGTTTGTTTTGGCGTTTGAACAATGTAAAATCATGGTTTCGTGTAATTGATGTTAAATCATTTTTGTTTAATGTACTTCGTAAACGTGCATTATTCATTTCAACCATTGATTTCTAAAATCAATTATACTCAACTGTACATTAAATGGATACCAAATGTGTGTTTGGTTTACCCCAAAATCATGTTTTAAATATGGATCTAGACAAACTTTCAGTAGCTTATGAATATTTAAGATTCCAATCGGTATAAACCATTCATTTGAATGCCAATCTGAATAATATTTTTTGGGCGGGGATGATTAAAAAATAGAAAACTGTTAAGAAAAACAGAAAATTAATCGGGTATCATGGGAGTAGAGAAAAAGAAGAGGATGGTCGAAAAAGTTTGTTATTCAATTATGCATTTCTAGGAAATAGAAGTGGAGATTGAGAGATGTGATGAATAGAAAAGTCTCATATGGAATAAAGTCCAAACCAAAATATGGTTAAGGAAGTAGATGGGAATTTGAGAGAGAGAGAGAGAGTGAGAGAGAGAGAGAGAAGGGATCTAAAATGATGGACAGATTTATGACTTATATGATGGAGGGGAGTTAGATAAAATTAGGTAAAAAAATAATTTTGTGAAGAAAGTGGGAGAAGTACAATATAGCATTAAACAAATAGGCAAAAGTTGTCGATTAGTTAGGAGAATGGAGGGATGGGATTGGAGAAGAAATTTCTTCTAGTGAGAAAGGGAACTAATTAATCTATCATTATTTGCACTCTATTAGATATAACATCTTCAATGAACCAAAAGGATAGGTTGTGGCACCATTAACCTTTTTAGGATGCTACTATGTGAAATCAGCACATACTTCTTTAAGTTTTTTTGGAGCAAGTTTGTAACTTTGAAAGTGATTGCATATTCACCTAAAAGATGTTACTTAATAAAGTTCCTTTGAAATTTAATTTGCCAAAAAATGAGGTACTTCATCAATGTGATGTCACATGCATTTCTTGCAATTCTTTTGATGACAACACATCCCTATTTTTTTGAGCGGATTGTGTATCTTTGCTTCAGAGTAACTTTACTCCCTTAAAAACCATTGGATTAATTTTATGCATTAGATTGTGCCACTGGTCAATTTTTTCTTTTAAAAAATCTTTTGGTTAAATTATGTTTTTATCCCCAAATTTTTTTTAAGTAATCCCAAAATTTATAATGCATTCTCATTTGGTCTCTCTGTTAGTGCATCGTTTATTATCTCCGTTAAATGCTTGCGTGGTAGTTTAGGTGGACAAAATAAACAGACATGACATGCATATGTGTCAGATTATTTGTACACCTAAGCTACCACGCAAGCATTTAGCGGAGATAATAAACGGTGCACTAACAGAGGGATCAAATGGGAATGCATTATAATTTTCGGGGGACCACATTTGGTCCTTCCGTTAGTACACTGTTTATTATCTTCATTAAATGCTTGTGTGACAGCTTAGGTGGACAAAATAAGCGTACATGGCATGCATATGTGTCAGGTTATTTTGTCCACCTAAACTGCCACACAAACATTTAACGAAAATAATAAACGGTGCACTAACAGAGGGACCAAATGGGAATGCATTATAATTTTTGGGGGACCACTTGAAAAAAAAAATTGGAAATAAAAAACATAATTTAACCAAAAGGTTTTTTTAAAAGAAAAACTTGACAAATGGCACAATCTAATGCATAAGATTAATCCAATGGTTGTCAAGGGAGTAATAAAGTTATCACACAATCCGCTCCCTATTTTTTTAGTGTAGATTTTCTATAATCACTAAATGTAGTATCTCAATATTGGCCCATCAATCATCATCTCTTCAACTCCATCAAACAACAACAAAAATCACAAATCTGATTCTTTTAAATTGGGAAGTATTTTAAAAGATAAAGTAAATAATTATAACTATTAATTTTATAAATCAACAAGTAATTAAGATTATAATCACATATACATGCATGCTCATGTACAATAAAATATGAAATCATTTAAATTATAATTATTAATTTTCAAATCAATAATTATTATATACTCACCCTCTATAGTGCTTCCTTAAAAATTAAATCCAAAAATCACTTCTTACCATTCATAGGACTAGTATCCTGTAACGAGGGAAAGCTGAGTTTTTTTACAAATAATTTAGTAAATAGTAATTAGTATATTTAACTAGATAGAAATCAAGAAATCTTTAACTCAAGAAGATCTGACATATAATTGATTTTTTTTATAAAATAATTAATTATTAAAATTAAATGAGAGCATTTTTCAATAAAAACTTTATCAAAGAAAAAAAAAACTCTACTACTTATCCTAAACCAAAAAAAAAATCTACTAAAGATGAAAGTAGGCCTTAGTGATATAACGGTGCCAAGTGGAAGAGCAGCCCAAGATTGTTGAAAAATTGGGCCGAAGAAAAAGATTGCTGAAAAATCATAAACGAATTGGTCGGGTTCTTTTTTTTTTTTTTGTCTAAACATTGGTCGTGTTCTGTCGTTTGCACATATGACCAAACTAAAACAAATGGTGCCATTTTTTATTAGCCCGTATCCGTGACATGGATGGGGTAGTGGTCAACAAAATTTCATAAATGTTAGTGCAGTCAGTACCCCCCACTGCAACCATTAAAATTGAGCACATGGTGAGGACCACTAAATCTAAAGTCTCAGCAACTCAAATGTCACTCTCAACAATGATCCTTCATGGCCACAAAAATAAAATAAAAAACAATCATCCATCAACCATTTGCTCTGCACCTTCAGCGTGATTGGGAACTCACAGATTAACATTTTGTTGGCTGCTAGAGCAAACAAAATAATGAAAAGCAATGTTGCAAGTAGCAATTCATACCTTGTGTCTGGCTGTTTTTTTGTTTTTTTTTAATAAACAGAAAATTTCCAGTTAGATCTAACATGTTAGATTTAACAATGTAGTAAAATTTCTTCCTTAACACACCTTTTTTTTTTCGGCCTTTATTTTTAGCCTAGGCTTTATTGAGTTCGTGAATTTTCATTTTAGGCTTATGCCCCCAATTTTAGAGCGCAAGGAAGGATATCATATCCAACCTTATGTCCGTGGAAATCTCGGAAAACTTGTGAGGAATCACTGCTCCCTCCATTCCATTTTGACAATCGTTTAAGGTTTTTATACACAAATTAAGAACAATAATAAATGACTTAAAAGACATAATAATCTTACTAAATTACCCTTCTTAATTTACTACACATTTTTTCTCATTTTACCTAAATACATTAATGAGTAGTATGGTGCACAATTTTTTAAGTTTCTTTTCCCATAAAAGTGGGAGGGTAAAAATGGAAAACTATCATTAATACTCACATAGAAATTAGAGAACGACTCATATTATGAAAAAAATTTATTTTCCTAAAACGACTATCAAATTGGAATGGAGGTAATATTAAATAGCATATCTAAATATTTAAATTAATTGAAATTTGATATACATTATAACGAAGATAATATAATAATATGTTTTAACAGTTAGATTATTTGAATTCACATCTTACAAAAAATCATGCAATGATGTACTTCTAAAAAGTTCATTATTTGATGTCAATTGATGTTGTTCCATATATATATATATATATATTTATTGGACATGAATAAGTTACTCCATTTAATATTTTTTTAATATTGAATTTTATCACTCCAATGATTGGATTGAAAATTCTGTGTAAATAAATCAAGTGCACTTTCTGCGAAAGATTTAATGAAAATTGTAGTCATTTATTTCTCTCTTGTGAATTTGTGTAAAATGTTTGGCAAAGGTGCTATGCTGGGTTAGGTGTGCAAATTGTAATTGCATTGCTCATTTTTTCCAACATACAATGTCTTTTTCAAGTAAAAAAGCATAGGAATTTATAGGGTGTGTTTGATAAAACTAGTTGAAAGCTGAAAGCTAAAAAGTTAGCTGAAAGCTGAAAAACTATTGAATGTGTTTGGTAAAACAAGCTGAAAATGGTAAAATGACTTATAAGGACATCATTAATTATTAAATAATGATAAGTGGGGGTAGTTGAGGGATAAACTTGTAATTAACTTTCAAGAAAAACTAGTAACTACCCAAAAAAGATACATTACCAAACACAGTTGAAATGGTTTCAGCTACTAATTTCAGCTTTCAGCTAGCTGAAATGTTTTACCAAACACACTCATAGTCTCATAGTGTGTTTTGTGTTAAGGTACCAAATGTAGATTAGCAACTTCTCGAGGTTAATTTTCTTAAGGGAAATGCTAACGAGTATTTTAAGGATACTTGTTAAAGAACTAAAAGGAGAAAATTTTTATTGGAGTGCGTGACATTTAATCTCACATATGCAATCAATATTGTGATTTTTAATAAAAACCTTCTCTTTTTTATTCTTTAATCAGTGTTTTTAGAGCACTAGTTAACACAACTTTTTTTTTTAAAAAAGCAATCAATTTGGTCTGTTGCCCTGGTCTGTTTGGCTTCACAAGAATGATACCTAATTTCGGGAGAATGACCTAAATAAAAAAAAAAAGGAGTTAATTATTATGAGATCTTGGTCTTGGATCCAGGCTTGATTTGTTGATTTTGGCTTTTGTATTTCAGATTAGTTTCGTAATTCAACATTATATTTAACAAAGTATTGGTTTGATGGGAAGGTTTATGATTAGGGAACCCTTGTTTTCACTTATTTAACATTATTGGCTAAAATATGTTATTGGTCCCCTAAAATATTCCGTTTTTCGCATTTGGTCCCCCAAATTTTTTTCTAAGTGGTCCCCCAAATTTTTTTTTCATTCCCATTTGGTCCCTCTGTTAGTGCACCGTTTATTATCTTCGTTAAATGCTTGCGGGACAGCTTAGTTGGACAAAATAATCATATTTGGCATGCATATGTGTCTTCTTATGTGTTCTACATGATAAAATAAGCCTATAGGTGGTGAATCAACGCCTTTTGTGAGTCACATTGATGAACTCTATAATTGTTTTTTTCATGAAAGGTGGTGATATAAGTCATGTATGACACATAAGATGACACATATGCATGCCATGTATAGTTATTTTGTCCACCTAAGCTGCAACGCAAGCATTTAACGGAGATAATAAACGGTGCACTAACAGAGGGACCAAATGAGAATGAAAAAAAAAATTGGGGATCACTTGGGGAAAAAAATTTGGGGGACCAAATGGGAAAATCGGGATATTTTGGGGGACCAAACACATAATTTAACCAACATTATATTTGCTTTGCTTATTAAAGAAAACTTGAATCACTCATTACCTTTGATTCCGACAAATTAAATACTTATGAGACAAAATTTATACCTAAACTCCATTCATTTCATAAAGGAGGCTCCAAGTTAATTTCCTTAATAGTGTCACATTTGAAGCCTTTGTATCTCTAAACCCTAACCCACCCGATTGTTTTAGTTATGTAAAGATGATAATAATATAATAAATTAAAATATATTGTGTATTATATAAATTAATTGAAATATATTTTGTTGTATGGTATTAAATTAATGATTTTCTTTATAGTAAAATTAGTTATTTAATCGTATCTAACCAAAGTTTTAAGTGTGTGTTAACCATACATGAACTAAAAATCATTATGTGTGTTAGTAAGTAGCTCGTGGTATAGTGGTTGACGGTTTCTTTCCATAACCAATTCAATCCATTATAAATAAAAAAATAAAAAATCAAATTTCATTATTAGATTGAGTTAAATTTTAGATTTATTTTCAAAATCAATCTACTCCAAATTAAATTAAACTTATCCACATATATTATTTTATTTATAAATTTATTATAACACATATATTTAATATATATATATATTTATAAAGTTATCACACAACTTGTATTTATTTATGAAAATAAATTTTTTAATAACCATTTAAGTAAAAATATATTTACACTACAAGAATGTGCTGATTTAGACTCGGAAACGTAGTGACGGCTGTGGGTCGTCTCTAGTAGCGATGGCCAAGCCGTGGCTACGTCGTTGCTATAGTATTAAATGTGCAGCCCAGTGCATTTAATACTTAGTGACGACCTGGCGACGGTAGCGGTCGTCGCTACACTGAATTTTTTTTTTTTGAAAATATTAAAATTAAGCATAGCGACGGCCAAAGCGACAACATGGTCGTCGCTACATTTTAATTAAAATTAAAATTTTGGCGCGTTCAACATAGCGACGGCCAGGACGTCGCTACGTTAAATTCTGTAATGAGTAAAATCTTTCCCCCTCCACATTCCTCCTTCCTCCTCCTCCTCCTTCCTCTCATTTCCTCCTCTCCATTCAAGCCATGTTTATCTCCCTCTCTCTATTTCATTTTCAAAATCTCCCTGATTAAACACTCCCCCTCCTTCATAGGTTCGTTTTGAACCAATCTGAATCTGAATCGGTTTCCCGTAACTCCCTTTGCACCTCCTTCCCTCTTCCTTCTCCGTTGTCGCAATCAGTAAGTTTTACAGATTTAATTAGTTTATTAGTGATCAATAGTTTATTAATGTGATATATGTATTAGTTTATTAATTTTTTAGTTTTAAACATTGCTTTTGTAGGTATGTTGTTTATTAGTTTTATTAGTTTATAAGTTTTATTAGTTTATTAGTTTATTAATAATCAATAGAATCATTAGTTTTATTATTTTATTAATGTGATATAGGTATGTTGTTGAATTTATTTAATGTGATATATTTATAGGCATGTTGTTTTATTATTTAATTTATATAATTTATGTAGATTAGAATTATTTAATTTATATATTGTATATAGTTATTTAATATAACTTATATAATTTATATATAGTTTACAGGTGTGTATTTTAATATTTAATTTAAACTTATTAAAATTAGGAAAAAATGCCTCGTAAGCGTGGTAGAGGTGGAGAGAAGGTCCCACCTAGTAGAGGGAGGTCCATCCCTTCGGGTGAGCTGGCTGCACAGGTGGATCGTGCCCGTCGGGAGAGGACTATCTCTTCTGAGCACGCTCAGCTACGGGATCTGCTAGGTACTTCAGCGCCTACGGCAGCCAAGCTCTAGTCTTCTTCTTCCTCCCCTGAAGCTACTGCTATACCTGCTGCAACTGACCCGCCGCCATTCGACGGAATGAGGTTCATCCCGACACCGGGATATCAGGGTGCCAGCTCCAGCCGACCTCATGAGGAGTTTCCACATATGCCTAAGAAGGAGGTGGACCTTGAGCACGCTCAGGCTGAGATGGATGAGGACGCTGACCTTGAGTTTGATGCGAAGCCAGTTCGGTTCCAGGGTGCGAACTCCATCCAACCTCATGAGGTAAACCCTCATGGTAGGGTTATTATCCGACCATTTGGCAAGGGGTGAATTTGTTTATTTTTTACTTCTTTTGAATTGATAATATTGAATCTTTAAATGTTTTAACAGTTAATATTGAATTTGTTTATTTTGCAGTTGGGTGACTAACAACCCACCTATCACAACCATTGGTCATGCAATTCGTTCGCAATTCCGAGGTCCTCATCATTACCTGTGGGAGGTCACCCTGCAGGATGTACGAGACAAGTGGTGGGTCGAGTTTATGGTAAATAAAAACCCTAAACACTTTATATTTTTTTTGCTTAAGTTATGTCATTTTCTAATAACTTACTTTTTTTTCCAGAGCAAAGTTACTTACGAGCAGAGGATTGCTCATCGCCTTCGAGATATGATGAACAAGGCCCGGGCAGCTGGGAGGAGGCCCACTTGGTGTAGTGAGGAGGTCTGGGAGGGTCTTATGGCCTACTGGGCCTCTGATGAATTCAAGGGGAAGTCTACTCGTAACAAGAGCAATCGGGCTTCTCAACGCGTGAGAGCAGTCCACACCACGGGCCGCAGGGCCCACAATGAGGTGGCGTTGGATATGGTATGTATAAACAAGCACTCTTCTGTATTATTTTTGTATTTGTTATTAAAATAATTAATTTGTGTTCTTATTCTGTGTAGGCTCGACAGCTTGGGCAGGAGGTAGAGCCCGATGAGTTTTTCATGGCCACCCAAATAAAAAGGGTGGTGGTTGGGTAGATGACAGAGCAAAGTCCAAGTTTGTGCTTATCAGTGTATTTTTATATAATTTTAAATATTTGCAATTGAATATATAACTAACTAATTATACGTTTACATGTACTCAACAGACAAATTACCAAGAGCACCTGAGGGGGTGGAGTCACAGATGGGGGACAACTCCAGCTTTGATGGCTCCACCAAGCTACAGATCTGGAAGGATGTTGCGGATGGCAAGACCCAAGGCCGCTGTTATGGCACCGGGGACTTGTCAACCAACCTTCGTTCAGGTGTGACCAGCCTCACTCAGGAGTCTCGGGCTTATACCAGCGGGAGTGACGGGTCCGGGTCACGATATTCGGCAGAGGAAGCGTCGCGCCAGGAAGTCATTGAAGCAAGGGAGCAGGCTATCCGGGCTGAAGCGAAGGCTACACGGTTGGAGGAGGACTTTGCACGACTCCGACAACCAGTAGTTGCTGGACGCTCAGGCTGCTCAGGCTCAGGCTCACCCCCACTACGATGACGCCCTGGATAACCAGCCGCCACCATTGATTTTTATCATGTTTTTTTTATACTTTTATTATATTATGTTTGAACAATCTTTGTATATATATTTTTTATATATATATTTTCCTTTATTGGTTTGTTTATATAGTATTTAGTATTTTTCTTTATAATTTTATAATTAACAAATATTAAACCCTAAATATTAAAATAAAATAAATAATATTAAATTTAATTTAAAAAATACTCTCCCTCTGGTCCTTTTTATAAGGCACTATTAACTGAATTACACATACCAATGAATGTGGTTAAAGTTGGTTAATTTTATTGGGATTTTAGAAAATAGTTTAACATTCTAATTTTACCCTTATTTAATATCATCCACTTCTATTTGATAGTTGCAAAGACATTAAAGTTAATAAGGGCAAATAAGGAAAATGATAATAAATGCTTCCTTGAAATTGTAAAGTGCCTTATAAAAAGGACTACAAAAACTTGTAAGAAGTGCCTTATAAAAAGGTCCGGAGGGAGTATATCATTAGCGACGGCCTGGATAAAAAAATTAAAAAAATAACAATAATACGTAGCGACGACCATGACTTTAGAGACGGATGTAGAGACGGCCTGTTTTGCTCGTCGCTACTGCATTTTCGACGAGCCTTTTAGCGACGTCCTTGAGGCCGTCGCTAAAACAAAATTTCATGTAGTGTTATGAGAATCATGATAATCATGCTTTGTTAAATTATAAAGTTTTATTAATTTGATTTCAATCATAACTAAATAAAATTATAGATTTGTATGCATTTCACTACATTATGAGTATAAAAAGTTTTGCAAGTGTTGTGAAGTTTGACATAGAGAAATTTGATGGAAGAGTCGATTTCAGCTTATAATATATACAAGTTAAAGATGTGATAATATAATCAGGATTACACATTACATTGAAAGGGAATACTTCCGATGTGGACGACAAGAATTGAGAGGAACTAGATTTGAGAGTAATAAGTGCAATTCTGTTTGGCTAAGAATGTTCTTGTAAATGTGCAGAAAATGTCGATGGCCAATGAGCTTTGGGAGAAACTCAAATGGTTATACTAGACTAAGGACATCTCAAATTAGTTATTGTTGAAGAAACAGTTTCACAATTCATGCATGGATGAAAATACAAAAGTTTTTTAACATCTTGGTACGTCCATTCAATGGTATCATCTCAGATTTAGAAGCTAATTGAGTCAAGATTGATGAAGTTAAAATGTTAAAACTTATTTGGTCTTTTTCGTCTTCCTAGGAGCATATCAAATGTTAGAAAGTCCCACATGACTAGTAATAAGGCCATTTAATAGCATATAAGTCTTCGGCAGTCCTCACTCTATAAGCTAGTTTTTGGGTTAAGTTAGGCCCTGGTCCAAAATCTAAGATGGTATCAAAGCCTATCTTAGATCTGTTGTTATTGGGTCCCTCTATCCCTTGATGTGTCCATGCTCCAGATGTCCAGCTCTGAGGGTGATGGGGTGTGTTAGAAAGTCCCACATGACTAGTGATAAGGCCATTTAATAGTATATACGTCTTGGACAGTCCCCACCCTATAAGCTAGCTTTTAGGGATGAGTTAGGCCTAGGTACAAAATCTAATATCAAACCTGTTTCAATTTATGGGAAGAAAACTCTGAATTTTGAAAAAGTTGCTAGTAAAATCATTTCTAAAGAAAGATGACTGAAAAGTAAGGTTAACACTTCATCAAATTCATTTTTAGTTGTTAGAGGTGTGCCTATTCAAAGAAGTACCATGGAAAAAGTATGTCATGCTGAAAATGTGGAAAGCCTGGGCATGTAAAGAAAAATTGTATAAATAGAGCAATATTAGAAGAAGGCTCTGAGTCAAATGCAGACAACGTCCACTACAACAAATCAACGATTGAGATGCGAACGGGTAGCGTTGGCCACGACACCGTCGCTAGTAGCGTCGGTCTGGCCGACGCTAAGTTGATTTTTTTTTAACATTTTTTTATGCAGCGTCGGCCTGGCCAACTCTAATGGTAAAATAATTTTTTTTAAAAACGATTTTTATTTAGCGTCGGCCTAAAGGCCGAAGCTAAAGGCAAAAAAAATTAGCGTTGGTCTTCGTAAAGTTAATGTCAGTCTGGCCGACGCTAATTTCTTGTTATTTTTTCACTATGTATATAATATTTTACATTATATATTTCAAGAAACAAACATAGCGTAACAGTAATGTTCTTTCTTGTTATCATGCATGTTGCGAGTTCGACACTCATAATTGATAAATCTGGAAAGAAATGATATTTTTTTGAAAAAATTATTAGCATCGGCCTGGCTGACGTTAATGGTCGTCGCTATGTTGTGACGGTCATGGAACTAGTGTCGGCTATTTGCGACGGCCTAGCGTCAGCCATAAAACTTCGTCGTTACTGCATTAACGATGAGACCGTCGCTAATTATAAAATAGCGACGGTTTTCCCCTGTAGCGACGACGGCTGTTGCTAAAAACCGATTTTCTTGTAGTGGTCTCTCTTGCATTGGGAGAGAGTGGTCTTCTCTAAAAATGAGATGTGTATCCTTATAGCGTTACTGCAATATCATCATGGAAAATGATAAATTATTGCTAATGAATCCATATATAATTGCACATGGGCACATGGTCGGTTCAACATATATGTAGGCCTAAAGCAAATTATAAGATGGGGGCCTAAATTTTAGAGATAAAAGACTAGAAATAACATATATTTTTTTATAAAAAAAATGAGTCTATTTTTTTAGAAAAGAAACTTATATTGAATTTATTTTTATATAAAAAATATTTTTAATTATTATCTATTAACTAATAATTAGTAATATTTTTATGTTTGATATAATGATTTTATTAAATTTTGGGTAAAATATGTTTTTACTCTTTATAAATTTAAGCATATTTGGGTTTGATTCTCATAATTTAAAACCAAAGTGTTGAGTTTCTTTTTTTTTTTTGTAGGCAAAATGAAATATATTAAAAGAGAGTACAAGGGGTACTCCAACCCGATACAAAAACATGAAGAGGTTAGAATAGTATAGTCGTACAGTCACCAATACAAACACTCCTAACCATAAATAAATATACAAAATACATGACCAAAAGCTATATAAAACCAAGTAGGATGTAGCATCCAAGCCAAAACATAATTAAAGAAACCGTATCTTGGAATGAAACAGGAACACAACACCTGAGCTCAAATAAAATAAAACAGCGGACATGCAATGTGTCACCACATCAATAACCTGCCACTCTAGCAACCTTAAAAACCAGAATTTAGACATGTTGAGTTTCTTTTTTTCAAAATCACCTCAAATTAATCCTTATCATCCCTCTCGCTAGGGAATAAAAATATATCTAATAAAAATACTAAAGATTAAAAACACACCTAATAAAATTAATTTTGGATAATTTAAAAGAGAGACTCAACACATTAATTTTAAATTATGAGAACCAAAATCAAATTTATTTAATTTTACATAAACTACAAATATATTTTATCTTTAATTTTAACATATAAAATATATCTAAAAAATTTGAGACATTGTAACAGGAGGTCTAAAGTGGTTGCTTTACCAGCCTCCCATTAGGCCAGACCTGGATGGTCATTGGTTGATATTGATATAAGATGTGTGAATATGGATTATGTGAAGAACTTCTAGAGATTGAGGTTAATGAAAAGGATGACACAAGGAGGAACTGGAAATCGAATATGACATGGTGGCGAAAAGAGATGAAGATTAAACACAAGGAAAGAGATGAAGACTGCGTTTATATTTCACATGATATATCCACCCATCATCACGGTTCTATTTCGCCTCACAGTCTTACACCAATAGTCACTTCTTTAGTTCCATTTTTCACTATTTCTTCAGTGTGCCATAAGCTCTTCTCTGCAATTTTACATGATCCAATCCATATTACCCATTTTTTCTTCCGTAATTGACACTGTTAAATATTTTATATTTATATCGGATGGCCACTGATCCTTTCTCACCGGGCACCATAGCATAGTGTCGTGACCCTACTTGATTTTAATCAGTTTTATTATAACAGATTCAGCGGTACAATTGATTTAACAAGTGTCCAACCATAGGTCTATTTTTTGATTAAATCGATAAGACCGGTTTAATATAGATAACAAAAGTCCATTATAAATTATATGCATATACAAAAATTAGAATATAAACTCTTCTTTGTAATTTGATGAACAAAAGTTGCGGAAAGCCGGAAATGTAAGCCTAATAAGCATATATAAGAAATTAAGGCACGAGGAGTCTTGTGAGAACAAAAAGAGGAATTAGTGAAAGGTGTTCCAAGTCAAGATTCTACCGCGGAAAGCGTTAAAAGAAAAAATGTCCATAATTTCTTCGTCTTTCAGACTACTAGTGTTTAGGGATACCACTATATAATTTAAAACGAGTATCATCATCAATTCGATACTCGTGTATACTAGCAACTTTCGTTTGTTTAATCCTCTTCAATTTTTTATGCATGTCCCTTTTCATTTCTGCTGTTGTAGCCGTACGTCCAATCATGATCTTGATCATGCCAATGCGGTGCTAATTACAGTAATACTCTTTCATACTCTGCATGCACAGCTTCGCAAAATTAATTTTATTGTTATTTGTCATTGCCAATTATTTGTTTTTATCTTATCTTATTTAAATATATATTTTTATAAAAAATATTAAAACTGTGTTCCCTTCTTCCTTTGGTTGCTAAATATAGGTTGATTCAGTTAACAATGACCAAAGTATTCGAAGCAAGGTTTGGTTCAATTTTCTTTCTAGCCAAGACATTTATTGATTTGCATATAAATTAATCTTATGGCATGTCTTAATTTATTAAGCCAACTATGACTCTCACGAGCATTTTACTGTAAGATCAGAGGTGGCATTTTCAATCATCTCTTTTTGTTAGGGTGTCAATAATTACTTGTTATATTTTATTGTTTTTTTAACTTGTATAGAATAATAAATTAAAAGTGATTTTTTTAAAAAAACTTAATATTTAGTATTACTAATTAAAAGTAAAAAAAATTATTAAAAATATAATATTTAATATCACCAATGTATTAAATGTTGTAATAGCTATAATTTCCAATTAAAACTATTCACTTTTAATTTATTATTTTGTACAATGTTACACGGGTTAGAAAAATAGGTTTAATCATTTAATATTAAGGATATTTTTAAAATAAAATTTAAAATTATGATATTATTAATTACAATTAATTAATTTTGAGGCATTTCTTTGGTTTTGATGATTTAGTTATAGTGTTTCTTCCATCAAATTTTCTAACATGTGTAACATTACACATAATAATAAATCAAAAGTGAAATTTTTTTATTACAAATTACAACCATCACAAAATTAAATGTACTCATAGTATTAATTTTTCATTTTTGATTTACTATTATTTTGTGTAATATTACACATGTTAAAGAAATCATTCTTATATATAGAACCAAACCTAGTATATGTGTGCACAACATTGGTAACAATTTAAATATTTAATCTGATATAAATTATCCAAATTTCTCAACATTAATTTAATATTATATAGTACCTTAAGCAAAATATAAATAAAAATTATAACATTTTTAAAAAATAAAAATGCTTAATAAAATATTAATTAGCTATTATCACTATCCTTATAAAATTAATTAGACATTAAAAATAAATTAACCGTTTCATGTTTAAATAATATTAATTTAAGCTACCCTTTAATTACAATTTAATTATGAATTCAACTGAATGATCTAATTTTAATCATTATAAAAAATTACCAATTTGGCCACTAAAATTAGGTTAATAATAAAATATTAGAGTTTATTATTATTAGTGTATATAAATAAAATTATTAATTGACTGGAAAAGATCTCCAAAAATGTGTAATAGTACATGACAGCAAGAAAAGGTTAAAATGAAAATAAATAAGAAAATGAAATTGGTGCAATTTTGTTTTTATGTTTTTGTGGCATGTGATGCAGCTTTTACTGCCCTTGGCGCAACGATATATCCGGATCGCCGTTCCCGCGAAATACGTTTATTTTGTTTCACACTATTTTTCTTATTTTTTTTCCCCACAAAAGACAAATAATTAAAATAATAAAATAATAAAAAGAAGGTAAATGCAATGCCCTCAGCATTCAGTAATGGAAACACGTAAGCGGGCCCCACTCTCCTGTGCGTCGGGATTCGCGACAGCGAAACAAGTCTCCGTTAGTGGGACCCACACTCCTTTCTTTTTCAATTCCACCGTTTCCATTGAAAGCGAAACGCTCACATCACACTCACTCTCACACTTCACGCTCACTTAAGACCCTGTTTGGCGCGCCGGCTATTTTCCCTTTTCTCTTTCCCTGTACTAACGTAATCAATTATTTTTTCTTTTCTTTTACCCTTTTTCTTTTGCTCCTTGAAACAAAAACGCGGCACATAAATACAAAAACGAAAAAAAAAAAAGAAGAAGAAGAAAGAAAGAAAGATATATACGAAGATGAACGAAGAAGAAAAGAAAGAATGAAAATATGATGATGAGGATGGAGGATTAACCCAAACAGTGGCCTCATTGCAATTCTTTACTTCGCTTTTAAACTACGTCGCTTTACGTTTTCTCATTACGTTTCGGATCATTGCAGCCGTTTTTTTAATTTTTCCCCTTTTTCTTTTCGGGTAAGCTCTGATGTTCTTTGATTCCAGAGTAAAATTTTAGATTGTGCTGTTGGATTTGGATTCTACATTTTCCATTTTCCATCACTTTCTTCTTTTGTGTCCTTTATTTATTGATTTATTTATTTATTTTGAGGAGGTAAGTAAGGAGAAAATAAAGGAAGAAAAAAAAATGGAGTTTTGAGTTGAAGGGAAACGAGTTGATCGGTGTTTTTTAATTTGCTTCTTTTTGATCGGGAATGTGGGTTTTGTTGCTCTTGAATTTCTGTGAAGAGGGTATCTTCTTGTTTATGTTCTTCTTACAATGCTTTGTCGGCGGCTAAACAGAGCTCTTACTTCGTATCAATTTTCTGAATTTTTCTTTCAATCATAAATTTGGGTTCTTTTTCGATTTTTGACTTGTGTTTGGCTATTAGAAATCCATCATTTTCGTTATTAACTAGCACCATAGATATCACAGTCATGGTTTTGTGTATTTATTTAATGTGTAATGATGTATGCGGTTCTCTGTTTTGGGTTTGTGTTCTGTTTTGGGTTCTGAGCAAAGGTTATGCCACGGTAAGTTTTTGTGTGAAGTTAGCACCAAATTTAGAAAGAAAAAAAAAACTCATATTCTTTGCTAATGGTCAGTGTAATTAAGTCCACTCATGTCTCTGTTATGGAAGTGGTGAGTAGGTATGCATCATCACTTTGTTCATTGAATTAGAAAGTTCATTGAGTTAGAAAGTGTATGGTTTTATGCAAGTCTATTTGCATTTCCGTTTGTGCAACACATTCAATTATTTCCCTTCACGTGGCTATCTGTCATATTCTTTCTGGACAATGTCAAAATCATGTTTCAATGTTTTCAGGATCAATATTACTATATGTGTTTGGTGCCATAAAAAAAGGGTATCCTCTTTAATGTGATCAGTTTTTTCCTTCATAGATAATTTTACTGTTGACTGTTTCATAGCTTGAACCCTTCTCTTCACAAACTTTGTCTCTATTTTTCAACCATGGTTTATTTTTTTCTATTTCTGTTGAGCTATTTACTTCTTTTATATTTGAATATGCAAAAGTCTTCTCTGTTGTGTTTGTAGTATTTTAATCGTATTTTTCAACTTATTCTTCCTTTTTTCGGGAACTGATGCAATTTTGAACCTTTCCTGCCAGATAACTGCCAGAGTAAGAGAGAAGCTCCTCTGCAGCATTGGCTTATGGGAGAAACATCAGAGTGAAGTGTGTATTGTGTCATGCCAATCAATATACAGCCAAGTAATGGATTGTTGAAACCTGCTGAGGACATGGGATTTAGTTTAGAGCTCAAAAGGATTGGCTCAAAACGGCATAGCAGCTCAAAGACAGCTAAAGAAAGTTCTATATTGCCCCAATCAAATCGAAGTCCAAAGGATGCAGATAAGCTGAAGTCAAAGAGTGCTGTTTGTCCACAACACAGTGATCTCAAACAGAAAGCAAAGCAGCATGCAGAAGGGAACATTAAGAACTGGGAAACTGTGAAGAGAAGTACACCTGAAAGTGATGAGCTTGTCAAGCACATGTCTAATTTGCCAGGTTATCTCCTGCGCACCGATAGAGAAGAAAACATTCAAGAGAAAGCTTTCCATGTTGGAGTTCTAGATTGGTCTAGACTCCAGAAATGGAAGCACAAGCATATCCCAATACTAGCTAGTAATTTCACATCATTTGGTAGCAGTGAATCATCATCAAGAACAGCTACCAAATCATCTACCAGTGTTGACAGCAAGGAAAAACTTGATGATAAAAAAGGTTTGCTTTCTTCAGGTATCAGGCCATCTTATAGGGAACGGCCTCCTGAAAGTAGCATTCCAAATGTCAAACGATTTGAATCTTCTAAAAGGGGAATGAAGAGCACTGGAGATGAGCAGAGAACGACACCCTGGGGAATGGAGTCCTTTGGCAAAACTCACTCAGATATATCCCTTGAAAAGGGAAGGGGGAATGATTATAATAAAAGAACTTCTCATGTCAGAAATTTTGCCTCAAATATGAGGCACCATGAGGCCTCTTGTGTTCCTAATGAGAATGCAAATCGTTGGGATGAAGGAGTTAAGCAGAACATGGAGGGTTTGCAAGAGTATAACCACAAGAAAAAAGAGAGGAATCATAAGTCCAGCTATGATATGGGACAGCCATCAGTAAAATCAAAAAACAAAGGGGCTTCCTTCAGTTCTAAAAAAACGAGTTCCAGCAGCAGTGAAACCAGGAAAAAGGTGGATCAGTTGCAGGGGTCAGATTTTGACATTGGCCGTAAACATTGCCATAGCAAGCCAAGTAATATTGTGCTGCTATATCCCCATGAAATTCCCAAATCAAGTTCTTCAGAGGATTTTCAACCTTCTGAATACAGGACGTCATCTGATGAAAATTTTGCAGAATCAAGCCGAAGTAGTTTGTCATATGTTTCCATTCCTGAGGAGGTTTACACTGAAGATGGATGTTCTGAAATCCCACTTTCAAGTTCTCTGCGTTCTTCAGTTGAGCTTACTTCTTGTTCAGAAACAATGCAACACAGCATTAGCACTGATCTCGGTATAGATCATTCTTCTGTTGTGTCTGAGACACCGACTTCCATAGTAAATAAGATGTCTGGTCTGCAACCTGGACCTGCTTGCTTTGGAAAGGATGTGTTAGACACTCAGCTGAGAGACCAGTGTGATTTCAGTAATATGAAGGAATCACTGGACCAGGAAACTGCTGAACTGACATCTCAGAAGGGAATGAATCCATCCCACCACCGTCGGTTTAGCTTCAGCTTAAGTCGGATTGGCAGAAGTTTTAGTTTCAAAGAGGCCCCCGGGATCCCACAATTTAGCTCCAGGCATGTTAGTGCAAGGTCTGGTCCAGTGACACCTGAATCTTCTGTTCGTTGGGATAGTTCAAGCAAAGATAAGGCGAACAGTCAGAACAGAAGCAAGTCCAGCCCCTTGCGGAGGTTATTAGACCCTATATTGAAGCATAAGGCATCAGACACACACCATTCAGCTGAAAGCAGTGGTCACGCACGAAAGGGAAGCATGAATTGGATCAGCTTCAGGACTCTCAGTGTCAATGAATCACAGCAGGCTGAAAAAATCAATGGATCATTAATTCAAGGGCTCCTGCAACTTACAGTAAAAAATGGACTGCCTTTGTTTAAATTCGTGCTGAACAATGAAAGAAAGATTTTTGCTGCTACAAAGAATAGTTTAGCATCACTGGAGAAGGATGATTCAGGCAGCTGTTTTACATTCTACCTGGTTAATGAAATTAAGAAAAAGAGTGGTGGATGGATAAGTCATGGAAGTAAAGAAAAAAGCTGTGGCTATGCATACAATATTGTCGCACAGATGAAGATTTCTAGCTCTAAAGTCAATGAACCAATCAATCAGAAATCCAAGAGCCAGCATATGGTTAAGGAACTTGTCCTATTGGGTGTTGAAATTGACCAGACAGATCAAGGACAACCAAAGTTCATCCAAAGCACAGAGCTTGCAGCTGTTGTTATTGAGGCTCCATGTCAAAATGTCAGCAATGAAGGACTGCATAGTGATAATAATTTGCTGAAGAAAGGATGCTTAAAGTGCTTGGCAGAAGAGAGATGCTTGTGCCTTTCAGGAGAAAATGATATCTCTGGCTGCAGTACAGTTATACTTCCAGGTGGTTTACATGGTTCACCAAACAAAGGCGAACCTTCACCATTGATCTATCGATGGAAAAGTGGGGGATTATGTGATTGTGGGGGTTGGGACATTGGATGCAAACTGCTTGTGCTCTCCAACCAGAAGCAAAGTACAAACATTCCAAAAGTTGTAAACCTTACCAAGATCGTTTTCAACTTTTTGTACAGGTATAGCTTATATATTCTACCTGAGGGCATGCTTGTATTCAATTATAAATATTGTGGATATCTCATTTATATATCATCCTTATCATTACTTGCAGGAAGGAGCTGAGCAAGACACACCCCTTTTCACTTTGTTGCCACTAAAGGATGGATTCTACTCGATTGAATTCAATTCAAAAATCACTCATTTACAAGCATTCTTCATTTCTGTTGCTGTTTTAAGCTGCCAGAAACTACCAGGTTCCTTGGAAATGGGTATCATGCATGAAGAGATCCTTAAGGAACCCAGTTCCAACAACAACAGCAGACTTCAGGGGAAAGCACCTGTAAAATATACTCCAATTCCACCGCTCTCCCCTGTTGGCAGAGTTTAAATTAGAAGAGGTTTTTTCTTTTTTTGTTCATAGTTATTAGCTGTTAAGATCTTCAAGTAGGTGAGGGAATAGCAAGTTAATAGCATTGCAAAACATTATAAATGTTATTCTTCTACTTAAATTTTTACACTTTTCTTTTACACCTGCCTATATGAGTTTCTCGTCAGTAAATGGTTAAGTATAAAAGGAAAGTGGAGGCAAATCTAGGATAACACTTTTGTTCCTCTATTTGCTTCTACTTCCCCTTCATACATGCAATCTGGTACAGTAATAGCTTGTTCCACCAGAACACCTGTTGTGGCAGAAAACTGGGTGCTCGTTGTACTCGTATTCTTTGTACTAGAGAAACATCAATAAATAAAACCGGCAAGGTTATCCTCTGCACTACTTGAACAATTTAAAATCAGAAATCCTCTCGCAATCTCACTGGAGATTTTTGGCCTGGAGATAAATCAAGTATATACTCTGCATTGACTCTGTTTGACATGATTACAATATCTGGTGTTGGAAATGTTTGCTTCCAAATTTGACAAGCATTTTAATAGATTCAATTGTATATGGTTTGATATTTCTAATCGAATATCTTTATGTAATTAACCAAAAAGTTTTATTTGAAATTAACTGGAGAAGGAACTTTTAATCGTTTCATAAAAAATGAATTTATTTCCTAGCTAAAAGAGATGTCTTCTTCCTAGCTTCTCAATAATGAATATAACTAGCATATTGGATGTTTGCTAATTGGTATGAAAAAAATGCCATATTGAACACCAGGTTCACAGATAAAAGGGGAAATAATTTTGCAGTGCACGCCATAATAATGTGCAAAACATTATTAGTTTTAGTTGGTCCATATTGAGTCCAATAAGACTTAAATACATCCTTATGTGCAGAGGTACAAGTCAAGTGGATGTGCCAGCAATAGCATAACTTGGAAAAAAAAAAAGACTAGGTAAGGAGATTGATTGAAATCGGCAGGGCAACTGGTTATTTTGCAGCCACTTATCATTAAGTCTGTGACCATTTTAGTAACCTCTCTGTGAAATTTAAGGCCTAGATACTGGAGTAGAAACAATTTTTTAGTACAGGAGTAAACTATTCACTTGAGTTTATAACCCAATACTCTGGGGTTTAAACACCCAAGTTGCACAACATAAATCCTAAGCATGAACATATGTTTTGCCTGAGCATGTGCTGGAGGCACTTTATCATAAAATTCATCAATCCACATGTCACAGCTTCTACAGATCATTTGTGCAGTCAAGTTGTAATGTAACTTACAGAGAGAATCTTTGGAGATGAGTGAAGCTCCAGCACAACACAACAAAATTGGACACATAAAAAGTGAGAAGGACAGATGATGGGCAACGCAAAGTAAACTTTGTATCTATATTTGAAAACTTTGATGTATTCATAAGTCTACTGGGGAAGCATGATGGATACAAATAAACCACTGGCCTTCAATCCTCTCGAACACATTAGTTACAAATTGTCCTCCCCATCTGCCTCCTTTTGTCTTTACAAATTCCATGCAAGTAACATACCCCATATCCCCTCTAACATGAACCTTAATGTCTTCTAGTTTAATTTCTAGTGGAAATTCATAGTTAGCCCATACAAAATTCCAGCTTTCAATAACGTCATCATAACCGGATATTCCTTTCAAACCAGGGTGTACACAGCATACCCCATCCCGTTTGGCCCATAGGGCTTGCATGGCTGCAAGGTCACCATTCCTGAATGAATCATAAAACCGGCTGTTTGCTCCAAATACTGTTGTCTTGCTATCTTTCTGAAGGTTTTTGAGAGTATCCCTTATCTCTGCAGCTTTAGCATAGTTCTCTTCAGCAATAGCATTCTGTAGCTCCTCCTCTAAAGTGTTTTCATCCAATGCAATGCTATCACTACTCAATATACCCTCTGAGTCTTCACCTTTTACTCCTTGTCGTCTCCCTGACAGAAACCAAAGACATTTTTAGAGAATGAAACACCAAGTTTAGCAAATTAATTAGGTCAGAAAGGGCCCTAGATGCAAAAATAATTGGATGAGCGAAATCAAGACGGAAAAAAAATGGTCAACAATTTTTATGCTCGTCAGCTAAAGGCTAATCGTAATATTATCCAAATACTAGTTCCAATATGAATCATAAGGTTTTAATCAAAGATACTTACTGAGTCTTCCTGTCTGCAACTTGAGACATTGATCAGGCAAAAGACACAACTGATCTCCTCTTCCAAAACTTTTTCCAAAAACCAACCTATTTGGGTTAAAAGAAGGCAGACAAACATGTAGTTTCTGAGAGCTATTGATGAATGAACCTGGCAAGAAATTAGACTCCTTGAATGTAGGAGAAAGTCCCTACATAAAAAATTTAAAATCAATCACTGTGAAGCAAGGGAGCACATTTAAAAAGATTATTTTGAAATACAAAATCATATAATGGGAAAGTATAGTTTTATCCTCATTCCTCAGGCAATTCATAAAGTCAATTTTCCTAGTGAAATTCATAAAAAGCCATTTCATTTGCAACTGAGCAATGGAAATTCTAAGCAAATACCAGTTTCTAACAAAGATCAAAATCAATCCATGAGGAAAAAGTCATTGAAAAAGCCTAATTTTTTCCAAATTTCCATTTCAAGTAGTTAAATTAAACCTAAAGTTAACCCTGGTATTCTTTATTCAATAGATCGTTGATCACACACACACAAAAGCTCTCATATGGTAATTTTCTAAAAACCTGTACAAGAGACTTCTTGATTCCACAAAATACTAAACAAGAAAGTAGGTGAATTTTTTAGTTAAAAGAATGGTCAGCTCACATTGAAGGATAAGGTTGTTCCATAAAGGGCCATAGTTGAAAAATGCTAATTCCAGATTTACAGCAACCAGGAGCTAGGAAAAAGGACTTTGATCAGCTGAGCACAAACAGCAGATAGGGATGCTTATTCTGAAAATCACAAGAAACTAGTGATAAGCCTGCACCTTAAATTGCTGTGTACAAATACAAGAATCAAGTATATTTGGATTTCATACCATCACATGAAGGTAAACAAATAAACTCAAATTATCTAGAGAACAGAATATCAAGAACATATGCATACAAATACAAGAATCCAGTACATTTGGATATCATACCATAACATGAAGGCAAAAAATAAACGCAAATTATCTAGAAAAGAAAAAGAATATCAAGAACATGAACAAAAATTAATTAAAAAAAAAGGTGTTACCAAGATTGATGCAAAGATTTCGTCTCATTATATGGTTCTACTCAATCAATATATTCATATAACAAGAATTGGGAAATGTAGAGGGAACAAGTGACAAAGCTGAAGTGTATGAAATCTTTCCATTTTGAGATCTTTACACCCCGGAACAAAATTGAACTATCAAAATGATTATTCAAGAGGAAAAATGAACATTTTAAGCAATTGGGGTTGAGAAACAGCATATTAACTATAGCAGCAAGCATTTAGAGCAACCTGTGAAGGGAAAAATGGAAGACGTAGAGATTGGCGGAGAAAACACGCGCAGGTGCCAATGTCAGGGTGGGCTTCGTTGATTTTGTCAAACGAACTAAAGAGGCTATCTCTTCTCTTATACAAGAGGAAAAAGGAAACCGTTTCATGTGAAACGGGATCGTTTTGTTCCTGAAAACCTAAACATCCTACTATCAAAACTTGTATAATTTTTTTTATTGGGAAATGAGTGTTTTATAATTCATACTCCTTATATTTATACCATATTCACACTTGTATGTAAGTGATACTAGTGTCCGACCCTACGATGGATGAATATTATTATTTAAATTGTTTATACTAAATACTATAATATATTTAATTTAATTAATATATAAATATGTAAATTTTAGGAAATAATAATGATTAGTGATTTTTTTTCATATTAAAACTTATACTTGTTTATATAGAAAGAATTAAAAAAAATTAACACATAAAAAATTTATTTGAAACAACAAATTTCAAACATTAATAATTATAAATGTAAAATATATCATATCATATCATTTATATTTTTTGAAATATCCTTTTATACACTATATTTTTCGTCAAATTATAACGTTTAAAAATATAATCACATATAAAAATTCTAAGTTCTTGTCAAGACTTCACCCTAGATATAACAACATATATAATTGACCATGAGAGAAAATAGTTTTTGGTAAATAAACACCAACGTGTGACAATGTCTAGCTTTGACTTTTATTAATGGTCACAACAAAAGAAAGAAAAATGAAAATTGTCTTCGTTAAAACTTTAATGGAGTGAGATGATCAAATAAAATTAAATTCATTCGAGGTGTCCCCAATTTTGTTCCGCATTTCTTATTTTTTTGGGAAAAAATGAAAATATAGTTTATATATACATTTAAATATAAACAAATATAATATACTCCCCGTTTCTTTTATAAGGCACATTATATTGAATCACAAAGATCAATAAAAGTAATTAAACCTAGTTAATTATTTTATTTGAGTTTTAAAAAATAATTAAACTTTCTAGTTTTGCCCTTATTTAATATTATTTAACTAACTCCACTATCATTTGATAATTGGAAAGACATTAAAGTTAATAAGGGCAAATAAGAAAAATTATAAAAAAAATTCTTCAAATTATAAAGTAACTTATAAAAAAGGAACACAAAAAATTCTAAAATGTGCCTTATAAAAAGGAAATGAGAGAGTACGTATTTAGGTGATTTCAATTAATATTGTATTTATTTCAAAATATTTAGTGTTGTCTTGTCATTTGTGTTTACTTAAATTCCTATTATTTATATATATTTACGATTGCAATCTGTAATATATTTATGTATTTAATAGTTTAATTTTAAAATATATAAGACTTTTTCTTTTTATCATTCTTTTTATCCTAATGATATCAATTGTCATTTTTTTCACACTCTCTCTTGATTTGTTTCTTTTTATCTCTTTCTTTTTTCTACTTTCAACACTCAAAAGTTAACTATCAAAGTTTTAATACTTTTAAAAAAGAATAATAATGTTTTCACCTTTTTTTTGTTTTACACTTCCTTTAACACCCTGATTTTCTTTTCATTTCTCTCTTCATTTCATATCACATTTTCACATTCTTCCTCTTTATTATTTTTTCTTTCTATTTTCTCCTCCCTAAACTTTCCATATTTATCTACCTGCTATCTATGTAGTATCTTATAGGTTAGGCTAGATTTAGAACTCTTAAATTTACTACTTATAGGAATAAAAAAAAATTAACCCCCGATGAATAGTGACAAAAAATCTAGCCAATTGTAATAGTATAGATAGATATAGATTAAATATATAATAAATCAAAATACAATATAATAATTTTATTCAAGTAAAAGAAAATAAAATAATTATAAATTTTATAATTCTAATTTGAAATTTTGTCTATAAAAATTATAATCAAGACATCATAAAAGTAATTATAAATTTAAATTATATTGGTATTTGAGATCTCTCATCTTAGTCACCTAAAACCTATATAAAGTGTATGGACAAAATCGATGTTGGAAGAGTAATTAGTCCCACCATTATATGGATGTTCATTGAAGGAACACGACTGCCTCATGTGAAGAGTACTTGGGGTCATAAAAAAATTACTTTATTGAAGTCAGAATAAAAAAATCTAAAAAAATATAAATAACGAATGTGAGAAATGTGACATACGTACTAAGCAAAAAAATTTAATATAGAGTAGATAGAATAAATAAGAGAGATAATAAGTGAAAACATTAATGAATAAAATAGAGAGATAATTATTTTAATATAATAAAAATTGAAAATTAAAATGTGATAAAAAAAGATAAAAAGAAAAATAGAAGAAAACAGCTAGAGAATGATTGTCTCACATGGAAGATAGTTGTATGGTTCGTAAAAAAATCACTTTACTATATTGCTGATAAAAAAAATTAAAGAAACGTAAGTGAGAACACATGACACGTGTTATGGATGTGCAATTTTAATATAAAATAAATAGATAAATAGAATAGATAAGTGAGATAATAAATGAAAATATTAATGAATAAAATAAATACATAAATGAAATATTGAAATATCATGTTAAATTTAATGTAAATCAATACATTTATTGTATTGCTTAATGTGAGTTTTTATATAATGAAACAGATAAACAGGAATAAATAATAAGAGAAATTATTTTAATATGATAATAAAAACAAAATTAAAGTATGAAAAAAAAAGAAAAAAAAATGTAGGATCAAAACTGCTTCACGGGAAGGATACTCATGGTTTATAAAATATCACTTTTATAATGAAACAAAATAATATGAATGAATAATGAGACAAAATATTTTAATATAACAATAACAATAAATCAAATTGTGAAAACAAACAAAACAAAAGAAAAAAAAGCTTCACGTGAAGGATACTCATGGTTTATAAAATATCACTTTTATAATGAAATAAAATAATATGAGCGAATAATGAGAGAAAATATTGTAATATAATAATAATAAATCAAATTATGAAAACAAACAAAATAAAAAGAAAAAAGAAAACAAAAAAATGGTGAATGAATGTGAGTTTTTATATAATGAAATAGATAACAGGAATAAATAATAAGAGAAATTATTTTAATATGATAATAAAAATAAAATTAAAGTATGAAAAAAAGAAAAAAAAATGTAGGATCAAAACTGCTTCACGGGAAGGATACTCATGGTTTATGAAATATCACTTTTATAATGAAACAAAATAATATGAACGAATAATGAGACAAAATATTTTAATATAACAATAATAATAAATCAAATTGTGAAAACAAACAAAACAAAAAGAAAAGAAAAACAACTTCACGTGAAGAATACTCATGGTTTATATGTTGAGTCTCAAAAATATCATAAGGGAAATTATGATGTTTTTAGATAGCTCACCTCTCAAGTTTTAATGTTTAACAAATTTGGGTTAAAATATTTTTTAGATGTATAAATGTGCAATAACTTATCTATGATTTCAGCAAGCCACTCTGAACTTATAAAGACTATCTAAAGTGTTTTCAATCTGTCTGAAGTGTTGAAGCTGTCTGAAGTGCTTTCAACCTGTTTGAAGTGTTGAAGCCGTCTGAAGTGTTCAACCTGTCTGAAGTGTTGAAGCCGTCTGAAGTGCGCAACCCGTCTGAAGTGTTGAAGCCGTCTGAAGTCTCATTTATGACGTGACACTCTTTGCTGAAGTATGTGAAGACATCTCTGAAATTCTGCTAAGTCAAGCGTTCTCTGCTGCACGTACCTTTTTCAAACATATTTATGGCAAGGAACACAGAGACCTTTCCTGGTATTTTTGAATTTCATACACCACTGAGGAAATCCCTGCAACGCAACCTTTGCAGCAACAACAGTGGCAGCTTTACGGCAGCAGAAATCTGGTACTTGTGTCAGAAATTTTCAGAACTCTCAGAAGCATGTCTCACAACGGATTAAATAGCATTTAATGTTATCTCTAAACGGTGGTATTTCAACGGATTGTGTCGCGACCGGGGCCACGACGGGGTCGGCGAGCCCGTGAGAAAAGATAATGGAAAATTATTAATATTTGGGGAGTCGCCACCAATTTATTTGGGTTGGGAAAATTGGAAAACCCGAAAATGATTTTAAAATGAAAACTTGGTCTGCGAACAAGAGATCCAAATTCGGGAGTCGATTATGTGTAGGGAAGGTATTAGCACCCTACAACATCCGTTAAAACGGTTACCCTTAATTAATTGTGCAAAATTCATTAACTTTTAAAATGTTTATTTTACCCTCTAAAAATAAAACAAAATTTATTTACATTCTTTAAATTAAAGAATGATGGAAAAAAAATAATTTGAAATCAATGGGACAAAAATTTGAAAGTTTTATTTTGGCTCGACGAGAAATCCCGCTCCTACGTATCTCCAGGTGCAATGGAGAAATCAAAGCCACGTAGTTCTAAAAATGTGTTTAAAAAGATTGATTTAATTTTGAAAGAAATTGATTTTTAATTTTGAAAAAAGAAAGAAAAATGTAAGAATTGATTTTGAAAATGTTTTGATTTAAAGAAAAAGGATTTACTTATTTATTTATTTTTTAGACAGAGTTGATGCTAGCAAATGGCTATACAACGAACCCTTGAAACTGTTTAAACACGTTATTGATAGAAATGCTATTCAATAAACATCACTTATTTTGACAAAATTTAATTTGAAAAATGATTTGATTTTACGCGCATTATTGAGTTAGTAAATGACCATACTCAATATTTTCTGATAACGTTATTGATAGAAATGCTATTCAATTAACGTTGTTTATTTTAAGAAAATTTATTTTGAAAAAGATTGGATTTTGCACACATTATTGAGTTAGTAAATGACTATACTCAATATTCCTTTTTGAATGACGTTAAAGGATAGAAATGTTATTCCGTCAACGTAATTGATTTGATAAGTAGGTTTATTTTTCAAAGAATATTTTTCTTATTTGCAAAATGATCAGAATATTGAGTTAGTAAATGACTATACTCGATAATCCTTTTTAATTTGAATGACGTCAAAGGATAGAAATGCTATTCCATCAACGTGATGGATTTGATAAACGAACCTATTTAAAGAATGTTTTCTTGTTTACGAACGGGCGGACTATTGAGCTAGTAAATGACTATACTCAATATTTTCTTTTTCACGTTATTGATAGAAATGTTATTCAATTAACGTAATTTTGAGAAACCAATTTAAAAAAATATTTTTTTTTATTTATAAACAGGCAAATTATTGAGCTAGTAAATGACTATGCTCAATTATTTTTATTTGAATGACGTTAAAAGATAGAAATGCTATTCTATTAACGTCAAAGATAAAAGGGAATAAATTGAATCAATTAATATTTACATGAACACAAAATTAAAATTACAAATAATCAATTATTTACGGAGAAAGGAATGAACAAATATTTACATCCACAAATGTTAAATAAATAATTCTAAACACTTAAAGGAAATACAAGATGGTGGATCTAAAAGAATTTACAAAAAAAGAGATTATTAGTAATAAATGAAACAAAATAAATAATAATATTAAGATAATAAAAAATAATAGAATTGAACAACATTACCAAATCAGATCAAAAGAGGAGAAAAATGAGTTGGGCCTCAACACATCATCACTGGCCCAACATGTAACAGAAAATCTAAAAAAAACGAAATGGGCCCTGGGAATGGTCTTGGCCCAACACACACTAAACACAAAATGGAAGTTAAAGCAATAAAACACATCAGATATTTTTTAAGTGATGGGAGAGCAAAATCTAGGGTTCACAATTTGGGGAGAAAGGAGAGCAAAATGGAGGGAGGCAGCCATGGAGCTGCAGCGGCGGCGTGGGCCGCATGCAGGGGAGGACGATGACTGCAGAACGACGGCGAACGGTGGCTCACGGTCTGAGGGAGAACGGCCACTGCGGCTGGTACTGGTGAGACGCGGTGGTGCGTGGCCGCGAGACAGCCGCGTGTTGGAGCGGCGATGCGCGCATGGTGGAACGGAAAGGTGCACGGCGGTGCTCGAGCAGAGACCGCACGGGGGAGGCGGCGCTTACCGCGGAGAGAGGGGCGATCGGCCGCGTTTTCGCGGCGAGGAGGTGAAGGACCACAGCCGCGCGCGGTGGTGACAGCGAGTAGTGGTCGCGATTGCTGCACGGCGGCGGCGGTTTCACGCAGAGGCGGAGGCCGGTGGTGGTGAGGCCGCGCAACAGCGGCGGCCGAGAGAGACGCGCAACAGAGGGAGAGGGGTGCAGCGGCGGTCTCAGCCGCAGAGGAGGGAGGACGGCGGCCATTTGGCCACAACTTAGGGGGTTCTTTTTATCCTCTTTTCTGTGTGAATATTGCTCTCTTATCACCTCTTTCTGTTCTGTTTTCCTTTGTTTACAGGTGCAGGAAGCTTGACAATGAGACATGGCTAGTGGATGGGGGGATGACACTATGCGGCCATGAGGAACATGGAGATTGTTTTTTTTTTTTGGTTTGCCTTTACTCACCTACTTTTCTGTGTATTTTTATTGCAAATGTAAAATGGACTATATTGAGAATTTGCTAGATTCATTCTGTTTTGTTATTTTTATTTCAGTAGATTGACATGTTTTCAAATAGATTAAATCAAGTGCATAAACACACCATAAAGTTAGGAAATGTACCCAAAATCAACTGTTGTATCGCACCACTCTTCCTTTTTTGTGACTGCTTGGCTTCTCTTTGAATTTCCGGGCTCCTCTAATTTCTCCCTGATTGACCCCCTTTTTTTTAAATTGGCTTAGCCGTGTATACCCCTGAAATCGGTTCTTCTCTGTATTTTTATGTATTGTACAAAATTTCTGAACCAAAAAAGTCCTCCCTTTCTTCTATTACCTCTCCCATTTTATAGGCAGAATTTGCAAATTTTTAAGTGCAATTTGCACTGCAAAGATAAATATTGCCCATACTATGTTCAGACTTTTCCATGCCTTCCACCGCCATGGCAATGCAAGTTGCACAGCTTGCACTGCTTGTTTTCCTCTTTTCTTTTTTTTGTTTTTTTTAATTTTTTTAATTTGAACTTAAAAAATTAATGGGCCCAAAAATGACCCAATAGATAAAAAAACAAATCTGAAAAATTCTTCTTTTTTCTTTTTCAAGAGTGAAGCAAATGGGCCCAAATTGGCCCAATTAAAAGACTTTTTTTAATAGATTTTTTTCAAAACGTTTAATCAATTTAATAATTAATTAACCATCGATAATTGATTAACCATCGAAAATTAATTAATTAACGGATTAATTGATCCATTTTGATTTTCTTTAATTTTGGGTATTTTTGGATTTTTTTTAAGAAGAAAAGATAAATACTACGAATATATACATAAGAAAAAGTAAATGAAATTCCCGGACAAAATTGGGTGCTGACAGATTGAAGATTGGTTATAAATAGCCCTTCATGAAGACCATCAGAAGAAGCACATACAAGAAAGTCTAAGAGACATTACGCTGCAAGTTTTTCTCTGTAAAAACACTCTGATTTCACATTCTTTGTACATCATTTGCATATCCTGAGTATACCTCAGTTCTTATTGTACATCGTCTCTGTTTAAGCTTCTAGCTTGTGTAGTTTAAAAGCTTAGACATATCTATCTTGTAAAAATTGTCTTTGAGCCTGGAGAGGCTTGTCTGTAAAAGAATACTTGGTTGTAGAGCCTGAAGAGGCTTGACTGTAAAAGAATACTTGTAATCTTGGGCAAGATTAAAAGAAAATCCAAGTGCTAGTTGGCATTGGGACTGGACGTAGCTCACAGTGATAGTGAGTGAACCAGGATAAATTCTTTGGCTAAGTTTTCTATCCCTTATCTCTTGTCAATTTATTTATACTAACCAAAGGGTGTTGAAAACTGTTCTGATAATTTTTTAAAAGCAAGAAACCTTTTTAAAGACCTTTTCAGAAGCTTTCTTAAGAAACTTCAGACAGCATCTTAAACCTGTCTGAAACCGTTATAAACTTAACTGTTTGTGAAAAACTTTCATAAATTGTTAAGAAACACTATTCAACCCCCCTTTAGTGTTTCCCTGTGTTTCTACATTATAAAATATCACTTTTATAATGAAACAAAATAGATGAGGGTTCAAATTACACCGGTGTAAATTACACCAAGTATTACACCGCTAATAACTATAAATCGAATACGTTTTTTTAGTAATCCGACCATTGAATTATGTTTGTTTATCATCATGATTATATGTGCCAAATTTCATAAAATTTTGACACTAATAACTTGATAACCAATGGTTGGATTTTTCATATATTTCAAATATATATATAACGTTAATCTTGAGACATGTCAATGACATATCAACTAATTTTAGATTAATGTAAAATTTTATATGTATGATCTATATGATAGTAACTTTTAATCCAACGGTGGATTATTTAATACAATGATCTGTTAAAAAATTATTCAGCGGTGTAACACTTGGTGTAACTTGCACCGATGTAATTTGAACCCTCCTCAACAAAATAATATGAGCGAATAATGAGAGAAAATATTTTAATATAATAATAATAAATCAAATTGTGAAAACAAATAAAATAAAAAAAAAAAGAAAACAAAAAAATGGTGAATCAACATTACCGTATACAACTTCTCCAATGTAATAAAAAAAGAAAACAAAAAAAAATGGTGAATGAACAGTACCCTCCACTACTTCTCCAATGTAATAGTATAGATAAGAGAGAAATGTGGTCGGGAAATATGATAAGAAGAAATTAGATAGATAGAAAAAAATGTAAAAAGATTATATTAAAAAATTACTGGTGTTTTTTATTATATAATGTGATGATTTAAAGAAGATTGCCGAGTAAATCACCAATCTGGTCTCTGAAAGTGTTGCTCGCTGTCAAGTTAGTCCTTGAATTGACAGAAACTAAAAATTAGTCCCTGAAACTGTATTTCATCCGTCAAAGTAGCCCCTCTATTAATAGAAGTATAATTCAATCCATGTAAGTTAATACTCACTATTAATTTAATCCTTCAAATCTTAGTACGTAAATTCAAATAAATCCCTAAAACTAACAAATTAAATCATTATCAAAGTAGTCCTCGAAAGATTCACTTTTGTTAACAGAATGCTTTGATGGATGAAATACAATTCTAGGGATTTAATTTTAATTTATGTTATTTCAAGGATTAATTTGTCAATGAACAACATTTTTAAGGACCAAATTGACAGTTTCCTCAAAGATTGCCATTTTTTTAAGAGAAAGGAGGTTACCATTGAAATAAATGTTTAAATAGACCTAAAATATTACAAGTACGATTCTCTTTGCTTAATAAAAAAATTACAAGTACGATTCATTTTATCCCATCTATTTAAAAAAAAAAATGACTTAATCACATTTGATGTCAGGACTACAGTTTTTCTTGATACATAAATAAATTAAGTTCATAAAACAATATTACCAATGATTGTATGTCTATATAAATTGGTTCTACAATGATTTTCTTCAAATTACTTTTTAAACCAAAATTTTACATGGGATTAATTAGGGATGAGTGGGGGATGGAGATAGCCTAAAAATGTTTCATCCAATATATCCAACTCTTATTTCCTTTACGGGATTGTAACACTAGTTTTAGAACATGCTACCATAATACTTGAAAGAAAATGATTGATTCATTCACACTTGTAACTGTATTGTACCTAGAGAGATAATAAAAAAATGAGAGAAAAATGATAAATGTGATGAATGATATGATAAAAAGAAAAGGATAAAGAGAGATGAGAGATATAAAATAAATGGTAACAAGTGAGTAGTGACGAAACTTATTGGAAATAGAATAGAAATGAAATAGGAGTAGTGAAATAGGGGTGAAATGCATATGTTGAGCTGTTTGGTGAATCAGTGAAATAGAGGTGAAATGTATAAAGTAAGTGGGCTCCAGTCTGAAATCAATTCTCCCCAAAATAGATGAGAAAAGGGGAGAAATAGAGGTGCATCTCTTGGCTACTATTTTCCCCAACCAGTCTGGAACCTACAAACCTTCTTCAATGTCTTCAACGCTGGGAGCTCCCACGTGCAGTCTTGCAATGAGATTTGACAGTAACATTTCACAAAAGTAATAAAAACTTTATTTCTCTTTTATTTCTTCTATCAAACCAAACAATTTACTTTCACATTTCTCTTTTATTTCTCACCTATTACACTCATATCAAACAATTATTAAATCATTTTTATCTTTTTTTTATTTTTCTTCTTCTCATTTCTCTTCTCTCTATTTCTCTAATATGACGAATCAGTGGCTATGAATAGGGAAGCCCTAACCCCAAGATTTTTAAAAAAATAAAATTATATATACCTATTAAAATTTTATTTTGGTTCCTCCAATTTTTTTTTCAAGATCTACCATATAGCTGGTGGTTGTTGGAGTATGAACATATTATTACTCTACTAGGAAATATTTGTGCTTGCCCTACTAGACTAGAAGTGATGAAATTGAAAGGGTTGTTTTAGTTGATTGTTGCGTTGCACACGGAGATCGGCGTTGCTTCAAGCCATAGATAGAGGAATTGTAAGTTGTGTGGTATCAGAATTTCAATCCAACAGTGACATGCTCGTATTGAAAATGTACACACGGGTAATTGACATGACAAATAAATTTTATTAACTTATCCTAATCACAATAATTTTGTTACATGACATGATTCGGTTCCTATAAAAACTCAGAATTTATATACCCGAAACTACAGGCTCTCGTAGTTATTTCAAATGGCAGGCATAACTTTATCTTTGCTTAATTGTTAAAGATCTCAAAGTAAAACAGTTACGTTAGTTGTTTTCTGTTGAAGTTAGTTTTCTGTTAATTGGTTTTCAAGCTTTCATTCTGCAACTTTTGTTAATTGTTGAGTTCAACTAATGTAGATATAGAAATCTCATTTTTTGTTTCAAGAGTTTTTGTTATGTTCTTAATCATCCTGAGTTTTTGGCCTTTATTTTTGTGTGTGTGTTCACATAATTCACCCTCTGTTTTTGACATTTTACTTTCAGAGTCTATTTGGATTTGGACACAAACTGAGTGACTCCAAAGCAGTGGCTCACCTTATCCAAACCTATGCAAAAACCAAAGAGTTGAGCAAAGGAAAACAGTTGCATGCTCAGTTGATCCGAGGAGGGTGTTTAACATGCACCTTTCTGATGAACCACCTCCTCAATTTTTACTCCAAATGTGGAGTGCTTGGTTACACCATCAAACTGTTTGAAAGAATGTCACAGAGAAATGCAGTTTCTTGGACAACCATGATTACTGGGTTTTCTCATAGTTTGAGGTTTCGAGAGGCTTTGAGTACCTTTTGTCAAATGAGGGTTGAAGGAGAAATAGCCACACAATTTGCACTTTCAAGTGTGCTTCAAGCTTGTGCCTCTCTCGGGTCAATTCAGTTTGGTATACAGGTGCATTGTCTCATTGTCAAATGTGGGTTTGGTTGTGAACTGTTTGTAGGTAGTAATTTAACTGATGTGTATTCGAAATGCGGGGAGGTGCATGATGCTTGTAAAGTTTTTGAGGAAATGCCTTGTAAGGATGAAGTTTTGTGGACCTCGATGATTGATGGCTATGTTAAAAATGGAAATTTTGAGGAAGCTTTAATAGCTTATAAGAAAATGGTCATTGATGATGTTTTCATTGACCAGCATGTACTTTGTACTACTTTAGGTGCTTGCACTGCATTTAAGGCTTTTAGTTTTGGGCAGTCCCTTCATTCAACTATCATGAAGTTTGGATTTGAATATGAAACTTTCATAGGAAATGCCCTTACAGATATGTATTCAAAGTATGGAGATATGGAAAGTGCTATAAAGGTCTTCCAAATCAATTCTGTTTGTAGAAATATAGTGTCTTTTACTGCTATTATTGATGGTTATGTTGAGATGGATCAAATTGAGAAGGCTCTAAGTGCTTATGTTGACTTGCGGAGGTGGGGAATTGAACCTAATGAATTTACTTTCTCTAGCTTGATCAAGGCTTGTGCAAACCAAGCAAAACTAGAACATGGGAGCCAGCTCCATGGCCAAGTTGTCAAATTCAACTTTGACAGAGATCCTTTTGTTTCCTCAACACTAGTTGATATGTATGGAAAATGTGGGTTGTTTGACCACTCAATTCAATTGTTTGATGAGATTGAAAATCCAAATGATATAGCCTGGAATACATTGGTGGGAGTGTTTGCACAGCATGGTTTAGGACAAAATGTCATTGAAACTTTTAATGAGATGATCCACAGAGGAGTAAAACCAAATGCAGTAACATTTGTGGCACTCTTAAAAGGATGTAGTCACACAGGAATGGTTGAGGATGGAATAAACTACTTTTATTCTATGGAAAAGATTTATGGGGTGGTGCCTAGAGAAGAACATTACAATTGTATTATTGATTTGCTTGGTAGAGCTGGGAAGCTTAAAGAAGTAGAAGATTTTATCAATAGCATGCCTTTTGAACCAAATGCTTTTGGCTGGTGTTCTTTTCTTGGGGCTTGTAAGATCCATGGTGATAAGGAAAAGGCCAAACTTGCAGCAGATAAATTGATGAAGCTTGAACCTGAGAATAGCGGGGCCCATGTTTTGCTTTCAAATATTTATGCAAAAGAAAGACAATGGGAAGATGTTAGAAGTTTGAGGAATATGATAAGAGATGGAAACATGAAGAAGTTGCCAGGTTACAGCTGGGTTGATATTGGAAATAAAACCCATGTGTTTGGGGTTGAAGATTGGTCTCATCCTCAAAAGAAAGAAATTTATAAAAAGCTTGATACTCTTCTTGATCAGATAAAGAGTATTGGCTATGTTCCTCAAACAGAATTAGTTCCGATTGAAATGGATGACACTTTGAAGGAGAAGCTTCTTCATAATCACAGTGAAAGGATTGCTGTGGCTTATTCATTACTAACTTTTCCAATTGGGAAGCCAATCATTGTCAAGAAAAATTTAAGAGTTTGCTCTGATTGCCATTCTGCATTAAAATATATTTCTACAGTCACCAGGAGAATTATCATTGTCAGAGATATCAGCAGGTTTCATCATTTTTCCAATGGTTCATGCTCATGTGGAGATTACTGGTAATGCTTGGAAGTTTGAAGATTTTTGAAGAGATCTTATGCTTCATGCTAGAAAACCACATTGAAGGAATTTCCAAGGCCTTACATATATTTTCACAATTGTTTGCCTCACCATTTAAAACTAGTGGCATGTCCATGGATGGTGATCAAGGATGTTGGGTTGGCTTCAGCTTCAAATATTACTGGTGCCAATTCCACAAGTATTGATGCTTCAGATGCAGTACAAGCTTTGAGTTGGAACAAGGGTGCCTTTCACAGCAACATATAGAGTGTTGTGTTGCAGTGTTACCAAAAGTGGCTGTGGCTGAGGCAAGGTGAGATTTTAGTGACTTGGAGTATATTTTGCCAACATTGATATTTGGGTTTCATTTCTGGTCACTTCTCACAGCCTCTCATGTTTTGGCATAACTCAGCCAAAAACTGCATTCACTCTGCTCCCTCATTCCCACACTGTTACTGATTCAGTTACATCACCCTCTTCTGAATTAAAAGAGTTAATAAACCTCACCGCTTGTTTCTTTAAACTGTTGCTGAAGGAGACAGAATAGGAAACTATCTAACCAACTAATTCCTATATACCTGTTATGATGTTAAATGAGATTTGTGTCTTATAACTTATAAGTGCTCTATGTGCTGTTTTATCAACACAAGCATTACTTGTATTAGTTTCGAACTTTCAATCACTACTCATTTTAATTTATCGTACGATCTTGGACTGAGATTGGTTCATCTATTTTATTTGTTTTTGTTACGAACTGAACCTTAAAGCCCAAAACTGTTTGGTCCAGACCTGATACAACCCCTTACACCAAGTCGGCAAAGTCGGCCTCAATCTAGACGACCACAGGTAAGGAGCACCAGAGTGCCTACTGCACCATGCATTATAGGATAATATTTTGTGGACTAGGGCTTAAGACCCAAATCCCAAAATACTCCCTTTTAAATACTATAGACGTCAAGTGTGTACATATTAATTATGCATTTACTGTTATAAAGTATAAACCCAGATCATAGCTGATTTGGGCGTCGGAGTGTCATCGCATGTACACCCCATCATTGTGGACTGATATGCAACTGCAAGACCAATCAGAGCACGTAACCGAGTCCGAGATCCGAGGAACCAGTCCGAGTTGCATACTCGAACAGTTAGATGCACGCATCACCACTCTCTTAATTTATTCATAAAATTAAGGAACGTTGAAACTGCAAATGAGGGATCAGAGATAATCTAATATTACGTTATCGGTTATCGCATTCCATTCAACTACTCTAACCTGCTCAATAGTCGTCACCCAACCCTATTATTAGTTTATTCTCATCCTCTGCTGCGGCCTTTGAGATAATAATAATATTAATTTTCTAACGAAAATAATTCAGTTACAATGTCTTGAGGCACATTGTATGTACTTGTATAAAATTTCTTAAGCAATGTCTGTTGCGTGTAAGAAATATCAAGAACATAAAAGACATTGGAGGAAACAATAAATAACGCCTATATCCAAAGATTGAAAGCACGGTAATAAGTATTCACCACAAAAAAAAAAAGCACGGTGTTAAGTTAAAGATTTAGCTCTTTTATTATAATAACGGGTATATTTTAGAAGGAAAGAAAAATTATAACCATTGATTAGAAAATAAATACATAAGATTTTAATTTGAGTTTAATATATATAACCCTAATGATGTGCTGTCACATCATTTATTAAATTTAATAACACGTGTGTCTTGACGTGGTGGCACACTATTGAATTATGTGTAAAACTTTTTTACATTGACAGTGTATATAAATTAAATCATTTTAAGTTTAACTATAATTTATTATACATGCACATATATATTTATCATAATCACAACTGTTAATTCTGTACCAAAAAAATCACAACTGTTAATTTTTTAATTAGCTATTATAACCTCACACTTTATCATCTAAAATACAATGCTTCAATTAACAAAAACAATTATGCATCAAAATTAGCCTTTGAGCTCTCATTAAAGAAGGGATGGCAATGACTATGGTACTATAGTGTCCATTCTCAACTCGCGTTTTAAAAAAATACTCGTACCGAACTCATACCCGCATAGGTAGTAATTTTAAATACTCGTACCCTTACCCACTTGGTACTTAAGTATTTGTACCCGTACCTTTACTCATTACCCTTATTTTTTTAACTATAAAAATAATAAATTAATTAGAAAATGAAAATTAATTTAAAAACAAATGAAAAATAATCCTTAGATCATTCAAGTTTAACCTATAAAACAACTTTGGTATGTAAAAGTGGATAAGAGATTAAAACAGTGGGAGGAGAAATGGAAATTAGTTCAAAAAACTATAATATATATTAACATTAATTATTTTTTTTGGAAAATATTAATTAATAATATAAGCACATATATATAAATTACATTAATTATATATATTATGTAAGTGTCAGTATGGATAGAGTAGAATACCATAGTACCCGTACCCATTAAAAAGTGTGGGTAATTATCCTTATTCGGACCCAGACTCATTTGGTGGGTAATTACCTACCAATTGCAGATAAGTTTTGCGGGTACCCACTGGGTTTGGGTCCAATTGTCATCCTTACATGAAAAGTTGTAGAATTTTATCTGGATTTTCTTGCAAAATATAATTTATAATTAAATATTAGGTGTCTAAAATTCAAGGTATGATAAAAAACACTAGTGTAAAAGAGCAAATATTTATATATAAATGAACAACTTAAGCTTGATTGTCTAAAACAAGATTAAAATCAATTAATTAATTTTAAAAGGGGTTTAATATACTAAATATGAACATTAATTATGATGTATAATATATAGTTATAAATATTTAAACACATTTTTGTTTTTGAAATTGTGTGATGGATGCTTTTATTATTGACCACATTTGAGAGCATCCACTAGTGTAACTGTAAGTTAGTACTTGGTAGTATATAGTTTGAAGGATCTCAACAATTAATGTTTCCCTTTTTGCTTCAGTATTTCAAGAAAAGCACATTATTACAAAGTCCCCCACAGTCCCACACGACCGACCGGTTCAAATGCAAAGAATAAAATTAACGAGTAAATTCTCAAGATGGTCCCAGAAAGATATGGGGTCGGTCACATTCGTCCTTGAAAAATAATAAATTGTAAAAACGTCCCTGAGAGATAGTAACGTCAGTCAATTAGGTCCTTTTGTTAACTCCCCTCTGTTAAAGTTAACAGAACTGCAAGTAAATCCTCAAAATGATCCCTGAAAGATATGTGGGTCGGTCACATTGGTTCCTGAAAGATAATAAATTGTAAAAACGTCTCTAAGAAATAATAACATCATTTATAAACCCTCAAAATTGTCCCTGAAAGATATGAGGTTAATCACATCGGTCCCTGAAAGATAATAAATTATAAAAACGTCCTGAGAAATAATAACATCATTTATTATGCTTTCTTTATTCCTCGTTGATTTCGTTACATTCCCAAATATTGTTGGTCGACCACCCAATACATGCATATGTTTCTACTATAATGCTCTACACACCTTTGGTCTGTGTCTGCTATTGTTGGTTTTCTCTCCCTTGGCTAATGTATCATGAACTCCAAGTCCTTTGGTTTCCTCTTTCACTAGAAGCTCACGTATTGCATCCTCTTCCTCTGCAGTCTAAGAATAAAAAGAAACTCCAAAACCTTTAAGGACAAAGAAAGTGTATTAGTCAAATCATCATCTTCTTGTTGAAGATGACTTTGAGGAAGCCCATCATCAAATGAATCCTGAAATAATATTCTGTTGAAGGAGGGGAAAACTTTAGAAAACATAGAGAAATATAAGTAAAAATGATATGGCAAGAAAGAGTAAAAGCAAAAGCTTCACACATGAGCTGGATTCACAATTCACAACTCCCTGAAATTTCTCAAGGAAATGGACAATTTATCCAAAGCATCAAACACGTGCCTCATTGTAGGTCTCTTATCAGGGTTGTTATAGACACAAGCCATCACAATTTTCAAGACTTCAATTATCTCTTCTTCCTTATCTGCATCTTCACCCAAGTATGGGTCTAATACGTTTGAGAGTGGTTTCTTCTCCTCAATGCAGAACTGAATCCATTGAACAATGTCCATTTCTGAGTTACCCACTTGGATAATGGGTAATCATCGTGTGATCATTTCTAACAAAATCACACCATATGAATAAACACCCATATTATGTGATGGCTTCACCACTTTCAGTGCTTCTGGAGCCTGATAACCATTTCCCAAAATATTAGTTGCAACTTCAGTGGACGAGCTCCTTTGTCTCTCTTGGAGTTTCTCTACATCCACTCAATTGGATTGCTTCTAGTGAAAGAGGAAACCAAAGGACTTGGATTTCATCATACATTAGCCAAGTGAGAGAAAACCAACAATAACAGACACGGTTCAGTGGTGTGTAGAGCATTATAGTAGAAACATATGCATGTATTGGGTGGTCGACCAACAATATTTGGGAATGAAACGAAATCAACGAGGAAAAAGAAAGCATAATAAATGATGTTATTATTTCTCAGGGACGTTTTTATAATTTATTATCTTTCAAGGACCAATGTGATCGACCACATATCTTTCGGGGACCATTTTGAGGGTTTATAAATGATGTTATTATTTCTCAGGGACGTTTTTACAATTTATTATCTTTCAGAGACCAATGTGACCGACCCCATATCTTTCAGGGACCATTTTGAGGATTTACTTGCAGTTCTGTTAACTTTAACAGAGGGGAGTAAACAGAAGGACCTAATTGATCGACGTTACTGTCTCTCAGGGATATTTTTACAGTTTATTATCTTTCAGACCAATGTGACCAACCCCATATCTTTCAAGGACCATTTTGAGGGTTTACTCTAAAATTAACAACTTTCATTTTTCCACACTTATTTTTACTACATTTCATATGTATAACATTCTTTCTCATTACATTAACTATTATATTTTTTTTTTCTTTTTTTTTTGTTTTTTTATCCCTCATTTATATGCACTTCTCATGTGAGACTATCATTTTCCTAAAATCAAAGCAAAAGGTGAGAGGTCTGACCAACAACCCCTTGACCTGGTCAATTCTTTCTATGAAGGTGACAAATGGCTATGAGCCACATGAAGTCAATTTTTTCACTTTTTATTGTGAGATATTTTTTCAAGTTAGAAGATGATATGACCTTGAATCAAGAATAAACACGGCTGGCTATATTGCACATAACTTGAGGTTTAGGTGAGTGTATAATTATGGAACTTGACTCCAAGGTTAATAATATTCATCGTTTTGAACTTAGGTTGTTTTTCTTCGCATGCTTGTGCACCTCTTGTTCTTGATCAAAGACTTGTTGATAAGGATAGTTAAGTTTTTTATTATAATGTCTTCAAATATAGCGATTCTACGTACTTGAGTGATGTCTTGACTAATAAGCTTGGTCATGAGTTTCTTACTAGCTAGTTTTCATCCGTTAAATTTCGCCCCACTTGCCATTAGTTGTATTTTAGTGTATTTAGGTGTTTAGCTTATATTGTTATTAAAAAACAAAAAGCCTAAAATAAATTGGATGACCACTAAATTAATTTTTTTTTGAAAGTCCACTAAATTAAAATTTGATAATAACACAAAAGAAGCCTTTTCTTTTTGTAAATGTTTTAGAAGAGGATCATTGGATAGAATTTAAATATAAAATATTATACTATAGATATGTACGCATTAGCAATTTTTCTAGAATTAAAAAAGAAACCATTAAGTTGGTACAAATTGCAACTTGGCACAGAGGATTGGAAAACGGTGGTGGTGCCTCCAGGTAGTTGCTGCAGTACATCGCAAGAGGTTAGCTGGATCATGGAGTCATGGCTTACGACAGTGTGTAATAGCACTCGAACAGAGGTTTTTGTCCACTACTCTTTTAAAATACCACATAATCATATAAATATTTATATTAAAAATATAAAAGTATTAAATAAATATCCTAAAATAATTCATTCCTATTTATCCATGTATTAAATTTAAAATTTTATTTTGAAAATATAACAGATCATTACATACGTTTTTTCTCATATAGTATACTAAAATATTCAATTAATGCATATTTTGATTTAGATATTAATGACTTTTTTTTTATAATGTTTAATCCTAGATGATATTTTTACTTTATAATTAAATTTGTAACAAAATTTCAAGTAAACATAGGTGTTGTTTGGAAGAGCTTATTTGAGCTTATCTTATGATATAAACACTTATGTAACCATTTTGGTAAACTTATGAAAAGAGCTTATGACATGCTCATAAGTTGTTTTCGGCTTATTTCAATAAGCTCCTGAGAATAGCTTATGGAGAATTTAAGTACACTGCACCCTCTTCAATTTTCATCTGCTTTTTTAAGAGCTTATTCATTAAGTGCTTATTAAATAAGAGTTTATGTTATGAGCACTTAAATAAGTTGTATTTCCAACATGTCATAATCAACACAAAGTTTAATATTCTTAGGATAAAAAAATTCCTCTAACATTGTTTCTTGATAAGAATCTTGTTTAAAAAACGTATGTATTTATCTGAATTATTATAAATTGAATACCATTATTTTCATATAGAATGGTCATCCACGTATGTTCTAACTGTACTCTTAAATTACTATGTCTCAATACAAATGTACTATTATAATTTAGATATTAAATATTAATGTTTTTTCTTAAAAAAAATTATTTCTACGTGTTATAAGTCTATTTACCCCTATAAGTTCAAATTAAATATTAAAATACATAATTTGTGAAAAATTTTCATTCTCAAGCAAATTATATCTACCTCTTGTAATCTATATACTAAATTAACAATTAAATATTAATAAACTTATTATAAAGATCTATACCCATGTGGTATTTGAACAAATATTTTTAAAAAGATTAAAAAAAATTCTATGGATAAATACAAAAATCAATTTTAAAATTCAATAATTTTTATGAATTATTTTTTAATATATTTTTACAACTAAAAAATAACAAAATAAAAGTAACATTTACAATTAAGTCAAATTTATATTAAAAAGTTTAATTAAAGTGTATTTTTAATTTCTTTTCCCACTTACTAAAAAAGTATACTTTTAATTTTGATATTTATGAACTTTCATATAAAATATTCATTTCCGTATGATATTTTCTTACATTATCATTTAAATAATAATAAAATTTCATATAATATATGATGAACACAGATTTTAATATTTATATTTTATTTTAATACCATTTTTTGAGTAAATTAAATATTAATTTATTTTTATTTAAATTTTTTTAATCATGTCGAAACCAGGGTCACGACGGGACGGCGAAACAAAAAAAGGGTATTGAAAAATCATTTTCAATGGAGTCGCCACCAATATTTATTTTTGAGGGAAAATATCGGAAAAACCCTTTTAAGAAAAAAAATTGTCTTTGAAACCAGATTTGAATTCGGGAGTCAATTATGTGTAGGGAAGGTATTAGCACCATACGACATCCGTCCTAAGACGGTTACCTCTAATTAATTGTGCAAATTTATTAACTTTTGAAAAATATGTATTTTACACCTTTTAAAATAAATCTTTTTGTTTTTATTTATTTACAAATTTATTTACATTTTTTTATTTTTTAGATTATGGGAAAATTTAGAAAAATATTTATTTGGGCTTGACGGGGCCGGTTCCCGCTCCTACATATCCCCAGCTGCAATGGGGAAATCAAAGCCACGTAGTTCTGATAGATTGATTTGTTGATTGTTTGAGAGCTTAGATTTTGATGATATTTTTGAAAAGATTTTTTTATTTGATTTATTTTTTAAAGAGATGATTTTAAAAAGAATTCACTCATGAATGGTTTTTGTTAGCAAATGGCTATACAATGAACCATCCTAATTCAAATAATATTAATTGATAGAATTGCTATTCAATCAATATCACTTGATCATTGAGCGATTTTATTAACAAAATTTATTTTTAAATCGAGTAAAAAGTTTCTTTTTATTTTTGAAAAGACAACGTTATTGCTAGAAATGTTAGTCTTAATGTTGTTTATTTTGAAAAATATTTTTATTATCTTTTAAAAATTATTTACATGTGTGGGGACTATTTTGTTAACAAATGATTATACTCCATAGTCTCGTTAACAGTGGAAATGCTACTCGTTAACGTTTTATTTTTAGGAAAAATCACTTTTTATTATTTTGAAAATATTTTACATTTTGCAAGGACTATCTTGTTAGCAAATGACTATACTCCATACTCCTATATAATTTAGATAATATTAACGATAGAAATGCTATTCGATAATATCACCAAATTATTGCATTAATATTTTGAACATTTTAGAATTAGAACCAATGTTTACAAAAAGGGGATATTTACATCAAATAACATGAAATTAAGCTACATGATATATATAGAAATTTAAAATTCACACCCAAACAATAAACACATATATGCACAATAAATAGTCAAAGAGACAAATTAAAAAATAAAAAATGGAATATATACTAAAGAAAAAGAAAGGGATCAGGGTAAAAACCCTTCATGTCCCAATTATACACACTGCCAAAAAAAAAGGACTAAAACCTAAGAGAGGAAGAAAGAAAAGGGAGAAGAGAGGGAGAGAGTTGCGGCTGCGGAGAGAAGGGTGGTAGAAGAAGGAAGAGGAAGAGGAAGAGGCAGCCATGGCAGATGCGCGCGGCGGAGTGCGGTGGGTCTGCGCGGCTGGGTGAGGGAGAGAAGATGCACGCGGTGGTGGCCTACTAGCGTTGCAGAGGCGCGGTCAGAGCTCGCAAAGCGCGCGACGGGTCTGCACGGCCGCGGTATGTTGCAGTGGGGAAGATGACGGTGGTGGGCTGCTGTGCGCAGATGGAGGGCGAAGATAGCTGGACGGTACATTGGAGGATGATGCTGCGTGCGGCGGTGGTTGAACAGAGCGACGACAGCCACGGTGGCTGCACAGTGAAGATGAACCCAGTGGCTGTTTCCGCAGCGGGTAGTGGCTGGAATGTACAGGGAAGGGAAGAGAGAATGTACAGGGATAATGGCTGGAATCTGCTCTTTTATTTTCTTCTTCCTTATTTGATTCAGTTATTGGCTTATGTTACAGAGAATTAATTGGGATAGAATTTAATCTGACATGTGTAATTCTGAGCTTTCCTTTTAAATTGTGCACAGTGATACCATGAAATTAAAGAGCTTATATAAGACCAATCTCACATTGTAATTCAAGCAAAACATACGATCAAACTACAATGAACAGGGACTATGAAATAAAAACAAGTAATAAGCTTTTGCTTACTTGATTGTCGAGCATCCGTTGACTGGCCCTGTAGTTTAAACCGTAAGATTTTTCCACCTTGTATCTATCCTTCCTGAGTGACTCTTCTCTTCTTCATACTTGAGTATTCTGAATTGAGTTTTTTCTGATTTTTATCACCGTTCATCCTCCAATTTCTTCTCTGATTTAGAACTCAAGTTTCAGCCCTCTCTCCATTTTCGTTCTTTTTTTTCTCTGTATTTTCTGAATTCGGTCCCCCTTGACCTGTGTTGCTGACCTTTTTATACTATCTTAGCTAAAAGGTAACTACCTCATCCACTATATCAGAAAACCACTCCCCACTTCTCCTTCTTTTGCTCCACTTTTACAGCAATCTTATCTTTATCCCACTTAGTAACTACCTGGTCAAAGTATACTTTTTTTTTTCTTTTCCTTATCTTTCTCAGATTTTCCTGATTTCAATTTGAATTTTAAAATTATTTTTAAACTTATTATTATTTTTTGAATTTTTATTTTATTATTTTTTTTTCGAATTTTTTTATTTTCTGAATTGAAAAAAATTTATTTTTTATATTTTATTTAATTTTTTTTCAGTTTTTTCTTTTTTAAATATCAAATTTATTTTTGAATTTCTAGACTACTTATTTTTTAGTTTTAAAACTATTTTCAGATTTATATATTTTTTTTTGAATTTTTTATTTTGAGATTTTATTTATAAATCAAATTCAACTGAAATTCAAATTAAAACAAAGCTAATTTTAGCCCGGATAAAATTGGGTATTCACACTTGGATATCATGTGTTAAATTCTTCAAGATATGTAAAAGAAATTATTATTAACACTAATTAGTCATATATTATAAAGTAAAAAAAACACAAATAGATAGTTATAAAAATATATTTTTAATTTGTAATATATTATATATATCAATTTTAAAAATATACATAAATATATTAGATATTTTAATAAAATTGATATATCCCTATATATAATTGTATATGATATTTTTTATTAAATAATTATATATATGAGTGCGGGTATGAGTCGAGCTGGGCATCAAAATGCCCGTACCCATGAAAAAATGTGGGCTTTTGCTTGTACCCGCGCCCATACCCATTTTACGGGTTTTTACCCTGCCCATTGCGGGTAATTTTTACGGGTACCTATAGGGCTTGGGCTCAATTGCCATCCCTAGATGAAATTAATGAAAATCTTGAAATTAAAATTTTTTCTCTAACATTGTTTCCGGATATAACTCACAATTTAAAAACATATGTGTTCATCTAAGTGATTATAAGTCATGCGTCATTTTGTACAATCTTAAAGACAGATTTATATTTCTTAATAATATGATAGGAATATTGCTTTAATTTATTTGTTATGATTTGGAAGTTTTGAATAACTTATTGTACTAAGAATTCTAAAAGTATAAAAATCATCAAGCCTATAGAATTGTGCATATGCAACACATGTACTGTTAATTTAAATTAAAATATTCACAAAGAAGATATATTTTGAAAATAAAAATGTTGACAATTAATTTAATAATTAAATATTCATTAATATCATATTTTAGAAGATATATATATATATATATATATATATATAACATTTTAGATTTCGAATAATTACTAATTTCTTATCAACATTTATAACAATATAACTTATCTTTTAACTCCTCTCATATCCAATCATTCCCTCCACCAACTCTCCTATTATGGAACTCTTATTTCAATTTTTCTTAAGTCTTATTCCCTTTAATATCCTCTTTTCTATCCCGACGCCACTTCCCATATTTAACTAAAAGCATTTTATATAAAAAAGATTCACACGTGACTAACATTCTTCATTTTCATTTGTTAAAAATGTTTAATTTATTAATTTTTTATTATTTATTTTTATCATTGCCCCACTTTTTTATTTATGCATTTTATCACAATTATTTTAAGACACTTTTCTTTACATTTCTTCTCCACCCTTACAAAATCTCTCTCTATTTACTATTATTGTAATTGTAAAGTAATTTATATTTAACGCTATATCATGTGTCAAATTTGATATTATATTTTCATTCATATTATATATTTCATAAAATATGCCAAAATGCCATTTTTAAATAAATATTTATTTATTTCTTAAATAAAGATAAGTAAAAGTTGTATTTTTTTCTTCTCAATATATTTAATACTAAAATGTAAAAAATGGCTTTAATATTGATATAATTATTATAACTAATTAATAATGATTAATAATATCAATAATTTAATATGTAAATGTGACTTACTATTTTTAGAATTTTTATTGAAAGGAATTTACCATTTTATCCCCTTTTTAAGTTTGAAAGGATGATTTCACTACCTTACTTTTATATATATAAAGATAAAAGATATTTTCTGAAATTTTGTATAAAATAAATCAATGTTTTTCTAATTAGTTACTCAATTAAAAGATAATTTTATTTGTTAATTTTTTTACTTAATATTCAACTCTTTTATTAATATTAAATTTAAATATTTTTAAATTATTATTTAAATAATTTATTATAGAACAACGTTTGGAATAGGAGAATAATAAAAAATGAGGTGGAGATATAGGAGTTTTGGGGTGACAGACATGCTCCCTGTTGTTGTTATTGTGCTTCTTCGTTGGTTCGGTGGTTACTGATAGATTAGATTCTTTGGATTCCTCTTTTTGCATCGTTAGCCACGTGTCATCATCTCCTCCTCTTTCTATTTTTTGTTTGAGTCGCTCTCTTCCGTTTTGGTTTTCACGCCCTCGCCTACTTTCTTTCCTCCACTTTGGCACTTTTCAAATTTTAAATACCCAAACGAAACGAGGGAGAGAGAGAGAGATTGGGATTTGAGATATTCAGATCAGAGTCGTTTGTTTTTCTCTCTCCAATCCGGCCTCTCTTTTTTCGTTAGTCGCTGGCCTTTTACCTTCATAATCTTATATAGTTCGAATTTTCATAAAATTCACATTTTTAACGTTAAAATAATTAGGTAAAAAATTTAAATTTAAGTTTGGCCATTTTTAACGTGAAATCATCCACATTAAAATTTGGATCCAAGCCAACATTATTTTCATTAGTGTTAACTTAAATTGACATTTAAAATGTGATTTTAATAGAAATCAAACACACACTTATAGACACAGACGGATAAAGGGGGCAAGGAAGGGCCATGACCCCCGTCTCACTCACTCTTTCAACATATATTATATATGTCCAAAAAATATATATATTATACATATAAATATATACAGTCATACTATTAAATATAACATGTAATAAAAAATAATAATTAAAATAAAAAAAATGTGATTCATTTAACTTTTATTTAATATTTATTATAAAAAAAATTTAGCCCCTTTAAGTTTTTTTATAAAAAAAAAGTTATTTGATAAATTTTATAACATAAATGTGTATAACTTAAATAAAATATATGATACATATTTTTATTTAACATTTAGGATTTTAAAATGTTAACGAGTGTCTTTAAGGTACCGATTAAACATTCATATACAAACAATCTTTATTGAGATGTGAAGCATTTAATATTATAATGCAATCAATATTGTAATTTATAATAAACAGTCGATTTTTCTAACCTGTGCAATGTTGCACAGGGTAATAAATCAAAAGTGGAAAGATTTTATTGGAAAATGTTACATTTCATATTACCAATGCATTGAATGTTGTGATAGTTGTACTTCTGATAAAAAAAATTACTTTTAATTTATTAACCCGTACAACATTGCACATGTTAGAAAAATCGATAAAAAAAATTATATATATATATATTAATTTTTTAACTAATACTTCTAACAAACTTTTTAGTAGAACCCTTAGTAATTTTATATTCCGGCCCCCCTTTAAGTGAATCCTGGATCCGTCCCTGCTTATAGAATGTTTGGTTTAGATTAAAATAACGTTTCAAACGTGGATCCGGACCAACGTTACTATCGGTATCGTTTGTCCGTATCAAAATTTAAAATGTGATTTTAAGGTAAATCAAACATACAATCAATCTTGGTTTGGATTTCAGTTGCGAACAGTTATAATTAGAGTGTGTTTGGCTTGCTATTTCAGCTAGCTGGAAGTTGAAAATAGTAGTTGAAATCATTTCAACAGTGTTTGGGAAGGTAGCTTTTTTGGGTAGCTACAATATTTTCTTAAAAAGCTACTTGGGGTAACTTTTTTAAAAAAACTCCAATTTTCAGCTACTAGTTGAAAATTAATTACAAGTTTAGCTCTCAACCACCTCCACTTATCATTATTTAATAGTTAATATTGTCCTTAAATGTCATTTTACCATTTTCAACTAGTTTTACCAAACACATTCAATAGTTTTTCAGCTTTCAGCTAGCTTTTCAACTTTCAGCTAGTTTTTCAGCTAATTTTACCAAACACACTCTTAATTTTATTAAATCACTTCTATATAACGTGTTTCGTAAATTGTGTATTATTCATTTCCTACATTAATTTTATAAATTTATCAAAATAAATTTGACTTAAATGTAAATCAAACTCAAACTTCATGTAAGTTTTACCATCTCATCATATTATTGAGTTCAAACTCGTTGAATCTATTGTTACAAAAAGAGACTATTTTTTTATTAGTCTATCGTAGACCACTTGTTCTGGTTCATTGATTTATTAATTTTAGATTGAATGGCTAGGATTTCAAAGGTAACAAGAGGTAAAATTAGTCTTTTCTATATTCTAACTTTAACCTCCTTGGTCATCTCTTTTTGCGAATAAGGGTCACCTCCATGGTAGATTCATGACTATGTTTGTTTTCCTGAACAGTACCCAATCCCAACGTGATTACGATGCTGAAAGAGGTTGTGAAATTCATCCAATCATCTGTATTATTTAGCTAAGATAAATTTTGAGATTTCCATCAACTTCAGCCACCATGACGTCGTGCGGTGGTTCCAACGGCACAAAGAGTGGTGCCATGGTCGTTAGGCGCAACTCTGGTGGACGGTGACGGCTATGGAATCGATTGAGTGCAGTTGCGCGTTCGACGGTGTGTTTTGTGGGCGGGAAGGTGCCTCACAGTGGTGTTCTTGGAGGATGACGACACACAAACGTCGCCTGCGACAGAGGCGAGGCAGTCGCGCTTGGTTCGCGGCAAAGAGAGGCCATAGGATAGGTGCGGCGGAGGTGGCGCAAGAGGGCTCTCTCCCCCTTTCCCTTTCCCTCTCCCTATTCTTTCATTTTCTGGTTTCATTATTTCTTCTCCCTTCATTTTTGCTCCTGTGAAATATTGTTTTTATGGTGGTCACATATTGTTCCAGGAAGGTAGAAGATGAAGGGTGATGGTTAACAAGCTCTTTGAGAAGTAGAAGATGGCAATGCAAGTAGCTGTTGATGGCACACCAATTTGGGATGGTGGTCGGAGTTTATGGCGATGGTGGTGAGCGACTGTTATATGGTGGGGAATTTAAGACTAAAACCAGTGGAAGGGATTTAGGAATCAGGGGAAAAATAAAAAAAAATGAACTTCCCAAGACAAAAATTTAAATAAATGGTTTTAATAAAAATTGAGTTTTAAATTTTTTACTGTGGTAAAAACACATGAGTCTATGGTAGACCAAAACATCAAAGGTCCATCCTAAAATGGCCTTATTTCTTTTGACTAAAATTTAGATGAGGGGATTCTGCCCCAATGACATACAATTGGGAAAGTCTCTTAACTAAAAAGGAAACATATATTAATAATTTATCTTACTATAATACTATTAGGACGAGATGAGTGGGATTCAAACTTGTTATATGAGACAATGATTAAGTGTTTGTTTGGTTTACAGTTGATTAGAATTGATTTTAAAAATCAATGTTGAGATGAATGATGCACAATACGAAACATGTTAGACGGAAATAATTTAAAATCAATTTCACGAAACCATTGTTTTACACTATTAAATACCAAAGCAAACAGACTATTATCCCTTAAAATACATATGTTATCAATGCATAGTAGTTAAGTGACATGGCATTTAATTTTCTATAAGTAATATTTTAAATTGAGCGTCTATTTGGATAAATGACCATAAAATCAATATTATACCAAATTTAATTAAATTTGAGTTTAAAATTATTTAATTTATGTTTGTTATTTGGGCCGAAAAAATATATTTTTCGTCTATAGTTTCGATCAACTTTAGTCTTTGTCCTTGTACTTTAAATTCTATGTTTTTTGTCCCTAAACTTTTTAAATCCCCAAACTGTGGTCCCTACTCGTCAGTGAGATCTGTTACCATGATGAACTGGCTAACAAAAGTTACACGTGAGTTTCAATAGTGAGTCCCAAATAATTGAATGAACATCTAATTCACTTTTTTTTATTAATTTTTAATTATTAAAATAATCCTAATTGCTAAATTAGGCTTTTCACCTAAGCAGTTTTATCCGATAAAAAGCCTAAGTTCATAATTATGGTTATTGTAATAATTAAAAAATTAATAAAAAATATTAATTAGATGAGTAAGCTATTTGGGGCCCATTGTTGAGACTAACATATAACTTTTATTATCCAGCTCATCATGTTAACAGATCTCACTAACGGTCAGGGACCATAGTTTAGGGGTTTAGAAAGTTCAATGACAAAAAATAAAGGATTTAAAGTACAAGGACGAATACCAAAGTTGACCGAAACTATAAGGACGGAAAAAAATATTTTCCCTTGTTATTTTTATAGAGGATGTTTTAACTTACATCAATGTGTGTTATATCAATTATTACATCATTGAATAACTTTTTTCCATATGATTAAATTTCAAAATCCATTGTTGGGTTGAGAGTTATTATCATATGGATCACATATATAAAATTTTACATTGATACGAAATTATTTAATACATCATTAAGATATGTCAAAATTAACATGATATATTCTTTTGAAATATATGAAAATAAGAACGATTTGATTACCAAGTCATTAGTGTTAAAATTTTATGAAATTTAACACAAATAATCAGGATGATGAATAGTTATAATTTAATGGTTAGATCAATAAAATTCACAATGGTGTAACATTTGATGTAACTCAAGCTAGTACAAGTTGAACCCTAATAATAATTTTACAGTAAAATTTAGATTTATTTACACTTTTGGTCCCTCTAATTTGGACTTTGTACAATTCTGGTCCCCCGAGTTTTTTTTTCGAGCAAATTAAATCTCTGTGCTTTCAATATCAAGCAAATTTAAGTCCTCAACAATTGTGTTCTACCTGAAACCATCAAAATCTCACTTTTAATCCAAATAGTATAATTTTAAAACTTAAAAAATAAAGATTTTAATAAAAAATTGATAAAAGTTGAATGGTTTTTGTAGATCCAGAATTAGGGTTTAAAGAGGGAATAAATTTGGGACTTTTCAATTTTAGGTTAAATTTGGTATTTTTATCAGTGAGTTTTGAGATTAAAAAGACAATTTAATCAATTTAATTTATAAAAATATTAAATAGAAAGTGAGAAAATGAAGGTTTCAAGTAAAACACAATTGATAGATGACAAAATTTACTTATTTTTTAAAGCAGAAGACTTAATTTACCAATAAAAAAAACTTGGAAACCAAAAATTACATAAAATCCAAATTAGAGAGACCAAACTGTAATTAAACATAAAATTTAATATAAATTTCGCAACTTAATGCAAAATTATATTTTAATACGTGTTTATAACCATGTTTGATATATCACCCAAATATACATTTAATTCAATATATTACATTATAAATTCTGCATGATCGTGGATTTAAAACGTCTACCAACATTATCCAAAGTTAACAATATACTTCTATTTAAATATGAGTTTAGTGATACTAAAATTAATTTTGGTTAAGTAATTAATCATATATTAATCTTTTTATAAAATCACATTATAATGAAATGAATATAATTTTAAAGTATCAATCCAAACATGCACTTAAATAATATAAATGAAAAAATAGACCTTAAATGAACTTGATTCTTTTAGATAAATCCAATGCAACTTTTTTTTTTTTCAACTTCTACCTAGCTATTAACAGTTTTTTGACCGTAAAATTCCATTGCACATCCAGTTTTTGTTTACCCATAATTGATAGATAAGAGACTAACTTTTCCGAATATTAATTATTAGACGTCAAAGATGCACTCAAATCAACACTATTTTTTTTTCCATAGATATATAAATTCAGGAATCGGACCATATGCTGATGGATTCCTTTCACTCCAACACATATCAGCTAAATAGTAACTCGATGCATCTACTTAATATTTATGCCTATTGCCTTGTTGAGATATAGAATATTATAGCACCCAATATCAAAGAAATATAGGAAATATGCTAAAAATAAAAAATAGTAATATGCATTATTATTTTATATTGAATAAATTTTGGTTAAGGAAATGACTTACAAGCCAGCCAACACAAAGTTGCAGCCCAAGCCGAATAACCTAATTGGCTCTTGTGTTCTCTAAAGTCTAGTCTCACGGAATCATATCATCATCCCATCATTACTATTTATTACTACTAAAATGATTTTCAAAACAACAAATCAAAAATGAAATTTTTCCTTTAGGAAGAGCTAACCCCATTATGATATGGATGTTTCCGGCTCGAACAAAATTATTTGTCGTGGAGGATACCTAATTTAAAAAAAAAAATTGTTCTTTTAAATTTAATTAATTTCCTAACAGTAATAACTATTATTATACTAATTTCAAAAGCTAGAAGATTCTATTTGTTTTCATGGTTTTGGTCTCATTCACTCACTTTCGTAGTAACAGCCTCAAAAGGAGAGAGAATGAGAAGAGTTGGCGTCAAGGAAAAGTAGTAAGCGGCAATCTTTCTCAATTTTTCTTTCCACTCTTTTGTTTTCTTTTATTTTTGGACCCAAAATATATCAAATTATTTTGTGCAAATAAATTAAAATTAAAATAGTGTGAATTAAAAATATAAAAAAGGGGTGAACTCTTTATAATTTTCTACTCTCTTCTCTTCTCAACTGTCTCGCCGCGTTCATCTCGCGTGCATAGCAGTCAGAAAAACACAGCAAGAAAGAGAAGAGAATCAGAGCGAGCAAGAGAGAGAGAGAAACTAGAGAGAGAAAGGAAAACCCCTTTTGACCATTGCGCCTCCAATTTCCATCTTTTCATTGATTCTGGCAATCAACGCTTTTGTTCTCTGATTATTCATCTCATCTGGGAGGTTCTCTTTGTGATCAATCACAAAACTCAGATCTTTTTCTGTTCCGATTCCGATTCGAATACCCAACTGTATTTCTCATTCTGGGTGTGCTATATTGCGACCAAAGTTTCGGTTTTGTGAAGTGGGAAAAGCATAAAAAAGAAGGGATTGATTCTATTATCTGGGTTTCGCATAGATTGGCCAATCATGTTGACTTTAATAATGTGGTTATGAAGTAATATGGAAGTGCTTGTTGCACGCATAACCCAACAACAAAGACGACAACAACAACAGCAAGAACAACATGTCGTTTTACATTGGTCGCGAGGCTTCAAAGGTTTTTTTTTCGGGTCTTGTTATTCATCTGGATATTGCTATGTTTTTGTTGTTTGTTTTTTAATATATTTTTGGTATTTTAATCTTTGTTTGTGTAGCTATGGAAGAGAATTTGCTCAGAGACAACTACGGAGATCAACCTCCTTGCTGAGAATTGGAAATACCTTCTCACTGGTCTTGTTTTTCAGGTTTTTCCTATTTGGATCAACTTCTTCTAATGGTTGAGTGTGATTCTTCAAGTTGTGGTTTCCCTTTTGTGTAAAGAAGTCAAATGTTCTTTTTGTTTTCCTTTGATGAGGAGTAGAAATTTTCTGAAAGTGTTTTTTTTTTGGGTGTTGGAACTTTACTTGCATGCTACAAAAAGCTAAATTTTTCTTCTTCATGTTGTTGGGAAGGTTACTTGTGCAAATTTCTTGCTATTTCTTTTTTTCCCTTTTGGGTTGGGGTGGGAGTGGTTAGGAACGTGGTTTATAATACTATCACTTGGTTTAATCACTGAACCTTATTTTGTCAGCCATTATATCAAGTGTCAGGGTTGATGGCTTGGTGTATTAATGAGGGAATTGAAGGAACTTGTAACTGTTTGTTGCATCTTTTGTCATATTCTGCAACTATGATGAGTTGTCATTAGATAATGCATGCTTGGGATTTGGACTTTAAATTATTTTTTCCATCCTAAATACAAATTGACTCCCAATTCTACATGGAACTCTGGGCTCTCTGAAGATTATCAAATGTTTCACTTCCCTCATTGGAAACCTTTAACAGTTTGCAGCTAGTTGTTGATGGAAAATATTGAGGATAAATGTTTTATTGAGAAAAGAGAAAGAAATAAGATGGCTAATCTTTGTAAAGTATATGTTTGTGTGTTTTCTATCCTTGTCTATGTTATGCATAATGTCTAACAGTGTAGTACATTGTTTTACTTGGTTATTTGACATACTTTTATTTTATTGTAATATTTGATATCTAAATTTAAACTGTTTCCCTACAGTATTTACATGGTTTGGCTGCCCGAGGAGTTCATTATTTCCATAGGCCTGGCCCTACTCTACAAGATGTTGGATTCTTCCTTCTTCCGGTTTGTAATTGCCATTCCCTTCTTTTTCTCTCTCACCCTAAAAAAAATGTACATAGAATGATGATAGGAATGCCTTTGTAATTTTTAATCTTGATGCTGTTACAGGAGCTCGGGCAAGACAAAGCTTACATCAGTGAAACACTGTTTTCCTCTATCTTCATATCCTTTGCCTTGGTAAGAATGCCCCCTCCCCCTCTTTGTCTCAGTTTTCATATATTATCTGTATGATTGTATTCTGTCAGCATTTAACTGTTTACACCCACCTTTTTTTAATATCTGGAAGAAGGTGGCCCATTGTGATAGGTTATATTTTACCTAGCTATGGCATCACAAATCATATAGACAGAATTCTATATTCTACTATGAAATTCCATTTTACTTTTTGGTGTGACAATTCTCAAGTTAAATATGGCTTGATCATGCATGTGCATCTGATACTCTGGTGTTTCCTCAGTCAAAATTCTAAACTGTCATAGCCCTATATATTTTTTCATTGTGGCTTTCTGAGGTTTGAAAATTTACACATGAAGTTTTTCGAAGTGTTTGTCCTGATTGTTGAGAATAACTTGTCAAAAAAAAATGACAAATAAAATAAATGAAAACATGATTTCTTATTTTGTGGTTTAGAGTCTTCTTTTAGAGATTGAGTACTGATTTTGGAGAATGATTATTTTCTCTTGATTCTATGGCTTTATTCCTTTTCAATCTTTGTTTGATGTTCTGCTAATGCAAAATTTCAAGTAGTCAAACTCATACGGCATAACATCTCCCTATTTTAGTGGCTTATTTTCCATTTTTAAAAATCCTGTTTGACCAGTATGGCTATTTTTTTGTAAAGTTCTGGTTTCAACAAGCATCTTTTTTTTTTAAATTTTCAATGATATAACTTTTGAAATGTGCTTTTGCAGTGGACATTTCATCCTTTCATATTGAAGAGCAGAAAGATCTACACAGTTCTAATATGGTGCAGGGTTCTAGCATTCTTAAGTGTAAGTGTTGACCGATCATGTCATGTTTATTTCAATGTTGTTTAATCTTTTGGGATTCTTAGTTCAATAGATGAGTGCTTAGGGTGATAGGTTGATGCTTGGTGAGTTGCCAGCATAAACTGTGGGCTGTAATGCCAACATGAGTAATGTTGATTAATGTGAAGTCATTATGCCCTGCTTCTTTTTTTTCCTCTTGTATTTCTTGCCATTTAACTGTTTTAGATTGAGTTAAGTACCTATTTTGTATATATGAATATGCCAGTTTTCTCATTACGTCTGAATATTGTGTATTTGTTTGCAACAGGGTTCTCAACTTCTTCGCATAATAACATTTTATTCTACACAGCTTCCTGGTCCAAACTACCATTGCCGCGAGGTACAATTTTTTTGAATATGCACTTGTAAAATATAATATCACATGCCGTGTTTCTCTTTGCATATATGTGAGATCTTTTATGTTTTTCAGATTCTTATAATTTTACACTGCTATTGTGTCGTGCAGGGTTCTAAACTTGCCACATTGCCTCGTCCAGATAGTGTCCTTGAAGTCCTCTTGATTAATTGTTAGTATGCATTATCGTACAGGAGTTTTAGCTTTGATGCCTTTGTGGTTGTTTTGGCACTTACTTTGATTTTAATACGCAGTTCCGCGCGGTGTATTGTATGGATGTGGTGATTTGATATTTTCATCACACATGATCTTTACTCTTGTTTTTGTGCGTACATATCAGAAATATGGCACTCGAAGGTAAAATTTGCTTATAAATCTCTTTGTTTGAGAATTAAGTTTCTTAAGAGGTTTTACTGCTGTAATTTTAGCTTGGTTACTTTCCTTTTCATTTCAAAACATGCCATCATTGTCAGATACTTCATTTATCCTTAAATTTAAATTCTGATTTGTTGTGATTGTTGAACAACCACTAGATCCATAAAACAGCTAGGATGGTTGCTTGCTGTGATTCAGAGTCTTTTAATAGTAGCATCTCGCAAACATTACACGGTTGACGTAGTTGTTGCCTGGTAAGGAGCTTTTTTTGCTTTGTGATGGAAAAACTGTGGTCTCTGTCCTTTTTGAATTAATCTTTTGGTCCCTGGCTGGCAGGTACACTGTAAATTTGGTGGTATTTTTTATTGACAAGAAATTGCCAGGTTAGCACATTTTTACATGCTTATATATGCTATTGTCATTTACTTCAGCTACTATTTGCTGCTATTCTGACTTTTGTTATTCTGCAGAATTGCCGGACCGGTCGATTGCAGCTGCATCCCTGCTACCATTGAGCACCAAAGACAGAGACAGCAGGACCAAAGAGGAGAACCACAAGTTGTTGAATGGGAATTCTGGAGATCCTGGAGATAGGGTATAGTGAATTTACTTGTCCTTTTCCTTGTTCCTTTTATGTAATGTCTTTGTCTGTGATCTGGACATAACATGGTTATTTTCCTTTGATCAGAGGCAGAGAACTCAAGTAAATGGCAAGATCATGGATGATGGCAATACACTCCATGCTGACTCTGCCATGAATGGTGCATAGATATAGGAGCCCCTGCTGTACAAATTGGATCTACTGCAATATTGCTGTTGGAAAGCTGCAACCATCAATTAGAAGATCTTGTTGCCTGAACATTAACTTAATTCAAATTAGTACCCTGATTTGTATTAGTGAAATTGAAACTGGGTTGTGCTTCTCAACATTTTGCAGCCCTGATCCATTGTCATGGTTAAATTATCTGGCATCAGCATGTGCCATAGAAAATTTCCAATTCCCCTCCATATCTACACCATGTGCACATATCTACCCAATCTATATTTGCTGCCATTTTTAATCTCCTTGCGCTCACATGGTAACCTAATAATCAGCACTATGTCATAGGCTTCTAATGTAAAAAAAAAGGTAGTTCCATTGCCAATTCCAATTCCAATTGACCAATTCCAAGACCAACATTGCCTAGTCAAGGCTAAATGCAACTGGTCTACACTCCTCGCTCACTAAAAAGTGGTTATAGAATTGAGGTGATTAATGGTCATGGGAGGCTCAATTGTCTCTGAAATGATGAGGTTGGTGATATTCAAATGCACAGAAGCATGACTTAATCTATAAATTTGAAATGGTGACAAGTGACATGAGGGAACACAATCAGCACATGATGTTTTGACCTTGCATGTGCTTTATTACGCATAACAATGCTACATGTCCATTGTCCCATGCCTTGTCCTTGGTCTACAACCGAATTTTGATGTTTAAATTCTCTTTTATTATTGGGATAGGTTTCCATTTATACTCATTGCTGAGGCAGCACATCACATGCATGATCTCCTTTTCACATGGGCCACCCTTGTATTACTCTTCACGCGGTTTCTGGTCCTTTACGTAGCTCAAGCACTTGGTCTAATCCAATGGGGTATCATGTTTCTAATGAGTATTGTCAATCCAGCAACCATGAAAGTGGTGTTAGTAGTCTCATTTATTACAACCAGCACTACTAGTACTCTCAGTTTGCTGTATTTGTTACCTAATTCAAGCTATAGCTCTAAATGAGCCTCCAATGGTTGGTGGGGCATCATTTTTGGTTCATTTATGCACCATTAGAGGACACAGATCCAGCTTTCACATCTAAATTGAGTAATAGGATGCTTATAAATTTGGATGTATAGAGATTTAATTTTTCTCCATTTTGGAAACTAAAATGAAACAGATCAATGTGCCAAAACATGCTTTTTATCTAATTATACTTTTCATCAATTCGCACCTGTGTTTTCCATCTAAACTCAAATCTAATATATTGTCCATAAGTGCAGAAGTTCTCGTGAGAAATAGAAGAACGCTTGAAGTTGTTAACTTTTTTTTATATGTACTTGTTAGCTTGTAAATTTATGAAAGTAGTAGTTTAATTTTAGTCTTTTTGATATTTCTGGTTAACCAAATTAAAGGTCTAACATGAGCACAAATTTAATAAATTTAAAGACTACTTATTCAAATAAATAAATTTAAGGACTAAGCAACAACTGAGTAATTTTTTTAAGTACAATAATATTACTTACTCTGGACAAAACACTGACGTTTTAAGAAATTTTATAGTGATGAGTGAATATAAAAATAAGGGAGATGTGTCTACTTTCTAAAGATATTTTTGAGGTTACCATGAGGACCATGCAAATGAGATAAGGTTTATAATTTTAAATTGATGATGGTTAAGTCAGGTGATAATGAAATCCACCAAGATGATGATCCTTGTATTATATTGTTGGTTATTGAAAATTTGAAGGAGACCAATTGCAATTACATTACATTACATTACAGCTAAGTTAGGCTGGTGATGCATGTGGATGTGGCCTTTTTGTTTAACACTAAAAAGCAAAGGGGGTGTATGTGTATATAATACAATGTTATATAATATATGATTTGAGGTACCCCACATTGACATAGCAAGGATGGCATCCAACCAAAAGGGGGTGCCTGCGCAAATTAAGCTGGAAAAGTGAGTCAAGGGAAGGCATAGTGATTAAGGGAGACAAACATAGAAACTAAGATAGAGAGACAGAGCGCAATGATAGGGGTGATGGTATGTGAGTGTAGCAAAGCAAATTAAAGCATCATTGAGGCATGTCAACTAACGACCACTTTCTGCTTTACGTGCTTCTCCTTTCCCTGTATGAGGGTCCTGTTGATCCCTATATGGGTGGTATGAATAATCACACCACCTCTCTCTTTCACTTTGGGCAGAGATTGATTCATTCATTTCGTATTCTGCTTTTGTTTTCAATAGATTACTTATCTCGATGTGATCATGTCATGCACCCTCAATTCTATCTATCAGCTTTTGTTTTCAATAGGCATAATTTGTTTTTTTTTTACCAATATTTTTTGAGTCATAAAATCATAGTAGTGGGTTTTTCCTTTACAAAGCTTTTTTAAGAATTGAACCCTTGTTAATATGATTAAGGGATGTAATTATATGAGATAAACTTAATATTTACAAACATGTAACTAGTTTACATCATATTTTGAGGCAATTTTGGATTGTTAATATAACTTATATGCTTGATTGTTTTAGTAATTTAATTTTACAATATATATTTTTATCAAATTTAAAAATAAAAAATTATTAAAATTTCAAAGTTGTTGATATTAAAGATAACAAAACAAGCATTGAATTTTTTTTTATAAAAAAATGAAAGTAAAAACAATACACATAATTAACAATACTTCTTCAAGACAAAAGTGACATCTTAGGCATGACAAAAGGGGCTATTTTACAAGCTATGAAACATTCTTTAATTTCATATTTTGACACATCTTAGGCATGACAAGTTAACGACACATGTTCAATATCCAATTATATTTGTTTTTATTTTTTTTACTTCAATGTGATTACATCATGGCATAACATCAAATAAATGAGAGTTGTGAATGTGACATTTATAATTTGAAAAAAAAAATACATATAGATATTGGGTTTGTTTTAAAATTTTAAGTAATTTTCAATAATAAGAAAAAAATAAAGCAAGAGTGCTTTTATCCTATACTAATTTTAGAGTTTAATATATATACACTATCAGTGTAAAGAAATTTTACACAGACATCTAATGATGTGCTACCATATCATTTATTGAATTTAATAACACATGAGGGGTCACATTTATTAAATGATATGGCGACATACCATTGGATGTCTGTGTAAAATTTAAACGGTGTATATTAATTAAATTCGTAATTTTATTTCTCCCAACCTTTTCATTCTATTTTGGCATAATTACATATGTAATTAAAGTATTATTAGGGGTGGCCTTTGATTTTTCATACTTGATGGATATAAAAACTTCACTTGATCCTTTGTCTAGTGACAAGTTTTTTATCAAGAGTTTCTTCACATCTAGCTTTACTGTCTTAGAGACTCTGCTGAGATTTTAAATACATCACCGCTTCCACATTCAAGATTTGTTCATGCTTTGAAATAACATACACACAATAGTTGTTAAACATTAAAATAGAACTGGAACAGCTAACGTGATCCATAGAAAATTGTTTCCAGAGTAGACCAAGATTGCATTGGCAACGTGAAGTGGAAATCAAAATCACTGCCAAGTGGCCATATTAAAAACAATGAGCGGGAGAAAAAAGTGAGGGGGGAATGTCAGAACTGTGATTACTTTGATTTTGTTAAAAAATTGCATTGAATTCCATGCCTAGTTTGCAGGTGAGTGCTCCAAAAGAGTGGTTATCAAAAGTATCACAAAGAATTATATCCCCACTTAAACAAAATGAGTTTTTTTATATAACACATCATTGACTAAGGCAATGTGCTTTCAAATTTGTATTAATTCATTGGTCATAAGTCATGAATTGTTGCTTTCTTAGAGTAGCACCTGGCATGATTATTAATTAAGTTCTATACAGTTTTTTAAACCTTACCTAATTACTAGCTAATATGAGTGACTTTTTTTCTCACTCACACTGTCACACAACACATAAAGGAGGTCCTTACACTTGTTCAGAGGATGGTAAATGTTGAGAGATTATGAAATTGAAATTAATTGGACAATGAACCCAACCTATTGTAAAAATAAAATAAATTAAAATTTTGGTGTCACCAATTTTTTAAATTGTTGTCAAATAACAAATACATCAATGATATATTAATCTAACTTTACTTACTTCTAATACAATTGTTGTGACATGCTTTTCAGGGGAGGAACTATGCATTCTAAGGAGGGTTATGGGTTTCTAAACTTTTGAAATTCCTTCATTTTACATGCATTAAAAAAAAAAAAAACAAACTTGAACTTAGAATTCTCATCAATGGAATCTACAACTTTATGCTTTTCTACTTTTCTGTTTCATATGAAACAGTTTCTAATTGCTATTGTGTCTTTGGTTCGGTGGTTACTGATCTAATGATAATGGATGTTTCTTCCTCCCCGATTCAATTTTGAATTTAAGTCACCAAAAATAAAAGTTTGAATTTAAAATAATAAAAAAAAGACAGAGAGATGAGTGGCATTGGCAGGCTAGATTATATGGGGGCAAAATCTGAGTGAGTGAATTATTAGATTTTTGTAACTAAGCATTTCAGATTGATTTTCATAAGATTGGAAATGGGATTTATATTAAACATATTCATTTACATTAAAAATAATAATAGTGGTAATACTAATGGATTCACAAAAAGGTGGTTTTGAATTTCCTTTTATTAAACGTTAAGCAAAATGATGAGAATGCAGAAAATCAAAAAGGTGAAACTAGAAAGTTAAGAATAGGAAAGGCCCTTTACAAATTGAAGAAAGAAATGCCTGTTTCAAAGAGATGAGAGGAAAGTCAAAAAAATGAAAGGCAGATAAGTAAAGAAGCAAGTTTTACATTATAGTAACAATTAACAGCTTGTATTTATGTTGTGTATGTCATCACCTTAGAATCCTTTTGAATTGCCAACTCTTTCCATTTATGTTCAAACATAACACAAACACAAGAGTCATAGAACAAATGGGTTCACAACAATGAGCACTGTCTGATCATTCTTCATTAACCATTCAACCTTCAACTGTTTCTTCTTCTTCTTCTCCTTGTACTTACATGGGGGCTCGTTGCTCTAAATTCTCTTTCTGCTGGTTCCACTCCCATTTCAAACCTTCTGTCCTTGAATCCTCTGACCAAGGTTTGTCTTTTCAGCATACACCCTTTGTCTAGAATCTCCTGCTCAGCTTAAAAATGTTATCTTTATTGCAGAAAATGGTGGCAAGAGTGAAAGAACCTGGCCCAGTTTTGGTGAGTTCAGCTTGGAGCAACTGAAGGCTGCCACAAATGGGTTCTCCTCAGAAAACATAGTGTCTGAGCATGGTGAGAAAGCTCCCAATGTTGTTTTCAAAGGGAAACTTGAGAATGGACAGTGGATCGCCATCAAACGTTTCAACAAGTTCGCTTGGCCTGATTCTCGCCAATTCCTTGTTTGTTAACTTACACTTGCACTTTCACTTCATTTTTCATTTACCATTCTCGTGTTTGATTTCTTATACTGAACATGACAAAATGTGTTGTGTGCTTGTAGGAAGAAGCCAAACAAGTGGGGAGCCTTAGAAGTGAACGTTTGGCAAATTTGATTGGTTGTTGCTATGAAGGGGAGGAGAGGCTGCTAGTAGCAGAGTTTATGCCACATGAAACTCTTGCTAAGCACCTCTTTCATTGTGGGTTGTTTGTGATTACTATAAATTGTGTTAATCTTTGTTGGGTTTAAATCTTTGTTTGATTTGGTCTTTGGCCTTTGAATTTTGAACCTGGGAAAAAATATGGTTAACTTGGTGCAGGGGAGGCACAGCCTATGAAATGGGCAATGAGGTTGAGGGTGGCTTTCTACTTAGCTCAAGCTCTAGAATATTGCACCAGTAAAGGCAGGGGTTTGTATCATGATCTCAATGCTTACAGGATCTTGTTTGATCAGGTATAAGGGGCTTAACTTGAGTTGTGAAATATATGCTTCAAGTTCCTTTCTAATCAATCCTTGTTTCTTGCAATTTGTAACTTGGAATGTCCTGTGTTGTATATCAACAGGATGGTAATCCAAGGTTGTCTTGCTTTGGGCTTATGAAGAACAGCAGAGATGGCAAGAGTTACAGTACAAATTTGGCTTTCACTCCTCCTGAGTACTTAAGGACTGGTAAAGTTTTTAGGATGTTTGTGTGTGCTGCATGAGTGCATGTCCTCGATCTTTTACATAACTTTGGAAGTCTTAGAATAAGAGAAATATAAGGAATCTGCCCCTGATTCAGACATAAAATATAGATTGGTCTGAATGGTCATAGACCTTTTAATATTATTCCAATGTCCCTGTCTGTTAGGCAGGATCTTTATTTATTGCATCACAAAAGGGGCCTGCATTTAATTTTACATCCTCTTCTGCAAAATAAGTTTTTTTTTTTTAAAAAAGCATAAGAAAAATTGATTAATTGTTTTTATTTTCAGTTTAGGAATATAAAATTTGGCCAAATTATATTAACATTTATGCTAAAATTCATCTTGTAAAAGACATCTTGTTTTTCTTGTTTCCTACCCTGAGGGTTATCCTCCTCTTTTTTTTATTATCTCTCTCTGAAATAGGAAACATGATGAGGGAAACATATGTGGAATCAATCTGCATATGCTTGCACATATGTGACTGTTGTTCTTCTGTAAATTTGGATTTATATGCAGGTAGAGTGACAGCAGAGAGTGTGGTTTACAGTTTTGGGACCTTGTTGCTGGATCTCTTAAGTGGTAAACACATTCCCCCAAGCCATGTAAGTTTTTCTTTCCATAGTTTACTCCTGAACAAACTGTAACTCCTTATGTGATCTTCAGATCATTGATTTTTGACAAGGATGTAAATGGCTGGTATAGTTGCTTAAGAATACACATTCAGCATGTAGTATGTTTTATACTCTTTTGCAGTCTTTTGGTGTATTAGAATATTAGTCAGTGTCTGTGAGTTACTTGGATCTATTGAAAGTTGTCAAATAGTACTTCTCAGTGGTAATATCTGTGCTAAATATTTGATGTTCATGCAGAGTTCATGTCTTGTGTAAGTAAAACAATTCATTGAGGTTCTGCTAACAGATGAAGCAAACTTAAATGAAGTACAAATATGTGATATTGGCAGCATTAACTTTCTTCATTTGCAGGCACTAGACCTGATACGTGGCAAAAACTTCTTGATGCTGATGGATTCTGCCTTAGAGGGTCACTTTTCAAAAGATGATGGAACTGAGTTAGTTCGTTTGGCTTCCCGTTGCTTACAGTATGAAGCTCGTGAGAGGCCAAATGCAAAGTCTCTTGTTGCATCTCTTATGTCACTTCAGAAAGAAACAGAGGTAAATACCATACATGATAAACTTTGATAGGCCTAAAATTGATCTATTATTCTATGTTAATTGCCAGTTGTAGTGTTCCTTAAGAGGGTGATTATCACTTGCATATAATTTGGATTATGAAAATGTTTACATATATTTAATTACTGAAGTACTATTATATTTGTTACACAGCAATGTGAGAAATGTTATGTTATGCCCCATATTGGGAAGACTATAATATCTCATTTGGATAGTATGTGAGCAGGTCCCTTCATATGTTCTGATGGGTCTCCGGCTTGAAACTGCATCCTCAACAAAGGCATTGTCATTAACACCATTTGGTGAAGCTTGTTTGAGATTGGATCTTACTGCCATACATGAAATATTAGAGAAGATTGGTTACAAGGATGATGAAGGAATTGCTAATGAGGTTTGTCACCATCTTCAACTGGCACAAGAGAGTTTGTTTCATCTCACTTGAATACAGTATAGAAGAGAGGAAAATGTGCTTTGTCCACATACTTTTTCCTCTACTTTCAGTTACTAACTCCAATGTTGATCCTTCTTAATGTTGAAATTGCAGCTTTCCTTTCAACTGTGGACTAGTCAAATGCAGGAGACCTTGAATTTGAAGAAACATGGAGATACTGCTTTTAGAGCTAAGGACTTTGTCACTGCCATTGACTGCTACACACAAGTAAGAGAATTATAAGGACTATTGCTTAAATTGGATGCTATGTGTGCATAATGTTAATATTGCAATGACTATGATGTTGCTTACTATCTTGCTAAACGTCTAAAAAGGAGTTTTAGTCCCTAAGAGCCATAATAGTTAAGGAGTTGTTAATTAGTTTCATATATGCTAATTTTTGTTTGTTTGTTTCAGTTCATAGATGGAGGGACCATGGTGTCACCAACAGTGTATACAAGGAGATGCTTAGCTTATTTGATGAATGACATGCCACAGGAAGCATTAGGGGATGCTATGCAAGCCCAAGTGGTATCTCCTGAGTGGCCTACTGCTTTGTATCTTCAAGCAACTTGTCTTTTCAGTCTTGGAATGGAAAATGATGCACAAGAGACTCTCAAAGATGGGACTAACATGGAAGCCAAAAGAAACAAAAATTGAGAATTGTATAGATTTTTTTTTTTTTTTTTGCTGTCTTAAGCATTATTTGATGTTTTATTTTTCAGTAGTTTTGTTAGGCTTTGCATCCAATTCCGTCTATTATGATTTATTTTTTTTGGCTTTCTGCAATGTATTACGGGACAAAAGATAATGACTGGTTTGAAATTTTGTATGCGTCAAGCTTCTTTTTCCTTCTTTCCTTTTCACCTGCTCCTCCATTGCTGTCTCCATCCAAAAACAATGCTTGACAAGTTACTTCATGCATGTGAGTCTTTGAGGGGAAATTTGTAACTTTCCTAAAAAATCATACAAATACAAATTTAGGCTACTCTGTAACTAGCTTTAATTAGTTGAATTTAAAAGTGAGATAATTTTTAATGTCAATATGATGACATTGTAAATTACAAATTACCTCATGTACTTTCATTCTTTTTCAATTATCCCTCTTGAGTTTCTTAACTCATCACTTAGTCCCCTAAACTCTGTTTCAATTGAAAATGTTAGGATATGTTTACTTTCAGAAAATATTTTCTGTTTTTATTTACTGTTTTAAAGTTTTAATTACAAATTTTACTTTGAGAAAACATTTCCTATTTTCATTTTGTCCAGGTGAAGTAGTTTTTCATGAACTAAACTATTTAGTACAGATGAAGGCAATTTTATTGCAAATCTAGCTGATAAGCTTTGCAGTGCATTCCTCTATGCAATAAACTTACTACTTATCCACAAAAGAATAAATGGCAACAATGTAATGGGTGCACCTTCCACATTAGACCTCAATGAACCTCAACGTGCTCATTGTCCTTCATTCTTCCTCTTTCTTTCAAAACACTAACTAAACATTCAAGAAAGAAATGCCATATCGATATATGTAAAGACTTATTTTTAATTGCAACCACATCATCAAGAAAGAAATGCCTTATTGATATATGTAAAGTCTTATTTTAAATTGCAGACCACACCATATGATGTGGCTGCAATATTACAGTTGCAGCAATGTGAGCCATCATATCACACCGCAATTACTGTGTTTGAAACAGGAAAATCTGCAATAGCAACAATGTAATGGGTGCACCGACCATATTAGACCTTAATAAACCTCGACGTCCTCATTGTTCCTCATTGTTCCTCTTTCTTTATTTAGTAGATTGAGAAGAAAAATTTCGGTGTTAGGAGAAATTTAGAAGGGTAGTGAGCTAGTGATGAAGGAGGGCTAGGGGATGTGGGATTTTGGAGTGAGTCATGGAGGGTTACATTCAATGCAAACAAAAAATAAATTCATGTTGCAACAGCTACAATGCACACAATTGCAGTAACTGGCAGTTGCAACTGCAGTGACTACAATTACAACTGCAACCACAATTTAAAACTATGATATAAAGCAAGGTTGTAACTATGGTTAACACACATTAAAACAGTACAGAGAGCCCCACATCAATGCCAATCCAGAAGAGAGGAGGCCCTCTAGTAATATTACCTGTTAGCTTTGTTTACATCCCATTAATACAAAAACCCAATCAAACACCAGTAGATCCAAAGCCACCTTCACCTCTGATAGTGGAATCTAAATCCTCAACCTCAGCAACATCCGGGGTCACGATCTTCTGGATGATCAGCTGTGCAATCCTGTCTCCTACCTTCACCTCAAAGTCCATGTCTGAATGATTGAACAGTATGACCCCAACTGGGCCCCTGTAATCAGCATCGACCACCCCTGCACCCACATCAATTGAATGCTTGCAAGCCAACCCTGATCGCGGTGCTGCAAATCAAACAAAATAATAATAATAATAATCAAATTGCAACAAACAATTCCTAAATTACCCAATTCAAAAAGCAAACTGAATTACCAATGCGAGCATAGGTCCCTTCTGGAATTGAAATGCTAATATCAGTAGCAACCCGAGCCTTCCCTCTCGCTGGCACCTTGGTCTCCACCGCACTACCACAAAAAAAAAAAAAAAAAAAAATCTTTCAATATATATAGTGTGACTGTGTGAGAGATGGTGATAGAGGGGGCTATACCTAGAGAGATCGTAACCAGCAGAGAGATTGGAAGCCCTAGAGGGCAAAACTGCCTTATCAGAAAGCTTCTTCACCCGGAGAAGAGGAGTGCTGTTAGAAACATCACCATTTTGGTGTAGCTTTGGGATCTTGGGTGATGGCTCTTGGATCTCAGAACCATTGCTGGTGTGGGACTGGGCCATTCTAGTACCTTGGTGATGGAGGCCAAGGGTTATTGTGTGATGTTGGAGATTGCACTCTTATAGAATAAAAATAAATGTAAATATAAAAAAGGGATGAAAACAAGAATAAACTAGAAATAAAACAAAATCCATACGAAATTAAATTTAGAGGAGACAAACATTGAGTTATTGAGATTTGAGACTAATTCTTCCAAACAGTTATAACCAAATAGAAAGTGCAAAGAAGAACCATGTTTCCCCATTCCCCAGATTTCAACTTATTAATAAAATATCCTGTTTCAAATACCTACATAACCTGCAGTAATGAAAACCCTATCCTACACCAACACCTATTGAATTGTCTCATAAATTCAGCAATCACATATTGCAAAGAAAGGCCCTCAGAACATCATTACATCCTTGATCCTCCTTATTCAAAGGATTACAAGAATACAGCAGCAAAAGAATTAAGCATATTATTAGTCCATAGTCTATGATTTAAGGGTATCAAAGCATTTAAATCCACACACTCCCCAATAGGCACAAATTGAATAGATTACACCAATGGCTATTTCAAAATGGGGAAAAAATTTTATTCACAAAAATGCAGTAATCTAACCAGAAGCTGATGATGAAGGGCGAGCCAATTCGTCACTCTATACTGCAGTCGCTGTCGATCACAGGCATGTAAGGAGAACAAATCCTCGTTGATTCGTACGAGATTGGAAGGAAACTTCAAAGTTGGCCTTAGCCTAGGGTTTGTGTTTGTGTTTGGGTTTGGATGAAGCCTAAAGGAAGCTGAGGGTTTTGGAGGGAAAATACTTATTTTTTTGGTTTTGGAGGGAAAATACTGATCTTGGGTTGGTTTTAGTGGATTCATTCAAGGCCCAAGCTACATGTAGGTGACGTAATGTGGGTATGATGTATGAAGGTGATGTTTATTTTTATTTATATTACTATTTTTTTTAATAAAAATAACTTATCGTACAGTTATATATATATATATATATCAATTAGTGCAACGTGTAGAGTATATTTTAATTTGAATTTGACACCTTTAAAGTGAAGGTCGCTTTAAAGGATAAAAGTAAATAATTATGATTATTCATTTAAAAATTATGCTTAGTATTGTGATCACATACAAGCAATTATAGATTTGTAGTTAATGATATTCAATAATGCTACAAAGAATAATTTGATATCTAAAATCACAAAGAATTACAAATATCTATTGATATTAATAATTTAGAATAAATCATTTTTAAATAAATAAATTTCTAAAATAAATAATAGTGTTGAGGTAAATATAGAACATTGTTGGTCTTTCTCATATATATTCTTAATTATTATAAATTTATGACTATTTTTTAATTATATATTTTGATAAATCAAATAATTATATTTAATGATGTTTAATAATACTATAAAGAATAATCCACTGTCTAAAATCACAAAGATTTACAAATATCAATTAATATTTATAATTTACAATAAATTATTATTAAAAAATCATTTCTAAAATAAATAGGAGTTTTGCTTTAAGTACAAAATAGTTTTGGTGTCAAGAAAAAAAAATAACAATATGATAGTAGTAGTAAATAAATCATTGTTAAATAAATTAATTTTTAAAATAAATAAAAGTGTTGTTGTAAATATAAAGCAATGTTGGTATATTAAGCAAAAATAACAATAATATTAATAACACAAAGGTCCAATTATTCTAAAACCATTGTTGCTGTTGTCTTTTTTGTGCCAAAAAACTAAAGTAGCATATATGAATAGGAAGAGTGGAGTATATTACTAGGAGTATTGCTAATTTCTATAATAAAAAAGGAATGTTGTTGTAAGTATAAAACAGTGTTGGTATTAAAAAATAATAATAATGATAATAATATAATAATAGTAATACAAAGGCCCAATTATTTCAAAATCATTGTTGTCGTTGTCTTTCTTTTATGCAAAAAAAAAAGAAAAGAAAGTAGAAAAAAGGTACATTGGAAGGTTGTAATGACTACAATTACAACCCTAAACCCTAATTTAAAGCCATGATATAGAGCAAGGTTGTAACTATGGTTAACATTACAACCCTAAACCCTAATTTAAAGCCATGATATAGAGCAAGGTTGTAACTATGGTTAACACACGTTAAAACACTACAGAAAGCCCCACATCAATGTCAATCCAGAAGAGAGGAGGCCCTCTAGTAATATTTACCTGTTAGATTTGTTTACATCCCATTAATACAAAAACCCAATCAAACACCAGTAGATCCAAAGCCACTTTCACCTCTGATAGTGGAATCTAAATCCTCAACCTCAGCAACATCCGGGGTCACGATCTTCTGGATGATCAGCTGTGCAATCCTATCTCCTACCTTCACCTCAAAGTCCATGTCTGAATGATTGAACAGTATGACCCCAACCAGGCCCCTGTAATCAGCAACGACCATTGTGTGATTTTGAGAGAGAAAACGTACCATTAATTAAACTCATAAATCATTAGTTATATAGATAAATAATTTACATAATTTATTTATCAATGACGCAACCTGTGCGAAAGCATGGGTAACCTACTAGTTTTATATATAAACATTTCTTCCGTCACAAGATGTGTTTGGTGAGGAGCTATAAACCAGAAATATGTAAATTGTGATATTCCATACTTTGTTTTAACATCTTAAAATGCTTTATTTTATTTTCCTTCTCTTTTATAGGATTTTAAAACTGTCAACTTTGTAAATGTCTCGTGCATTTGGTGCAAGGAAGTCACCACCATTATGTGATTGGAAGTGACAAGGGAATGTGCTTCCAACAATCTCATTTCATACAATATACTTCCAACTGACTCTCCAACCAATCATGTGTTTTTTGTTGACAGAGTGTTTACAAAATGAGATTGTTGGTAGAACATGCTCATGTCACTTTGAATCAAATAATAGTGGTGATCACTTCCTTAATCTAAATCCACATCTGACATTTACAAAATTGACAGTTTTAAAATCTTAAAAAAATAACAGCAAAATAAAATAAAGCTTTCTTGAATTTTGAAACAAAACAAGAAATCACAGGTATCCTCCACGAGAAGCAATCATACTAGAGCTGCGAACATCCACATCATGGCGGGGCTAGCTCTCCCAGCAAGGATTTTTTTCATCCACAAGACTCACTTAAGGGGAATCAAACATGTACCACTTGAACCAATTCTCGCTAGTGTACTAGTGTGTGTGTGTGTGTCTATATATATATATACAGGGACTTATCTAGTGAGAGGGCTTGCTTAATGTGAGAGTGAGAGGCTTAAACATGACCATACAACCATGTATGGATGGTCAAGATTAAAAGTTATTTAGTAGTCACATAATCACTTAAAAAAATTACATGACTTCATATTTTTAATCTTGACCATTCATAATAAGATCTAATGACCATGGTTTAAATTTCTCACTCTCACACTAAACAATCCCTCTCACTTGATGTCTCAAGTGTGTGTGTGTAATGTTGAAGGGTATAAAGAATTGTGAGTTTCATTAAGTGACTGGTGACTTTAACCTTATTATTACATCTCCCAAGTTGAGTTTCAAAATATGTTCAGGAAAGTTTCTTCCTTTCAAATCTCTAGACATAACAATGATAGTTAACAAAGAGAGAGATACAGGAGTTCAGAAAGAAGGAAAATAAAAGTGTATAAGAGAAAGAATCTTACTTTGACTAATGACACAAACTACAATATTGTAGATAAGAACAGAAAACGAGATTGAGAACATAGGAACAAAATGAGTGTATTACTTATATGAAGATGTGGGTTCATTAGAAATCGAAACAAGGGAAATATTAACATTAATAAACTTAATGGAAGCCCGATTTTGATATCTTTCACATTTAATAACATAAAAAAATCTTAATAATTACTTAAATGAATTAAAATATCATATATTTAAATGCTCTAAAAATGAATTAAAATATCATATATTTAAATGCTCTAAAAATAATATGGTAAAGACCATGAAGATTCATTATTCTATAAGTTTAAGTAAATAAACATCATCGTCATTACCATTCTTTTTTAAAAGCATTTCAATATATGAATTTTTTATTCTTTTAAATAATTATTAAGATTTGTATATTACTAAATGTGAAAAATGCCAAAATAAAACTTTCATTTATTTTATTAATGTTAAAATTTCTATTGTTTTTGTTTTTAACGACTCCGTCTCACCACTTTATATAAGTAATATACACATTTTATCCCCATTCTCTCAATCATGATTTGATTTTTGTTCTTATTTACACCGACTAGTTTCTGTAATCAACCAAAGTAAATTTTTTTTGTCTTATGCATGGTTGTTTTCCTCCTTTCTGACACAATTACCTCTCTCATTCCTAACTTCCTTTTTTTAAGTTTAAAACCTTAAATGATAGATTCTTCCTTAATTTATTCTGAAACTCAACCCTTTTTGAGAGATGGAACAATGAAATTGAAGACATGAATCACTTGATCTAATTCAATTCTTTACCCCCTGCAACCTTTTTTCTTTATATATATATATATATATATATATATATATATGCTTTTCTTCTAGCCCAAGATGTGTTTAGTGATGAGCTATGAACCTCAAAGATGTAAATTGTGAGATTTCATGTTTTGTTTCAACATCTTAAGAAGCTTTATTTTATTTTCTCTTTCTTTTCTAATATTTTAAAACTTTCAACTTTGCAAATGTTTCGTGTGGATTTAGTGCAAGAAATTCACCACCATTATGTGATTGGAAGGGGCATGGAAATGTGCCTCCAACAATCACATAATACTTCCAACTGAGTGTGTGTTTAGTTTGACGTTGAAACTAACCAAACTCAAATTTAGATTCCATAATGCAACTATAGATTCCATAATGCAACTATTTCTAACGTTGGAATTATGAGTTTACCAAGTTTCAACGCTAAACCAAACATGTTCTGACTTTCCAAATACATCATGCTTGGGATTACCCTGCTTCAAATACGCACGAGACATATTCATAGTTGATAGTTTCAAAATCCTAGAAAAGAAAAGAAAATTTAAACAAACCTTTCTTGGATGTTAAAACAAAGCATGAAATCTCACAATTTACATTTTTTGATTTATAGCTTCTCACCAAGCACATCTTGTTCCAGAAGAAAAGAAAAGGACAAAGGGTGTAAAGAACCATGAGTAGACTAACTGACTCACACCTTCAACTTTATTATTGTCTCTTTCATAAAGTCTCGATTTTCAGAATAAATTGAGGAAAGTTGTATGCTTTCAAGGCACTAAACACAAGAATGATAGTTGACACACAGAGATAAATGAGTAAGAAAGAAGGAAAACAACGATGTATAAGACAAAGATTCCTCCTTTCTGACACATTTACCTCTCTTTCTTAACGTCCTTTCTTAAGTTTAGAGCCTTGAAAAGATAAAATTTTCCTTAATTTATTTTGAAAGTCGAAACTTTTTAAGAGATGCAACAATGAGATTAAAGACATAAATTATTTGATCTAACTCATAGTTCTCACACCCTTCAACCTTTTCTTTTTTTATATATACTTTTCTTTTGGCACAAGAAGTTCTTGGTGGGGAGCTATAAACCACAAAGATGTAAATTGTGAGATTTTATACTTTGTTTCAACATCTTAAAAAGCTTTTTTTCTTTTCTTTTTCTAGAATTTTAAAACTGTCAACTTTGCAAATATCTCATGTGGATTTGGTAAAAAAGAAATCACCACCATTATGTGATTGTAAGTGACATGGGAATGTGTTTCCAACAATCTCATTTCATACAATATTTCCAACTGACTTTCCAATCATATAATGGTGGAAATTTTCCTGCTCCATATAGACATGGGACATTTGTAAAGTTGAATTTAAAAGTAAATTAAGGAAAGTTATATCTTTTCAAGGCTCTAAACTTAAGAAAGGAAGTTAGAAGAGAGAGAGAGGTAAATGTGTCAGAAATGATGAATCATTGTCTTATATACATTGTTGTTTTCCTTTTTTCTAACACATTTTTCTCTTCGTGTCAACTTTTATTCTTGTGTTTAGAGCCTTGAAAGAATGAAACTTTCCTCATTTTATTCTAAAACTCGAGACTTTATGAAAGAGGCAATAATAAGGTTGAAGACGTGAGTCGCTTGATCTAACACACAATTCTTTACACCCTTCAACTTTTTCTTTATATATATATATTTCTTCTAGCACAAGATGTGTTTTATGAAGATTATAAACCAAAAGATGTAAATTGTGAGATTCCATGTTTGTTACAACATCTTAAAAAGCTTTATTTTATTTTCCTTTTTTAGGATTTTAAAACTGTCCAACTTTGCAAATAACTCGTATGGATTTAGTGCAAGAAAGTCACCACCATCATGTGATTGGATGTGATGTAGGAATGTGCTTCCAACAATCTCATTTCATACAACACTTACAACTGACTTTCCATCACATAATGGTGGGGATTTCCCTACTCCAAATACACATGAGACATTTACAAAGTTGACAGTTTCAAAATCCTAGAAAAAAAGATTGAATAAAATTTTCTTAAATGTTGAAACAAAACATGAAATCTCACGGTATACATCTTTGTGATGTAGTTATTCACCCAACACCTTTTGTACTAGAAGAAAAAATATATGTGTGTGTATATATATACAAAGAAAAGATTGGAAGGTATAAAGAATTGTAAGTTAGACCATGTGACTCACACCTTCAACCTTATTATTGCCTCTTTCATAAAGTCTCGAGTTTCGGAATAAATGGAGGAACATTTCACCCTTTCAAGGCTCTAAACACAATAATATAATTGACAAAGAGAGAAATGTGTCAAAAAAAAGGAAAACAACGATCCAAAGGTTCCTCCTTTTTGACACATTTACCTCTTTCTCTTTCCTATCTTTCTTTCTTAAGTTTAGAGCCATAAAAGGATAAAACATTCTTCAATTTATTTTGAAAGTCGACACTCTTTTAGAGATGCAACAATGAGATTGTAGATATGAATCACTTGGTCTAACTCACAGTTCTTACAACCTTCAACCTTTACTTTTTATATATATATTTTTCTTCTAGCACAGGATGTGCTTGGTGAGGAGTTATAAACCATTAAGATGTAAATTGTGAGATTTCATACTTTGTTTCAACATCTTAAAAAGCTTTATTTTATTTTCTTTTTCTAGGATTTTAAAACTGTCAGCTTTACAAATGTCCCATGTGGATTTAGTACAAGGAAGTCACCACCATTATGTGATTCGAAGTGACATGGGAATGTACTTCCAACAATCTCATTTCATAAATACTTCCTTTACAATCACATAATGGTTGGGATTTCCTTACTCCAAATACACATGAAACATTTGCAAAGTTGATGGTTTCAAAATCCTAAAAAAGAAAAGGAAAATTAAATAAAGTTTTATTAAATGTTGAAACAAAGCATGAAATATCATGATTTACATCTTTGTGGTATAGCTCTTCAGCAAGCACCTCTCGTACTAAAAGAAAAGTTTATATATACAAAGAAAGGGTTAAAGGGTATAAAGAATTATGAGTTAGATCAAGTAACTCACGCCTTCAACCTTATTATTGTTTCTTTCATAAAGTCTTAAGTTTCAGAATAAATTGAGAAAAATTTCATTGTTTAAGGCTCTAAACATGATAATGATAGTTGACACAGAGAGAGAGAAATGTGTCAGAAAGAAAGAAAACAACGGTGTATAAAACAAAGAAAATAGAAAACGTGATTCAGAGGGGGAAAATGAATGTATTACTTATATGAACAAGTGGATTCATTAAAAATAGAAAAAAGAGAGACACTAACATTAATAAAGTAAATGAAAGCTCCATTTTGGTATCTTTCATATTAATAACATAAAAAATCTTAATAATTACTTTAAAGAATTAAAATATCATATATTTAAATGCTCTAAAAACAATATGGTAATGGCGATGATCATTCATTAATCTATAAGATTAAGTAAATAAATCATCATCTTTGTCACCAGATTGTTTTCAGAGCATTTGAATATGTGATAATTTTATTCTTTTAAGTAATTATTAAGATTCATTGTCTTATATAATATAGTTTTCCTCTTTTCTAACACATTTACCTTTCTCTTTCTCAACTATCATTCTTTAAGTTTAGTCTCTTTAAAGGATAGAACTTTCCTCACTTTATTATGAAACTCGAAACTTTTTGAGAGATGCAACAATGAGATTAAAGGCATGAGTCACCTGATCCAACTCACTTCTTTATGTCCTTCAGCCTTTTCCTTTTAGAGCCCGTATCTATGCATCTGTTGCACAAAGATTATGGCATGAAAAGTCAGTGGTAAGTATTGTATGAAATAAGATTGTTGGAATCATGCATAAACTATATTGTAGCAACATTATTAAAGCCTTGGTGATGAACAATAGAAAATTTCAGCATCAGTTTCATTTTACCAACTCTAAGGAGAAATTACCTTTATCACAGACGAGCTTTACTCACCTGTAAGAAAGTGAACAGCATTACAAACAGAAACTTCAACCGATTCAAATGCAAGCATTTTCCCTCCTGCTCTACAATGGACATATATTAATGTTAGCAATGGACATATGTTAATGTTACCAATTACAGGTTTCCAAATCAAATCCTAATTATTCAACATCCTAAAAAGGTTTCCAAATCAAGTCCTAATCAGTCAACACCCTAAAAAACAAAATAAGTGTTTCTTGAACTCCCATATCCTACTTTTCCCTAGCGAATCCATTTACATTATTACAATGAATAATGATTCATATAGATCCACAGCCTACAACTTTGCTTGTCTGCAAACAGGTTGACATCAGTGTAGCATTTGTGACCACTTCCATCTCAGAATAGTCGACCATTTATTTGCACTCTAATGGCCAATATGTACATGAGATCCTTTAGACATCACCCTGCCAGCTGTGTCACCCATCATTTTGACGCTACTATTCTCTAATCCACTTTTAAGCCAAGCAAGGTTACTAATGTCTGTAGCTATTGCAGCCAACTCAAAACTTGGGAAAGATGGGGGTTCTGAAAATTCGATGAATTCTGGTCCCAACAAAGAGCTTTCAGAGATTTGACCATTTGGAGCAGCACAGCATCCATGGCCACACTGGTGAGGCACTGACTGGTCACCATAAATTCCTTCGAACATTTTATAAAATTCAAGATCTGGTTTTGATGATTGAAAAATGGGCCCTTGTATTGGAACAGGTCTTGGAATTGATGTTGAAGGCTGTGAACCATTGAAAGACTGATATGCACTAAAAGCACTTACACGTGCTACTGGCCGAAAAAGGGTAGGCAGATCCTTGACTTCATGGTTTAATTGACCCTCAGTCTGAGCTTTGTCTTTATATTTATCATCCATGATTTCCATAGAACTGACATCTCTTCCTTCTGAGGATTTCAAGGAATTAACATCACATGATAGTGTGTCTTCCGATGATGCTTTGGCTTTGTCCAAGCTAAAATCTTCCACTGTATTACCAGATTCTAACTTAATCTTATCAAGTTCAACTCCCCGACGCCTCAAAGTAGAATTCCAGTGGTTCTTAATGGCATTATCTGTTCTTCCAGGTAGACACCTGGCTATGGCTGCCCATTTGTTACCATGGATTGCATGAGCAGCAACTATGATCCGGTCCTCCTCTTCTGAAAAGAAATGTATTTTGTTTAGCCTAGATTTTTAAGAAAATGGAATAATAAGATTTAATAGATGGAATCCAAAAGTTTCTAAGCAAATATAAATGTTATAAGTCTATTGCAGATAACATTGCATGCTGGAAGCTCGATTACCATCATGTTTCAACGCAATGCATTTTTCATGTACATTAGATTGTAGACAGTTGTTATTTGTTCTTGGTGGGAAATTTCACAAAAATACCCAAGTTGGCTTACTTTTAGCTGCAGATTGCAGAAAAGTCATCTCTGAGACAATATATGGATAGTAAAGAACTCAAACATAAGGGCACAAAAATTTTTCTTCATATCACTTCTTTATGTAGACTTATGTTCTAAAAGATAGAACTTTCTTCTCAGTAATTTTTTTTTATAGCAGCTGCTGATTTGTATTGTGCCAGGGTTACTTACAATTTGAGTTATTTAAAATTTGACACGGAACTCTGTAATCTCATTATTTCCCAAAGGCCATACTTTATATAATTCTTGTTTGCTTTTGTTTGTACATTCTCATAATTCACCTACTTTCTGATTTTCTAGATGTCAACTAGTTTAGATCCTGAATTTATTATAACGTCATTTTTTATGGAAACTGCAATTAAACCTTGAATTTCATACACCTAAAAAGCACAGATATGATACAACACAGACATGGAGATAATAACAAATTATAATTATAATACTATAAAGTCTCATCCCAACATAATGGAAGCCAACGTGTTAAGATACTGTGGAAACAAAAGCCAAGAATTCTCATTCATATCCATTAGAAAGTAGTTGCAAAGGTTAATATAATTATTAGACCATACAAAGCTGCAATTATTAAAAAATTAACTCTGTTAAAATACTAGAAACTTCAAAAGTACAAAAAGCTAAATGAGGGACATAACAAGCCAATTCAATATTACTATTACTCTTTGTATGCAAGCCTTCCAAGAGCTTTGAGTCATATGCTGAAGTTTCCAATAAACCATATTTATCAAAGGCAAAATTACAAATTTGGTCCCAGACTTAACCTTGAACACTAGTAAGTTTAATTCTTCAGGTTTCTAACATTATTCAATTAATAATCACTAAGTTTATTAGTATGCATTTTTTTTTCCATTATATGTTCAATTATGACAAACAATTAAAGAAATAATCATTTAGTATCCATACCATAGTGTATTTGGTTCCCAAAATATTTATTATTATCCCAATTTCAGTGAAGAATTGAAGATTCTAAATTTTGCATATTTGTTCTTTTTCTCTTTCTTTTGTTACAAGGGAGGTCCAAGTCCTAGTGTTGGGAAGGAGAAGGTAGACTCTGGCAAGGTAAATCAGCCTCAATGGAATTTGAACCAAGGTCCAAGTAGCAATTGGGTCCAAAGAGCAGTTAGTTAGAAATAGAATAGTTATAGAATTGATTGGGCAGTTAAAGTTGTTAAGAGTAGAGACTTAACCTAAATAGTTGGAAAGCTGAGCAGTGGCTTAGTTGTAAAAGGGTGCCTTTGTTGAAGGAGAAACTGTTGGAAGGAGGCTTCTATCCTTTGGTCTCAGTTTGTGATTCAGTAACCATTATGAAAGTGTTCTTTCTCTTTCTCTCTTCGCCAACTCTCAGCTACCCTTCTAAAATCTAAGAATTTTATTTTGGGTACGTAACATTTTTATTCTGACCTGCCAGATCTCTTATTGTGGGTGATATGGGACAGAGGATAGACGCTTTGGAGAATTCGATGGAATTATGTTCTCTGGTCTCTACAATGGTGGATATTCGGAAGAATACAGATGGTATAGAAGGAATCAGGCAATTACTGGGTAAGTTGATGAAGAAACAGAACATTGGCCTTGAGGTAGAAGAAGATAATGAACAACCCACTTACGAGACACCAAAGTCACGGCCAAACAAGGAGAATGAGGATTCACAGCCGAAAAGAAGCAATTCCAATTAATTCTGCGATGAATCAAAATATTGGGCAAGAAAGATTAAATTGCCTAAATTTGACGGCAGTGACCTGATGGGTTGAATTGCCCAAATGGAGAGATTTTTCATCAAGCAACAGACAAAGCCGAACATGAAGGTGTAACTCAGGTTTGTTAGCATGAAGGGTCAGCAATGCACTGGTTTTGGTTCTGGAGGAAGAAGATGCCAGATTTGACCCAGGGAAACTTCACAGGGGCTCTGGTTTGAGGCAAGAAGATCTATTAATACTGAGTATATATAAGATTTCTTAATCTTGGTGCTTGGTGGCATAGGCATCAAGATATTCCAGAGGAGTAACAAGCCCAAAATAAATAGTTCAGACACATGACGCTAACAATATTAGGAAGGCCATAAATCTGGCCTAAGATATCAAGAGGAGCTGTGTGTCGACAAATTCCTCTTGGGACCTCAGTATCGAGCTCCAGCAGCACACATCTGGTATCATAATGGCGGAGGAATTGTGATAAGAATGGGATCAATTGGGGCAATTACAGTGGGTTACCTAGTCTGCTGCAGGGAACACCGTGGTCGGGCTTATTCAAGAAAAACACTGGCTCAACCAATGATTCAGAAAAAAGCATACTTGAGGGAAGTGGAGCAATGATGCACTCCACCACTAAGGCCAGTGGCAGTAGTGCATCTTACCCACAATGAAACATGGGAGTTAGGTGTTAGATAGTTACTCAGCCCAATTGTCAGCAGTTAATTAGAGCAGACTCAAGAAATTGACATCTGTATCAACAATCAGTTAGTTAGAACAGTGGACAGTGTATATAAAGAATACAAGAGAAATAATAGAGGGAGGGTTCAAACATGGAAGAGAAATTTGAGGAGGGAGGGAATAAAGTTTTACAAATATGTGTGTTCAGTCCTCCTCTAAAATGACAAAATTTGCATACCCTAGAGTGTTCAAGTCAACGACACGAAAGTCAGCTTGCCAAACATCAACCGCTCATACCGCAAGAATCACGGATATCAGTCAGCAAGTAATAACTATAATAACTACCAGTCTACAACCATCCCAGTGACATTATTAACCTGACAACATGATAATTGATAAAGTAACAGCAGTGATGCATAGATATGATATGGGTATCAGATAAGACACATGACACATACCAATATAGCGTAACAACTATTTTTGAAAAATATAATATTAGAAACATCTAGGATAGGATATCTATATAGATATGCATAAATAAACATTCATAAAACATAATAAATATATGTATAATTGCAATTTCAAAATTTCAGACTCGGAGCTTCTTAGACATTACTTTACAAAACCTGTATGTGGTTGATGTTGTGTGTTTGAACTTTGGAATAAAAATTCAATTCAAGGAAATTACAAAATATGCAACAAACATAATTCTGAAAGAAGAAAAATTGACTTGAATTCTTCACAATAAAAAATAAGTAGCGGTGAAGTATCTAAGAGAATCAGTATACATGAAGAAAATGTCCTTCATAGAGTAACAGCCAGGTGAAAGGTATGACTTAAGATTTGCAATGGAACAGCAATGCACAAACCAAATCCAAATGTCCAACAAAAAAAAAAATGGAACTCCATTCAGAATGATAACAGTAATTCATGACTCCATGTACCATTGAGCCTTAAAAAACCCTCCTATAACATTTCATTTCAAAACTAAAAACCCATTCCATATTCCGATCCCTACGCTCTAAAGCGCGAGTTCAAATATTTTTTTTCCAAGTAAAATTAAATTAAAACCAGAACACAATCAAATTCCAAACCAAAACACAATCAAATTAAAACCAAAACACAATCAAATTACAATCGCTATGAGTGAAATGAATGAGGAACTAGTTACGCACCAGTGAAGGGCTTGCGCTTCACGGAAGGATCGAGCTGATTGCACCACCGGAGCCTGCAGGACTTGCCGGATCTTCCGGCGATCCCGCGAGCGATGAGGCTCCAGTTTCTGGCGCCGAACTTGCTTACAAGGCGACTCAGAATGGCGTCCTCTTCCGGAGACCAAGGACCCTTTACTCTGTCTCTGCTGTTGCCTTTGCCTCCACCACCTTCGCCTGGCGTCAGCAACCCCTCGTCGCCGCTTCCGTCGGGGTCGACTGCAACGATGGCGGTGGCCATGGGTGTGGGTTCTTCCGGTTCCATGAGTTGAGAAAGTGAGTGCTGGAAGTGAAAGTGAAGAGTGAAGATAGAGACAGGAGAGTGAGAGAGAGTTGAAAGAAGAAGAAATGTTTGTAGCAAATGTTTTGGCACTTTGCATTTTGCATAAATGCATTTTGCAAAATGTGTGTGAGTGTGTCCCACTATGAAGAAGGGCTGAAGGGGTTGAGTCACATGTCCACGTGTCCCCTATCCAATTACAATTCTATCCTTACCCCCACTCTTCTATCACATCTCACTTTAATTTAATTTTTTTTTCTAATTTTAATAAAATCAGCTATTAAAAATAGGGAATTAGGGATAAGATTTCTAAAAATAAAAAAACTTATTTAAATAAAAAATATTTATTATTCAATTATATTTATGATATAATTAATACTTTCTATCTTAAAATTTTTCTATTTTTAAAAATTTTATTCTTAACCACTAAGGTAGATTTTATCAATTTTTTATTATTGTCATGGTGTCTTTGAAAGACTGTAAATATAGATTGGAATAAAAGGAGCTACAAGGATTCTTTCTCAAGAGTCACATTTAACCAAATTAAACTTTTGAGAAGGGTTCACAAACCAACAATAAAATATAATTGAATTTATTTAAAATTGTAAAATAACTTATTATAAGAAAATCTAGTTCTAACTACAAATGAGATAAGTGTATAAAATAGCCAAAATTCTATTAGAAATCTTAACTTGGTTACCAATGATTTAGATTAGACAAGTTAATCTGTCAATTTACTGTCCAAAAAAAAATCAACAAAAATAAAGAGAATATATACATAGGAGATGAGACATGATCTTAACAAGGCATCAAAGACAAAGAAAATAAGACTTTAAACAAAGAAATATCTATTTTTTATTTTACTTATTAATTTTAAAGAAATTGAAAATTTATTAATTTTACTATTTCTTATACATTTTTAAAAAACAATAAAGTGAAAATGAGGTATTACTTTTATAAATAAAATTGAAAATACAAAATAAAAAGCGTTTTCTTAATTTAGGGAAGTTTTGAGTTCCATACTAGATAAGTTTTGTCAAACATCAAGCTTAAAAATAAACCTTAAATCATTGGCAAATCCAAGGTGTGTGGGTCAAAAAGTCTCACTGCTCGCAAGAACGAGAAGTTTTACACGTATTTATGGGTTTTATTTTACATGTGTTTTAGGCAAATGTTTGAGTATTCCTTGCTTAAAGCTAAAGGATAAGGACTATGGATTACTTTAAATCATTAAGAAAGTCAACTCTAAGTTGTCAGCTTGGAAGTGGAGGTTGCTTAACAAACTTGGCATATTAACATTGGCTAAGGCAGTGTCTTTTTCATATATATTGATGGATTCGATGACACTTTGTAACTTGGTGGATTTTGTTAACATAGAGGATAGATTTTCGTATAAATGATGTGCAATATCAAAACACTTGGCATTTGGAAAAACCTGCTCCATCTTCACCCTTTGATGTTCGCCAAGCAATTCTTGCAACTCGACCTCATCTTAATAGTAACATTTCATATTATGTTGTTTGGAAGGAAGATCTCTCATGCATCCACTCCACCAAGCCCAGTTATACATGGCACAAAAAAAAAACACTTAGATACAAACACCTAAGACTATCATTGGGGTTAGATTGGGAAGGCATTTTCAAAGCCGTTTGGAAATTGCAATGAATTGTTTCTACAACTGCTCGGTATAGCTAAACTAGTTACGACAATCTTAAGGTTAATATGGGGGAAAACCTCGCTTTTTGAAATTGAATGATATGGAATAATTGTTGCACTCAAACTATGACTGAGAAGTCACTCTTCTCTCTCCTCTCTTTGGGGGATTTAGTGTTATAGGAATAGGGAATGTCCAATCATGTAAATCAAAACATGGTTTCCCTTTGGCATTCATGTTTTCCCTTGCTTTTTCCATTCATGGAGCATTTGATAATGCAAGTAAGAAGGACCAACAAACATGATCAATAATGTGGAGTACACCTCATTTGATAAACATAGTTGTACTTTATATGGATGGCAGTTCCTTAGGAAACCGAAGTTGTGGTAGCTTTGATGTGGAGTCATTAGAGCTCATGATGGTTCTTGGCTTGTGGATTACTATGACTTCCATGGTATTTATGAACATCTTCATATGGAACTTTTGACAATTTATCATGGGTTTAAAGTTGCTTGGAATAATGATTTTCATACAGTTGAGTGCAAATCTTATTCATAAATTGTAACTGCTCTTGTTTACATAAATTTATTAGATTACTATATAACTCATATTTATTATGAAAATATATATTTGTGTGTGTAGGAATAAAAGTATATTTAAATGAATAAAGATGGCCATAGTCAGTTACACTATAAACTTCCATTAATATAAGTTGCAACATAAATAATATTATAAAATCATGTAGATTTTGTTTAATAGTCTAGATTTATACTAAACTTTAATGCTATTACTTGTGTTGTGATTTACATATGAGATATTTAATACTTCAATTATATTTTATTATGTTTATTGAAAAAAATTAAATTTTTTAATACCACTTTAAAGTAAGGCACCCTAAATGAACATTTCATAAGATCATATAAAATTAAATGATGAGGATGTTTTACCGGCTACTAGGTATGAAAAATTTGACACATTTAACAAAACATTTTACATATTTACATTAAAGTCCATTATTCATCTCCATTATTCATCTTAATCACTAGGTTGATATGTGGCATTGTATTGGGTGGTGACATGGCAATTGGCCTATGTTGGGTAGTAAACAAAAGTGCGACCTCACTCGATATGAGACGATTGCTATTCGAATATGGAGCTTAGTGTGGTGGTTAGGTTCAAGATAGAAGAAGGATGAAGTGGTGTCTATAGGAAAGTTTAGGCATGGAAGTGAGGCTAACAACGAAAAATGGAGTTTGTATTAAAGAATATGGCAAGGTACATGGAGGTTTTATGGGTTCACGGGAAAGAGATGGGTTGTCGTGTGGTGTTTGTGATTCACGAGTTATTAAGAGGGAGAGAGGGAGAAAGAGATGCTCATCGTGGTGAAAGGTTGGCATGGAGGCGAATGAGATGACACTTGTTGTCTCTAGCTACCCTTAACCCTATAATTGAAGGCACGTCAATGTATAAGCATATCTTCATTAGGAAATTGTGGGATTGAATTAGTTCTTGAATTAATATTATTTTCTCTCTATGCCAATTAGGTTACATACACTACGCCAAATTTATGATATAAGAGCATCAGCTTAAGGGCGCTCCCATGTTAGTTAGCGCCTAAAATGATCGTTTTAAAATTGAGGGCGCTTCCGTGTTTTTTAATAGGGCGCTCCCTGTGAGCGCCCTCTTTGCAACCATATTTTTTTCTTTTTTTTTTTAAATTCTGGAATTGAGGGCGCTCCTCAGGCGCTTCCGTGTTTTTTAATAAGGCACTCCATGTGAGCGCCCTCTTTGCCACCATAATTTTTTCTTTTTTTTTTTAAAATTCTGGAGTTGAGGGCGCTCCCTATGAGTGCCCTCTTTGCCATCATAATTTTTTCTTTTTTTTAAAAAAATTCTGGAATTGAGGGCGCTTCCGTGTTTTTTAATAGGGCGCTCCCTGTGAGCGCCATCTTTGCCATCATAATTTTTTCTTCTTTTTTTTAAATTCTGGAGTTGAGGGCGCTCCCTGTGAGTGTCCTCTTTGCCACCATAATTTTTTCTTTTTTTTTTTTAAAATTCTGGAATTGAGGGTGCTTCCGTGTTTTTTAATAGGGAGCTCCCTGTGAGCGCCACAGGGAGCGCCCTCTTTGCCACCATAATTTTTTCTTTTTTCTTTTTAATTCTGGAATTGAGGGCGCTCCCTGTGAGCGCCCTCTTTTCCATCATAATTTTTTTTTTAATTCCGGAATTGAGAGCGCTCCTTAGGGCGCTTCCGTGTTTTTTAAATAGGGTGCTCCTTGTGAGCGCCCTCCTTGCTAATTAAAAATTCAATTCTGTTTAAATTTTCCCCTCCCGCGCGCGTCTAAAGCTCCTACCCTCTCACTTTACACGTATTTTACACGCTCCAGATCGTGCCACATCTTCAATCCGTGTGCTCTGTTAATCTTGAGCGTCCATTTTGTGTTTTGTGAGTTATGACACACTCCCACTTTCATTCTCACTCTCACGCTCAACCCTAGCCGCCCCTATCCCCCTTCTCTCTTTTTTCACGTTCCCTATTCTCTCATCTCATCCTTCCTCTTTCTCTATAATTTTTTTCTCTGTTTCTCTGAAGATTGGATTTTTCCTTATTCATCTTCTTCTCTCTTGGTCCACCTGTCTCCTTCTTTCTCCCACATCTCTCCATCTTCCCCTTCCTATGATTTTTTTTATCATCTTTTTGCTTTTTTTATCATCTTTCTTACTCTGATTTTTTTTCTATGTTTGTGCAAGGTGCGTTTTTGCAGGTGTTGGTATCATGCTCAACTCAAGCTATTGTGTGCTGCTATTTTTTATTTTTTTTGCTGCTATTTTTTATTTTTTGCTGCTGTTTTTTTTACATTAGTTTCAAGGATGAATTCTGGCTGCTGGTATGGAGTTTTACAGGTGTTTGATAAATTGAGAAAACTTGTATAAACAGAGGAAACTCTGCCAAACTCTTCTAATCGATTACATAAACTATTGTAATCGATTACATGGTTTCCAGATTTCATGTATCATGAGAAAACTCACTGGTAATCGATTACTATACTATTGTAATCGATTACTGTGTTCCCAGATTCATTTAAAATGCAAAAAATTTAAAAAAATAAAAAATAATAGGAGGGCACTTCCTTGGAGCGCCCGCCCTAAGCACGTCTTGTGCATAAGGAGAGCGCTCCAAGGAAGCGCCCTTGTTGTGTAAAACCAGGGCGCTCCAAGGAAGCGCCCTCCCAAACAGACACTATGCTAAAGGCGCTTTCGTGTTTTTTTTAAGCGCCCTCTATTGACTTCCGTCAGAGCGTTTCTGGGCACGCCCTCCTTTTAACGACCAAACAAGAGCAGTTTCTATTAGTGCGCACGGAAACGCCCTTTTATGGTGCACGGGAGCGCCCTTAATGGCCTTTTTTGGCATAGTGATACTTTGGCAAATAACGTTGTCTTTTGGATGTCAATTTAGGGTTTTGAGTTACTTTTTTGGACATGACACATAATATCTAATATTACAAATAAAAGGATAATTTTTGTTTGACTCTGTCATTTAGATTTTGATTTTGACGCGTGAAAAAAGAAATTTGTCATTTGAATGAATTTGTAACATGGATTTTGACTTGGCTATTAGAAATCTTACATTGACACTAGGAAACCTTCTTCAGAAACATATTACCTATATATGTTCCTATTTCTATGTCCATTTATATATCCAAGGTAATATTTAAAACATTTTTCACAACTATACTTCCTTAGGTCCAATGTATAAGTCATTAGGGTTGGGGACCAGTTGGTTTTGGTTGAATTCGGACCCAAAAGGTCCAATCTGAGCAAAACTGACCATAATAATATCAGGCCCAATTTCGACCAATTTTAGCTTCGGATTAGTCGGTTTGCGGATATTCTCAGGTGGATATTTGCTGTTGGACCAGATAAGTTTTAAGGGCCTAATCAATTTTTTTAAATTTTATTTAGCCAATTTTTAAAATTTATATAGGGCTAGAATCAAACATTTAGGTCATTTAAAATTCTGAATTTATTTAGTCTGGAAATCATTTCAACAAATAAATATTAAATTTTAAAGCAAAATAATATCTTGATGAAAAAAGGGCAAATTAATTTGATAATATTCATCTAGGTTACAACTTACAATCTTCAAGGAAAAGAATGATAAGAAAAGAATTGACAACAATAAAAAAAAGTCAGCCTTGAACCCTTGTACTGCACCAAATCTTGAACCTATTCTTAATGCTTAAATCTTGAGACTTCTTCTTTTTTTGTGAACAGGAACAAAATCTTGAGACTTCTATTTCACAACCATGCACTAGTCCCTGTAACAACCATTAATCACCAAAAGAAGGAAATAAAAACACAAAACCACCAAATCAATAAACAGAAGACAATTTTTTCTAAAAAAACTAAAGTAAAGAATATAGGAAAAATCAATACCAAAATGAAAAACAAAGAATAGGAGCGCAAGAGGGAAACAGAATTGGGAAACAAAAAAAAAAGGAAAAACCGGAAAACAAAATGAAGAAGGAAACGATAAGGAAACCAACCAAAAAAACAGAACGAAGAAGGAAAAGATTGGGGCCAGTCGTGACTGTCAGTCGCAATACATCGTCGCTCTGTTGCATCGGATGTAGTGCACCGTCGCTGTTTAGCCGTCAGATTGCTATGCATGTCGTCACTGCCGTTGTCGTTCAGATTGTCGTCGTTGTGAAGCAAAAGCAGATGACAAGAGAGGAGAAAAGGTTAAAGGGATAGGCGGTGTTGCAGCGCCGCTCCATAGCGATGGGGGGGAGGGGGAAGAAAGGGGAAATTTTGAGTTGATGATAGGCAGGGAAGAGAACAGAACTAGCAGAAAGGGGGAGGTGGGGAGTCTAGAAGAGAGATTGAAAAAGGTTTGTGAGAAGCTGATGTGAGACTGCTTAGTGCGACACTAGGGTTGGGAGGGGGCCTTTGAACTCCTAAATTTATATAATGGACTGAGAGTATGCGGTCGGGCCGGGTACCGGCGAATCAAATTATTTACACCTGAGCCTCACCGTTCTAACCGCGTTTAACTTGTTTTTTAATCCATTTTTATTCGATACCCACCCAAACCCGCCCGCTAGTCTTAATTTACTGCGAGTAATTTAGTTATCAGGCAGGTCGTAAATTATTACCCACCCTTATATATCACTTTCAACTAATTCACATGGATTAAGAAAGTCAGTTAAAATTAGTTCATAATCTCTAATTTGTCAGAAATTATAATAATTTTCCAAGATTAACTTTATTGTAAAATTAATAATTCCATTAATTTCTCTCACCGCTTTAATTATCTCTTTAATTTTTCTTTCCGCCTTATTATCTTATTCAATATCCCATTATCTATTCCACTAAATAAGTAGCACTTCAACTCACTAGTAAATATTCATATTGGAAAAGGAAAAAATATTGAAAAATGTAGAGTTAAAAAGGATAAACTTGAAAAAAAGAAATATTTAATGCTTCATAGATTTTATTAATAGATACATGAGGGAGGGAGTACCATTATGCTAATTCTCAAATAATAATAAATATTTTACTATTGAGAAAGAGATAATGAGAATTAGATAATGTAAACTAGATAAAGGGTATAATAGTAAAATTTTAAATTATTTTTATAAAACAAAAAACATTATTAATTGAAGATAAGTTGCATTAATGTCATGCATTTATGACAACCACTTCACATCAATGCATCAATTAATGTCATGCTTTATATTAATGTTAAAAAATGGTTATATTTTCTCCGGACTTGAATATAAACAAAAAAAAAACTCACATTTGGTGGACTAAAATATAAACAAATCTTAACTACTTTTACCCTATTTAATGAGATAAACCTAAAATGCCCTTTGATTTTACTTTTCAACCACTCTATTTAATGAATCATGTGCCAATAGAAAGAGAATATGTACACTTGAAACAATTTTCAATAAAATTGAATGTAGGGTAATTTAGGCAATGCAAATACTTTTTACATAATACCAAAAAAATTTAATGAGTTTAACCAACTTTCTTAATACGTGTGAATTTACTACCGCAATAACACTTATAGTGTTATGACATTACACATTGAATTACACCCCGGACTCAAATACAAACAATAAAAAATTCACATATGGTCTAAAATATAAGCAAAACTCAACTAATTGTATCATATTTAATGATCTTATACCAAAATACCCTTTATTTAAATTCAGATTTTATTTTTCAATGACCTTATTTAATGAATCATGTAGAGAGAGTATTTTCACTTATAACAAGTTTCAATAAAATTGAAGTATTCCATAAAGGGTAATTTAAAAAATATAATCCATTTTTAGATAACATTAAGGAAATTAAATGAAGTTAACTAACATTATTAATTAGCGTGAGTTTTTTTTCGTTTATATTCGAGTCTAGAATAGTATATAGTTTTTTGTTTGTAGAGAAAAAATTTAAGGTGAGAGGATGGTGACTCAATCAGTCCAAGACAATGAAAGTCTTAGAGGCTCAAAGAGCACTTACCCGATCAGAGACGAGTAAAGGTTCAAACTTATCACCTCTCATATAGGAGACCCCATCTTTCTCTACTTGACAAACCCCTTGGGTTGGGGTTAATCTAAATATTTAAAATTTACATAAATTTTTTAAACATCTCTTTTCAATAAAAACAACTCTATTATATTTTTCAATAAAAATGTTTATATTAAACTTTTTATTATTTATTTATAATTTCAGCTATTTATTTCCATCGTTTAGATTGAATACATTTTATCAATAATTTTAAATTATTACAAATTATTGATTGGTTTTATAAAAATACAAAAAAAATAATTTTTTCTTATATAATAGTATTAGTTAAAATATACATATACACCAATAAGAGCAAAAGCTAGCTATTTCTAAATAATTTCATTTTTTGAATTTTTTTTATAAATCGAAGAGAAAGAGAAGAGACGAAAACCGAAACGGAAAGTCCAAGCCGCATTTACCATCGAGACTGGTACCACTAATTAGTGAAGTATTGTCTGAGTTTTTTTTTTGTCAAAGTCTAAGGCTTTAATTACGGCATGACTGCAATACCCATTAAACCCGCTTTAATTTCATACACGGAATGAGTTCCAATATTTGAAATTGGGCCTAGACTTGCTTGGGCATGGGGATAAGGCTGAGCCCACCATTAAATTTACCTTAGTCATTTTAGCAAAAGATTTATAGCATATTTAGATTAAATTAATTTTTATTGACAAAAAAGTTTCAATTAATTTTTAAGAAAAATTAATCTTTTAAAGACAGTATATATCTTTTTTCAATAAAAAAATGGAGTACAATATAAATTATTCCAAACACATATTTAAATGATATAATCTCTTGATCCAAATAGTATCTCGATTCACGTTTAATGAGAATGTATAATATATTGTGTTCAGCAGAAACCACGATCACGATTGTTAATTCGAGGGAAAGGGAAAATAAATTGAGTAATGTTAGTTGTACATGTTGTATATTATACAACATAGAGCGATAAAGAGATATAAGAGAGTAAAGAGAGAAAAATGTGATATGTAATAGGTGATGTGATGAAAAAATATAGTTAGAGAGAAAAGCATGTTGTATGAGTTGTATAAATTTTATATCTCAAACAAATAAGTATGGGACTTCTTGTTCGCTGTGTGTTTGGTTTGGCTTGAAACTGACAAACTCATGTTTGGATTCCCAACGCAACTATTTTTAATTTCAACGCTAAACCAAGTATGCTCTAAAAGGTAAAGAGTATGAGTTTGCTTCTCGAAGGTGAATGATGGGCTTTTTTTACCAAAAAAATATAAAAAAGAAACTAATTATCAAATAAATGTGAAAAAGATATATTTTCCTGGAATGGGGTTGTATTGCAAGGGATGATTGAATACGCTAACTGCCTCAGGGTTTTATAAAAGCACCACCAGATGAGACAATAACTGGAAATGTAATGTCCAAAAAAATGTGAAAATGTGTCATGTGCATAAAATGCTCACAAGGTGAAAACTAATATATATCCTTGAGTTAAGTGGTACATGGTGTGCCACTTAATTTAATCCATTAGATATACAGTTATAATGATTGAATGTTCAGGATTATATCTTGGTTAAAATTTTGTTTAGAACCCAAGTAAAGATTGTTTTGCAAACAAGTCCGCTTAACTTCCACACAAGGCACTAATCCAACACTATAATTCCCTCTTCAACACAATCAGTTTAGAAAATACAATTAAAAGAGGTACTTCATTAGTGTCTATGCATACTCATTCCGCAAAATCTGCTCAGGAAAATTGAAAAGATAAATACTTGTCCTTGTCCTCATCCGCTTGTTGTTAGTGTGTAGAATCATAGAGTATAAAACAAACATTATTGACCCAAAACGTGTATATTATGTTGTATATTTTAATTTTTTTGCCAGTAGCTATTCTGTTTCATATTCTAATCTATGTCTTGAAGACTATAATCTAATCTTGCCTCACATCAAAAGAAAGGGTCAAGGGGGTAAGAGAAGGGCATGAAATTATTATAACTGCGTTTCGTGTAAATGGCAATGAAGGATGAAACTGCAAGCTCCTTTCAGTAGTATACAAAAAAAAAAGGCCAAAATCAAATGAGTTATCATCCCAAAAAATACAAATAAGAATTTTTGAACTAAAGTAAACCAAAACGACACTCCCTGGTTGAACTGATTGTTGAAGAAATAATTAAATGAGACTCTGGAAGGAGCAAGAACCAAACAGTACCTAGAAGGCAAGAACACCAACTAGATGGCGATGAATGATGATTTTGGAAATTAAGAGCAAATTAATTAATTAAAAGCAAAATGTTGGAATTAAGGAATGAAGTTGATGAGATGAGGATGAGGGGATCATCCTAAAAGAAAAGATGATGCCAATGTTCTCTTTCTTTTTCTCTCCACCGCTATCTCTATTTCAGTCAAACCACATCTCTTCCCCGATCTCTCCCTGTATGTGGTTTGACCGAAACATGTAAGCAGTCCGAATTTTTCTTTAAACATAGGGTCCTTTTTGTAATTTAGAAAATTATAAAACTTATTATTATTTGCATTATAGTATATGGTATACGGTGTGGCACTTGGCTAAAAGCAACACCATAGCCTTCACCACAAATTAGTGCTTTCCAAATCCAATATAGGCACAAAGTTGAACTACACTTTAGGTGGTACAGCAAAGTGCCTTATGGCTTGCTTTAATAGTATAACAATTTTGAGATTTTTTACACCTCATTTAGGGTGTGATAAGTATAAGGAGAAGATAAATAAAAATAGAAAACAATTGAAGAGAAAAGAAGTAATAATTAGCGTGATAAAAAAGAAATTTAAAGAAAAGTAAGTTGTGAAAAAATTATTACTCTTTATTAAGAGTATTAATACTTTGACAACCCAATTTTGGGTTGTGTGAAACGTTGGGAGGAGAAAAATAAAAAAAATAAAGAGAGAAAATGTAAAAAATGTGATAGATAATGAAAAGAGATAAAAAGATGAATAAGATGTGAAAAAAAGTGTAGAATAAAGAGGCATAGAAAAATCATTACCCTTTTTAAAAGTATTAAAACTTTAATGAGTCATAAAATATCATGTGTTTTTTAAATACTCTTGTAAAATTATTATTTAAAAAAACATATGATACTTGATGAGTTGTTAAAGTTTTAATATCTTTTTCCATTCCTTTTATTTTACATTTATTTTCATACCTAGCTTATTATTTTTTTCATCAATATTTATTTCCTATCCATCTTCTACAATATCTCTATTATTTTTTTATTTCTCTCCTCCTTAAATTTCACATAATCCAAAAAATAAATTGCCAAAATTTTAGTACCGTAAAAAAAGAGTAATAATTTTTTCACATATTATTTCTTTTATCATTTTTTATTTTTTATCACATTAATTGTTATATATTTCACCCTCCCTCTTTATTTTTTTTTCTTTTTTATTTATCTCTTCTCTGCATTTGCCATACCCAAAAATGAAGTGTGAAAATTATAATACTCCTAAAATAGGAAAAAGCTCCAATAAAGTGAGGTTGTGTGTAAAGTGAAAAAGTAAGAGATTATTCATCTTTGGATTTTTATGGGTTGAGATTATGATGCTTTTAAAATTAAATCAATGGTAAATATATTCTTACTTGCTCACTTTACACACAATCTCACTTTAGAGGAGTCTAATCACTAATACAAGGTCCAATGCCAATTAGCGGTTGGCACCACCTAATTAAAGCGCAATTGACTTTGAGCTATAGTGGATTGGATTTGGCCTAAACTGCAAAGCGTGCATATTATGTACTCCCTCCATTCCATATTGATAGTCGTTTTAGGAAAATAATTTTTTTTCATAATATGAGTCGTTCTCTAGTTTCTATGTGAATATTAATGTTAGTTTTCCATTTTTACCCTCCCACTTTTATGAGAAAAGAAACTTAAAAAATTGTGCACCACACTACTTATTAATATATTTAGGTAAAATGAAAAAAGTGTGTAGTAAATTAATAAGGGTAATTTAGTAAGATTACTATATCTTTTAAGTCATTTATTATTGTTCTTAATTTGTGTGTAGAAACCTTAAACGACTGTCAAAATGGAATGGAGGGAGTACTATACCTCGTTATTGTTTAACTGTCTACTCTGACTAAAAACACTTATTTAACTGTTCACTTTAATTAAAAATACACATATTAAGAAATATAATTATTACTTTTATTTTCATGTAAATAATTTTTAAACTTTCTATTTTACCCTTTTATCTCTCTTGCTACTATTAGCTCTTATTATTAATTTTCTGGGTCATTTATTAACATAAGGATAAAATGAAGAAAAATGTATTTATTAATGCATTGGGTTTGTAAGTGAACAATTAAATAAGAAATATTTTTTTTAAAAAATGGACAATTAAATAAAAATAAAGATAGTATTGTTTTGGACATTACATTTCCAATTAATGATTGCCTCATCGGGTGATGCATTTTGCAAAAAGCTAAACCAATTAGCTTATTTAACCATCCCTCGCACTACAAAAATCTCATGCTGATATTTTCTGCATTTATTTGGTAATTAATATTTTTATATTTTTTTTGGTCAAAAAATGTGAATGGATGAGAGCTCCATGAACGGTTGCACGTAGAAAAAAATAGGTGAGCAACACCAAAAGGAACATATACATATACACCTTCTTTTGTTGTGTTAATCATGTTAACTCTCTATGTATAATCGCCAAGATCAAGGGGAGATGCTCACACATGTGTTTATTACTTTCTCTCTCATACGGAAGGTTTCCGGTAAATGGTTGAGGATTTGTTTCCGATATCAAGGTATTGGGCACTGAGAGAGTTACATATTGAGGAACCATGCACTCAAAAGTTGAATAATTCCATTCTAAATTTATAATTACAGATGATGTCAAAAGTCGGTAATATATATAATATATATGAAAGCAACTGCGCGCATAGTTGTTCCCATATTTAATCTCTTTTGTTTCTTTATTATTAACAAGTTTTAAAAAATAATTACATATATACATGAAGAGCCGCCCAGTAGATACAGTCGTTTTATGATTAGTCAAAAATTAAAAGAAAGAAACGTTAGATACTTTTCTACGTAAAAAATTACACGTTGGAAATCAGATTTAGAAGAAACCTTGAAGTCTCATTTTTGTATTATTTAATAGAGAGAAAATCTGAACGTGTCTTTTTCCCAATGACTAGAAGAAGTGTCACGATGCAGGTGCATGCGAAGAAAAAGTCTAGTTTTATTGTACAGTTTTTTTTTCCATTTTAAAAAGTATAATAAGCCTGGATTTAGAAATACAAAATTAATTTTTAAAACTAATAGCCTGTTTATTTTGACGTTTAAAAATATAAAAAACATGATTTCGTGAAATTGATTTTAAATCACTTACATCTAACATGTTTTATAAAACGTGTATCACTCATTTCAACAATTAATTTCTAGAGAATCAATTCTACTTAATTATAAATCAAATGGACATATAAATCTCTTAAAAGTTTAAAATATTGGTAAAAATTTATAACTAATTCTAAATATCAATGTTGATAATGATGTTTAAAGATTGTTAATTAACAACATCTTGTTTCTTATACTTTTATTAACAAACATTTCATAACATTTATTTCAATGGTGTTAAATTGAGATTTCAAAGCGTATAATTGTCAGTGTCTAGTTGGTTTTTTATCCGGATCGATCCTTTGCAATGCTTCAGCTGTTTGTAGCAAAATTAGCTACTAATAGATAAAAGATCATTTTGTGGCCAATACTACTAGTTATTCCGTGGCTAAAGTGGCTACAAATTCTACTCCACAAGAGATGATCCTTTTTCCTGGGCATTGAGCTCTGTTTAATATAAAAAAGAGTAAACTAATAAATTCGTTCTCAACTCTTTAGGGTCATATAATTTAGTCCCTAAGAAATAGAAAAAACGCAATATAATCTCTAACTTCTTGCTTTGTTTGTCACTATAGTCCAAATATATGTGTTTCCCATTTATTTATTATTAGTTATACAATTAGTGATACTATGTCACATTATTTGTCACTATAATGTTCACTGTGACACAAAAATGACGTGATTTTATCAAATATATAGCTTGGAAGGCCTCAACACTCCAACAGTTGCGTGTGTTTCCTTGTTTTCCTTTTTTCTCTCTTCTTCCCCTTTTTCATTAGGAGGTCTCAGCTCCAATGACGTTGTTTTCATGTCCCAATGACAAATAGTGTGATATAGTATCACTAAATGTTTCACGCAATAAAAAAATTAACGAGAAGCATATAATTATTATAAGACTATAGTGACAGACAAAACAAAAAATCGGGGATTATATTGAATTTTTCTATTTCTTAGGGACTAAGCTGCGTTACTTTAAAAAAATCAGAGACGAATTTACTAGTTTACTCGTATAAAAAAAAGTTGAGATTTCAAAGCGACTTATATAAATAATTTGTTTTTATTTCCCATGTGCTAAAATAATAAGCCTTGTTGATTTATTTTATTGATTTAGTTCAAAGTAATAACTACAAAAACGTCTTGGATTGCTAGTAGTGCTTATGCGTGTGGTGTTTAAAAATAGGATAGATTAGTTGAACAAAATTTTGTTTGGTCTACCTAAAATTGTCCATATAAATTTATATAATTTTTTATTTAAATACTCTCATTTATACTCCACTTATTTCATTATTAAAAGGTATTGAAAACATATATAGAGAGTATAATAAAAACTTATTGTACCAGTATCATCTTAAGATGGGGAAAATGAGAGATATATACTCCCTCTCTTACCCCCTTTTACAAGAGTGATTTTTCTTTGTATTAAATATAAAAAATATAATATTATTTTAGATTTATTAATTACTAAGTTTCTTTTATACCCTTAATTTATTATGAGATTTTAATTAGCTATCCATATATATCTTTATCTTTATATATATAAAAGTAAGATAGTGAAATCATCCTTGAAACATTAAAGAAGGATAAAGGGGTAAATTTCTTTAAAAAAAAATTCTAAAAATAGTAAGTCACTTTCTCATTTTAAATTGTTAAGATTAGTAATTATCAATAATTATTTATAATAATTATGTTAGTGAAAATATCACTATAATTATTAACTTATAATGATAATAATTTATCCTCTTATTTACTTAAAAAGCCTACAACTTTTATTAATTTTTATCTTACAAAAACAAATAATTTAATTTGTTTAAGAAATTATAAATATTAATAAAAAACATTTAGATTTTTAAAATAAATAAATATTTTAATTCATTTATTATAAAAAATATTTTAGTCCATTTTATGAAATATATAAGAAAAATAAAAATATAATGAGATTTAAAAATTCTAAAGCACTTAATAAAAAAACCTTTTAAAATTGCGATAATAGTAATTATTTAATTTTGGTTATTATATCATAATTAAAGCCTTTTATATTTCTAATATTAAATTTGTCTAAAAAAAACTTGCAAATTTTTCTAAATTATTGTAACAAAAAACCTTTTGCTCAATTATAGTGAAATGACCCAAATCCTTTTTTTGATTTGAACTTATCAAGTCATTTTTTTCCCATTCTGAAATAAAAAATGATATTTCCTCTAATTTACTTTAAATGCCTATAACTTTTATTAATATTTATCTTTATTAAAATATATATTTTTTAATTTGTTTAAAAAATTACGATTATTAATTCCTAAATAATAAATAAATAATTTAAATCATTTATATTTTAGCAAAATATATAAGAAGAATAAAAATATAATATAAAATTTAAAACATGCTAAAGCACTTAACAAAAAACACTTTACAATTATGGTAATAGTAATTATACTATTTTTTTATACTTATATTAATTTAGTTAAAGTTATTATATCCATATTAAACCCCTTTTTTTCATTTTTAATATTAACTTTATCTAAGAAAAAAGGAACCTACAAGTTTTTGTTAAGTCATAGTCAAATGATAAAAATTATTTATTTGATTTGAACTTATTAAGCTTCATTTTCTTATTCTGAAATTAAAAAAGATATATCATCTGCTTTACCTGAAAAATATACAACTTTTGCTAAACTTGCAAATCAAAGTTCTTTTTTACATTTTCAATATTAAATATATATAGGGAAAAAAGAAGCCTGTAACTTTTGTTAATCTTTTTCTTATAAAAATAAATGATTTAATTTATTTAGTAAATTATAATAAGTTTATTAATATTTAATTATTAACTTAGTATATAGATTACAAGAGTTAGATATAATTCACTCGAGGATGAAAAGTTTACATAAAATGTGTATTTTAATATTTAAATTTAAATTATTGAGTAAATACTTATAACACGTAGGAATAAAGTTTTTAAACGAAAACACATTAATATCTGTATAATAAAACTACATATATGGAGACATAATAAATTAAAAATAAAAGTATAGCAAATTAAGATGATCATTCCATACGAAAATAATGGTACTCAACTTATAATAATTCATATGAATACCTATATTTTGGAAGTAAAAGAAGCAATGTTGGAGAAAAGATAGATATAATTTAATTGTTAATTTAGTATATAGATTATAAAAGGTAGATATAATTTACTCGAGGATGAAAAATTTACACAAATTATATATTTTAATATTTAATTTTAAATTATAGGGGTAAATAGACTTATAACACATAGAAATATTTTTTTAAGGAAAACACATTAATATCTAAATCATAATAGTATATTTGTATTGAGACATAGTAATTTAAGAGTAGATGTATAACACACGGGGATGATCATTTTATATGAAAATAATGGTATTTAACTTATAATAATTCAGATGAATACCTATGTTTTTTAAGCAAGATTCATATCAAGAAATAATGTTTGAGGAAATTTTTTTATCCTAAGAATATTAAGCTTTATGTTGATTATATTTACTTGAAATTTTATTACCATTTTAATTATAAAGTAAAAATATATCACCTGGGATTAAAAATTATACATAACAACTCATTAATATCTAAATTAAAATTATGCATTAATTGAATATTTTAGTATAAATTTTTATCAATTGTAAATATTTTACTTATACTTTGTTGTGTTTAATTGTAAAAATATTTAAAAAAACACTAATTAATAAAATTGAATTGTGTTTTTATCCATATAAATTTCCTTTTAAATTTTTATACATCATAAGGGAATAAATCTTTAAATTTTAAGTTTATTCATATTTATTTTTTATATTAATATATAGATTACAACAAGTAAATATAATTCACCCTAATTAAGAAATAATGTTGAAAAAAATGTTTACTTTTTTTGTATAATTTATTTAATCAATATTTAATTAATATTGTAAGTACTTATGACATATTTAACCCGTGTTATTACATTATTTTTTTACCGTAATTTATTTTATATTTACTATTTTCACACTATTTCTTATTATATTTCATGCCTATTTCTTTTTTATGTTTCATTTTACAATCATGCTAATAATATATTTTTATTTTTTTCAGGTCTTTGAATAAATATAATTTTTGTGCATTGTAACCATTATAATTTATTTATGCATTATGTAATTAATATCTTAAATAATTATGACATATATTTTACATATTTTATTACATTATTTTTTTAATTGTCATTTCATTATTTTTATTTTTATTTTACCTCTCAAAACTAAATGTCCGGTCAACATACTAGTTCTCCATAAAAGCAAATGTATGATGTCTTCAATCTTTGTTTATTTGAATCATTTAATGCTATAGGTCTGAAATAAAATTTAAATTTATTACATAATTAATAAAAATAATTAAGGAAATAAAATTTTGTGACATAATTAATGTTACACTCAGTTTTAAATACTTTTACTGACCTCTCTCTCTTTTTTATGTTTTTTTATTGTTTAAGCCTTTAAGGTTATGCACAAAGATTGAGAAATTTTTAATGATGTACATCTGGTCCTATTTATAAGATAATGTTTGAAATTATTTTATGTTTCTATTTATAAGAGAAATTAAAGTACACAAATTTAGAAGTATTAATATTTTTTTCTCATATTTACCTTGGTTAACTGTTAAAAGTTTTAAATTGGCTATGATAGTGGAATTTAATTTAATTAAATAGGGATAAACTTGTAATCTTGTAAAGACTTTTTTAAATCAATGCATTAATTATTTTTCTTAATATGTGTAATTTGGTCTGAATTATCTTATAAATTTATAAATAGGACCGGAGAGGGATATATTTATACTAAAATATTTACCACATTTATTTCCTCTTATTTTCATTTTTTATAATTAATTGAAGCAATTATCTAGAATATTAAATAAGGGTATATATAATTGAAAAAAAATAAATTAATCTTAAATTTCTAACATAACAAAAAATTTGGAACATAAATACAAAAAAAATATATACAGTAAAAGATATGGAATGGAGGTGGTATGCATACAACTTGTGGAAAAATAATATTCTTTCTTTATTGGACAAATAAGTGGTGGGACATTTAACAATAATTCGGACCTTTCTTTCACGTTATGAATTCTGAATATTTCTTCCCCGGCTAGAAGAACCCTATCTTCGTATTCATATGTAATCTTTTATATATTACTGTGCAGTAAACCTCAATGCCTCGTTATAACTATATTACGAGTAAAGGTAAAATAAGAAGATCATAACATACATTACAGGACAATGATTCATGATAACAAATTAACAGATCGATGTAATTTAATTTTAATTTCCAGAGTGCATGTGAACTGGCGATAAAGCAATGGTAATTAAAATAATAGCTATAGGCTAATTCACCTCTCGCCCTTTAATTTATCACACTTTATTAATTTTCTCAATCATAAACAAATTAATTACATATATTGGCCGGAGCTAGCCCGCATTACAAAGTAATAAGAGGATAAAATTAATTAATAAAGTTTGAACGTAATTATTAGCACTTAGGAAGATAGGCCGGTGGAGGAGGCACTCTGGTTGAAGGAGTAGGTCCATTCTCAACTTCGAAAGCCATGCCTAGCCCCCATGGCAAATGAGTTTCCAAATGGCAATGCACAAGCCAAATACCTGCATACATATATATATATATATAATTAAGATAATTGAAATCAAATATATATACTTTACTTTAATGAATTAATTAATTATATACCTGGATTATTTGCTTGGAATCTAATGACGGCCCATCCTCCCACGGGCACAGCAATTGTGTTCCGTATTTGAGGATTAACAAGATTGAACTTGGGTTCATCTCTGGTGGCGTTGTAATTCCCAAACCCTTGAGCCAAGACATGGAAATTGAAGCCGTGAATGTGAATAGGATGATTCTCCGCGGCAAGGATAGCTGTGTTCTGAAGCACAATCTGTATCGTTGAATTGAACTTCACTGTCTTGACCTTCGTTGATTTAGGTGCAAAGGCAATGGGATCACCGGGGTTAAGTGTAGATAAAGAAGGGTCAGTATAGTTAAACTCAAATGGAGGGCTATTTGGAAAATTTCTGGTGTAGACCCCACTAATATTGCCATAGAATGCTTCCAACATTGAGAATCCTCTGCCTCTAGGCAGAACAAAGGACTCATTGTTCATGTTGGCAGAAAGTTTAGAGTTTCCCAATCCACAAACGCCTGGAACCTCGTTGCAATGGTCAAGCCCAATCCCAAAGGTAATAAACATGTGCTCATCCACCTTACGTGGAACAGGAACCCAATGAGGCCCACCCACTAACCCTGTGATATTAGTGTAAAATTTGTGTGCTGTTGGTGTGTCAAGGGGATCTGAAGGTGGGTTTGGCTCCACGGGTTTTGCTGAAGAGGAGGCACCTTCGTAAACCACCACTCCTCTTGTGGTTGAGTTATTGATTCCCACTCCTGGAGCGGAATGGTAAGGGGTGAAGGCCATGTAATAGGAACCTATTTTTTGGTTAGCAGTGAAGAGCACATCAACGGTATGGCCAGGTGCTAGCACAACAACATCTGTGTGATATTGTCTTGTATAGGCAGCATCCACAGCCACCACTGTGAAACTGTGATTCGCTATCTTGAAAAAATGTTGCTCATTGAGTGCAGCATTGATAATGCGCAACAGGTACGTTTTTCCACGCTTCACCTTCAGCTTGTAAGTCTCTGGAGTTGTCTCTGTAAGTATCCAAATTGAAAATTAATTGAGTAATTAATTAATCGTAAACATAATTAAGGCTTAATTAATTACCATTTTTAGAACAATTATAGATATCGCCAGGTAAGCCATTAATCGTGTACGCATCTGAGTCGGTTGGGCCGAGTCCGGATTTTATTGCTGCGTCCTCAATTTCTACAACATTAGCATTCCACCACTCCCCTGCAACATGTAACATATATATATATATATATATATATATATATATATATATATATATATGTCACTACTATGAATTAAAAATGCTAGTAATGGTAATTCAAGAATTAATAGAGTACGTACCAAGTAGGATGGGGACTTCTTTGTAAACTTTAGGGAAGGGGTATGAGTGTCCTCGTCGTGGGCGAATGATAAGTGCTCCATAGACATTAGCACGGAGAAAAGAAGAGTGTGCATGCCACCAAAGTGTACCCTCTTGTTCTGTGATGTGAAATTGATAGGTATAATTGCCACCTGAAGGTATTGGGCACTGAGTTACATATTCGGGACCGTCTGACCACTGAGTTCCAAGCTGAAGGATTCCATGCCTGCTTGTCAAATGTAATCCAAATTTAGAAATTACACGTGGAAAAATATCCACTCTATGTAATGTTATAATTAACAAAGCTTCTATTTGTTAAAAATATGAGATAAGTTAATATTTAATTATTTTTCTTTATAACAAGTAACTTAACCTAGAAACTACGTACTATTTTTCTTTTTTCAAAACCTCTCGAATTAATAATTATGATAAAATATTTTTAAATCTCAGTTGCTTATACTTTTAAAATAATTATTTTTATGCTAAAACTTTCTTTTCTCTCCAAACCTCACTTTTTTATGTTCTTAAATATCTTTTAAGAATTTATTTTTGTTTTAAAATTTACTCTTTCTCTTCCATATTTTATTTATGATATTTTTTCCGTATGATATATATATATATACATATATATTCTTTTTAGGTTTTACTTGAATTAATTATGAATACACCCCTTCCAATTATAATAATTTTATAATTTAGAATTTATTATTGGTTTAAATTTAAAACACTTGTACAATATATTATATACTTATTAATTTTATTATAAAAAGTGGATCTTAAAATCTCAGTTGTATAATTTGATTATAAGGAAAATTTAAATGTGCAAATAAGCCTCATTCTTCAAATGATGTCTCGGGTTTGAACGGAAAATTAATAAATAAATATACATTTCTAGTGTGAATGTGTGATATAAGAGTTTCCTTTAAAATATTTCATGAGAGAATTTGCTTAAACTTTGTAATTTTTTAAAACTAAAAACAAATAAATTTCTCAAAATTAAAAAAAAATCCTAATTTTCAAATTTCTAATTTTTTATAAAAATAAAGATTATAGGATGTGATTTCTGTCATATCTTTAGAATAATGATTTTTTTTTTATCATATCCCATCTTTGTGGTGTCAAGGTGTAGGGAGGAGAGAGAAAAAGAAAGAACGAAAAAAAAAAAAAGACAAAAATAACATATATTATAAATTAAATAATGATTAAAGGAAGAGAAGAAAAGGAGAAAAAGAGGAGTATTAAAAAGGGAGATCTGAAAGTAAAGTGGGAAAAAAAAACCAAACTTTAACACCATCATTTTTTTTAAACTTTTATTGAGAGGGAGAAATAAAATAAAATATTACCAATGAAGAGTAAGATTGTAGGGTGACTTGTTTACTACATGGACGACAACAGTGTCACGCTCTCTAACGTTAATGGTTGGTCCTGGGACCCTTCTATTAACGGCAGTGATCACTTGTGGACGGCACAATCGCTGTAAAGAAATCTCCTCCACCTGCAACCAACAAAATGAAAGAAGTTTCACTAAATTAAATATCGATCATCCTAACATTAATTACCTTTAAGATATGTAATAAAACTTATATATAAACTCTATTTTTTTTTTTTTAACCACGTATATCTTTGAGACAATCAGGGAACATCTACATTCTAGTTAGGCTAACTCTCCCAATAAGAATTTTTTTCACAAACTCAACAGAGACCTTATACCAGTTGAAGTAACCAGAGACCTGACCTTGCTTATATATATAAACTCTAATATGAAGGCATATGTATACATTACTAATTAACATGTCACTTTAGAGTTTAGACTATATAATTGTAGAAACTTGATATATCATATCATGCATAAATCAATCAACAATCATTATATTAAGTTTTAATTACGGTGAAGTACATGAAGAAAGTTTACATTATATTTCTAACAATACAAAGCTATAGCTTGCCATTAAAGAATATATATCTATCTATATATCGTTTGGAGGAAGAAAGGGAGAAGAAGAAGAAGGAAATTAAGGAGGCCATTCATACATTGAAAGTATGTTCCACAACAACAGCAGAAGCCAATGAAAAAGAAGCTAGCAGAAAAGCAAAAGCCCATGCTGGACAAAACACAAAACGTTTCATGTTGGTAATTAAGATCGTGGTAGTTGTTTGTAGCTTAATGAAATATTTGTCTCGAAACACGATAACGAGTCCCAATATATAGCAGTAGAAAGAAAAGAACCCCCTTAGATTTGACTTTAATTTTTCCACGCTTGCGTTTAGATAAAAGCATTTGAATTTTCGTCGATATATAGAGGAGGATGCAAAATTAGCTAAAAACGTGCACAAGGAAGGAAGGAAGAAGAGTGGAAATTCGTCAATAGCTTGTTATTATGTCCTAACCGGAAATTTTGAATATAATGTGAATTCTGAATTTTGACTGGCTATATGGCCACCGAGGAAAAAATGACCCTTGTTATTTATTTATTATTATGCTACCTACTATACTAATGCATCATGGTTTCCTTGTTAAAATTTTGTCAACTTTTTATGATAGTTAATATTTGATGAGTCATTACAGAAAACAAGTTGCAGTTATAGTTATGTACGTACATTGCATATATACGAGAGAATGAAAGATTATTTTATGAGAGAAAATATTTTGATAATTCATGTTGTTAATTACATTATCATTCAAGTAGACAAGATAGTATAGCTTAATTAATGGATTTGATAGAAAAATATACAACAAATTGTTAGTTGGATGCGTAATCATCATAATTCATAAGCCCAAAATTTACCCAATCAAACTTCGTACTTTTGACATCTTTCGTTAGGCACATGTTGACAATTTTTTTAGTAATTTTTTGGTGAAATGTAGACAACTTTCAACAAGCAAATCTTGATAACTTCTATTAATTTGATAATATGCAAGATTAGGCGAGAACTGGTCATTAGTATTTGCACCGTGTACAAAGCAAAAATTGGCACTGGATTTAAATATATAGTGTTGATGGTACTACATTAGGAAAAAAGAAGTAAAAGTTAATGTTTTGTATTTATTAGCTTTGACAAGTAGGACGTACTTGTGTATATTATTAGCAACTATCTCGTATTACATAAGTATTTCTAAATTTATATGAAATATAAAAGATAAATGAAAATAGAAAATATTTAACATTATGAAAGAGACATGCATATAACATCTAGCTAGTGGTGGTGGTTTATTTTACACTTATATTTTCTGCGTCTCATTTTCACATGCATGCATTTTTTTCATCTTTTTTTTTTAATTAATTACATTATTACTTTCTCTCTCTATTTATTTTTTATCTCTTTTTTCTATATATTTCTCACACCTCGTTTTTAGGTGTGAAAGTATTATTTTTGTATTCCATAAAAAAAGTGACATATATAATTAATTTAATAAAATATAAAAGGATATAGTAAAAGAGAATATTTAAAACCTTAAAAATGATGACTAATTAAAAATGTATTTTACTCTATATGTATACTAATTATTTGTTCATCTTAGATAAAAACATATCGATCGTATAATCATTTTGAAATAGCCATACAGTTATACTATTGTTAGGAAAATATGGTTTTTACTTTTTTTCACACAAACTGGTTAGACATTTAACTGATCATCCATTCGGAAGGTCCAAAATTAGCCATGCATGTTCTAAGAGAGCCAAACTCTAGCTCCAGCCAACTCTCCTGTATATATACCCTTCATCATTGATTAATTATTGTGATTGTGTAAATTAATTGTGTTGCACTGGATTTACCCAATAATCATGTTTTAAACATGGATCGGGATAAACGTTATTTAGAGTAATATTAACCCAAATTCATATTAAAACGTGATTTTGCAGAAAATGAAACACACTATAATTACATACCGTACACTATATACTTTGATGCCTCGTTATGTATATAGGCAGAAAGCTATATCATCTAAAGGGGAAAAAAAAGTAGCTAGACAACATATATAGGAAAATGAAGAATTTATTTATGATGACAAATGAACAGATGTTATTTTACAGAGCGCAGGAAGTGGGTATCAAGTAATTAACAACATATGATTGAAAGAATAGGCTAATTAACCTTTCGCCCTTTATCATCACACTTTTTATTTTTCTCAATGAAACAAATTCTATTAGGAATCCACATTACTAATTATACAGTAATAGTGGATATATATATCCATAAACATTAGCAACTCTTTATTTTTTCAAAAAAATAAATTATAAGGTTTGAATATAATGGTAACTTAATTAGCACTTAGGAAGATTAGCCGGTGGAGCGGGCACTGTGGATGAAGCAGTAGGTCCATTCTCAACTTCAAAAGCCATGCCTAGCCCCCAAGGCAAATGAGTTTCCAAATGACAATGCACAAGCCAAATACCTGCATATATATATATATATATATATATATAAGATTTGAAATTGATAATTGAAATCAATGTATACTTTAATTAATTAATGAATTAATTGAAGAAAAGCAATTAATTACCTGGATTATTTGCTTGGAATCTAATAACAGCCCATCCTGCCACTGGCACAGAAATTGTGTTACGTATTTGAGGATTAACAAGATTGAACTTGGGTTCATCTGTGGTGGAATTGTAATTCCCAAAACCTTGAGCTAAAACATGGAAATTGAAGCCATGAATGTGAATAGGATGATTCTCCGCGGCAATGATAGCTGTGTTCTGAAGCACAATCTCTACTGTTGAATTGAACTTCAATGTCTTGACCTTGGTTGATTTAGGTGCAAAGGCGATAGGATCACCGTTAAGTATAGACAAAGCAGGGTCAGTATAGTTAAACACAAATGGAGGCTGATTTGGAAAATCTTTGGTGTAGACCCCATTAATATTGCCATAGAATGCTTCCAACATTGAGAATCCTCTGCCTTTAGGCAGAGCAAAGGACTCATTGTTCATGTTGGCAGAAAATGGAGCGTTGTTTTGGCCACTACAAGCTTCAGATGGAATGTTACAAGGGTCTTGGCTAATCCCAAAGGTAATAAACATATGCTCATCCACTTTACTTGGAACAGGAACCCAATGAGGTGCACCTACCAAACCTGTGATATTAGTGTAGAACCTGTGTGCTGTTGGTGTGTCAAAGGGATCAGGTAGGTTTGGGTCCATGGGTTTTACTGAAGAGGAGGAACCTTCGTAAACCACGACTCCTCTTGTAGTTGAGTTATTGATTCCCACTTGTGAGGAACGGTATGGGGTGAAGGCCATGTAATAGGAACCTACGGTTTGGTTAGCAGTGAAGAGCACATCAACGGTTTGGCCAGGTGCCAGCACAACAACATCTGTGTGATAGTGTTCTGTATAGGCAGCATCCACAGCCACGACTGTGAAACTGTGATTCGCTATCTTGAAAAAGTGCTGCTCATTGAGTGCAGCATTGATGATGCGAAGCAAGTAGGTCTCTCCCTGCTTCACGCTCAGCTTATAACTCTCTGGAGTAGTCTCTAAAAATAATTAAACACATCCAAAAATCAAATTAAATTAATTAACAAGCTAGGCTGTCTTGATTGAATTGAAGATATAATAATATTGTTAAGCTAGACTTACGATTTTGAGAGCAATTATAGGTATCACCAGGTAAGCCATTAATTGTGTAGGCATCTGAGTCGATTGGGGGGTTACCGCTTGCGGTTGCATTTCTCTCAACTTCTTCAACGTTAGCATTCCACCACTCCCCTGTAACATGTCACACGTGTTACATTTTTATGCTATATATAGATGGTAATTCAAGGAAGATGAAGAATTAATTAGAGTACCAAGTAGTATGGGGACTTCTTGATAAACTTGAGGGAAGGGGTAAGAGTGTCCTAGTCGTGGGCGAATGATAAGGGCTCCATAGATATTAGCACGGAGAAAAGAAGAGTGTGCGTGCCACCAAAGTGTTCCTTCTTGTCCTGTTAGGTTAAATTGATAGGTATAAGTGCCACCGGAAGGTATTGGGCATTGGGTTACATATTCGGGACCGTCGGACCACTGAGTTCCAAGCTGAAGAATTCCATGCCTGCATAATGTCATTGTCTTGACAAAATTTAGAATTACATGTAAAAAAAGATAAAATATAAAGCCATAATATCTTTAAATAAAAACAACAAGGGACTTAACCGTTATTTATCATAATTTTTATATTTTTTTAAATTTTATTACTTTTCATCTTTTTTACATTTTCCTTTTTTCAAATATGAACTGCTTTTTATGTTTATAACAATTACTTTTAAATACTTTTTATTTTTATTTCTTTTTCCCTCTAAACTTCACCGGCTTATATTGTCAAATTAATTTCTTTTAAAAAAATTTACGTTCTCCCACATCTTATTTAATATTGGCTTAAATATGTTTTTAGTCTATCTAAAATACACGTGTTTTCATTTTCATCCCCTAATTTTTTTTTAATTTTTTGGTCCTCCTAAAACTTTTTCTTTTCAAAATAGTCCTCACCATTAGAATAGTTAAAAGAGTACTGATGTGGTCATTAACGGGGGGACTAAAATGAAATAGAGGAAATTTTAGAGACACTAAATTGAAAACAAGTTAGCATGAATGTTAACAGCAACACTCTGTTAACTATCCTAACGACGAGAACTATTTTGAAAAAAAAAAATTTACAGGGACGAAAATAAAAACACGTGTATTTTAGAGGGACCAAAAACATATTTAAGCCTTTAATATTTATAATTTTATTTTTACAGAAATCCCAACTCTAAAGAAAAAGGTAGCACCGAAGAAATAATAAGCGTACTTTTAAAGTTTTACTTTAATTAAATATGCATACACCATTTATAGGTTTAAATATTTTTAAACATTTTTTTCTTTTAATTTATTATTTTTTTGTTTTATCTAAATATAAAATACTTGTGCAATAAATGAAATATCTTGCTAGTTTGGTCATAAAAACGAACCATCAACTTCAAAATCTCATTTGTTTTATTTTTTATGTAAACCAAAATTATCTCATATTATTAGTAACACTATGTTCAGAGTTCGCTATAACGAAAAGCAAAACGTGCAAAAAACCTCTTTCTTCAAATGACAATACGATTTTGAATTGAAAATTATTAAATATATAATTGTATAACATATTTTTTAAAAAAATGACAAAAAATATGGTTAAAATTTGTAATTATAAAAAAACTTAAAACAGAATTTCTTAAAAATAAAAAAAAGGTCTGAGAGGTGGTCGACCATTGGAGTTAAAAAAATAATTTTGACATCTCTATTTTTAATGATTAAAAATGAACATTCTAGAAAAAAATGAATATACAATCATTTGTTAGATAGTAAAAATTAAAAAGACATGTGAAACAGTTAACAGAAGTCAATAATAATTAGTTGTTGAATTCAAACCATTGGGTGCTTTAATTTGCTGCTTTCTATGGGAATATTAATTTTTATTGAGAGAGATTAGTAAAATTTTACCAATGAATAGTAAGATTGTAGGGTGATTTGTTGACTACGTGAACAACAACAGTGTCACCCTCTCGAGCGTTAATGGTTGGTCCTGGCAAGCTTCCATTGACGGCAGTGATCACTTGTGGACGGCACAATCTCTGCATAGAAATGTCCTCCACCTATATATATGTAACACAAGAAAAACTTAGAATATTAATTAATTTGAACATAGAATTCTAACATCACATATATCATTAATTAACACTGACTCTATCAAAAGCTAGCATGTTAAAGCTCTAGCTAGCTTGTTATTATTACATATATCGTTAATTTAGAGGAAGAAAGTGAGAAGAAGAAAGACCATACATTGAAAGTGTGTTCCACAATAGCAGCAGAAGCCAAGGAAGAAGCAGCTAGCAAAAGAGCAAAAGCCCATGCTCGAGAAAACACAAAACGTTTCATGTTAATTGTAAGTTTAATATAAAATGAAGCAATTTTCTTTGTCTCCTTGAAGCATGATGAGGAGTGCCAATATATAGAGAACCCCTGAGATTGACGTTTCCACGTTTGCGCGTTTTAGCTACCAATAATTTATAATTTATGCATTTGAATTTTCGTCGGATTAGGAGGACGATGCAAATTAAAATTTTCTATGAAGCAAAATGTAAAAATGTCCACGCAAGGGAAAATAACAAACGGAAATTCTTCAAAATTGCTTGTTACTAATTATGACCTCACCGGAAATTTTGAATATGATGTCGTTTTGAGTTCTGACTAAATGGCCACCAAAAAATGACCCTTGTTATTCATTATTATGCTACTATATGCTACTGCTTTCATATATATTTAACTAACTATTTGTTTCAAAACTTTTACTATTCTCATGGTAGTAGTTAAAGTTTGATATATAATTAGTCATGTACAGAAACAAGTTGGAATATTCGTTATGTAAATCGTACAAGAAAACGTGTTTGAGCTTCGTTAATACTAATTATCCATATGAAAGTCAGAATGCGAGCTTTGATATCTAATTCAAAGATATTCAGCTGGAAGGTGAAGAAATTTCAGTTGAAACTAGATGGGATTAGGTTCATATATATGTATCTTTTATTTTTACAAGGAAAATATTAATGAGAAAAGTTTCCTTACGGCAAGTTAATTTTTCCCTATGCACGCTTTTTTTCTCTTCGTAATTAATCTGAATTTCTTTTAATCTTAATTAATAAATAACTCATTCTTATCTCAGTACCAATTTACACATCCCAAACCAACTCACTCACCCGGATTTGAATTTGAGAGAGGGGAGGAAAATTGGGTGCATGGAAAAATATCAGGATAACATGGGTACATTTTACTTAGACTCTTACAAAAATAATACTAAAATTGTAAAAGAAAAAACAAAACATGTGGATTATATTTTATGTCTGATAATTATTAAAAATAAAACATAATATAACATAAAAAATATATATTTTAATTTTTTCTACAGAAAAAGTAGAACCCAAAATTAAAGAATAAATTACTGGTTCTTTGATTAATTGATTCTGAGTTACTATTTTGCATGTCAAATAATTAACATCCAATTACCAACTGGTAATTTACAGGCACCTTCCAGTGGTTGCTCAATTGACGAAGTATGAAAGTTTTACGCAAGCCACTTCTTTTATGCTATTTTATTGATCAATATTCAACAAAAGTAAGTTACTTAGTTTGACTATAATGAATAACAATGTAATAACAAGCATATTTATTAGTCTCGGCTAGTATGCAAATAAATACGTGTGTTACATTATTAATTATTATTTATTGACGTAGTAACATAACATTATATAACATCATAAATAATATAATCTTATAAAAATGCTTTCATTTATTATATCATTAGAAGCGATCTTAATAGTTGACCTATCTAAAGTCTAAACCCAATCGTTTCAAACTGAATCCCCCCCCCCCCCCCCCCCCCAAATTATTATATCTTTTTCAAAATTAAGAATACAAAAGTCCACTTGTCATAACACAAATCTTAGACAAACATGGGTTAATATTACAGTACGTAATTCATTTCTCTACCATTAAAAATTTTAATACCATAATTTACTTCTTCAAGAAAATCATGGATCGTAACAATGACGATATATATATATATATAAATAAAAGATAACATTTTATACCACTATTTTTAAAACTTTTCATTTTAAAATATTATTAATCGATTAAAATTAGTTTTAATTGATAAATTTTATATATTGAATTAGAATGTGTTATACAGGAATTACTGGGGGAAAAGACATATTAATTTGATAACTGATTGATTGTATTAATTAATTGCTAAAATATCGTCTAGATAATGACTTTTTGTTCATTAACAACGCATATATCAATTAAATTTTTCGAACATTGCAACATTATATAGCATAATAAATCAAATCAAAAGTGAAAAAAAATTATTAAATATTATAATTATCATAATGTTTAATTAATTTATTAGTAGTATTAAATAATATTTTTTAATAAAATTTTTTTATTATCAATTTATTATCAGTACAATATTGAGCAGGAAAAATTGATATTATTTTGTACATTGATCTTCACGTGTAAATTGACATTCTTTGGAGAGAGATTGATATATTTGTCACTATAAATTAAGTGTGTTAAGATATATATATATATAAATAAATAATAGTGAGTTGCCAAAAAAAAAAGCTACTACATATTAGCGAATAATGGATTGATAAAAAAACAAAGGGTTAAATATATTTTTAAACTATGAAGAATTGACTCCTTTATGTTTTGAAATTATGTAAATTTAGTTTTTCCCTTCATATTGTTAACTTTGTTTCTCATGTAGCAAGTAAATTTGTGTGTTAATTTCTCCAGCCACCTCTAATAAAAATGATTTGGCAATTGGTAGACATATATTGGGGTTTCATTTTATAATTTCAGCACAGTAAATAGTAATAGAATTGTAATTTCTATTTTAAATTAATAATTTTACTATATTTAATAAAACCTTAAATGAAATCAGACTAGATGAGTTGGGGTGTTATTCAATTGTCAAATCATCATTAAAGGTGTCTAGACAAGCTGACACATAAATTCATTTACCATGTCAATATCAAAGTTAACGGTGTTATGAGAATGAACTAAACTTATCTTATTTTAGAACATGAGGACCTAAATTAACGGTTTTTAAACTTTAAGAGAACTAAAATTAAATTTGGTTCATAACATCATGTTTAACCCAAAAACATATAACAAATTGTTAGTTAGATGCGTAATCATCAACAATGATTCAGAAGCTCAAAAGTTACCCAATCAGATCCGCGTTCTTATTTTAAAATAAAAAAGTTTGTAATAAAATTACTCCTTCGAGAAGATATCGTTTTAATTGTGGCAGTATTGATCTTTTGTTAGGCAAATGTTGACAACTTTTATTAATTTGACAATATGCAAGATTATAGAAGAGAACGGGTCATTAGTATTTGCATAGCATGTTTTGCCACTAGATTTACATAGAGTATATTGGAGTATGATAGCGGTATCAATACAGCTCAGGATATCTTTTTACAACTGTTTTTGGGTACATTTTTTCAAAATGACACGCTATTTACTTCTTTTATTATTTCCGATGACTTGTGTTAGGGTTTAAAGGTTTACTAAGATAACGAATTTCATTTATGGAAAGTCAATATCAAAGAAAGGGACCGCAATATAAAAACGAGCGGAATGAATTAAAATAGTATGTGTTTCTCTTACTATATTTGATATATGTTATACTTCTTGTTAATTTTTTCTACAAAAAAGAGGAATTATGACATTAATTAATACCTGGCTGCACTTGCAAATTTAACTAGGGATTCTTAGATTTGCTCAATTCATAGAGGCAATTAATAGAAATTAAGAAGCTTTAGTCACACTCTTAAATTAATGTTGAATACAAGCCTAAGCTAGTGATCAAACCAAAGTACGTATAGGTGCAAGTGCAATGTTTTAACGTTAATCTTGAGACATTTCAATGACATATCAAATAATTTCAGATTAATGTAAAATTTTATATGTATGATCTATATGATAGTAACTTTCAATCCAACGGTGGATTATTTAATATAATGATCCGTTAAAAAATTATTCAGCGGTGTAACACTTGGTGTAACTTATACCGGTGTAATTTGAACCGGAGGGTTATAATATTTAATTGTAAGGTGGATTGACTCATTTAAAGTGAGAGATTCATTTTAAAAGATAAAAAAGAAAGCAATACTAGTCGTTGATAAAAAAATCAATTTACGTGAAGATTGTAATTATATATAAACGGACAAAAATCTCCTGTCTCCTCCCTCTGTCTCATTCCCTGTCACCCCAATTATTTTTTGACACATCATTTAAAAATATACACGTCAGCTTCTATTTTGTTAATGTCGTTAGGCTCTTTCGTCATTACTCTTCCTTCGTGGACCGGTTACTATGACAAGGGATGGAGATCCCGCGGTGGTTTCTTCTCCAGTAATGGCCTACTCTTATGTCTAGATCTGGTCGCTAGAGAATCTCAATCATCTCACAACTATCGACAATGTTTGCCTCATCAGAGAAGTCACCGCTAATCGTGCGCTCGATGGCTCCAACACCATGCGCCGGAAAAACCACAAACCTGCTACTTCTTCTTCTACAGTGGTCTATCTCATTAACTACATATCACCCACAAGAACTCTTTTGCAATTTACACAATTTTAAAACCGATTGAAAGTAATTGATGCACCATGCCCAACATTTCAAACTAATGCACCCTAGAATTCGCCTGTAAATGTGACATTAAGTTTGGTCCCTATTTTATTTGTTTTACTTCCTAAAATTATATGTTCAAGAAGAAATTATAGATAAAAGCATCATTATTATAAGAAGAGAAAAATTGAATGGGAGTTTCATACTAAATGTTATGACAAGCGTATAAGGAGAAAGACGTAGGGACTAGGGGAGTTTGGAGAAATAAGGATTTGGAAATTAACAGGGACAAGAGACGTGGGGAGTTATGGAAAGAAAAGACGTCGTTAAACTTGATGGATGGATTATGTGTAATTTTTTATTGAGTTGTCAAATTTTTAGTGGAGGGACAGAGAAGGGGATAGGAAGGGACGAGTGATTTTTATCCATATACAAACACATGTACAATAAATCACGGTGCTATTTAAATCTCATCCATTATTTTTCAATCAACGACTATTACTGCTTACTTTACCATTCTTTCACTTTAGAGAAGCTAAATGTGAGTGAAATTGTCCAAAGCAAATTTCTTTGGATAAAGTCCTAGTTTGTGAACGGTGGGTGTACATGTAAGAAACACTTCGATGCTCAAGTCAAATGAGAATCTGACAGAGTGAGGTTAGCAATGAATAATATGTACTTGACTTCAGCGAATCATTTATATAGTGGTGAGGTGCAAGTGAGTCACCGCGAGGTCAGCCAAGATAAACCTATTATTACTGTATTATATAATATAATTAATCACTAGCTTAGAATGTTGTGGTACCCAACATGCAATGCATGAATTATGTAGTCTAACTTAAGTGTGTGCAATAGTACCAAGAGTCTATGTGATATGACAGATAAAACGCCGATTGACTTGAGTTGATTGCTCGTTGGATCTAGTCCAGCTATTTAGGCATTGCCCAAAATGGTACGATAAGCTCCCCAACTCGACTGGCTGGTTGAGTTAGTTGGTTGTGGTAAGTTAAACAGTCGTAGCCCAAAAGTTAGATAGGTTAATTTCTGATAAGTACATATTTTGTGTATTTCTTTGGTGACCTGAGTGGGACACATGGTATTACGCCATTCGCAAGAATTTCTTATGTTTCATATCTCATAAATATTAATAACCACAGGCGTCGTGGGTTTAGAAAGTGGGGCTGTGAAATGTTGATTTTCCCCTTACCTTCTCAACCCCCATTTTTAAGCGTTTCAAATCTCTTCTCCCACTCACTTATTATAATCTCAACAGAAACATCTCTTTTCCCCATAAGTTCTCATTTTCCGATGATAGCTTTTTTTAGTTGCTCTTCATCATCCCACCATGAAAGCTTTCCTTATTTGCCTTTTCAAGGTGAGTATTATGTCTCATATTTCTTCGTTCTTCTCTTTGTTTTGGTCTTTTGCTCTAGTTTACTAAAATGTTTCTGTGGTGGTTACAACGCCACCATTTCCCCTTTTTTCTATGGGGGATCTTCCCTTTTCTGGCAAGGGTGTCTTTATAGATTCTAGAGATGAGTGTGGGCGAGTTGAAACATGTTTTGTCTGTCCCTTACTCGACTCTAATTTTTTATTAGGCCAATTTTTCAGACTCGATCATGTCCACAAATCCGAAGAAACCCAGAAATGTACGAGTCTAATTAAGACCCGAACCCGTTCACAAACCCAAAATCCAAATTTTTTTACTTTCTTATTAACTTTCAAATATCATCAAGAGAAAAATATCATTATATCACTATACAACTTTATGTATGGAATGTGTTTTAAAAGTAGATAAAGTCTCTATCATAGAGGAAAGTTAAATTAAAAAATCACTAGAAAGTTAAAATGATGTCAAGCCTTTAAGTAATAGAAAATTATAAATACTATATTATACACACATACACATATTGGATGGGTTGGGTAACCCAGAGATTAACATGAACCTGTCCTCAATCTGATACCGAGTTATTAAGTGAGATTCGATCTAACCCTAATTTTTCATGTGGGACAGGGTCTAACCCAGCTCGAGTAGCTTGGGATGGGACAGGCTAGTGGGAAGGGTCGGACTTTGCTCACCCCTAACTGATTTTGACTTAAAACCATTCATTTTTCAAGTAATTTGTTCTCAATAAGAAATGTCGGGTTAATCCAAGAGTCAGTTAACTCAGCTCTCTTGCTAAAATTATGAACTTGCCTGTCTCTTTGGCCCCTCCTACCTTTTTATCCTACTCTTCCTTAACCATTTTTGTCCTACTGCTTAGGCCCCTGTTAGCCACTAACCCCAATACTCCTGATTTGTCAGGGTGCCACTTAATAGGTAGGTCGCCCATATGGGTCTCTATCTATGTATCGTGCTCAGCCAAATATCCCGAGTAGTACACAGCCCCACAAGCCTGAGCCTGCTCGTAGAGCAACACATAAGGCTTTAGGGGACAAGTACCTCGATGAGACCGACCATTATGATAGTACATAATCCAACGTCTCTTGTCCTTTCTTCCTCTTTGTTGTTGAATTTATAATCTTAGAGTATGGATCGTTGTGAGGAGGAAAGCAGTGATAGTTCGATTGAGATACTCTCTCACCCTCCCCCTTTACAGCGCGCAGCCACCCCATAGGATAAAAGACAGAGGTAAGAGGTTGGCCATTAAGGGGAAATTAGTAATATGGGGACAGGGTAAAGGTTGAGGTATTGGGCTACTATTTTGACCATATTTGTGAATTACTTAAATATGAAGCACTGAGCCTGTGCATATAAGAAGACATTTCACATGGCTATGCATTCTAGTCTTTTGAAAGGTCGGTATGTCGACGGTCGAGGAGCTCCATGTTGTTTGAGAAAAAAATGGTGGATTCAAAAAGTAGTTGTAGTTCCAATTCATTTAATTTGGATTCTATTTGTATAGCCAACTCACAAAATATTCACATGACTTTGATAAGTGAGTTCCCAGATCTAGGAGAGTTCAATAAACTCATTCCAGTCTGAAAGTGAGTCATCATTGGGGTTTAGGGTTATAGGGACGGACATTACATCAGTGTATATAGAGTCGACGATGAACACTAAATGTGTTGCATTGTTTGGTTAAGTTTTGGAAGACCGAGGAACTAAGGCAAACCTATGGAATGGTGTGGCCATGAGGGTGTGTTTGTGAAGTTTCCACCATAAATACCCCTTTTGGAATTGTTTGAAAATTTTCAAAGTGTTATGGAAAGATATCTAATATTTCAATGAGTTTAATATATAACACTTGGTGTCAACGGATCCTGATTCTATATATATACACTGTCAGTACAAATAAATTTTACAGAGAAATCTAATGATGTGTTATCACGTCGTTTATTGAATTTAATAACACATGAGGTGTGTCATGTTCATTAAATGATGTGACGACACACCATTAGATATTTGTGTAAAACTTCCTTACACTGACAATGTATATCAATTAAATCCTATTTCAATTAAATAAACAATGTGTCATGCGACTTTTGTTTACTAAATTTATCATTACTCTCATTTAAAATTTCATTTTATAATCATTGTCATTGCTTAGCTGAAGACTATTGATATAATTTGTACCTAAATTTTCGATCTCAATATGAAAAGAATATGTATTAATTAGTCCAAGGATAATTTATAGTTTAACCATTTAATTTCTAGGGGTTGACATCCTCACATGCTCTTCAAGCATGAGAGTTCAGGTAATTTGCTGTCTCCAAAATCCAAATAGAAACGCGCTATCCGGCTTGTGACCCGGCTTCAAGTTTGAAAATACTTTCCCAGCCTGCCAAAGCCCAAAACATATTCAAACTAAACCAATAATTTTATAATTAATCCAACACTTCTTACCAATTAAGGAACATGTGTGACTTTTGTGTCTAATACATGAGTGTATCTATATCCATTTATTTAACTAATTAAGTTCTACATCAAATAACTATTTAATTGCAAAACATCATTTAGAAATAAATTAAATTAATATATTTTAATCATATAGTTCAGAATTTCAATTGATCCACGGCTAATAATGTAAATTCAAATTTTCTTGTATTGTCATTCAAGTAATTTTTATATTATTAAAATAATTTAATAATGATAGTACATATGTTAAATAACGAATTCTTTTAATGGCACACGCATATTAAATGTTAATAATTAAGTTATTTAGACATAAAATAGATTAAAATTAAAGTAAATGACCAGTGATATTGACCAATAAAAAAAGACACAGGACTTTGTTTAGGGTGCCTAAGAGATCAACAAGGTAGAGTTTAACTTAGTGTGTGTTTGGTTTAGCGTTGAAATTGGCTAAACTCAAGTTTGAATTTCCCAACGCAACTATTTCTAGCATTGAAAACGTGAGTTTACCACGTTTCAACGCTAAACCAAACATGCTCTTACTCATATTTGAAAGAATAGATCGCTTTATAACATTTATTCTTTTTTTGAAAAAAAATCTACCATGTTGACCTATTTAATTAAATATAAATATATTACACATAATAAATAATATAGTAATACATAACTTTTTCATTTGTCCTATTGGCCTATTTAAAGGCATATGTAAGTGACATTTACATCATAAAAAAGTAAGTTTATTAGTTCGTAAACATACTAACTTATTTAGAGATAGACCTATTGATATATTTAAAGGTCATAATATAAAATAGGCTTTTAAATAAACTAATAGGTTAAACCGGACTTTCAAACAGGTCAGGCCAGACCTGAAAAAATGGCCCATGACAGGCCAGACTTAGGCCTGGCAAAGCTTGACTTGACTTGGCTCGGCCTACTTCCACCCCTAGCGCCTCATGCTCATTAAGCGGGTTTTTAACAAATTTATGGATACTCACAAGTATCGACGAATATTTATTACAAAATAAAAAAACTTAAAAATAACCTAATTTAAAATATATTTTTATAAAATTATAATTTAAAAAATAAAAATAAAACACTTATAATTGAGTGACACTGCTATTTTAAATATAATTAATCAAATATAATAAATATAAAATAAAAATAAAATCACACACACACATATAATAGGTACCCACAGGTACTGGTACCATAATACTTGCCCCATTAATAAGGGAAAAAATCCATTTTTTCACCCATGGGTACTTGCGGGCACGAGTAATTTTGTCCCATGATGGATTTTACTGGCTCGTACCCGCGGACGTGGGTAATTTTACCACTTTAGTACCACAGTGGTGTCATTAAACTGATTTATATAATATGTTTTCAAAATATAAGTACAAGTCTGCTATTAGATGAGATATCTATGAATGTCCAAACTATTTGAAAATTTATATACATGATCATGACGATAAGGTTAAATTATGTTGTTCGTCCCTGTATTTTCGGTCAACTTTAGTATTCGTCGGCCCTGACTTTTAAAACCTTTGTTTTTTATCCCTATACTTTTAAAATACCTTAATCATAGTCCCTAACATTAATTAATTCTGTTAAGTTGCTATTAAATTCAATTGATTAATAAATGAACTCAACATCCATAATGATTAAATAAGACTCAACACTAAAGGGTAATGGGGAAATCTATTAAACATGTCAGTAATTTAACAAAACTAATTAACATTAGAGACTACGATTAATGTGTTTTTCACTACAAGAATTTTTTAGTTTTACTACCAAAATTAACTACGGTATCTTTTTCTAGGTAATGGGAAGTCAATTAACTGCAAATTTACTAAGATAAGCTTCCAAATTCTAATCACTTCCAATTAGAGTTATTTTAAAAAGGACGGTGGCAGAGTTGTAATTAAATCAGTTTCATAATGTTAATTTGGTGTCAAGCGAAAACTTTAAAAACAAAAGCAGAAACTCCATCCTCCTTCGCAGACCCTAATTTCTCTCTTGTTCTCTTCTTCTTCATCAATTTTCCTTCAACTTCATTTCTCGGAAGCTTCACCAGAGACTTCATCAATAATAAGTTATGGCATTTCATCGGAAGCTTCACCTGAGACTTCATTGAACTGCTTCAAATTTCTGATCGCAACATTCAGTAAGCCTCTATCTCTCTCTCTTTCTCATTCTCCTTGTTTTGTTGAAGCATTTACATTTTTTGATTTTGGTATGTCTATTGCAGTAACTCTGCAATCTATATACGGAAAAATGGCGATGATTGAGATTCGATTTAACCTCTCTGCTTTTCAGTATGTGTTCGTACCAAATTTCCTCGCGGCCTTCCCCGGTTGGTGGTGCTGAATGTCCTTGCAATCCACGGCTGATCATGGCGGATCCACGACAGGGCATGGTGTACCTGCAGGGACTCCGACGCTCAAGTCAGTGAGATATTCAATAAAGCGTACGAAACATAGAATAAAAGTGTACCTAAAATGGGCCTCCCGTTGTGTATTTATAGGTGACAATGGCGGGAGAATTAGTTAGGAGGTTATAACTGATTTTATCCGGTGTAACGACACGCTTAAGTAAGATGGATGTGCACGCACCGTGTAGATGCCGGTTTAAGTTGGCCGAGGTCCATTTTCCTCCAGAACAGATGCCCCCCAAGTCAGGTGCTTTGATATAAAGTATCCGACTTGAAATAGTCTGAGGCCATTCAATCGACTCGATACATATAGTAGTTGATCGAAGTCCCTTAATCGGAGTTGTGAACTTCATCGAAGTCGGAAGTGCAGTTAAGGTGTTAATAACCATTCATGTTATGCATAGCTGTTCTAGACAATCTTCGTCTTGGCGAAGACGGTTGATATTAGCGTAAGTCTAACAGGCGTGAACAGGGGATCAAACCCAGAAAAGATGCCCCCCAGTCGATACAAGTCAGCCATTGCAATTGGTTTATTTGAGGCGCATATATTGACGCTCCTTCCAAGGAACAAAGTCTGAGATGCTAATAAGCAACTTGAGGTCCCCGAAGCTAGTCCGAAAATACTCAAGGAACTGAGTCCGAGATGGCTCGAAGGACTACGATGTTCGAGGTGTCGAGGGATTAAGCCGAGATCAGTCCGCGATTTAGGTTCGGGATTGTACCTCGCTCAAAGCACGTTCGGGAGTGTATCCCGCTCAAAGCACATCCAGGAGTGTATCCCGCTCAAAGCACGTTCGGGATGTCGAGGGACTAAGCCCGAATGCTCAAGGTCAAGCCCGAGATATAAGACAAGAAGTCCGAGATGTCGAGAGACTAAATGCCCAATATTCAAGACGTCATAGAGAATCCGAGAATCAAAATCTTGGGACGAATGAACATAGTCCATGATAAAGATTCAAACAGGTAATTCCTGAACTGAAAATAGATTTTGTATTTTGTGAAATAATTATGCAATAGGTAAGAAGAAATAATCCCAGATGTGAAGGAAATAAGTCTGAGGTGTAGTCTGACTTCCGAGGTGTAAAGACAATTCGAAAGCTTGATTTGAAATTATAAACCCGAGCTACGTGCAAAAGACTAGACTTGTGGTTCAAACGTGTTATCCGAGCGAGTCCGATTAATTGTGAAAGACAGTCAGTAGATGATCTTATGAAGAGTCTCCAGATGGCCATGTGTAGTATACAATCGCTCAAGCCTTGCAATTATAGATGGGGTGATAAGTGTTATCTTGCTACTTACAGTGCCTTTTCTAAGGTCACAGTCAAAATATTGAATTCACGAACTAAAGCTCGAGATAATTTATCCTGGGCATCAATGCTTAAGTTGTACCCCTAGTTCGATAATGCATCACGAACTAAAGTTCGGAATTAATGATCACATAATTCATCTCGCATATCCATGTTGGAATCACGGAATTGTTAGCATCATGGATTATGCATCATTGATCACGGAATGTACCTCGAAACTAATAATTACCCTCTGTATGTCGTAATGTACTTATACCATCTCGGAATGCGTTTATACGATGATCACGGAATTCACCTCATAACTAAAAGCTGAGTTTTATCTCGGAATTAATGTCCTCATCACGGAATGTGCTCATCTTGGACCTATCTCGGCATAATGCGGGGCAATCTCGGATACTATTGAATTATCTCGGATACTGTTTCGGTATTCCTTGGTCACATCTGCATCTCGGACACTGACGTCGTTGAAGACTAAATCTCGTTCTTTTGAGATCAAGCCATCTGTACATACTGAACGGAAGCGTGCGGTGATGAAGATGGTGGCGGAGGTTGCACCGTGACATCCACCGAAGATGCCGCTATAGGTGACAATGATGGGAAGCGCTTGTAACAGACCATTGCGAGTGCATTATTAAATCATTGCTGCAGCTTTAGTCTCTGTTTGAAGCCACAAATTCGAAGGGAGGTGTGATGCCAAAACAAAGGTTGGTTGAGCATCTACGTGACAAATCATCCATGGTGTACCTGACACCAGCTTGAGCCGCGAGGTGTATCTCATGCGTGATAGTCACCACACCGAAAAGCTTGACTAAAAGCTTACTGGTTCGATTATGAAAGACATGAATGCAGTGAGCCAAATGATTTACATCGTGCGTACCTCACTGAATTTCGTCATACTGTAAACGAAATCACAGTGCCATCTTGGAATTCATGTCGTGCTGGTAAGATCTCGGTCAAAGTGGTGGCACGTATCGTTCACCACACCGGCAAGAGGGCTGAGCTATGGCCTTACCTGAAGCGGTGGCCGACTGTAGTAGGAAACGGCGTCGAATTTGATAATTGAAGAGAGCCACAACAAGATAACGAGGTCTCGCACACACATTTTTATCTTGGAATTATCACAAAGTTTTCATGAATTTTGTGGATGGTGGTTTATGACATGATAGCATCCTATTTCGGAATGAAACTATTAGGAAAAGAAAATGTGTAGAAGTCAAAATGCAAGAATCATTTTCATTATAATGAATTGAATTACAATCTGAATAGAGGGCACACATATATACCCACCATAGAGGCTCTAACAGAAAGCAAAACGCGGATAGCACGTAGTGGAAATTACAACAAAAAGCAAAACAGAAAATAACCAATTCTGAGTATTTCAAAAAAGTAAAAAGAATCATGGCACGTGCTCGAGGTGGGACTTGTGAGTACTGCTGGGAATTAAAACTTCATCAACTATATCCTGCTCGATGTGGGACTTGCTGCATTTTTCATTTCTAATAGCCTCCCTCAAGCTGGAGGATGAGAAAATGTTCAACACTCCAAGCTTGGAAAGAAAAGCATTAAAGTGTTTTGGAAGCAAGGCCATTGTGAAGAAATCTGCTACTTGATTGCTTGAAGATACATGTAGAAGCTTAAGAAATCCATATTGGACTTTTTCTCGAACTAGGTGGCAATCTATCTCAAGGTGCTTTGTCCTTTCATGGAAAACAGGGTTATTAGCAATATGTATGGTACTTTGATTATCGCAAAACAACACGGGTGGTTTGGTGAGGCTAAGCCGAATGTCTTGAAGAAGTTACTGTAACCACTGTAGCTCACAGGTAGATGAAGCTAGGGCCCTGTATTCAGCCTCAGCTGAAGATCTAGCAACTGTAGGTTGCTTCTTAGCACGCCAGCAAATCAAAGTATCCCCAAGAAAAAAACAGTGACCAGAAATAGATCTCCTTGAGTCTCTACAACCTCCCCAATCCGCATCAGAATAACCTTGTAACTGTAGTGTGGTATTTCGTGGGAAGAAAAATCCAAGGCCTGAGTTTCCTTTGAGATATCTAAGGATTCGCAGTGCAGCTTTATGGTGTGCAACAGTGGGTGAATTCATGAACTGACTAACCTGCTGTGTGGCAAAGGTTATGTCAGGTCTTGTTGAAGTGAGGTATAGGAGCCTGCCTACCAATCTTCTGTAGGTTGAAGTATCTGAAAACTTTGGGCCAGAATCTTGGTTGAGTTTAACTGCAGGATCAAGCGGTGTGGAGGCTGGCTTGCAATCAAGATGGCAGTTGTCTTCCAACAAATGAATGCAATATTTTCGCTGACATAGGGAGATGCCAAGAGAAGAATGTGAAACTTCCATGCCTAGAAAGTATTTAAGTGTTCCCAGGTCTTTGACATGAAGTTTGCTCTTGACAATGCCAAATTCTGTGAGAGAATTTCCAAATAGAAACACATCATCTACATAGATGAGTAATCCAGTAAAGGCTGAATCATTAAATTTCAAAAACATGGAATGGTCTTCTGTAGCCTGTTGGTACCCAATGTCAATGAGAAAATGAGACAACTTTTCATACCATTGTCTACTTGCCTGTTTGAGACCATACAAAGACTTGGTGAGCTTGCAAACCTTGGAGGGAGATGGAACAGACATACCTTGTGGGATACACATATAGATGTCCTCCTTAAGATCACCATGCAAGAAGGCATTATTGACATCCAATTGGTGGAGATGCCAATGATAATGAGCAGCTAAAGCAAGGATGGTCCTAATTGTGGTGATCTTAGCAACACGGGAAAAAGTATCAAGATAGTCAAGGCCTTCAATCTGGTTGTAACCTTTAGCAACCAACCTAGCCTTGTATCTTTCAATTGAACCATCAGCCTTCCTTTTTATCTTATAAACCCATTTGCAGCCTATAGGAATAATACCAGGAGGAAGATCAACAACAGTCCAAGTTCCATTGAGTTCCAGAGCTGAAATCTCTGCAGCCATGGCCTGTTTCCAGCAATCCATTTTACTAGCTTCACTGTATGTAGCAGGTTCCTGATCTTGGCTAAGAAGGGAACTGTACAAGGCATGTGATTTTGACAAATTGGCAAAAGAAACAAAGGAAGTAAGAGGAAAAGAAGTACCTGATTGATGCTGCTAAGAGATGGTAGATGAATTGCACAAATAATTATTCAAGTAAGCAGGTCTTTGTTTGTTCCTCAAGGATTTTCTTTGTGCACAGGGGTGCGATGGTAATGGTGACATAGGCAAGGATATATTTGGGTCTTGAGGTGAGGGTGTCTGAGGTAAAGGAGTGGAAGGTGTTTGAAGAGAGGATGATAAGGGTGGAGAAGAACCTGGATGTGGAAGGCACAAGGGTGAGGTTGAGGTATCGACTGATTTGGCAATTAGAGACCAAGGGAAAATAAACTCTTCAAAGGATGTATTCCTGGAAAGAACCAATTTATTTGTATGCAAATCATATACCAGAAATCCCTTTGTACCAGATTTAAAACCCGCAAAGACAGATTTGTGACTTCTCAAGTCAAATTTGGACCTATGATTGCTAAGTGTTGAAATGTAGCACAGACAACCAAAAACCCTGAGATAAGATAAATCAGGATTTGTGCCATAAAGTAAAGTGTAAGGAGACTTACCATACAGCAAAGGAGTAGGAATTCTATTAATTAGATGCACTGCATGTGTAGCTGCCAAACCCCTAGGTAAGTGAGATTGGAAAAGAAGTGCTCTAGCAACATTTAAGATGTGTTGATGCTTTCTTTCTACCCTACCATTTTGTTGAGGGGTTTCAACACAGGACCTTTGGTGCAAGATTCCCTTTTGGTTGTAAAAGGTATTTAGAAAGAATTCTGGACCATTATCAGTTCTTATTATTTTGATGTTGACATTAAACTGAGTTTCAATCATATTTACAAAGGTTTTGACATAAGTAGCAACTTCTGACTTATGTTTCATAAAAATTATCCAAATAAATCTGCTGTAATCATCCAGAATGGTTAAGAAGTATCTGTGCTTTTCAATTGTAGCAGTTTTATAAGGCCCCCAAATATCCATATGTATTAAGTCAAAGGGCTTGGAAGCATTATGATTGCTGGGTAAAAATGCCAATTTCTTTGGTTTGGCAAAGTGACAAACGTCACAAATATATTTTTGATTAAAAGGAGTTAAATCTGGATACAATGCAGTAAGTAAATCCATCCTAGAAGAGGATAAATGACCTAGTCTAAAATGCCAAATTGCTGTGTCAGGGAAGGAAGAAGCATTGCTGGTAAGGCTATGAACTTGATGCTGGCTAGCTGTGTGGGAACAAACATCTGCATGTAAGTAGTACAATCCAGCTATCAACTCAGCAGAACCAATCATCTTCAAGGTGGTCAAGTCCTGAATTGAGCAAGTAGTGTGAGAAAAGGTCAGGATGCAATTAAGAGAAGTAAGTAATTTGGAAACAGAAATCAGATTTATTGAGAAATCAAGTAAGTATAAGACATGTGGAAGAATTAAGGTACTGGTCAAGTGAACAGAGCCAATGTGTGTGACAGAAGCTAAACTCCCATTTGGTAATTTAACAGTGATGTTGTTATGTCTAAGAGGTTGAAGAGAAGAAAACAAAGACTTATCTGAACAAATGTGATCTGTTGCTCCTGAGTCTAAAATCCAAGAAGATTTGGTGGAGTGATTAAGGGCTAAAGTGTAACAAGTACCTGTATAGGTGGAAATTGAATTCACAGGAGGATGAACCTGCTTGCTAGTGGAGACTGTAGCAACCTGAGAAGGTGGATTGCTAGGCAAAACAGAAGGCTGAACCAAGGACATGAATGCTTTGAATTGCTCAGGAGTCAAAGATACTTGGTGTGAAGACTCACTACCAGTAGTGACTGTCAGCCTATCAACATCACAGGCTTCAGAGTGCTCTCCAATGACATTATTGGAGGAGATAGTACTTTTGCCACGAAATCCAGAGGGGTAGCCATGCTTTTTGTAACACACATCAATTGTGTGTCCATTCCTGCCACAGTAACTGCAAACTTTTAAAGTGTCTCGCCCAGAGTTATGAGTACTTCTTCCAGAATTATTACTATAGCCACCTCTGCTTCGATTGAAAAATTTTCTTCCCTCAACTGCATTTACAAAAACCTGAGTATCTTCTAGAACTGAAGAAGTATCAAGTGAAGGAGAATTAATTCTCCTTTCATGTTGAACAACCAGATTCAATGATTTATTGATGTCAGGGAATGGATCCATCATAAGAATTTGAGTGGTAACTACTTCATAATCATCAGCTAGACCGCTTAGAAATTTCATGATGAGATCTTCAGCTCGGTAGTCCTTTCCCAAGTGACCAGTAACATAAACACAACTTACAGAACATGAACATGTAGGGAGTGGGCGAAAATTTTCTAACTCTTCCCACAGGGTGGTTAATTCAGTGAAATAATGAGTAACGAAGTTGGTACCCTTGCTTGAGATTGGAAATCTCCTGTTATAAATCAAAGATCTGGACACGATCAGCCTGGGAGAATCGATCCTTCAAAATTTTCCAGGCCTCAGCAGCAACTTCTAGATAAACTATTCCTTGAGCAATTGTGGGATCAACAGAGCTAAAAATCCAAGATAGCACCAAGTTGTTGCAATGTTCCCAAGCATCATAACTGGGATCGAATGTGGAAGGCATAGGGAGAGAACCATTGACAAATTTGAATTTATTTTTGGAGATTAAGGATTATTTCATGGCCCGAGCCCAACTATGGTAATTTTTGAGGTTGAGGAGAGGGGAAACTAGGGGAGTAGCTGGACTCTCACTGGGGTGAATGTAAAAGTCACTGAGAGGATTAAGAGCTGGATCGGTAGGAGGAGGAGGAGGAGGATGGGAAGCAGCACCAGCATGGCCACCGCCTCTAGCCATGGTTGTAGAAATTCACTTAGCTGTGAAACTGAGAGCTCTTGATACCATATTAGGAAAAGAAAATGTGTAGAAGTCAAAATGCAAGAATCATTTTCATTGTAATGAATTGAATTACCATCTAAATAGAGGGCACACATATATACCCACCATAGAGGCTCTAACAGAAAGCAAAACACGAATAACACGTAGTGGAAATTACAACAGAAAGCAAAACAGAAAATAACCAATTCTGAGTATTTTAAAAAAGTAAAAAAAATCATGGCAGGTGCTCGAGGTGGGACTTGTGAGTACTGCTGGGAATTAAAACTTCATCAACTATATCCTGCTCGATGTGGGACTTGCTGCATTTTTCACTTCTAATAGAAACGTGCAACACGAATTGACCAGGAAAGCAGTCCCCGCAGCTCGGGTAATGGGGGCCATGTTATCATTACACATCGGTGGGCTGATATAATTGTGTCAGGACCAATGTAATTACTTTGAACCAATGTAATTTGTCCACCATAATGATCTCGGGATTTCAACAATCTCGCAGGGATTTATAACCCACTCGGGTGGAGTTTTGTATCATATCGGAGAAGGGTATGAGATCCATTCGATGTCGTCCCTCTTTAACTTATTTCCACATCGTCATATACTCCTCGAGGACGGAATCTTCAAGTCAGATGGGGGAACGAGTGCCGCCAAGACCAACGCGTGTCATGAGCCTGAAATAAAAGCTTTTCTGAACTCAGGGCCAAACAAGTGGAACCAAAGCTTATTTTCCACATAAACGTTTGAAAGTGCACCCTGATGCATTTCGGCGTCTTCATCTCGGATCTTGAGTTTATGCAAATCATCACAGTCGGAACTCAAATCATCTTATTTATAAAGATATATTTCGGTATAGCAGGGCCCTTTGCGGAAAAAGCTGGCAGGACGTGCCATTCCAAGCTTATGCATTCTTCATACCAGACCAATAACCATGTCGGTGATTGAAGTCGGATATGTTTCGTCTATCTCGGAATTTCGTTCATATGATTATTTCGATTATGAGAACCAAGATTGCCAAGCCGGACAGTCCTCATCAGAATTTCGATGTAGTCGTCAATAAGGCGTAAACCAACATCTCTGAATAATCTCAGAATGACGCTCGTCAAATCTATACATGTTATCAACATCTGGAAGCGATTACATAAATCTCGGAATGAAGTTTCGTACCGCAGATATTGATTCCAACGTGCCCAGCCTCACATGTTCCAATTCCACCGGAGTAAGATACATCATTTCCGCAGATTTTGAATTAACGTTTCTTTGACGTGCCAGTAAGAAGCGTAAGTGGAAGCACCGCAATGGATGCCGCAAGCGCCGCAACAGGTTAAACAGCACAAGAAAGCAAAGAAAATAGCACAGGATGTTCCATATGCTAGATACAACATAGAAATATATAATTGAATTCAATATTACCCGGAAGGGATGGCGGAGCCGGAGGCATGGTTGTTCGCCGGAGAAGCGGCTAAGATCTTAGAGGAGAATTCTTGGAGGAGAATTCTTACAAACCGAACTGAAACAGAGGATGAACGAGATCTTCGTTCTCGCAGAGACGATCTTGAACCAGATCTTCTCGAAGAAAATGGGGATCCAAGAAGCGTTTCTTGTTTCCCACACACGGCGCCAATGTTTGTACCAAATTTCCTCGCGGCCTTCCCCGCTTGGTGGTGCTGAATGTCCTTGCAATCCACGACTGATCATGGCAGATCCACTGCGGGGCAGGGTGTACCTGCAGGGACTCCGACGCTCAAGTCAGTGAGATATTCAATAAAGCGTATGAAACATAGAATGAAAGTGTACCTGAAATGGGCCTCCCGTTGTGTATTTATAGGTGAAAATGGCAGGAGAATTAGTTAGGAGGTTATAACTGATTTTATCCAGTGTAACGACGCGCTTAAGTAAGATGGATGTGCACGCACCGTGTAGATGCCGGTTTAAGTTGGCCGAGGTCCATTTTCCTCCAGAACAGTATGCATTCCTCAGTTCGATTATGTTAATAATAGAGATCGATTCTTATTGTTACAATCTTTAAATTGTTAGGTTATAAAAATATGATGAAAAATGGCATTGGTTTTATTTTTCCTCCATGGCAAGAATGAACCTAACAAGGATGCTTATGAGAAATATCTAGTACTCAAATTTTGTGCTTATGGGATGCTACCAATTCTTTTTTCGATTTTTTTTCTTTCAAATACTTCCTTCTGTTTTAACAATTGTGCCTTTGATGTTATCTTGGTTATATTAGTAGCTTAAATACTTTGTTATTGAATCTAGAAGCCTCTTCTAGAAAGTACCGAGGAAAAACATAGATTTGCCATGTTCCACTAAGTTGTTGGTCAACCGAGCTTGGTTAGCAAGAGTTGTTGATTTATATTTTTTTGTATATACATTATGTACCAAACATTTGGCACATTCCCATTTTATTTAGATTGAGTCTCTAATAGATTTATAGTTCCATTGATGGTTGATTGCTTTTGTTTATATATTGTGTAACATTTTTTATCCAGAGGTTAACTCGGAACTAGCTTGACTCCTACCAGCTACCTCGGATTTAGACCTACCTCAACCATCTCGGCTGGCCTATTCAGCCATCTCGACTAGCTTATCATACAACCATCTCGGCTGGCCTACCTCAGCCATCTCGGCTGGCCTATCAGCCATCTCGACTGGCTTATCATACAACCATCTCGGCTGGCCTATCAGCCATCTCGACTGGCTTATCATACAACCATCTCGGCTGGCCTACCTCAGACATCTCGGCTGGCCTACCTCAGCCATCTCAGCTGGCCAACCTCAGCCATCTCGGCTGGCCTACCAGCCATCTAGGCTGCATGGACACTTAACAACTGTGCAACCCGGGGACCACCAACTAGCTCCTCACCCTACCACTTGTCTATGCCTACGCGGACTGACACCAATAAAGGACACTTCCCATCACATAGACTGAGCAACTTACCCACTGACACAAGCAATCAGGGGTAGGTTGGGCTACATCACAGGCTAGCCCTGGCTAGACCCCATGCTATAAATACCCCCTCCCATGGAGGGTCGGGTACGCTCATTTCTCCCCTGCTCACACTCTGTCTCAAACCCATTCTAACTTGGGCGTTGGAGTGTCTTCGCAGGTCACCCCCTCCTCCTCCACCGGAGCCACTGTTCAGAGCAACCACCACCGTATATCAACCTCCAACATATCGGATCACTATCTCAGACAGCCAAGGAACATCTCGGACTACATCCAGAACCACCTTGGAACACTCAGGGATGATCACCTCTGGCACGATCATTTGTCAGGCTCGATCAATTTTAATGATTGGTTGCTATTTTCAGAACCAAAATGCTCACCATTCAATATTGCAGGCAGCAACTTAACTTACTAAGGTGAGATTTTGATTTGTCATTATTATTTATCATTGTCAAAAGCTAATCAATATTCTTAAAAGAATGGTAGTTTGGAGCATCAACACGTTTGGATTCTAGAATGGTAGTTTGCTTATTTATCAAATGAGTTTTTGGTTTTTGCCAGGCAGTGCTTCTGTTATGTCATCATGATAGCAATTTGCACTGTATCAAACACTATCACAAGCCATAAACAAACTTCACTTAGCTATGGCTCCAAGGTTCAACTATTGAAATTCACTGTATGGCTTTGTTGTCAGATATGGCAATGTTGTGAAAGGCTTGGTGGACTCAAGTTTTTCAGAGGTGCTAGAGAGGTACATACAACCCTCATGGGAACAAATCAACAAGCTTGACTCCAGGAAACCATCATACAACTAGCTAAGTTAATAATTCATTCAGAGAAAAATCCTTGATGCAAGTATATATCAAAATGTCCCTTTCATGCTCTATTTAACATTTTAATATTGTTACTTCTCTCATGCTTTGTTTAACAATGTTTGTAATGCAGAATATGGATGGGGAGAGAAATCATATGCAACTGGAGATGTGTATAGTTTTGGGATAGTGTTATTAATTAGAACTCTTCTCAGGGAAAAGCCCAACAGATGAGTGCTTCACAGGAGGCCTAAGCATAACCAGATGGGTGCAATCAGTTTTCAAAAACAAGACTGTGCAAGTTATTGACCCTCAACTGCTATCTTTCATTTTTTATGATGACCCTGACAAAGGTCCCAATCATGAACTCTATTGTGTGGATGCAATTGTAGGAGTTGGCCTTTCTTGCACTGGTGACAATCCAGATGAACGCATTGGCATGAGAGATGTTGTTCGCCAACTGAAAGCTGCTAGAGACTCTCTTTTGAAAAATTCTCTCTCTTTTTTTTAATCTTCTCATTCTGTCAATAATAGGTTTGTCTCTGGATTTACATGAGTGTAAGTAAATCTGCCACTGGCATTGAAGCTGCTAAACTCTTCATTACAGGTTATTTCTATCTATTCTACATCATTTTAGTTATAATGACCTTTTTTACATCAAAAAATAATCTTGCCCTCTATATTCTAGAGTGAATACTGAATATTGATAACAAAATTTACTTGCTACTAAAAAAATTCTCATTTATAGTTGTTTGGTATTGTGAAATTTGTTTAATGTACCTTTGCAGTTACATCATTCTGTGCTGCTCTTGGATTTTTGTTATATGGTGGAAGGTAAGTTGTTGCCTTGTTAAATGGAATCTTTTTTGTTCTGGCATTAAACACTAGCTCACAATGATGTAGGTTGTTTTTCCTATTGAGGCGCTTTCCCATTAAATCTAGATATGAGGTTAGTATCTAAGTATAAGGTGCTTTATGTTTTTTTACCTCAGAAAAGAAGTATATCCTTAAATACTGAATTCACACCATATTTTCCAAGTATCAAGAAAATAATTAAGGACTTTGTTGATAAAAACTCTGCTAAAAGTTGTAGGAGTCTAATTTTTCACCTTGGCAGGTTGGCGCAGTTACAAGTATTTTCTTATTTGAATGCCCACCCAGTTGTATTAGTCTGGTGATGCATTTTCTTGAAACTTGATGTATTTATGTGCCACTGACTGTGATACATTGATGCCCCCTCCCTTCCACTGCTTTTTTTCTAAACTCTTTCCATATGTCTATTTTGTTTTTTATTGTTATACTTAAATAGTTTGTAATGTTTACTACTCATACCTTCTAACCAATTGTTATATGCATTAAAACTCACACATTTAAATTCATTACAATCACTTACTTCTGTTTGAAAGGAAGTATCCTTGATATGGACGACCAGAATTTTAGAAACTACACAATTTATTTAATAAATAAAACCTATAATTGAGTTCATCAGTTCTATACAACATTATGAACATAATGCAATTTGGATTTTGATGTGATAATGGGATACGATTTTGCTTTTTTTAATCCATGTTCCCTATTTGAAATTTTTAATATTTCTGCTTCCTCTCAAGTCAGTCATCACCCTATGATAGTTGCATGTCACTGAGGGTACAGGTTGGAAATTTTCAGGGGTAGCAACTTGAAGAGCAAATTTTGGGGTCGATAAATTCAGCTTGACCTTGTTGGTATTTTGACTTTGGAATTTGATGATGAGGAGGTTTTCCAATGGAGCAAGGTATATTTTAACTGCTTCAACTGCTATGATGTATGATTTCTTGATTTGTTTCGAAATCCTCACCAGGTGCTTTATGAACAATCTATAATTCTATACTTTTATGAAAATCCTTAGTTTATGAACTTTGTTGATGTGTATATTAATTTGTTCAATAATGATTTTTATTAAAATTTGTAGAGTAAAATTAAATGGGATTAGTTACAGACTAAATAAATGAATTATAGTAAACAAGTAACAACAAATCACTTGCCTAATAGCTTCAGAAAGCTTTTTATTATAATAGAATTGCTGCAACTTAGCTATGCATTGGCTAGGAAATTGGTATTAAGCTATGGATTTGGTTAGGATAAGTTACCTACATATTAACTTCGAAATAGCTATGATAACTTCCTAGCAAATTAGCTAAAAAACCAAAAATTTGAATAATAAATTGCTACTAATTTACTGGGGATCAGCTAAGAGATTTTCAAAAATTGCTGCGAAATAGCTACAAAAATATTTTGTAGCATATTTGCTACATATTTTATGCTACCACCACTTCCGTAGTAAATGTGCGGTAATTTTGTAGTTAAACTTTTTTGCTAGAATTTAGCTACGAAGTAGCTATGGATTTCTTTGTAGCGAATCTCAAACTTTCTTGTAGTGTTTAAAGTATGAGGATATAAAACAAAGGTTTTAAAAGTCAGAGACGAAGACCAAAGTTGGCCGAAAATGAAAAACATATTTTACCCTGACAATAATATAATATAATTCCACGGTTGAATTTGTCAATTTTGCATTCTATAAAAAATTATTAAGTGGTGCAATCATGTCCAAAATTTGCATTCAACGGCAATATAATGTATTTAAATTTTAATAATTGATTTATTAACTAATAATTACAACTGCTTACCTTTTTTTTTTCTCTAAAGTGACTTCTTTTATTTTAGAGAAACCAGATTGATGACAACAAACTTATTTCAAATGCATATGCATAAGTATGAATTATAGATATGCAATTGTGACTAAAGGAAAATAACTCTGTTGCTCACAATAGTCCTATACTCCTATTTGGTTAGAGTAAAATTATCTCTGAAGGAGGATATCCGTACTCCAAAAAAAATGCTTTATTCGAATTATAGCTATCAAATGGGCCAGCATGGATAGCGTTCGCGCAACGTTGAAAAGATTGAAAAAGTAAAAAAAAAAAAAAAAAAAAGAGTTTATAGGTTTCTTTTAGCCCAAAACTTTTGGCAGCTCAAGTTGCATACCCCTTTAGTCCCAAAAAGAATGGGCCTTTAAGTTTTCAGCCCAGCTCAAAAGTATAATCCGGCCGAATGAGCATTGCACTGGCCCATGTAAATTGATCTACAGCAATAGGTTTTTTGTTTTCTTTGGTAAGCAGCATGGGTCAATTTCATTCCGAACCTCGTCCAAAAAAAAAAAAATCATTCCGACGTATTAACTATTAAGCACCAGTATTAGGGGTAGGAATAGGCAGAGCCGAGCTAGGCTTTCCAAGGCCTGAGTCTGGCTTGCACCTTGAATCCAAGGCCTGAGTCTGGCTTGCACCTTGAATCCATGGCCTGAGTCTAGCCTGTTTACCTGACATAGGTTTTATTTTATGGTCTAAGCTTGGCCTATTTAAAGTCTGACATGGCCCGAAAGCCTATTTAAAAGTTTGTTTTATAGTAAGATACTTGAATATATCACATGCATATATATGAATAGACTTATAGGCTCAAGTTTTTAACATACTTAAATGTTTATACAAGTTAATAAGGATATAATTATAAGGAAAAATAATAAAAAATCTTTATAATAATAATAACAATATAAAAAATATTAGTATTTTTTTATATTTAGTTAAATAGACCGGCCTGATAGGCTCAAAAGGCTTTTTCGATGGTCGGAAGTCTGACCTGTTTTGCTATATAGGCTTTTGAAAAAACCTTGACCTAATGTAGGTCGGGTAGTAGGCCCTGACGAGCGGCCTGACTTGTTCCCACCCCTAACCAATATTTAAATTTAGTCTTTTCTCCTAGTTGTAGTATACCAAAATCCAGATAAAGACTCTTGGTCAATGAAGGATTTTTTTTTCTCGCAACCACTATAATCTTATATAATTAAATAGGATCATAATTATCAATTGATAGTTGATTCACGTGGTATTAGGGCGGTAAAATGAGTCAACCCACCATAATTTTTTTAAAAAAATGAAAAAAAAATTATAGAAGATTGATCCACGATATGACTGCAAAAAAGAAAAAAGGATATATAAACAATAATAAAAATAGTTAGAAATTATAAAATAGATTATGTAACATAATATTGTTGCAATCATTTGGAATTCAATTTAACAACTAATGTTAAGATTACCTTTTACTGTAAAACAAAAAAAAAAGTCCAACGAGTTGGCCTAACTCAACCCATCTTAGACCCATATAATTGATAAGTTATAGCCTGATTGTTTTTTAGCGTTACTACAGTGCAAAACCATGGTTTCACAGAATTGATTTTAAATCACTTCCGTCTAACGTGCTTCGTAAAACGTGCATCACTCATTTTAACCATTGATTTCTAGAATCAATTCTACTCAACCCTAAACCAAACGAACACTTAAACGTTGCGGGTCATAAACGCAAGGCAATTTGGAATTTGGTTTGGTTAGCTTGTGTTTGATATATTTAGATGTTTAATTAACTCTTGTCATATGCATCAAGCAATAACTCAATGTTTAAGAAAACAACATATGAATCAAAAAAAGAGGGGAAACAATATCAAGTACATGAATGAAGGTGAGTGTGTGAATTACACTCACCTAAAATATAACCATGGTGAGATTTTTGACCTATGAATCTTCTCATGGTTGTATCCTTCTCTCCTTTCTTCCCAATCTAACCCTCCAAACCTTAAATGTACCCCTTTTAATTCTTTTGGGCCGCGATACCATGACCAAAGTGTTGAAAGTCCAATGTTACGCGTTGGCTTAAGTGACAATGTTTGAGCATCTGTTAACAAAAGAAAAACATTTAGGGTGTCATCAAAGGGGTTGCAACACATAAGTGTTGCCTTGCGCACGAATTCTCTGCGGTTGAGTTTCGATCAACTGCAGAGTGTGCAGTCCTCTTGATTTATGGCTACAAAGTGCTACTTGATTTTTTCATGATTTAATTTATATGTAAAATAAACGTTTTGGATGGTGGTGATAGTCTCTAGTTTTTTCTAAACTTTTTTCTAAACTGGAGAGAATCCCAATCTGTGTTGCCTTGCCACACTGAACGTTGCTACCAAACAATACCTTTAATTTTTTATCCTATATTACTACCATAAAATTAACCAGTTATATATATGTGTGTGTGTGTGTGTGTGTAATTATGCATAAAAGTTGGGATATTAAAGAAAGTGTATGAGAGATGAAGTAACAATAATTTTCTTTTATTGCATTACTTTTCTATAACCCGTAGTAATAGCGGGAAGGATCCTCTGTAGTTGAAATTCAACTGCAGAGTGTACAATTTTTCTAATCAATGGTTATAAAGTGATGATTGATTTTTTTAAGCTTTATTTGATATGTAAATTAAATATTTTCAATGGCAGAAATTGTGTCCAGTTTATTTGAAACTGGAGAGGATCCAGTTCCTAGTAATAGTATGAATCTCCTTTCTTGTTTAAAGGAGTAAAGTGGTCAGTGGAGTTACACTGAAGCTCATTACCAAATTTAACAAACGATTGTTGTTGTGTCAACAAGCTTAAAGCTTCTAGAGTTAAACAAGTGGATATACATCTAGAGTATTTAAAGATCCATTTAAAGCCTAGATGCTTATGCATTATTCTAAACATTTGCATAATAAATTAACAATGTCAAGTGATATGTAAAAGAACTATTATGTGAATATACAAAGTAAAACATATTTTATGAAGACAATAATAGATATAGGAGATAGATGTGAAATCTGAGACCTAGAGAATGTTTGATTTAGCGTTGAAACGTGGTAAACTCACGTTTTTAAGTGATATGTAAAAAACTATTATGTGAATATACAAATCAAAACATATTCTATGAAGACAATAGTAGATATAGGAGATAGATGTGAAATATGAGATGTAGAGAATGTTTAGTTTAACTTTCAACGCTAGAAATAATTGTGTTTCAACACCAAATCAAGCACGGATGTAAATGATACCTTTTCCGTGAATGTTTAAATATTTACTAAAAACGTGGATCTAAACAAACAATTTTTTGTTTTCATAAATAAAACGAGCATTTATAGTACCAAATTTAAGTGATGAGAAGGGTTTTCGTTACTTGTTCTTTAAAACGTGGATCCAAACAAACAGTTTTTTGTTTTTCATAAATAAAACAAGCATTTATAGTACCAAATTTAAGTGATGGGAAGGGTTTTCGTTACTTGCTGTTCTTTAAAATTGTTATGAGATGTTGGATTTTTAATTCAAGAAATCGTACTTGAAATTCAAAATTTGATGGCCAGCTTCAATTCTAATATTGAAAGGTCAATTCCGAAAGTGGCCAAGTTCTTTTTCCTTTTTTCTTTCCACATATTTATTCTAGGTTCTGATCCCATGTTTGTCTTAAATTCAAAGTGCTAGGAGTGGTTCATGCCTTTTATTTCTGTCAATGTAGGATTATTTTAGTGAACGTTGGGTGGTTATACCCAATATATCTCACTAATGACCCAATTTTTTTATGCTTAATATTTTTTGGCTTATCAAGTATGAACCCATATATCAGAAAAAGAATCAAACAATGAATAATCATCAGCATTGGAGAAACCAGAATATTTAATTAATATTCAAGCAGTAATATCCCTTACTTACTGAGACAATGTTCAAAATAGCTCTGAAACGAAAGCACCAAGAACAGAAACCATTCCAAAATTTGGAGAACAACATAACATAAACCAATAAATACGGTGCCCAACTCCATATTGATAATTATTACAGTAATCAGAACCCAACCCATAAAAATGAAGCCATATTATATAATTCCCTCTAGCTATATCCTCTAGTAGCTTGCCCAATTTACACCATTCTCAGCAAATGAAAGTAGAAATTGAAGGGACTAAGATTATATTGGATATATTTTCTTCATTCAATTCTCTTTAGATTACATGAGGGGAGAAGGGGCAGGTGCTGAGGCAATAATCTCTGCAACTTCAGAAACAGGGCCAGGTGCAGCTCCAGAGCTCACAAGCTCCACCATTGCACGACGAGGGTTGGTCTTCTGCTTCTCACACAGTGCCGGCAAAAATACCCCTGCATCACATCAAAACAACCTTAGTTATTGTTATTGTCTATACTAATTCCTATGCAAGAAATCAAGTAGCAAAATACAGAATATTCTGCCACAACATGAACCAAAGCAACCCCCTATACCTTTAATTAATTATTTCATTGTTTTGATAAAGAATAAGAATAATATATACTTTGTTAGATTTGAAGTTAAAATGTTATATATGGTGTCTTGGCACTTTCATATCGTTTTTTTTTACGTGTATCCTCCATGGGAGATAATACTGCTGTAGGAGCATCCACATTATGGTGGGGCTAACTCTCCCCACGGAACACTTTCGTATGTTTGATAAATTAAAACAAAATAAGAAGAAGAAAAAAAGACCAAGGCACGCGTTAACACGCAGAAAGTTCAACCATTGTAGTCATGTTAGTTAAACTTCCATCGTATGAAAAAGTTATTCAGACATCACTATTTTTTCTTTCTTTCTCTTATTAAATAAATAGACTGTACCTATTGACCATGACTACCAATTTTATTAATAGGTCAATTCTGACAAAAAAAAAACAAAAAGCAATCGAGTACCCAACAAATTAGTTATGATCATGCATAGAAGTTTTGTAAGTTGAAACTAATTAATATAAAATGACTTTTCAAGCTTCATGTTTTTCATGTTCATATTGGAGATTTAGCTCCAACCTAAAGCAAAGAATTGTAGTTATTAATTAAAAAATCAATGGTTGAGTTAAACAATTTCATAATTTATTTTTCAATTTATATATTCTTTTTGCAAATCCATGGAAGAAATATTCTTACCCTCTCCAGCAGCCAAATTGAAGAAAAGGTCAACAATGTTGGGGCACTTTTGGTAACAGGCAGGGGAGCAAAGCTTGCCAGTGAATTGTGGCTCAAAGAAAGCATCAGATGAAATCCCAACAGAATTCCTATCAACCCCACATGACTCCACACATTGGTCTGTTTCTATGTACTCTGCCATCCTCTCAACTACCACTTCAGATGTTCTGCATTGGTACTCAATTTCACCATTAGCTCTTTTCTCAGTCTCCAACAAACACCTCTTCCCTGATGATGCCACTGAGAAAGCACACACATCCTTTGGCAGGTCCTCACACACCATCTCACCTGCCATTGCCAATTCATCATCATGATCAGTTTTATACATACATATACCATTACAAAACATATCAAATAAAATAAATAAACATGACATGGGAAATATTAGGAATATATACATACCAAAAGATGCATGGATGAAAAGAGAAGCAAGTAGCATAACCAAAGGCAATTTGGTTGAGAAAGCCATGGTTCTAGCTAAGTGATGTAGTTTGGCAAAACAGAATTTTTTTTTTTTTTTTTTTTTTGTGATGTGAATGAGGGAATGAAAAGGGTTCTCTTCTTCTCTATGTATGTAATGTGAAGTATTGAAGAGATGGGAATGGGAACAATGATTTGGAGAAGGCACACCAAAGGGGTATATATATTGGTGGGAAGGTTAAACTGCGCGTCCCTAATGGACTTATTGACGCGTTTGGAAGGTTTTGGCCAAGTCTTACACCATTTATGTATCAATTTCTTTGAATTAAATAAACTAACAAATTAAGAAAGTTAATTAATACTATTTCTTTTTTCAAATTTTGGGTCTATTTTCTTGATTTTGATGGTTGAGTTGAGGTGCACCCTTTCGTGCGTGACACGGGTGCATGATTATTGACGATCGACTAGCCTAAGACGTGTTTGGATGTTTGAACTCTGAATTCTGAAGTTTCCTAAGAATTAAGGCATAGAAGTCAAACACCATTTGTTTATTTTCCACCTTCATATTTACCGAAAACTTGTCCACTTATATGTATTGGCGGCATCTTTGCTTCCAAACAAATTCGGAGAATAAAACGGAAAACAATTTTGTCATTGGCGGGGTAACGTGTGCTTATAAAAAATCAGTTTGTCATCGACAAAACACGTTTGGAATTAAAGTTTAAAATGGATACAACTGGGAATATGGGAATATAAAATTAACAAGAAGAATTTTAACTCAAAAATGAAAGTTACGTTAGAATTAGGATCTTATTGTTTGAAGTTTAAGACAGTGATGTTTAACAAATTAACTCCATGTCACATAATTTGTTTCAAGGAAAGAAGAAAAGTAAAGTTAATCCATCAATGCTTTTACTATTAGTTAAATTAATTTAAATTAAATTAATTAAATGGTGAAAAGAAATATAATTATGCATATATGACTGAAAAGATGTGGCTACGTGTGTCACAGTTACGTCCAAAATGGTAAGTGACAATATGTGTGATTTTAGAAGGAGGAATCAACAATTAGTAGCCAATCGATAGTTAAGTTTCCTCAATCAATCATCGATGAAAACTATATAAAACTGAAACGGACTGTTATAAAACTGTCCTTTACAGCTACTAATATACCAAAATTACACAAAGAGACAAAAAAAAAAAGTGAAAAAGTTTGCTGTATTTTACTAATTAATTATTTATTAATTCTCCTATAAAATTAAAGCTTCCTTACTTCAAGTTCAAATATGTTAGAACAAGCCAAGGGGCGATAAAAGCAATTGTAAGTATTTTTCAATTAACCTATAAAGGAGATCTAAGAGGTAGTACTATCAAAGAAAGGTATATAAGCTAAAATTAAATCATTGTGAAATTTAGAATTGTCAAGTAGTCTCAAAGAACTTGGTGCCACTCCAGCAGTAATATTACTTGGACGGTTTTTTTTTTGGGAAAAATAAATATATATACCTATGATTATTATAATCATCATGCTAACGAGTGTCCTTAAGACACTGGTTAATGATTCATATATAGAAGATTGTTATTGAAAATTACGGTATTGATTACATTTATAATATTAAATACAACACACTCCAATAAAAATTTTCTATTTTTGTTCCTTAATAAGTGCCTTTAGACACTTGTTAGCATTTTCTTAATTATAAATATTAGTATATGTTAGATGAAATACTACGAGACAAAAAGTTATTTTTTATTGGTCTTAGATATAAGAAACACAATATACTATTTTAAATTATATTAATTATAAAGTTCTTTTTATATTCTTAATTTAGTATCTATTGCTCGTTATTTTTAATGATCAACTATTAAAGCATGGGTTATTATTTTAATGATAACTTTAATTAGTAATAATATTGTCACTATTTTAAATATTAAATAATAAGAATATTTGTGAAAAAAATAAAATTATGTCATTATTAATTATAACTAATCTACTTTCAAGGCATTTTCTTGATATTGATTATTTAGTACCATGTTTATTATAGATAAGGCCGGATGTAGTAACTCAAACCGCATAACCGGTCGGTATAATCAAAGGGGGTATTTTTTAAATTAAATTATCAAGAGAGCCTTATAAAAAATACCAGAGGGGATATTTTTTAAACAACAAAGTTTTATTGCAAAAATTATTACAAATACCTTATATATAATCAATCATATTTAGAGAGAAACAAAAGTGAAATTTGAAAAATAAATGTGTAACTAGCTCATAAGACACATCAATTAAGTCTCCGTTTATCTTATCTTACCATTGTAATAGTATAAAACCACGATTTCGTATAATTGATTTTAAATCACTTTCGTCCAACGTGTTTTATAAAATATGCATCACTCATCTCCACCATTAATTTTTAAAATCAGTTTTACTCAACTGTAAACCAAACTAACCCTAAATTCGTTTTGCTTTTCTCTTCTCATAAGTCATTTCACCAAAAAAAAATTCATGTCATACGACATTTTAAATGTTTTTTTATTAATGCCTAAGAAGGATTTAAATTAAGATTCTTACATAAAATTAATTATTCAACGGTGCATATTCAATAAAAAGGATGGACACGTAATGAGTTAATGGATTCTACCCGAAAGAACATCAGAGTCCATCTCCAAATATAAATTTATGGAATAAAAATTCAAATTATTAATTATTCTTCATTAACAACTTGGAAAGATATATATTACTTTATTCTTCTTTCATTTACCTTTTTTATGCACGGTATATTTTGTAACCATACAGCTAAAGGCTATTCCATTTTAAAGGTTACAGAGCATCATAAAGAGTAATTGTGTTGTGTCAGAAATTGTTGATTTTTCTTTCATTAATAGTTTTAATAAAAAATTAACAAAACTCTACATTTATTTTTCAAAAGAGAAGAATTGTATACATCTAACAAGTTTAATTAATTTTAGTTAATTATATATACATATAATAAGAGATTTTATATGTGCATCCGATTTTTTTTGTTAATATTTCATTTAGTGAGATTGACTAAATTAATAAATATGTAAACTCATTAAATAATCTAACAACATTTTATTAAATAAAAATGTTAAACTTTATTAAACTAACATTGTATCAAAATCCATTTAAAATGTAAAACATTTACATATATAATTAAAAATATAATTGATTGCCTTAGTTACGTTTATTTTGTATCCAAAAAAAATTAATCAAAACTTGTTTGCGAGAACTTTTGAAAAACAAGTTACTCCCTTTGCTCATATTTTTTATAAGATATATTTAATTGAATTAAACAAATCGATAAAAGTAATTAAATTTAGTTAATTTTATTAGGTTTTTAGAAAAATAGTATAATATTTTAAATTTATCTTTATTTAATTAATATTATTAACTAATTAATTCTATTACCATTTGATAGTTGATAAGATATTAAAATTTTCAATAAAAATAAATAAGAAAAATAATAATAAATACTTAATTGAAATTGTAAAATACTTTATAAAAAAAACCATAAAATCGATCCTTTTAAATTTTGGTTTATAAAAGGAGTAGAGAGAATATTATATTCTCAAAAATAATTATTATTAATTTTTGTTTATCAAAAAAGAAAAAAAATATCAATGAGAGAGTGGTGTCCCAACCCTTAATTACTATTACAATAATGTACTTATACATAGAATGTGTTTGGTAAAGCATTTCAACAAGCTGAAAGTTAAATTAGTAATTGAAATCATAATTGTATTTGATAAGGTAGCTTTAATTTTTAGTATGCACTAGTTTTTTAGTAGATTTTTTTGAGAAACTACTTGAGGTAATTTTTTTTTTTTAAAAAAAACTCTATTTTAATCTACTAGCTGAAAATTTATTACAATTAAATCCCTTAATAATTCTCACTCATCATTATTATTTAATAATGAATTATGTCTTTATGTATCATTTTACCATTTTCAGCGAATTTTATCAAACATTTTCAATCAAATCAGTTAACTTTCAGCTAGTTTTTTAACTTTTATCTATCTTTTCACTTTCAGCTAGTTTTACTAAACAACTCATACCCTTGTCTCCAAAGCTAATACTACATTTTGACAAAACACAATCCAGCAGAACAAATATAAACCAGGGTCATCTTGGTACCAGAAACAAGTTAATATATTACTCCATCCGGTCCTTTTTATAAGACACCTCTAACCGAATTACCCATACCAAGAAAAGTAGTTTAAGTGGTTAATTTTATTGGTTTCATAAAAAAATAATACAACATTCCATTTTTACCCCTATTTAATATTATTAGTATATTCTCTCACTAAATAATTGAGATTAAATTCTGCACTAAATATAGTACTAATTTCCACTATCAATTGTATTGGAACACACAAATGTATATGAAAAAGTGCAAAAGTTTAACTCTCTCTCTTAGTCACCTATGTAACAATATTTATAATACCTCGTTAATGAACAATTAGCAAAATACATGATGGAAGAATTTAATAAGGGTAAATCAGGAAAAAAAAATTAAACGCTTCATTGAGATTATCAAGTGCCTTATAAAAAGGACCGTCAATATTTTCTAAATGGTGTCTTATAAAAAGGACCAGAGGGAATACTAAATTAAACACAACTTAAGAAAGATTAACGAATATGATAATACTTACTTGGCATGCATTGAGATAAAACTTAATATCTTTCTATAGTACACTAAACGACAATTTTAGGTGCATAACTTTAATTAAATGACAATCAAATTCAAATTGAGAGAATACATTATATTATATATAGAAAGTTATTAAGTTTTATCTCAATGTTAAGTAATATTGTACTACGTATTAGTTAATCATACTTAAATAGAGTTTAATTAATATGCACTGACAGTGTATAAACAGTTTTACACTATTATCTAATGATGTGTTATATAACTCGTCATTTATTATTAAACTCATTTATGACAATACATAATTGGAAGATAATGTAAAACTTGTTTACATTGTCTATATATTTTTATTAAATTCAAATACAATTAATATTTTAGTTTTTATATATAAAATTTACTAGTGTTGTATCATATCTATACTAATTATTTTCTCATTTATTATTTTTTTAAAATTGGTTTCTCTTTCATAATATACAATTGAAAAAGAATATTAAATTATTTATTGGTATTGAAAAATGACAATTAAAATAAAACGCAAAAATATTATTAAAACACTTAAAATGAAATAGAGGAAGTAATGATTTTTCTGAAAGTTAATCTTAACAATTAACTAGGTATTAAATTGTGTTATTATTATTATATCAGCCATATATCAAATTCAAATGTGAACTTCATCATAAAACTCAAACAAACGAAAGACCACCTAAGTAATAGCCAATACAAGCCACAAAAGGAATCTGGATAAAATGATTAAGTAAATTAACCTTGCCTAAAGTTTTCTCCTCTCGCGTGTAGGTCTCTTGAAATTATATATATATAACTGATAATAAAAGGTAGGATTTTTGAAATAGACGAAAAGAAATGAAAGGGATATATGAAAACACAACTAAGGGAATGGACTCTTTAACAAGAAGAAAATAAAAGTGGGGACAGGTGTACCAAAAAATAATGCGGGAAAATGAACAATTAATGTGGAATTGACATAAAACAGCAACATATGTAATGAATCAGCAAGGGTCTGATTTTTCGAGAGAATGCGTAACCAATGATTTTTAGCCTAAATTATCTCTCTCACAACAAACATTTTGGAAACATTACTGATGGCATAGTTCATTTCAGTTTTAAGGGGGAAAAAAACTACTTATGGGATATCCATCTAACCATCTTCTTTAGGAAAAAAAATGGGGTATTTAAACTGAAGATAATTGGACCAATCAACAACAAATTAAAGAAAAGAAATAGAGTTGGGTTAAATTGAATTGAATATGAAGGTCAATGTATGTGCATGCTTAAATTCGTTATTTACTTGTTGGTTTGGAGGGATGAATATATGTGATGATAAGATATTCTGCGGGTGAGATAGCTAGAAATGCAATGACGAAGACTTTGTGACATTGACGGAGAACCATTACCAACTAGTAAAAGACAAAATCATAATTGGAAGCTTTCAACTATAAATGATTATCATAGCCGTGAAACTAGTTGCTTATATAGCAGCTGCATGGATTGACGTGTGCCCTCTTGCTGTGAGCTTCTTATTGGATAATTCGTAATTACCATTAATTAGCACTGCTCATATCATCATTCTTTTCCTGCCTTCTTCCATTCGTGTTTCTCATTTTGGAGTGTGTACATATTGAGAGGAAATTAAAGTAAACAAAAAATAAAAATACATTAAGAAATGTGATAAAAAAAAAGTATAAAATAAATATAAAAATTGAGATGTGAAAAAAATTAGGATTGGTGTGTTACTTAATGCATGCCAATTTGCCACTCTATTCAAGTTCACTCTGTCAAAATTAATTTTCTCCAATCATCATTTACCTTCATCATTTGTTTTTTTATTAGGATATATAGCTTGGCTAATGCTATTTGCACTTTGATTAATATTTATCTTTGTTTATAAATTCTTGTTTACTTAATTTAAATGCAAATGTTGGGAGATATTTTGCTCCACACACACACATTTTATATAAGGTACTAGTTTATAGTCGGTAACCAAAACCCATTTATGATATACGGACAATCTAGTCCAATTTATATTTTATCGGTTATTAAAAATAAATAAATGATTTTATTTTTTTATCAAATGGTCTTTATATCATTATTTAAATTTAATTTACAAAAAAAATATAGATTTACAATATAATTTATGTTATTTTCATTGAGAATATATCAATTTAAAATTGAAGATGGAAATTAGGGTTGCACATGGATTGGGTAGACCTGATCAACCCAACCAAAGGATCACGAGTCGGGTCGGGTATTAGGTTCGATGAAGCGGGGGCCCGATTGATTTGGGTTATGTACCGAGTTTCCGCATTTCTAATCCAAACCCAACCCTACCTGACCATAAATTTAAAAAATAAAAAATTAATAAAAATGATATAATATTTTCAAAAATATCCATTTGGACCTGATCTAACTACATGTTAATTTTGTATTTCTTTCTATTTGTTCTATTTATTTTCATTTATGTTATTTTTTACGTGAACCTGACTATACCCAACTCAACCCAACCTGAAAATAATTGGGTTGGTTCTGGTCGAGTTTTAATTAAAAAGAAAAAAGAAAACTGACTCGATCCAACCCAAACTTCTTTAATCAACTCGTGTCCAAAATACCCCAAACCCAAACACCCCTAATGGAATCTTCTATATTTCACAATATTATCGATTTGAGTTTTAATCTTTCCAACAAATATTTCATAAAATTAACGGGAAACTAGTTTAGAGTGTGTTTGATAAAATTAGTTGAAAGCTGAAAAACTAGCTGATTTGATTGAAGGTTTTTGGTAAAACAAAATGAAAACCATAAAACGACGTACAATGACATCATTAATTATTAAATATGATTAGTGGTGGTGGTTGAGGGGTAAACTCGTAATAAATTTTCAGCTAGTAGCTGAAAAATGGGAGCTTTTTTGAAAAAGTTACCTCAAGTGGCTTTTCAAGAAAAGCTAGTAGCTACCTTAAAAAGCTGCATCTTATCAAACACCGATGAAATTGTTTCAACTACTAATTTCATTTAGCTGAAATGTACGTCTGCCAAACACACTCTTAATATCGGTTATTAATAAAATGAATTTTGAATTTAATGATTATAAATTTAAATTATTATATTTTACATTTTGTACGATGTGATCGTCCACTCTAGACATATATACCCTTATGATACACGCATGTGATTGGTATGGGAAAATTACTTTGGCATTTCAAACCGATCGAAGATAATTATATTCTAAGCTTGTAGTATTATATACACTTCTTTCTTTTAATATTTTTCAGCATTACAAAAGTATAAAATGTTTTACAGAAGAAGGAACATATGTATCTTTTTTTAAACGAAAGGAATACTGGTATATGTATCGGAAAAGTAAGAGAACAAGAAAAATTGTTATAGTGAAAACAGTTAATAAATTAACTTGTATTTTCATTTTTTTTTAACTCGGTCGATCTCTCTCAGATAAACTGTTTTTATTTAAAAAATATACCTTCATAATCTATTTCTAAATCTGCCTTGCATATATAACATTCCTTAAAAGAGGTCATGTTGATTATTTAAAATAATGAAACAAGAACCGATTAGGTGGACAAGTATCAAATTATTTATTTTAGTGTTGGACAAGTATTAAGCATTATTTAATTGGTGTTGGACAAGTGGCAGATGCTTATCTCAGACATGAAATGTAGTTTAAATTCTAATGATCTATTTTAAATTTTGTTTTGTCGTTGTCTAGCTCCATGTTCTAGTTCCATCAGTAAACACAATATTTATGAGGAAAATAACCAGTCTCCAAAAACTGTTAATGATCTATTTTTAATTAGTTTAGTGCACTCTTTTGTAGGATATTAATTTACCATCAATTTTTTTTCTCAAAATCACATGTATAACAATCTCATTTGAAACGGGTAGAACCTTTATAAATCCGTAAAGTTTTTCTCTAAATATTTAACATGACTGCATCCATGTGCTCAGTCATTTATCATTAATTTAATTATTTAGCCACTCCCAAAAAATAGATAAATAGTTGAGGCAAATTTATCACATATGTTCAAACACACATTTATTTATTTATATATATATATATATATTAAAAATCAATTAAAAAAGTAATAATCAAACAAGTATCTGATGTGAAAGTTTTTAACGTTAATTTGGGTTTCACAAATTTAAAACCAAACACACACTTAAACTTTGAATCTTGATTAAAAAATGTTAATTTTATGCAATATTTGTGTAAATATATACGTCTTAATTAATAAATTGGAGAAAGCGTAGTTTGACGCGGCTTAAATTGAATAACAAAGTCAATTTCTTACATTAATATTAATTTACTTGTATTTATTTCACCTCCGAACTGGTCAGAGTCATGGAGAGTACTATCACCAAGAATTGATGACATTAATTGGTGGCGAAGTATAGTCATTATTCAAGTCTTTATACGTAGATGACAATAATTTTCAGATTTTTACTAGAGGCACGTAAGTTAAAAAATAAATAAATATTAAAGAGGAGGGGGAAAGAAGGCAATGATAATGACATGGTAACTGCAATAATTAAGCACGTTATATATAAGTGTAAGTCTCCTATCAAGTTCTTGTTCTTCTAGAGGCTGACTGCGAGCGTTCGAAAGTGCAGACTGATGGCGCAACATGCGCGAAGTTTCCGGTGCAACGGAACACAACATTGCCACTTGGATGGAGAAGTTGCCTTAGATTCACATCACATCTTTGTCAATAACCTAATTAAGCAATTGGGTGGGGCGCGCGGAGTTTGAGGAGGTGGAGATAAAAAAATGTATATGATCTTGTCCTAATTCGGGTTGTAATTTTTTTTTTCAGGAATCTGTTCTATATTTAAGAATAAAGGGTGTATTTAGTAAAATTAGTTGATAAGTTAGTTGGTAGTTGATAAGCTAGCTGCTAGCTGCTAAACTCATAACTTATAAACTTTGAGCTGATAAGTTAGCTTATTGAATTAAAAGTGTTTGGTAAAACTAACTTATAAGCTAGTTGGTAAATATAAAATAACATAAAAAATATAACTACATAAGTTTTATTATATAAATTCTATTTATGTTTTCTAGATAAAATATATTATTATAAAATTATAATTTTAGATTTTTAAAAAAATAATTAAATTCTTATTAAAGCATTTAGTGATAAAATATTTAATTAAAAATTAAAATAAATAGTATGATATAAAAATAATTTCATAAAATAGTGAAAAGAAAATAACAATTTAATTAATTCATAATTTTTTAAACTAATTTTTATATAGTTAATAATAGGTAAAAAAATTGAAAGGTTTTTGTCATTAAAATTGAAAATAGGTAATAATAGGTAAAAAGAAATTAAGGATAATAAGGGAAGTGTATTAAAATATAAGGGATAGTGATGGAAGAAAATTAAATAAGCTATAAACTACAAGCTCCTAAAATAAGATACTTTGAGGTACCTTACTAAACATTTTTGTGTTGGTCAAACTAGCTTATAAGCTAGTCAAATAAGCTAGTAGCTAGCTTGTTGATCTTGCCAAACACACTCAAAGAGTGCATTAATTTAATCACGAGATCAAACTCTTTAAATTATAAAAATATTATGTGAACTAATTTATAGTATTATTTTTAGAATTTAATTACTATCAACCACCTCCGGCCCCACATATATATACTCATGACTATGCATGTGGGGGGAGATTTCCAGTCAAATACAAAAAAGTTTGGTAAAATAAAATTTTCAATTTTATAAAATATCTGAGTTTTTATTTTTATCACGGAATTTTTTTTCTTTTTTATTTCATCATTATGAAATATTTAAGCTGTTTTTTCAGTTTATGTTGTTAACTACTGATGTGACAAATATCCATTACAAATCAACAATATAATCCTATATACAGTATCTTCAGGGTCGGCCTGTGACACCCTTCTATCCCAAATACTAATACAATCATCAAATTGAAATATAAGAAAAATTTATAGTCAACATCGAGGTAAAAGGTTCATAATCCTCATTTTAGCAATTACTTAATCCAAATTAAACTAAATTTCTATAAAAAGGTAAAAATCCAGGTTTTTAAAACTAAATTATCAATATAATATAAATATGTCTTGACCATGTAAGACCCTTAAAAATAATCTTCCTAAATCTCTACATATTAAAATGGAAGGAAATAAGCTCCTAAACACTAAGCCCCGATGTCACACATATCAGAGCGAGACCCTGTCCCTTCAAAATTCAGCACTTTGAGTGCCCTCTTCATCACCTAAGAAAACCACATAGAGTGTACGGTGAGGAATGGAATACAAACATATACATGCAGTACAGAAGGCTACCCTTATTCCCACCCATCACCATACACAACATCAGTTATCTCAATCCACACTCTTTACATTCCACACATTAGGTTCACACAATTATAGTTTCACACTTCTCACACAATCATAAATGATGAGTATGCTCACTCTATGCTCATGCACAATACCTCTTTTTAAGAGTCATGATTTGGAACTCCGCACAATGGGCGCACCTCATCAATTCCCTTAGTTGTTACCATTGATGGCCCTACCGTTAAATGCCCTCTTGGCCGATAGGTTGCACCCCCTCTATGGGCCCGTGCAAAGACACCCGCTCCCTCCCACCGTCACCCACCTCTTATGGGCTTGGTGAGTCGCATTGTAAAACACTCCCTCTTGGAGTCATGCATCGAATGCCTCCCATCATGGTCTCCACCCTGTTCGTCGCCCCCTCTTTGGGCTAGGGTATGTTTAGCCACGTTTGGCTACTCATGTATCTCATGTGTCTCATACATCATGTGATCATGCTCAGTGCATCAACGTCATTTCACATATTTCTCATGCAATCTCCTCTACTCTAATCACTCCACATCACATCACGAATATTATAAACATAGAATATTCACATGGAATATATCATGCCACAATTAAGGCACATTGTACCCCCGATTCAAACAATCAATTCCACAAAACGATTCACACTTTAAATAAATACAATCATATAAGTAAATAATCACCACATCACATAAACAATACTTCATAACACAGTTAATGCACTCTTTACATCCAATTTAATCTCATCAATTCCATAAAACAATTCATATATTAAATAAACATCCATCTCAATTTCACGTTTTTAAGGAAAGCTATCTGAAATTTGGAAGGAATCTGTTAAAATTATATTTAAGATCTTAATCCGCGTTTCTGCGCTTCACTCTGCGCTAAGTGCAAGTGAAGCACGAGTTCTAGAAAGCTACGCTTCACTCTGCGCTCAGTGCAAGTGAAGCGCAGGTTCCAAAGAGCTATGCTCCATCCTGCGCTCAGCGCAGGTGGAGCGTAAGTGTCGCAAAACGCGACTGCACCTGTGTTTTGCCCATTTTAACCCCCTTCTTCAATCTCTACTCAATTCTTTAAGTTCCTAACTTTTTTAGACTCGTTTTCACCGATTAAAATCAATGAATTCCTCAATTATTTCAACAGATTACTATAAATTTAACACCTAATCGATCAATTATGAAATCTCACCCCCAAATCCTAATTTGACCCCTTTTCGATAGTCTCGCTCACAACCCTCAAATTCATCAAGAGATATACCATTATGCATCACACAGAACAATTTCAAACAGAAAACATATAAATCATCCTTCAATTTCAAAGATTAGAGATCCTAGAGGGACTTATGGTTGCCCTCACTACCCAAGCACTCCTGCATACACATATAGTAGCACTCCTTCCCCCCCGTACCTTAGAGATGACGATGAAAAACGAATGGCAGAACTCCCTTGATGATTTACTTTGCGGCACCTTCTCCTTGTGGAGTCGCTTCTCTCTTCCCTAAGGTTTTGTTATCTGACGTTTGAAAAAGGATGGGGTGAAATAGATAATCCTTCCCTATTTAAATAACCAATTGGGTTGGGCCTACTCCAACCCACCCATCCCTCTTTTTATTAAAACAACATTATTCATAATAAAAGATATTATCAATAAAACTATTATTTCTTCATCTTATTTTATTTTATTTTTAAAATATTGGGATGTTACAATTCTCCCCTCCTAAAAGAAAATTCGTCCTCGAATATACCTGAAGTGAATAACTCTGGAAAAGACTCCTTCATCTTCTCTTCAAGCTCCCAAGTAGCACTCTCTGGTGTAGCTCCTCCCCAGATTACCTTAACTAAAGGAATTTCCTTACCTCGATGTTGTTTCACCCTCCGATCCTCAACTCTCACCGGTATGGTTTCCACCATCAAGTTTTCCTTAATCTCAAGATGATCCGACTCAATGACATGTGAAGGATCGTGAATGTACTTCTGGAGTTGAGAAACATGGAAGACATTGTGGAGATTTGACAAATGTGGAGGTAAAGCAATTTGATAGGCAACATTGCCGACTCTTTTAAGAATTTGATAGGGACCAATGAAACGAGGTGTAAGCTTTTTAGACTTTAATGCCCTACCAACCCCAGTCCACGGAGTGACTTTCAGGAACACATGATCCCCTTCTTTGAATTCTAAGTCCTTTATCCTCTTGTCAACATAACTCTTTTGCCTACTCTGAGTTGTCCTCATCCTCTCCTGAATTAACTTAACTTTATCGGTTGTCTGTTGTACTACATTCGGTCCTAAAATAAGGCTCTCTCCCGACTCATACCAACACGAAGGTGTCCTACACCTTCTACCATACAACGCCTCATAAGGTGCCATGTCTATGCTAGAATGAAAACTATTGTTGTATGTGAACTCTATCAAAGGTAGGAAACTATCCCAACTACCTCATTGGTCTAGCACACAAGCTCTAAGCAAGTCCTCTAAGGATTGTATGGTTCTCTCGGTCTGACCATCGGTTTGAGGATAATAAGTTGAACTAAGTCTAAGCTTGGTTCCCAAAGTCTGTTGCAAACTCTCCCAAAATCTAGATGTAAACCTGGGGTCTCTATCTGAAACTATGCTAGATGGTATTCCATGCAACCTTACAATCTCACTAATGTGGATCTTAGCAAGTTTTTCTAAAGAGCACTTGATGTTAATAGGGAGAAAATGAACACTCTTAGTCAATCTATCTACAATAACCCAAATAGAGTCATGTCCCCTTACAGTCCTAGGCAAAGCAACTACAAAATCCATAGGAATGTTATCCCACTTCCACTCAGGTATACTTAAAGGTTGAAGCAGTCCTGAAGGTTTTTGGTGTTCTATCTTAGCCTTTTGACAAACCAAACAATAACTCACAAAGTCCTCTACATCTCTCTTCATCCTAGGCCACCAAAACACCTTTTTCAAATCATGATACATCTTAGTTGAACCGGGATGGAAACTAAGCTTACTTTTATGCCCTTCTTCAAGTACTAGACGTTTAATGGTAGGTTCACTAGGTACACAAACTCGGTCTCCTGATGAGATTCTGGTAAGCGTACCAAAATTCCAGCAGTATAATAGTAAGTATAAGTTATCGTATCCACAGGGAACGGTTCACTTCGTATATATTAGTGATCAGACTATCAAGTAGGAAACTGTTTTTGGTGATTAATGTGCAGAAAATAACTTGCATAAAGTACATGAGAAAATAAAATAGAGTAAGATAGCTTTACTTGGATTAGGATTGAACTTCGTATCATCGCACCCCTCATATATGTGAATTCCTATATTAATTATGAATATATTTCTATGATACCTTAGCCAACTCTATTGTTTTACCCCGGGGTCTCAGTAGTAAAACACTAGACGGTAATCCATGCGAGTTCTCCTAGGCGACAAACTACCATGACTTGATTGTTCTAAGGGTCAGTTGTTAAAACTATCAATTCACTGCATATTCCTATAGGGACTACTATGAAGAGGATGTCACATTCCATCTTCAATCATCGATTTCCCCTATATTCCTATAACAATTACTATGAGTATTTTTACCAATCATAGTTCAAGTTTCCTTTGGCTCAGGCTCCCCCAAACTCGCTATTAATCTGGAAATCTCTATCACATACTATCCTAGAATTAGCCTATAACTCCGGCACAAAGGCGGAAGCTACGCATTAAGTAAAGCATAAAAATACAGATATCATAGAATAGGGATTCATAATTAAATATGAGAATTCACATACATTTGGGGATTGAATCAACTACATTCAATCCAACTGGAGAGTTTAGCTACGCATGGTAGCCAGTACAAACCAATGAAGAATCTGCCACCTTCTTCAATCCTTGTATTGCTATCTTGGCAGCCCTTCGGGGTCTCCCTTGAACTTGAGCCCTAAACTCTATTCTAAACTCTCTACCAAACTGTATGCCAAAATCATTTTTGATCTTTACAAAAGGTCCTATTTATAGACTTAAGGAAATCTATCTTAAATCTGGAAGGAAACTGTTTTGAAAACAGATCTAAAAACAAATATGCGTTCCTGCGCTTCACCTGCGCTCAGCGCATATGAAGCGCAGGATCCAGAGAGGAATTCTGATGGCTACGCTTCACCTGCGCTCAGCGCAGGTGGAGCGTATTTCTCGATCCAGCTTCTTTTGATTCTCTCTCTTTTTAACTTGATCTCTTCCTGATCTCATTCTTGTTTGCTTGGCTTTCCTTGTTTCCCTCTTTTTGATCTGATTCTGTGTTTATCTTGGCTTTGAATTTAAATTGGGAAGTTATCTGCAGAATCCTTGTTTAAATGGCTGCTAATCTTATCTTTATTTGCTCCTATTTAAACTTCAAATCTGCAGATCTTATCTTTATTTTCTCATTCAAATCTCTCTCATAAATCTACAAAATCAACATATTTCTAATAAAAATAGCATCAAATTCGAATTCAAAATAAATAAACACAATTATTACAATTATTAACAAAAAGGGATTATTTTGGGGCATAAATTACTATTCTACCCTTGATAAGTGCAGTAAAAATACAAGAATATATCATATAATTGGCACTTATCATCTCCAAACCTCACTACTCCATCTACACCTAAGACAAATTCTCCACCACTACCCTTTTCTATAGCCCCACGCCTAATTACCAAAAATGGGTCCTCTAATTGAGCATTTCTAATGTCCCTCAACAAGTCATTACTTACTCGAATCATTCCTAGTTTCACACTGTCAGGAGTTACCTCACAAGCTAAGCTTAAATCTCTAAACTGGGTCAGGAAATCCATTTCCCTAATTATCAAGGAACTAACATGAAGGGATTTTCTACTTAGAGCATTCGCTACTACATTAGCCTTACCAGGGTGATAACTCAATTCAAAATCATAATCCTTTAAAAATTCCATCCACCTCCTTTGTCTCATGTTCAACTCCTTTTGATCAAACAAATACCTAAGACTCTTATGGTCACTAAAAACCTCAAATTTGGAACCATACAAGTAATGTCTTCACATCTTTAACACAAACACGACCGTTGCTAACTCAAGATCATGGGTAGGGTAGTTTCTTTCATGGATCTTCAATTTCCTAGAGGCATGAGCTATTACTTTACCCTCATGCATTAACACCCCACCTAGACCCATCTTAGAAGCATCACAATACACTACAAAAGGTTTACTAAGATCAGGTAAGACTAAAACAGGTGCACTAGTCAACTTTTCCTTAAGGGTTTGAAAACTAAGCTCACACTTACTGTTCCATACAAAAGCAACCTCATTCCTAGTCAACTCGGTCAAAGGCAAAGCTATTTTAGAAAATCCTTCTATAAATCTCCTATAATACCCAGCCAACCCAAGAAAACTTCTAATCTCACTCGCTCACTTAGGAGTCTCCCATTAAGTACAGCCTCTACCTTAGAAGGATCAACACCTATGCCCCCTTTAGAGATCACATGACCTAAGAATCTCACTTCTTCTAACCAGAAATCATACTTGGATAACTTAGCATACAACTGTTTATCCCTAAGAACCTGCAGTACTACCTTTAAGTGTTCCTCATGCTCCTCCTTAGTTTTGGAGTAAATTAGTATGACATCTATAAAGACAACTACAAATTTATCCAAGTAGGGATGAAAGATTCTGTTCATGTAATCCATAAAAATAGCAAGAGCATTAGTCACACCGGAAGGCATTACAAGATACTCATAATGTCCATATCTAGTCCTAAAGGCAGTCTTAGGTATGTCCTCTTCTCTAACTCTAATCTGGTGATAACCCGACCTAAGATCAATCTTGCTAAACACACAAGCCCCCACTAACTGGTCCATTAAATCATCTATCCTAGGCAAAGGATACATATTCTTAATGGTTACCTTGTTCAACTGACGATAGTCTGTACACAACCTCATACTACCATCCTTCTTCTTCACTAGCAAAACAGGTGCTCCCCAAGGTGATACACTAGGTCTCACAAACTTCTTCTCTAGCAAATCTTCTAACTGTTTCTTAAGCTCAGCTAACTCCATGGGTGACATCCTATAAGGTGCAACTGAAATAGGTCCCGTCCCCGGTACTAGATCTATGGAAAATTCTATCTCTCTCTCAGGTGGTAGACTAGACATATTTTCAGAAAACACACCAGGATAATCACACACTACAGGTAACTCATTGATAATAGCACTACTCTCAGAACTCAAAGAAGCTAGCAACATGTATACCTGGGCATCTTCCCTTAAAGACGCCTTCACCTGGTTGGCAGTCAAAAAGTCCTTACTCTTCCTCTCAACGAGTTGACCAAATACAACAGTTTTATCAACACAATTTAATAAAACATGGTTGGAAGATAACGAGTCCATACCAAGAATAATGTTTAGTTGACTCAGAGGCAAACAAATCAAATCAACTAGAAAATATTTACCATTGATATGAATAGGACAAATCAAGCATACATCAGAAGTAGAAACTAACCCCCTAGCTGGCGTTTTCACATTTAACACAAAAGGCAATGAAGAGACAGACAATTTCAATTTAGACACACAAGCATGTGATATAAAGGAGTGAGTCGCACCAGAATCAAACAAAACAATTAAAGGAATTCCCGCAGTGAAACCCGTACCTTGGATCAAGTCTTCGGATTGAGCAGCTTCAGTACCACTCAAGGCAAATACTCTTCCAGTAGCTTTCGGTTTTCTGGCACTTCCACTTGCCGCTGCAGTCCCTTGTTTCCCTCGAGGACAATCACGAGAAATATGTCCTCGTCCGCTACATTTGAAGCAAGTAACTTCTTTATCTTCACATTGGTTTGCTCGATGTCCCGGCTTTCCACGCTTGAAGCAATTGGTAGAAGTAGTAGAACCCACACTTCCGCCCTTAGACGCCTGACTAGCAGCCGGAGCATGACTCCTCTTTATCTTCATTAAATGATTTGGTAAAAATGTTCATTAAATGATATGATAAGGTATTATTGGATGACAATATAAATTATTTTACATGAATAATGTATGACTATTCAATTCTTATTTATATTTATTAATTTAATATGATAAAATCTCAATTTGTGAGTTTTAAATGTATAATAATAAAAGTTTTGATTTTGACAATTTTAAAATTTATTATTAACTAAGTTTAAACAACAAAATTTAAAAATTATAAATTGTATATAAAAAATTAACGTAAAAAAAGTGGCACTTATGCATTGGAATGCGAGTAAATAAGGATAATTCCTCACGTTTAAAAGTGAAAACTCAAATTGAATATACTAGCAAATATCTTAAATATTGCATGGTACTTTTGAAATTGATATTAAGGGAAGATATTTGAAATTATAAAAAAAATACTTAAATCACAAATATGACACTTTTTCAAATTATGAAAAATCATAAATATAAATTGTTTGATACGTCATAATTTTTGTCTATTAAATTAATATGATGTGTCAGGCATCATCTGGAGCTTGGTATAGAGTTCTTTGATTTTTCCTTGTTTCTGCTGTATCTATCCTGAAAGAAGACTGTAGGGGTGTTTTTCTCCCTAGATTAGTCGCTAGTTTGTTTTTTTCCTGGGCCTTTGGCCGTCTGTTATAAAAAAAAATATGATGTGTCAAAATTTAATTAATTTTATAATATATATTAAACTTATAGCTATAGAAAGTCTCGAAATTGTAAAATTGATATAAATATAATTAACTAAATTTATGATTAATTAAACTTAAACAAAAATAATATTTATATAAGGGGAATGGAAAATATAAATGTAATAATAAAATCACGGTGTTTAAGAATAAGGAATGCATTATTATTATTTTTGTTTGACGTCAGGAATGCATTATTATTAATAATAATGCATTTTAATAATAATAATAATAATAATAATAATAATAATAATAATAATAATAGTAGTAGGAATGCATTATTATTAATATTAAAAACAATGCTAGGTGTTGCACATGTCTATTTATATTTTATGATTGTAACTTTATATATAAGAGTACATTTTGAAAAAAAAAAAATGCACGTAAATAACTATATTTTAAATAAGTTAAGAATGTGTATAAATATGTCAAATATAATTATATTAAGGAATTCCATTATATATTTTATTGTACATTACATTTTTATTGTATTTTACATATTTCATCTTCTTGTTCAATAACAAGAATTCAAGATTTTAGTGAAGTGAATATTCTTGACAATATCCAACATATAATTTGTTTATAAGAAAATTTATACATGTTTTAGCAAATGTAGTCATAGATAGTTCGATATATATTTGTCCTTAACTTTTGCTTATTCTCATTGCAAAGCATATTTTTATTGAAAATATTTTTTCTCAAGACAAAAGCCCATTTAGAGTCATTTAATAACAAAACTATTTTATGGTGTACTTTTGTAATGATATCATTTTTTCTAATTACTTTTACTTCCATATTATCCAATCTCCTATAGATAGATAATATAATAAAGAGTCATGTTTCATTATTGTACATTTTCATGCAAGATTGAAATTAAATTTTACATTATCAATAGATATAAAGGCTTAAATATGTTTTTAGTCCTTATAAATATGGGTCATTTTATTTTTAATCTCTGGAATTTTTTTTGTTTACTTTTTCATCACTACAAAATTTTCTATTAGTCTTTTTGGTCTCTATCGTTAACTTTAGGCTGATGTAGTTAACAGAGTGTCACATCAACATGCCACATGTGTTGTTTCTTCCCAATTTAAATTTGTATTTAGTCCCTATAAATATGGTCATTTTATTTTTAGTCTCTATATTTTTTTAATTTTTCCATCTCTATAATTTTTTTTTTATTTTTCACCTTTATCTTATCCATATCCAGCATCAGCATATTTTTGCTTATACAACATTATTATACTTGAAATTCTTGAACTCCTCCTGGATTCAATAAAATAAATTCTCTATGTATTCAATGATTTAAAATTTCAATGCTCGGATTCGTTCTATAAAGGGGGAAACCTGTAACGGCCTTTTTTTCTCTATTATTTTTTTTTTTTGTTTATTGAGAGACAATTTTCATTTGATTTATGTCTATTAACCTGTAACTTAATGAGATTTGTGTTGACTAATAAAAAAGGCTTTTAATTGTAAATCAAATGAAAATTTTGTCAGTCAATGGACAAGAAAGAGTTGCTGAGAAAAAAAATGTCATTACAGGTTTTTTTCCCTATATACAGTGAACTCAAGTGTTTTGAAATTTCAAATAATTAAATATATAAAGAATTTATTTTTTTAAACCCACGAAAAGTCCCAAAATTTCAAGTGTAACAATGTAGTGGAAGCAGAATAACACTGTGATGTTGGATGGAGATGAAATTGAGGTAAAAAACCAAAAAAAAATTGTAGGGACTAAAAACAAATTTAAGTTGGGAAAAAATAACATTGTGTGCCAATCAACTAAAAGTTAACAACAAGGACCAAATATGCTAACGTAAAATTTTTTAGGGATGAAAAATAAAAAAAAATTACAGGGACTAAAAATAAAATGACCTATATTTATAGGGACTAAAAATATATTTAAGCCTATAATAATTATGATAAGTATCTAATATACTGATTAATTCAATACATAGTTATATACTATTAGCGGAAACAATAAATTAATTAATTAATAATTAAACTATGATTGATTTTTTTAAGGAAAATATTACAACCTCCAACATTGAAATGGACATGGTCAGATGGAATAGCCTCCCCAAGTGGTGGGTTCCTATCAGCTTGATCTCATGGAAAAGTGGAATGGCGAATCTCATTTCTCTTTTCGATTTTTTTTTTCGTGATATAATACCATCTCTCTCATTAGTCATTATTGTCAAACATTTCAAGTCAACTTGTAAGAATATACGACTTTATGATTTTAGATGGAAATTTGAATTAACTTCTTGTAATAAACTCACTTTTAAATAGACTTGACTAGAGATTTGAGTATAATCGGTCAAATTTGTGTAAATTTGTAAAACCCTCTTTCTTATTTTTCATTTCAACAAATTGATTGGGACCATTTTAGATAATTTTTGGTTTAATTAAAGGCAAAAATTTCTTCCATCCATAAGACTCGAACCTGAGACCTTACTTAAAGGGAATCAAACATGTATCACTTGAACCAACCCCGTTGATAGACCATTTTAGATTATAATCTAAAATGGTCCCTAAAAACTAAGGACCATTTTAGATAATTAGCTTTTAGTTTATAGGATTCTTTTCAATTGAGATGATTGTGCTTGAATTATAACCTTATGTTATTTAAAAAACCGTTTTGTATCTCACGACCCAAAAAAAAAACTGTATATAAACTTATGTTATTTAATTTCTACCATAAAAAAAAACCTTATGTTATTTAAAAAACCGTTTTGTATCTCACGACCCAAAAAAAAACCTTCTGTTATTTTAAAGTCGCTAGAAGGAGGGCTTGAACCTCCGACCTTGTGGTTAACAGCCACACGCTCTAACCAACTGAGCTATTCCAGCAGATGCTTACCTAATGCTTATAATGCTAAAAGACCGTAACATACAGCGTCTAGTCTTATTTGCGTTATTGTACGAAACATCTTAAAGAAACTTTTGCTTAATGATTATTTATTAGCTGGGTTCGTTCACCTTGATGTATGTGACGGGTTTCTTTGAATAAATTGTGCCAATATCATTACTTGTTGAAATAACCATTAACCACCCTACTGCTACTAGTCACATTTCACAAGCGGAAACAAAATAACTCATAGAAATGGTACAGGTTCTATTATAATTATGAGAAAACATGGTCATAGTACTAAAGAAACATAATACTAATTTGTTTAGAAAATACTTATATGTAAGAAAATTGGTGCTATACCGAGTGAAGCAGTCAAATCCTCATTGGTGCAATATTAACAAAGTTTGTTTTGGGGACCCAACCTGTGAAGCTCTCAACTTCCAATCAGAAATGAAGAAACATCAAATGCAGTTGCTTTATTTACCACTTACTAGAATCAGATGTATGGCTTCTGTAAATTCAGGTACATATATAAAAGATGAATGTTTTTTTATTTATTAACAAAGTTGTGATGTGACAATATGGTGGTAAACAAATCTAAACAAATTTATTCAATAACGGTGAATTTGATTTCTAACCCAAGCCAGATTTTGGCTATTAATTGAACTGCCTTGCAAGTGTTAAATTCATAGATGAGAGAGCAAGCATGCAAGCCTGTTGCTCAGGAGTCAGGACTAGGATTTTGACAGAGATGAATTGTTGTTAACATCATTGATGAACTGTTAAATTCATAGATGCAATAGAACATACCCAGCTATGCAATAATTTTCTACAAAAGGATCACAAAATAATCCTATAAGGAGCGGACAAGGTTACAAATTTGCACTTCTGTGTATTACAATAAAAGAAAAGCTAAGATATAAAACAAGCACTGACCAATTAGGTAGAAGAAACATCATCTACAATTTACATTAACTGTCGTACTTTTCTGCAACTGTTAAAATACATTGCAATTTCTGGATTCATGAAATTACGGTAATCTCAAAAAATAGATTCCTCACATGTTATTCTCTGCCTCACCTCTTTCCCATACAAGTTTAGCTGTTTTACAATACTTGAACCAGAATAGATATTGCTCAAAGAAGTTTTAGACTTCAACTGTAGGCTGTTAATCTTTTCAATTTCAAGTAAACCAGAACAAGGGAGGAACTTATCTACAATCACTAGAGGTTTCATCATTTTAGCTTTTGCCCGGATGATTAAACAGGCTAATAGGTTAAGGAATAAATGAATGGTGTAAACATCCTAAATCAAAGGCAGCTGCAAAGTGGTGTAGCAAGTCAGCCTGAGTCTAAGCACCTTCTTCAAGCAGTCACGTCAACAATTCTCCTGATCTAAGCAGCGCTGGCGGTTTTTCACTGAAGGCATAATATAGCATGAGTTAATAATGTTGTTACATCTTCACATTTAAAAATATACCATATCATGTACTATTTCAAAAGCTTAAGTTGATGTAGAGACACATGAATGATTTTATATTTGAAAGAACAACTGCAAGAAATAAAAATTTACCTGGGCTTAAAATTTTTATGCATTTTGTAACAGATTTCATTGCAGTCAGACAATCAGGGCCTGCAAAAGAGAAAGCTTCTCAGTAAGTTGTGGTTGAGGCCAAAATTATGAAGATACACTGAGTTTCATTACCTTGCATATTCATGTCTTTCTCAGATAAAGCTTCTGGTGTAGTTGATGATAATTCTGATATAGCTTGATTAGCCTTGCATTCATGAGAAGGCCTGTTTAAATAAAGACAAAATAATATCAGATAGAAGCATTGGCTTAATAATAAAGGGAATTGCCGCATTAGACAGAAACAATACCCTGAAGCATTATCCTTTGAATGACTTGATGTTGGGCGGCAAGGAAAATCAATGCCTTCGTAAGGGATTTCTAGCTCACTTAACATTTCAGTGAATGAGAAGTCAATTCCTAAGGCATCTAAGTCAGGAAAATCAATATCAAATAAGTCAACTTCCTTGTCAGACTCAGATGCAGAAACCTCATTAGGCAATGATTTGTCCGAGCTCTCAGGCATATCAGAGGCATCAAAGTCCAACCTGCTTCTAACATGATCCCTCTTACTTACCTTGTCTGAATCTGTCTTAACAGGAGAAATGCAATGACTACTCTCAATATATGCCATCTTTTTTGCAGGGCTAACCATAACTCTCTTAGTTGAAATTACAGTATAACTAGCAGGTGTAGCCTCCTCATTGCAAGTTGCAACCGATGAAATCTCAGGAGGGGTTATATTTGTATCACTGTTACATGAATTTGTTCTGGGTGGTGTCTTTGGAACTGGTGAGTTAGTCGGTATAGAAAGTGAAGGCTGATTAAATAAGCATTTAGCAACACTGGTTCCTTGAACTTGTGGTCCACTGAGTATGCAGTTTCCAGCTGATGATTGAGTAGCAGAAGAGGACTGGGAAATTATTTGATTATTGGCAGCATCATTTGATTTGGGCAGTGTGTTTTGACCTGACAATGTGGATAGAGCAAGAATGTAATTGATGACTTTATGAAAGATTGGCTAATTTAGCTTATATGCTTATCAGATGCATAAGCTAGAAAACAATGATACCTTGGACAGGAATATTCCTACTGGATGATCTACTACGAGATTTCTTTGCAACTGAAGGGGCATCCATTGCTTTAGTATCTCTTCTTTTTCTGTCAGATACACTCATAGTAGGCGTTGACAAGTTTCCAGTCTCTACATTGGTGTTGACAGACTGAGGCAGCGAGTGTATATTCGATGTGTTTTGTGTAGAAGGAGTGGCAGTAGTGGTAGTAGCAACACCTAACAAGAAAGCAGCCAAGATCACAACCAAGCAATGTCGATATATAATTCAAACAAGCTGAAAAGCTGGAGGCCAAGAAACCCTTCAATTCAATTGAAACTTTGTCCTAAATTATGGTTTTAATACGTCAAGATCTATTCTAAAAGTAACCCTGAGTTGATAACCAATGTTAGCTTAAAACTTTCAAATAAAGCAACAACAGACTCTGAGAAGGAAACATAATCAGCTGATTACAGTCTAATAAACTCTACTAGAGTTTTACTGTCTATATTTGACCATATTCACGACATAATATGTTGTAAATTGCAGTCTGGAATTGGAGCCCAATTTATGTAATCGCAAAGCAATTCCTGCATAAGTTTAGTATCTATAGACACAATCAATTCAAAGATCAAAATAATTTCACCAAGGTTTTGTTATCTTTTTAATTGTTATTTTAAATTAAATATCTGAAGTCTAATTGATTATGCACATAGACACTGCTCGTACAAGAATTACCCTGTAATCACAATGTATCCACTATTTAAGTGATCACAACCACAGTTTAAAACAAACATAACTGACACACATGGAGACAATAACATTCAATAATCACCAAGATTCAACTCCTGACTAATCAGGGAAAAGTGTGGTACCTGGAGGAATTCTGTTATCAAGTTTCGGTTGAGGAACAACTGCAGATTTTGTGTTCATCACAGGAACAGTGGATGCGGGGAGGCTTCGACTAGCATTGTAGGTGTTCATGACATTCTGCATGCCTTGCAACAGCATCTGAACCCGGTTTTTCTCTTGCTCCAAGATGACCCTCTCCTGATCCATCATCACCTTCTGCTCCTTCAAGCATATATACTCATCCAACATCTCACTCAAGCTCAACAAACTCTTTGGCACCTGAAAATTTCAAATGAAAATAAAATAAAAATCCAAAATTTGCCACAGAAGAAAACAACCCACATAAGGAGATCTGGTGAAAGACGGAAAATAACCAAAAGGGGCTGCAAAAGAAGCAAATGGGAGGCACAAAACCTCGTTGATCGGAGAATTGGCGATGAGGGAGGAAGCTTCGTTTCTGAAGGTGGAGCGCGTTTGGGAGAAGTTGTTGTCGCAGAGGTACCTGTCGACAATGAAGGCGATCTGGATTGGGGTGACCTTGCCCTTTCCGAACGAATCTGGTTTTCTGGGTTTAGTTTGCTTCCCCATTGTCGTTTTGCAGTTGTCAACAACGAAGAAGAAGAAGTGTGATGATAATTATGAGAGTTTCAGTTCAGTGAGGTATTTAGGGATCGAAAATAAAAAATGGAGGGGAAATGAGTGTGACTGTGAGTGCTTTCAAAACGCGGGAGTGTTTTCTTTCAAATTTATTGGCCGTTTTGGCGGTAAACGGCAAAATCAAGAACGTTACTTACCGCGGACTCACCCTCAAATCTCAATTGAAGGGTAAGAAAAACGAGGAAATGTGCCAAAAAAAGAAAAATGAAAAATCCGAAATATATGGGAATAACTTAAGTACCCAAAAAAAAATGACAATTGTTTCATTTATCTTTAAATATTATATATGAGAAATTCTCTATATGTAAAGAAATAAAATCTCCCATCAATTTAGAAAAAAAATAAATAGAATAAATTACACTTGACTTGACTAAAAAATTGGGATTTAGAGAATTGAATTCTCTCTACTTTTTTAATTTTCTCTAACCGAAGTTTAGCTACGGAATATTTATGAAATCACTAGATAGATAAAATTTATAGTTGATTTTTAGCTATTTCATAACTAAAGTCTTTTACACAAATAAGACAACAGAGAGAAATTTTATGCATAAAATTGAATTAATAAACTTATCTTTTTAATTCATTATTCACTTGTATTTATTAAAGCAAAATGCTAAATGTTATAAGAAATTTGAAGGCATTTGTTTGAAGATATGAAATAATATTTTCGATAATGTTATTCCTACGTAATATTTATAAAGGTGTTTGGTAAATAGTCATAATTTAAAAAAAAATGTTTAAGTTTAAAATAAAAAATTATAACATAAATTGAAAGTGGAAGTTATAATTAAAATAACTTCAATATTTTGATCGGAATATATACAAGAAAATTGGTTTTTAGCGACGGTTGTTGGTTGTCACTACAGGAAAAAACCTTCGCAAATTCATAATTAGCGACGGCCCACCAGTTGTCGCTAAAAGCCTCGTCGTTAATGCAGTAATGACGACATTGTCGGCGGTCAGGCCGTCGCTAAATGTTGACGCTAGTTCCATGGTCGTCACAACATAGCGTCGACCATACCGTCGCTAATAATTTTTTCAGAAAAAAATCTTTTCTCCGCAGATTTATCAATTGTGAGGATCGAACCCGCAACCTAGATGATACTGAGAAGAAATATTACTGTTACGCTATGTTTGTTTCTTGAAATATATAGTGTAAAATAATATACATAGTGAAAAAATAATAAGAAATTAGTGTCGGTCAGACCGACACTAACTTTATGAAGACTGACGCTATTTTTTTTTTGCCTTTAGCGTCAGCCTGACCGGCGCTAAATTATTTTTTTAAAAAAAAAATATTTTACCATTAGTGTCGACGCTATTTAATAAAGTTAGCGTCGACCTAACCGACACTACATAAAAAGATGTAAAAAAGAAATTCAACTTAGCATCGGCCTGGCCGACGCTACCCGTTCGTCGTTAAATCACTGATAGTGTAAGAAACACACCCTTTGTAATGGAAATAAAAAACATGAGCAAATTCATTTCGTATTAGTAAACAATACCTAGGAATTTTTTTCAAACCTCGTAACAAACATCGGAAATGTTATACTCTCAACCACTTTTGTGGAGAATAATTTTATAAACCTTGAAACAAAGGGTGCAAAAAAAAAAAACACAAATAGACATGTGGTTAGATATTTTCTGTCACAAATTTTTTAGGGTTCATATGGTTATATATTTAGAAAATAATAGAGCACATTAAAGTTTAATGCACGAATTCATATGAATTTAATTATTAGCTTGTTTGTCTTTTACTTAAATATAATAATTTTGATGACTCAATTTTTATTGTGCAAAACTAATATGCAAATGGACACCATATCTATTAAAATCATAATTGATTTTTTAAAAATAAAAGTTTCTATTATTTTACAAGCCCTGCGAACCATATTTTGGTTAATAATAGTACTTTCTATAACTATTTAAGGGTGAGAGAAACATAATTTTTTTACATTGATAATTTTTAATCTTACATTGTTGATGAAAGAAAAATGAATCAGATTTTTATGCAAACCAATAAATCTTTAATTTTTTAGAATGATTGTCATATATGTGTCTCATAATATGTCCAACATTATTTTTCATTTATAACAATACATGCTTGAAATGTTGGCAAATCCATTTTGAAACGTTAGCATCTTGATTAATAATTTTCTATTTGTTTTTACTATGGTAAATGCAGAATTATTGATTTAAGATGCAAGAAGATTTGAAGCCGGAATTGGATATGATTTTTGATAGCCTTGAGGATGCTTGGAAGTTTTGGGTTGATTATGGCGGAAGAGTTGGATTTAGAGTAAGGAAATAATATACACACACCAAAAAAGATGGCTCAATTTCATCTTGCAGATTTATTTGTTGCAAAGAAGGTTTGCGAAAGCCAGACAAACGAGATTATAAAACAATTAATCCAAGACCGAAGACCAGAACAAATTGTAAAGCAAGGTTGGGACTTAAAAACTTGTGTGTAAAATTGATAGTGCATGATTTTGAGGAGGAACACAACCATATTTTACATATACAAGAAACAACTCATATGTTGCCATCTCAACAAAAACTTTCAGAAGCTCAATGTCATCAAATTGATCTAGCAGATGATGCAGGCCTACAACAAAGAAAGTCATTTGATTTGATGAGTAAAGAAGTGGGAGGTAGAACTAACTTGGGATATACTCGCCTTAATCAAAAGAACTATCTCCGAAAAAGAAGGCAAAAGAGCTTTGTACATGGGGAAGCTGATTATCTTTTGCAATACTTTCAAAGAAAGTTGGTTGAAAGTCCACCTTTCTATCATGCCTATCAACTAGATGTTGAAGATCAAATTACTAATGTCTTCTGGGCAGATGAGGGGATGCTAATTGATTATGGGTATTTTGGTGACATGGTTTCTCCTGATTCAACATATTGCACAAATGGTCTGCGTAGGCCACTAGCAGTGTTCTCAGGATTTAACCACCATCGAAGAGCAGTTATTTTTGGGGCTGCATTATTATATGATGAAACAACAGAGTCATATAAGTGGCTTTTCGAAACATTTCCGGAGGCACATAAATAGAAAATACCCCAAACAATTTTCACTAATTAAGACCAAGCAATGGCAAAAACACTAACTGAGGTTATTCCTGAAACTTACCATGGCTTATGTACATGGCACTTGATGTAGAATGGCATCAAGCACTTAGGCAATTTAATGAAGGGTGAATCACATTCTCTTAGTGACTTTAAGAAATGCATGTATGGCTATGATGATGAAGAACAATTTGAGGAAGGTTGGAGAAACGTCCTTGAAAAGTTTGATGTTAAGGAAAACACTTAGTTGTAAAGAGTGTACTCTGTGAAGGAAAAATGGGCATCTTGTTACCTGAAGAAGGCTCTCACATTGGGAATGCGAAGCACCCAACTTAGTGAAAGTGTGAATGTCGATATTAAAAGTTTTATCAATGTGAATTTGGATCTTATCAAGTATTTTAATCGTTTTGAGGATGATGTAGAAGAAAAGCGGTAAAATGAATTGAAGTGTGAATATGAAGCACGTCAAAAAATTCCAAGACTCAAGAACCCATATTCTGATATCTTGAAACAAGTGTCTGGGATTTATACTCCCACTATTTTTGAGTTATTCCAACATGAGTATGAGTTGTTTGAAGCATGTTCTGTTAAGAGCATAAATGTAAAAGCATCATTTGTTGATTTGTGTTATTGCCATGGTAAAGGATTTGGGAGAATGGAAAGTGTCATTTAATTTGGATAAAAAGACAATTCATTGCTCTTGTTGTAAATTTGAGACATTTGGCTTACTTTGTTGTCATTGTCTAAGAGTCTTTATTCATATGGATGTCAGATTAGTGCCTGAGCAATATATCCTTAAGAGGTGGACAAAGTTAGCAAGAAGTGTGTCTTTACCTAATGCTAATGTTCGTCATGTAGTAGAAGATGCTTAATTGACTTCAACACAACACCGTAGAGACATTTGTCCCCGCCTGATGAGGATAGTTGATGAAACATGTAGGAGTCAAGAAACATACACGTTGTTAAGCAAAGTTACTGATTTATTGGACAAGGAAATGTTAGAGTTTCAAAATAAACAAGTAAGTAATACTTAAGTTAATGAGTTCCTTAGCAATGTTATAGAGATTGCAAGAAACAATGATGGTTCAACACAAGTAAATGGGTTCAAGAAAAAAGAAGGTAGAAAAGGTTCAAAGTGTATAAAAAGCTGGGTAGAACGCCAACTTAGTAAATGGAAGAAAAATGGTGACTCAAGTGCTTCACAAAATCAATAGCTTACTAAGGTATTATAAAATTATGAATTTTACCATGCATTAGCTTACTCAAATACATAAATTCACCTTTTTTTGCATGCAGAACAATGAGAGTAAAGAGGGTTCAAAATTTTTGAAGGGGAGGATAGAGCACAATTCAGAAGTGCCTAATACAAGTGCATCCACATGGCTTAATGATGCATACAAACAACAACAGTCTATGGTAAGCTAATAGAAATTTAATTGAATAAACCGAAAAAAATATTTGGTAATTAATTGATTTTGTCTTCTGTGTAGGCAATCAATGAAATCAATGACATTTCAAGTCAAGTTAGTGTTACTAGTTTTACTAGTTTGTTGATGGTATGTTTCAATAACTTGGATGGGGATATCACAAACATTTCAGCAACTTGCAGATTTTTCTGGTTTTCATGTATGTATTTAAAATATTAACATCTGTCTTTTAAACTGTAGGCACCACTTGATGGGAATATCTCAACTTTGACCAACCCATAAAGATGTAAATTACAAGCTACAACAACAGGCTACTTGCTTTTAAACTGTAGGCACCACTTGCTTTTTGCCTTTAATTATGCACTTCAGTTTATGCATTTTTGTTATTGCTCACTCTTTGCAATTCTGATCTGCCACTTATTATGCAATTGTATTTACAATTCAGATTATGCAGTTCCATTTGACCAATCCTTTTTAGTTTGTGTTGTCAATCTGTTCTATTTACAACACATTATGCTAAGTTTACAACTCAGATTATGCCAATCCGTCTTTTTTAGTTCCATTTGACCAATTCTATTTACAACTCAGATTATGCTAAGTTTAGACAATAACCAGTAACAAGTAACTTGTAGTTGTACACAAAAACAAATGCAATTAGTAACCAACTCAACTTAGATTTGTTACACAAAAGGAATTTAATTTCAAATGAACTGGAGCAGTGAAATATCATTTTCAATTGAAACTAATCTCTATTACAACATTGCAATTACATTTTTCACCCTTTCTGAACTACAAAGACTGGGTGCAAAATCAAGAACTTGGGCAATTCCTAATAATTGCCATAGATGCTAATGGCTTGTGCTAGCTTTGCCTAAAATAAATCAAAGGTCAGAAAAGATCAACAATTCCCATCAGTGTGGCGCAGTTCAGCAAAGATCAAAATTCCCGTGCGGCACAATTACGGAGTAGGCGGCCAGGCAAAGGGGAAGAAACATAGTCACATGGAGAAGCAAGGTCTGAACAACATCATGTAACTCATTCTCCGCGACATGCCCCAACTCCGCTTCCTTTTGCATCTTCGTTCCACTTTCCATCCTTGCTGCTGCCTCAACACTATAACTATCAATTTTTGAGGGAGGGTTTAAGGGATGCAGAGGTACATGACTGGAACGGCTCCGCCTTTATGCTTCTCCCTTGCTATCGCCATCTTTCTTCCCAGCCACTGTTTACCGTTTAGGAGGAGTGGCTCGACACTGTTCGCTGCCACGTTGGTGGTGTTAGGGTCGTATATGGCTCGCCGAGGCGAAACTCCCATCACAGGACGCCTCTGCACAATTTGGATTTAGGGATTTATAGCACACTCGAATTGGAATGACCCCTCTGCTTGCATTATTGTTTAAGATTATTGACCCTGTGATGCATCTAACGACTCCATTTCATTTTACTATGAATTTTTAAAGCTTTAATGTGTTGCTTTTTTTTAACCGTTAGATGAAATATGTGGTTAGGATGAGTGATTGAGAGATGCAAGAGACATTATTGAATGAGAGGATCCGGATTCGTACATAAGCTAATGACAATTGTGAGATATATTATTATTTTATTTGGTGTTGTATATTTAATCAACCAAACAAGTTGTAAGTTGTATGTGAGCTTAACTATGAGTTTGCATTATTGACAATGGTGACCAACTATTTACTTAACTATGAGATTGCCTTGAATAAAAAAAAAAAAGAAAAGGATGAATTTTGAACACTATGCTAACTTATTTTTTTGGTGTACTCACAAATTATGCTTTGCATCAACATATTCTCAATCGAAATGTTATGTTTTGTATTATGTTTTGTGCCATTTATAACAAAGGGTTTACATGTTTGGAGACGTTGTTAATTTGGGACTATGGATTCATGAAGAGATAAAACTCATTTCAAATAATTAATTTAAAATGTGAAAATGGGTATTTGCTCATTCGTCTCTCGTCCTTACTTTGCCCGATGGGGGCTTGATTAGATCCGGGAATGGTGCATGGATAGTTGGGTTCTAAGGATCAATTTCAGGGGCCGAGTGAGCACTTTCTACAAATATGCAACTACATTCAAGGCAATAAAGGAGCCATCGGATGTTGTATGACTATCAATAATACCCTTCGTGGAGGGAACAAGTGTGTTGTTGTCCTTGTTAAGCTTGGTGTTAATTTGGATTCTCCGGCAATGGTGCTTCAGGATCCCCTTCATAGTATTCTCCCTCCTCGACCCGATGATGCTAGAGGGTTACTTTTGATTTCAATTCCTGATTGATCTTAATTATTAATCCTGATTTTCCACACTCAAATTTCATATACTCCGTTATGCATTCATTTTTTTCTATCCGTCTTTTCCTTTTCAATCATATCAACTATCACATTTTTATTTTCCTTCTATTTATTTATTTTTTCTTTTTATTTTTCTCTCCTCCACACCTTTACACTCAATTTTATAATGTAAAAATTTCATATGTATCATCTACACGAGACAATCATGCTCGACCCGAAAACATCACATCATGGTGGGACACTGGGGCTAACTCTCTGGGTAAAGATTTTTCCATATACAAAACTCGAATCCGAAACATTGCTAAATATGAACCAAACATGTAATACTTGAACAACCTTATTGGAAAAAAAATTGATGTAAGAAAATAAGAATTTTAGATTTGTCTACTTTTTACCAACGGGGGCTGGTTCAAGTGGTACATGCTTGATTCCCCTTAAGCAAGGTCTCGCTGAGAGAGCTAGCCCCACCATGATGTGGGTGTTCCCGGCTCGAACAAGATTGCCTCCAGTGGAGGATACCTGTGGTTAAACAAAAAAAAGATTTGTCTACTTTTTTTTATTATTTAATTTTAATTATAAAAAATATTAACCTATTTTTCATTTTATTTCATGTTTTAAACTTTTGTACCAGAAGTAAATAATTTAATATAAAATTATTTTCAATGTTTTTATATAAAATTTTAAGTATATTTTTATAATTAAAATAAAAAAATGAAAGCCGAAAACTTTTCTGAAACTAACGCTTAACCAACAGAAATATACAAATAGTATATGTCTAGAGTTCCTATTGGTTCGGCTAAGTAATTAAAAAAGAAGAAAAATCATCAGCACTCACGAGAAGGGTCTCTTCTCTTTATCCCTTGGCTAAGCTTGGAGGCACAATTCAACATGAAAGGGGTCCTTCAGCTTCAGCTTCAGCTTCAGCTTCACCTATGGAATTCGAATCCACCAAGCTTCCACTCTCTCTCTCCACCCTCCCTCCCTTCTCTCTCCTTCACACTCCATCAACGGACACCCTTCAAGCTCTCAATCTCCGCCACCGTGGAGGAATCCACCGAAACCGAAGAACTCACTGCCAGAGAGAGAAGGCGCCTTAGAAACGAGAGAAGACTGAGCAAGAGTACCACCAACTGGAGGGAAGAGGTGGAAGAGAGGTTCATCAAGAAGAAGCCCAAAAAGGAGAAAAAGTCATGGACCGAGGAACTCAACCTCGACTACCTCGCCAAATTGGGTCCTCAATGGTGGGTCGTTCGTGTCTCCCGGGTCAAGGGTCAGTACACTGCCGAAGTGCTCGCTCGCTCTCTCGCTAGGAACTTCCCCAACATAGATTTTAAGGTTATTCTTCTTTCATCTTCACACTTTGAAAATATCTTCTTCTGGCTTCTCAATTTTAGTTACCAATTATGCATATGAATTGCACTTTAGGTGAATGACAATTAGTTTAGCTTTGGGTTCCTTCTTATTGAAATTGCTTTAGGATTCGTTTGGTTTGGTTTACAATTGAGTGAAATTAACAATTAATTTTTGATAGATTTATAGAAAATAACAGAAAATGAATTATCACGATCTATGATTTAAAATCAATTTCATATAATTAATTTTAATTTGGAAACCAAACATGCACTTAGGAGATAGGGTTTAGAGGGAAAAAGGAAGAGAGGATTTTTTTTTTTTTAATTATTTGAAGTAAATATTTTATAATGAAAAGAATAAAATCACATATTACTATGAACACTAGATAACCCTTTTAATTCAAAATGGAAAATTTCCCATCTCTTTCAAAGAATGGCTGTGTTAATTGGAATTTGGAGCTTGTTGTAGCTAGTAACCACACCAGCTGAGGGGATGAAGAAACAAAATAAACTGATGGATGAATGAGAAATCAGAAATGTCATTACATATAATGTTCGTTTGTTTGTTTATTGAGGTGGTAGTGTTTTTGGTTTTAGGTATATGCTCCAGCTGTCCATGAGAAAAGGATATTGAAGAATGGTTCCCACTCCGTTAAACCAAAGCCTCTGTTCCCGGGTTGTATTTTTTTGAGATGTGTAATGGACAAACAACTGCATGACTTCGTCCGAGAGTATGATGGTGTTGGAGGCTTTATTGGTTCCAAGGTTGGAAATACGTAAGCATCTGCTGCTTGTGTTTAATGTCTGAGAAATGTTAATGATTTCCTTAACAGCATTGGATAAGGAATTAAAAATAGAAAGTTTATATGAATACATAGTGCTACCAATACATTAAATGTTGTATTTTTCAATAATGCTTTTCTATTTATTGATTCCTTAACTATTACCCTTAGGTCACTAGTTGGAAGGACCCTCAATGTATTGCCAATTTTTGGAAGTTATGTCTTTTGCCATTAAGAATTGGATTTGGACAAACAATAGATCAAGTTCAAATCAAACCATGACATGTGCATAGTTTTTTAAAATTCAGCAACATATTTTTAATGAAAAGCTATTTAAAGTTGCAAAAGTATCTGCATATCATTATATGATTTGAGAACATGATGACAAGGATATAAGGAATTTGATCCAAGTGTTGTCTTTTAGAACTTTGTTGCCTGTTTGCTGTAAATCTTTTATGGCAGTTGGTTCTTGTCCAAAGCAAGATTTGTAAAGGTAGTTGAGAAGTTGAATATATGTCTTTAATTGATTGGTTATAATAAAGAGATCTGACCACAATCTTAAAAAATTTCAATCTTGTTTCCCTTGGTTTACCTGACAATATATTAATAATTGATTGAAGTATATTTTTCTTAAAGTTATACTTTCTACTGAATAGAAAGTTTTATAGGTATACTTTCTTTGAGGACTGAGGAATGTTCAAACAGGGGTACCTGATTAAGTTATCATGAATTGAGTGACTACTTCTAACCTTATTTTCCAAGATTCCAAATGGGTGATGGTTTTTTAGCTTTCATATACTTGTAACTATTGATTTCAGATGTTTAAAACATCGTATATCTCGTGCTTCTAATGTATATTTTTCTCCATTCAGCCTAACTGGAAGCTCCCAATTGTTTTATCATTTTCAGAAAGAGACAGATTAACAAACCAAGGCCAGTATCTGATGATGATATGGAAGCAATCTTCAGACAGGCAAAAGAAGAACAAGAAAAGGCTGACAAAGCATTTGAGGAACAAGAGAAGAATGCTGTCCTAAACTCTGCGGTTCCCATTATAGAATTAGAACCAGATGTTTCAAATGCTATTGTCGATTCTAAGCCTAAAAGGGGATCTAGAAAGACTTCTAACCAGCTCACAGCCACAGATGCTGCATCTGCTAAAAAAAGTTATAAACTTTTTGTTCCAGGTTCCACTGTAAGAATTGTATCTGGAACATTTTCAGGGTTTGCAGGCACCCTCAAGAAGCTGAATCGCAAAACCAAAATGGTGAGCTGCTTCCTTAACAATAATAAATCAACATTGATATAAAGATTTTTGTTCAAGAAAAAATGATATACACAACACAAGTGTATGTGGTGAAAATTAAAATGTCTGTGAAGGATGAAAGTATTGAAATGAATTATTTTTTCTCTTCCTTCTTTGAATTAACTCAATTAACCTTCTTCATGCAGGCGACTGTGCTAGTTACTCTATTTGGGAAAGAGAACATAGTAGACTTAGATGTTAGTGAGATTTCTCTAGAGACTAACTGATGCCTATAGATCCTCTCCCCTGATGGTACGTTTCACATTTTCCACTGTACTCATTGCACACATGCACGTACATAACTTATGACAGTGAAATTGAAAAAAAGAACTTTGAAGAGTTGCACACAGCATGCTTTTTCGGTTTTCCCATTTGTGGATGAGGCCAGAATTTGTAAAGAAAATTAAGTGCATTCCTACCTACTAGCTAGTGCATACTTGTGTATTGTGAGTCATGGGAAGTTAAGGAATTTACTCTCTGTAGATTTGTGGGACATGGGTGGAAGCTGTTTGCTGGTGCTTAAACTCCAAAATTGAATATGCTGAAGGCCTAGAATTTGAAGGGTTTTGTGGCATCATGTTTTTTCTAATGCAACTTTCATGACTGAATCCTCCATTCCCTCTGGCTCCATAAAAGGGATTGATATTTTGAATGAACTAGGTGGTGATTAAGAAGCGTGAGTTGGATTTGCTGCCACTTCAACTAAAAACCTATTAGGATGATATGACAGAATTTTCTTATCCCTTGTGTACAAGCTACTTGAATTGTTTCTGAAAATAAACTTTCTTCCAAATTCTGAGACTCAGGAACATTTCCTTCCAACCAATCTTGCATCATCAATTTTGGAGTGCACCAGTGCACCGGGTAAAGTTTTTTTTTTTTTTTTTGGTCAAAGGATCATTCATTGAAAAATGTCAAATGACACTTACAAAGCTTGAGAATGCTAAATAAAGAGTATCACAGCAGTGCACTACAAATCAAAACAACAAATCGGGCACGCATACTCAGATAATGTAAACTATTTAGCAATCCTAATAATAACAACAAAAAAACAAAGTCTCCTATTACACAAAGATACTAAAACAGCCCAAGACATTTTATCTTTTTTTTTTTTTATTTCTTCCGGATCAACACATGTCCAATATCAACTTCAAGCAAAAATCCACAGCATCATCTGGAATCAATCTGAGTAAAACAGCACTGCAAAATGAGCTCTAATGGTGGAAGAGCATTGAAAGCAGCAATTTGAGTAAATCAGTGCTGCAAAATGATGGCTTTAACAGAATCTCACAGAAGAGGAGGGGGGTCAAAGGTTATGGAGATGGTGGCTGAAAAGGGGAGGAAGAGGTGGTGGTGGGATGGAGAAATGAGAAGGAAATGGAAGAAAAAATAACAAAACTCCCACTAAAGAGAGAGGAAAACTCACCTTGAGTGAGTAGAAAACCCTCCCTAGGAGGGAGGGTGCACCGGGTAAAGTTGCCAAACAAATTTTTCTTTTTGGGTCGAAAACACAATTTTATTAGAAGAAAGATTATCACACTCTCTTACATTGAAGACTTGAGCAAGACCATTGTCAAATTTCAACATGGTGTTAAAGCTCACGACTTATAATGCCTTGAGACTAAAACTTAAAGCAAATCATAACTAGATAAACTAAAGTGTTAATTTGGGGTGGTTGTAAGTAGTTTTTTGTTTTTTAAAATTAAAATCAAGTTTTTATAATAAAAAATTAAAAATAAAAACTTTTTTTTATAATTTTGAAAAAAAATTGAAAATGATTTTTAAAATAGTTAAAATCTCAACTTATAGCCTTATATATCAACATGTTCTATTCTAAAATTGAAATTTAAAAATCAAAAATTAAAAACCAGTAACCACATCTAGTCCAATTGGACTTGAGCAAATGTTAGAAAATAAAGTTGCACACGTCACATTGATTAAAAAAATAAAAGAATTAAATATAAAAAGTTGAGGGTGCACTTGTTCATTAGATCTTAGGCTTTTCAAACAAAATTGTTTGGCTATTTTCTGAAATCAATGTATGGAAATTAAGAGCATGTTTGAATGTCTTGTTTTAAAATTATTTTTAAGAAGTATTTTACAAATAAAAATATTTTGAAAAATCTTTGATGAATTTTATTTTAAAAATAAGTTTTGAAAATTTGAGGAAATTTTAGCAATTGTGCCAATAATAGCGTGATAGTAGTAATAGACCCTGAAAGACTGGTAATGGCAGTGGTAATAACAAATAGGCTTAAATATGATTTTAGTCTTTATACTTTTTCATGTTTTTGGTTTTAGTCTACCAACCTTTTTTTTTCTTTGTTTTCATCCCTACTCTCTTAAACTTGTGTTATTTTATTCAACAAGTATGTATCTGTTCAGGACCTCGGTAGCCAAATCATTGACATCTCCGCACCCCAATTACCTTTGAATTGTGTTGAGCATCACTCGAAGGTACCATTCGTATAATATCTTTATCTGTAATATCACTATATTATTGCCTTGTTTTTTTTTTTCAATATATTATTGTCATATTAATTTTAGGTATGTTTATTTAGATTTTTGATAGTGCAAAATCAATTCTACATAATTGATTTTAAATCACTTCCCTCTAATATATTTTGTAATGTTTACCTCATTCATTTTTAACTATTAATTATGTAATTTTATCAACATTATCCAAGTGTTAGAGAACAACTTGGTTAAAGTCCAACCGAATAAGAAAACAAGTTTGAATCTTTAAAAATAAAAAATTACTTTAAAAGAAATAATCAAACAGCTTCCAGATTTTTGAAGTAGAAATACTAAAATAGGTTCCAGATTTGCTTATATAGGCTTGGGATATTGGAAAGTTTAACTACTACCTTTTTCTGAATGATTGCACCCTTTTCAGTTTGCACTCTTTTTTTGAATGAAAAATTATATTTTAGATTTAATTCAATAATTACAAATTTTAAAGTGGTTTTTTGTTAAAATTGTCTAAACAATATAAATCTTCCAAAACCATTTTTTGAATAAAAATATTCTACTATAAATTACTTAATTAAACTCACACTTAATTAAAATAATTGTAAAACACTCAAACACTTAATTTTTTAGAACAAAATAAGATGAAACACATACATAGTAACAATAACAAAGCATTGCGAAAGCGAAATAACGGAAGAAAAGGGGAAAGTGAGACCAATCTATTGGCAAGCCAACCTGTGTGTGGTTGTGACCTTTCAGGCTTTTTGCAATTAATCACAACAAAGGCACAAAGGATAAGAAGATACCAAAGCCAAACAGGTAAGTCCCATTCTCCCAACGTTTGAATTGAAAGATACAATATGACACCGAGATAGGGAATTTATTCCACTATATATATTGGGATATACTTTCAATTTTCAACTTTAGAGGATAATGCTTATTCTATTTTCTATAATTTTCGTAGTTTTTGTACAAGTGTTAAAATGGATCTATAAAGAGGAACAAAGTTAGGTAGTAATTATTTAACACTGTTATAACTTATCACAACAAAGGCACAAAGGATAAGAAGATACCAAAGCCAAACAGGTAAGTCCCATTCTCCCAACGTTTGAATTGAAAGATACAATATGACACCGAGATAGGGAATTTATTCCACTATATATATTGGGATATACTTTCAATTTTCAACTTTAGAGGATAATGCTTATTCTATTTTCTATAATTTTCGTAGTTTTTGTACAAGTGTTAAAATGGATCTATAAAGAGGAACAAAGTTAGGTAGTAATTATTTAACACTGTTATAACTTTCTCTCTTTTTCTCCCAAGAGACATCTCCCACGCCTTTCTCATGAAGGGCTAATCTCCAACAGCATAGCGCTATTTGGATTGAAATATAACATAAGAAAGAAAAATCATGAAAAAGATCATGATACGAGTGTTCTAAAGATACAAATTAAAAAAAAATAATAATAATTTTCTATTAGAATTCTTAGATAAGTATTGCATTTATATCATGCTATTTAGGAAGTATATATATGACTTTTATTTTAATATAAAACCCCATCTTCATTCCTGAATTTGTCATTTTTTTTTTTAACCAAAGTTATCCTCTATGGGAGGCAATTTTGTTCGAGCCGAGAACATCTACATGATGGCGGGGCTAACTCTCCCAGCGGGGATTTTTTCCATTCACAAGACTCGAACCCGAGACCTTGTTTAAGGGGAATCAAACATGTACCACTTGAACCAACCCCCGTTGGTTGTCATCTCTCTTTTGAGTAGTTTTTAAACTAAATTATTTGTATAAATAATTCTCAAAATTTAATTATCTGTCACATTAATCCTAAAATTTTCATAGTTTCCCGTCATATTGGTCCCTGATAATTAATGATTGATTTGACGTTTTTTACAAAAATTAAATGATTATTTATGCAATTAGTTTGATTTGGAGACTAATAGGAGAGAGATGATGTGCTCGAGGATGAAATTTAGGGTTTCCTCCTTTTTTATTATTTTTTTTATCTAGATCACATGTAACCTTCACACAATGGAAACATCCATTTCATTAGAGTTGACAATTTGAGCTACCCAGCCCGACCCGATGTAGGTAGAGGGCTTTATCGGGTTTGGCTAAAAAGCCTGAAAGTTGTTTGAACTTCTAAAATAAGTACCCGAACCTTATGTTTTTGCGAGTAGCACGTTTTTTTTTGTGAGTTTTTGCAGGTTACCTGGCCTTTTACGAGTTTTGTGGGTAGCAGGTTTTATCAGGCTAGACTAAAAATTCTGAGAGTTATTCAGGTTTTTAAAAATTCTGGCATTTTACGAGTTTTAGCAGGTTTTACAGTTTTTTTTTTGCGAATTTTTGCAGGTTACCTGATCCTTACATTTTTTTCGGTTTTAGCGGACCAACCCAGTGGGACTGACCCATTTTAATGGGTCTACATTTCATGATGGAGCTAACTTTTTAGCGGAAATTTTCCAATACATAATACTCAAATCCAAAAGTTTACTTAAAATAAGTCAAATATCAACCACCTGAATAATTTGTTCATTAGTTGATTAAAACTTTAAAATATAGAACTAATGTTCTAGTTCTAAGCGAAGGGGGAAAAAACTCCTAACTGAAAAGACACTTACACTTGTCTCATTCAAGAGAAGCAAGGGGTGGTTCCCCTTATAATATATGATAAACGTGACTCTAGTTAACCACAGGGTTCTTTCAGCTTCATCAGTAATTCGAATCAATATATATTTGTTTTGTAATTAAGTAAAATTAATTTTAAAAATCAATGGTTAAAAATGAGTGATACACATTTATAAAATACATTGAAAAATTTAAAATGAATTATATATGCAAAATTAATTCTAAAATATTCAAAATTTAAACCAAATAGATACAAAGTCTTCCTAGTTCCTACTATCTACATAGTACCTCAGGTTCCTAACTTTCAATTTTAATCGTTAGCTAAATGAGTTTTTCATTAAAACCTAGGTTTGCTTATTTAAATAAAATCTTGAATATAAAAGATAAAAAATTTGATTGATTAGAGGACATTGATACAAACAGTATATTCCCTTGTTTGTCCTGTATAATAGTTGCCATTACATTTTCTTTGTTTATGTCCAGCGCAAATGCTCTGGGAGTTGCGTATAAAAGCGTAGCAAAAGAATCAAACTCTCCTAGAAAGTGTAAATATATGTAAAGGAATTTTACTTTTATACCAGTTCACGGCATTTCATGGGAGGTTCAGTCATAAGGTTAACACTAATGGTATTTGGTTGGAGAGAAATCAAGGAATATAATGGTAGAGGTGCATGAGAATAAAAATCCTTCATTTAATTGGTTCATAAATTTAAAGGGGTAGAGAAAGTAAAGAGAGGGGTTAAAAAATAAAATCCCTAAACTTTAAATTTTATCTCTTTTCTTAGTCTTTGTTTGTTTTACCGTTAACAATACAAAACCATGATTTCGCAGAATTGATTTTAAATCACTTTTGTTTAACGTATTTTATAAAATATGTATCATTCATCTTAATTATCATTCATTTCTAAAATCAATTATAATCAACTGTAAATCAAACAGACACTAAAGTTGGAGAATTTGATGGAAAGGAAAAATAATTTATATTTATAGAGTGTGTTATAAAAATATTCTTTGTTGTTTTTTTTTCTTTCAAAAATTCAAAATTGTTTTTACATATATTATCTTTAACAATCTTATATTACCAATGTTGCTCTATGCTTGTTCATTAGTGCAAGTCTCATTTCTTTTGCTTCTTACATTAGTTCAAGTTATTAGTCGAATAGTAAAATATTTTTATTTTCTCTCTTGTCCCATTAGAGTATTTTAAACGTAGCAACTTATTATATTTATCATTTTATAATTTTTTATATTTTTCCATAAAATCATACCAACCAATGTTTTTCCAATCCAATAACCCTAAAAAATTATTTAAATAGATCCCACAATCTATCACACATATTTTATTATTCATCTCATCAATTTCAATTTAATATATTTCTCTGTCAATTTTTAAATAATAATTAAATATATACTAATTTTTAGTTAAATAAAAATTTTCACATCAAAATTTAAATGCAAAAAATTTAATTCTGTAAAAGAATATTAATTTAATATATTTCTCTGTCTATTATTTATTTATTTATTTATATTTGTGGCTCGTTAACGTATAGTTTCCTTAAATTCTTAATTATTAGAATGTTAATTTGTTATGAGTTGTGAAAAGTTTTAGTGAATACCCAATTTTATCCGGGCTAATATTATTTTAATTTCCGTTTTTGTTAAATTTAATAAATCTCAAAATAAAAATAATAAAGTTTCAATTTCAAAAATAAAAAAATAAAAAACCTAAATTTGTTTTAGTTAAAATAAAAATAAAAATAAAAATCAGAAAAATAAAAATAATGATTCTAAATATTCAGAAAAATTAAAAAAAATAATAAAAAAATAGAAAACAATTTAAAAATCCAAAAATTAGAAGAAAAAAGAAAAGGCTAAAAAAATAATAAAATAAAATATCTTGGAGAGTAGGTTTGAGTTGAGAAAATAAAGGGATGTTAGTTGTTAGTGGGATAATTTGTTGCTAGAAGTGAGAAAATGGGAGAAGTGGTTTTAGGAGGTGGTTGGAGTCAAGATGGTATAAAAAAGCCAGCTACACACTGTTATAGAGGAGAGAGTGAAATGGATAGAAAAATAAAGCTCCCAAACCCAGAAAATTGAGAGGGCACACGGTTACAGCAAACAGAGGTTACATGGAGAAGAAAAGGCTCTATTGGGGGAGAAAGAGAGAGGTATCAAAACACACAGGAAAATCAAACAGAGAGGGATAATCAATATAATTCAGGTTCTTTTATTTCTTCTTCTACTTTGTTTTCTTTGTTGGTGTAGCTTCATTATTGTGTGATTCTTAAATGTTGATGAGTAATTGGTTCTGTTAAATAAATGAAACCTCACCATTGATATAATTGAGCTAATCATTTGTGAGAAATTAAAAGGGAGTTAGCATAAATCAAAGTCCAATGTCAATTTACACTAAGATGTAGAATAAAGAGAAAACAACATCCCAAGGACCAGCAGTCTCAAGCTTTCCCCATCTCACCATGGTGAATCATCGTTGCAACACCCCATGTTGTATCTACCTTGGCTTCACCATTTTCATTTCTATTAAACCTGAAAAGATAGCAAAAATAGTTGCTGAGTTTTAAGAGAATAGGAACAGAGTAAAGGAAAATGAGGAAGAGAGATCAAAACTAGGGAGAATAGAAATATAGCAAATAGAGTGAGATAGAGAGACCATTCCGGAAAACCACCGTCATGCCTCTGTCCCCGCAGTCGCGCCTCCATGTACTTCCTCCGGCCACCGTTCAACCACCACAGCGCCTCGGTCGTACGAATCTGCGGCCTCCGTCCAGCCCCCATCTCCCCAACAACATTTCTTCATCTTCAAGGCGCACATCTTCCCCGCAGCGGCAGTTCCAGCTGCGTCATGCCCGTGACCGTGTCGTGGCCATTGTCGCCCTTGCCCTTTTTCTTCTCGTCACTTCCCCCTTCCTTTTCTCTTTCTCAATTTGAAAGTGTGTGTGTGAATAAGCAAGGGGCGTGGAATTAACCCCTGCTTCCTTTTTCTTTTTCCTTTTTTTTCTCTCTTATTTTTGTTATTAGAATTATTAGATTGGATTAGGTGATTTGTGGTAGGTTGATAATGAAGCTTGGGTTAATAATCTTACGTATGACTTTGGAAGAGTAAATTCAATCTGATGATTTTTGTAATACTAATAAATTTTTTTAGTCATTTCATTTCTTAATTTTAATTTGAATGTCTTGTAAATATATGTAATTATCCTTTTTTTTATAAATATATTAGTTATAATTTTAAAATGTTGAAAAAATAAAGATGCAATAATTTGGTGATATTACGAATAGCATTTCTATCGTTAATATTATTCAAATTATATAGGACTATGGGGTATAGCCATTTGCTAACAAGATAGTCCTCGCAAATTGTAAATTATTTCACAAATAAATAAAAACATTTTTCCTAAAAATAAAACGTTAATGAGTAACATTTCTACCATTAACGGGACTATGGAGTATAACCATTTGTTAACAAAATAGTCCCCACACTTGTAAATAATTTTTAAAAGATAAAAATATTTTTCAAAATAAACGGTGCTACAATTAGCATTTCTAGCAATAGTGTTGTCTTTCAAAAATAAGAAGAAACTCTTTTTACTCAATTTAAAAAATAAATTTTGTTAATAAAATCACTCAATGATCAAGTGATATTGATTGAATAGCAATTCTATCAATTAATATTATTTGAATAAGGAGGGCTCATTGTATAGCCATTTGCTAACAGAAACCCTTCAAGAGTGAATTCTTTTTTAGATCAATCCTTTAAAAAATAAATCAAATAAAAAAAATATTTTTTTCCAAGAATATCATCAAAATCCAAACTCTCAAACAATCAACAAATCAACTTTTCAAAACTACGTGGCTTTGATTTCCCTATTGCAGCTGGGGATACGTAGGAGCGGGAACCGGCCCCGCCAAGCCCAAATAAATATTTTTCTTAATTTTCCCATAATCTAAAAAATAAAAAATGTAAATAAATTTGTAAATAAATAAAAACAAAAAGATTTCTTTTAAAAAGGGGTAAAATAAATATTTTTCAAAAGTTAATAAATTTGCACAATTAATTAGAGGTAACCGTCTTAGGACGGATGTCGTAGGGTGCTGATACCTTCCCTACACATAATCGACTCCCGAATCCAAATCTGGTTTCAAAGACCATTTTTTTAAAGGGTTTTTTCCGATATTTTCCCTCAAAAATAAATATTGGTGGCGACTCCATTGAAAACGATTTTTCAATACCCTTTTCGTTTCGCCGTCCCGTCGTGACCCTGGTTTCGACAAATGGCGACTCCACTGGGGAAATTTGAGAGTCAAGCCTGTCATAATTAATTGTGCAAAGTTGTTGACTTTTATATTTATTTTTCCCCTTTTGTTTTGGTTTTTCTTTTGTTTTACTTTGTATATATATTGTTGTAAATATTTCTCTCCATATCTTTGTAAATATTTTTCCTTGTACGTTATCTGATGTATATTCCTGATATTATAAATATATTATGCTTCAACCCTAGGGTAGAAGACTTTTTCTCTGTATATATTTTGTCTAGTTTGTTTTGCAGATGGGGGTAGTCTTTTAGGAGTTCAGATTGGTATGCTCTCCCGCACACACTTCACAGTCACTTACCTCACACACTTATTGGGCTCTATACCCGAGCTTGTGCGAACCGAGGAGTAGGAGATGTCTCAATAATTGTCAATTGACGGGCTTTATGCTCACTTGACAATAGTTGATTCATCACTCAGATTGTTACCGGTTTCATCGGTTAGTCATAATTGAGATGGGTATCTCCATACTTATGTCTAACTTATGAATCGGGTCCTTTTCTATGTAACAAGGGCAATCTGGGAGCTTTGATCTATAGAAGTCTAGACCCGTCCTTGAGAACCATGCACATTCAATGAGTTTAGTGACCACCAAAGTTAGAGTCATAACCTTAGGGATACCTTTCCATAGGGTTTTACCTAACTTAGGACACATAAGGAGCATATTCCTTCATTTCCTTTCATTCTTCATTGTATATACTTAATGTAGCATTTATTAGTAGGACATTACTTTGCATTCACATAAAACCTTTTTTTTTAAAAAAATAAAAATTGAGACTGGACGGTGATTTTTTTTTCAAAATAAAAAAAATAAATAAAAGACATTTTCTTCTCTGTCGTCTTTAGTTAGATATGTCATCAGACACTAAAAAAGAAAAAAACTCATGCATAGGGAGTTATTTCTTCCATTCTCTTTCACTCTCCATTGTCATGTTCAGTGTGACATTTAACAATATGGCACATCCATACATGAAAGTCCTTATTTTTTTTCTAAACCCAAAAAAAATATATCTTTATTTGCATTGTCGTGCATCTCATACATTTTCCATGTCATGGTTCCCAATTTTGTTAGAAAAAAATAAGATTCATTCATCCATTAACATAACATTTCTTTTTAGAAAAATAAAAGAAAATAAATTGATGATGAAAATCTTTCTTTTACCAAAAAAAGAAAAAATTGTTTATTAACATTATCATGCATCCCATATATCATTCATCCATATGATAATTATCCTCAACCATATCATTATTGTGTTATCTCATATCGCAAAAAAAAAAACAAAAACAAAAAAATCAATTCTCTTTTGAAATTGTCATGCACATCACATCTTTTGAACACATCATAATTATCCTTAGTTAGATATGTCATTATTTAGTTCTTTCATGTCTAAAGAAAAAGAAAAAAATAGAAAGAGAAGAAATAAAATTTATGCATGATCATATGATCATGGTTGCATTTGTCCATAATCTTATAAAAAAGAAAAGTCAAATTTCATTTTTTAGAAAACAAATAAATTGAAGTGGAAATTTTTCTTTTTTCAAAAAAGTAAAATAAAAGAAAAGTAAAAAAAAAAGAGTTCTCCACTAGCATCCCATACCCAATTATCTTCAGTTATATCATTATCGCACAAAAAAATCCAAAAAAAATCAATTCTTTTGAAATTATCATGCACATCATGCATTTTTTGGACACATCATAATCATCCTTGGTTGGCTATGTCATTATTTAGTTTTCTCATGTCTAAAAATAAAAAAAAAAAAGAAAAAATTCATGCATGTTCATATGATCATGGTTACATTTGTCCATAATTTTACCAAAAATAAAAGTCAAATTTCATTTTTTAGAAAACAAATAAATTGAAGTGAAAATATTTCTTTTTTCAAAAAAAGAATAATAAAAGAAAAGCAAAAAAAAAGTTCTCCAGTAGCATCCCGTACATCTTATCTTCAGCCATATCATTATTGTGTTATCTCGTGTTCTCCTTTAATAATGTCATTCACTCTATGCATCTTTCAATATCATTAGTTTGTAATGTTATTGTTATCATTTAGTTCTATCATATCTCATAAAAAAAAAACAAAACAAAGTTCATGCATCTTCACTTACATTGACCATAATAATTATAAAAAAAAAGGGTGTGTTGCATCTACATAAATTTTAAAGGCATAGTAGGTTGTATTCCTCTTGCATGATAACATTCTCATCCTAATAATATGTTTTGCCTTTATAAAAAAAAGAAAGAAAGAAATCCATCAAGTGATTGTTTCCTCATCACACTTACAAGACTTGTGCCAAGCAAGAATCATGGATGGACTTGAACACAATCAGGGGAAGTTGAGAGGCGACTTCAACAAGAGGGGCAGATGACAAGATTTTGAGATTATTGCAAAAGGGAGAGAATCTCTCAGGGGTAAATAGACAATCATGCCTGCTCTTCCACCAAGCTCTAAGTGCACATGTAGTTTAATAGATTGAATCCTCAAGGGACATTGGTTCCGTTGGCAATGCATTCATCCGTCCAACACAACCCAGCCACCCATCACCAATCCTCAAGGAACCCAACATCCACCATATGGTCTTCCACTCATCTATACATCACCGTAGTCCACAAGCCCACAAGATGATAGCCCACCAGTTTTAACTTCCAAACTTGAAGCCCAATCCATCCCAACCACCATAGTCTGACCCAAACTCATGAAGAAGCCTCGCATACCATCATTTCCTATTTTCCTACCATGTCAATTCCACCCAACCATGCACCTGTTCTAAACACCAACCCCCCAAGAGACTAATACATCAGTGGTGACTCTAACATCCGAGCCGCAAATTACCTCTCAGCCACACCACTGCCCATCTACATGACCATAGGGGAGCCCTAATCCTCACAAACATGGATGACAAAGATCTCCAGTATCCCATGAATTCTGACAAAATACTATGCTCAAAAACAAAAAAGAAAAAAAACAAAAGAAGAAAAAAGAAAGAAAAGCTCGCTAGGTTGAAAATCCGAAAGGATGACCTAGGCAAAAGTTAGAGCGACCCGCTGAGTTGAAAACTCGCAAGAGCAGCTCAGGCAAAAGTTAGGGTCAAGCAAAAAAAGGTGTTGTGTTGAGATCATCAACCGGGGCAAACTATTTGCGGAGATCGTGCACAGGGGCAAAAGATTTGACAGGATTATCAAGAGAAGTGGTGTGCCAGAATCACAAACTAGGGCAATTGCAAATTAGTGGTATATGAATGTGGAGCATAGTCATGTTCATTGTTGCAAAGATGACTCACAGCTCAGTGGAGGCAGTCATTACAAGAAAGTCCTTTTTGGAAACAAGGCAAAAGGGAGGCTTAGGCCTTAACATTTGATCATGAGTAATCCACCCAAAGATACCACATCATATCCCCAACCATACTCTTAAATGATTCTTGGTTACCCTCCACCTTCACACCACCTCAACCCAATCGATCATGAAGCCAAAAGCCAAAAGCCAAACCCTAGCCCAGACCAAAGAAGGCCAAACAGCCACAAAAAAAAAGGGGGAAGAAACTTTTCCAGTTGACCCATGACTCAAATTGAGTCGATATCCCCCTTACCTGCAACTCATTCATTGTCCTTCACCCACCACCTCTAGTTGGGCCACTGCATCCAAAAGGGTATGATGACCCAAATGACACATGTATGTTGTGTTGTGGAGCTTTAAGGAAGTCAATCCCAATCTTCTCCCAGATTAAGGAAGTGCCAGCAACAAATGCTATCAAAGCTCAACAATTGGGAGTTTTTCAAATTTCCTATGGTTTTTAGGGTTTGTCAAAATAATTTTGTAATACTTATCCTATTGCTCTGCCCAAGGCTTTAGGATGACTGTTGTATATAGGGTGCAAACACATTTGTTTTTCAGCATATGTTATAAAAAAATGCATGTTGAATTTTCCAGTTCCTTACTTCAAGCCTTAATCTCATTCATTTCATTTCTTCCTTGTGCCATTGTAAATAATGTAAATCTGCATGTATTCCTCTCATGAAAGTGTTAATGTCTCATCTTGCAATTTTGATAGTCCGTCAATCATGCCAATAAAGATGTTGAAAATGATGGGAAAATTCTTTGAATTGTAGCATAGGTTTGTCAACAACAAGGAAAAGGCCCCCCTGAATTTTGAAGATCAAGATGTGTATGAAAGTTGTGTATCCTTGAGATGATTTCTCTCTTAGTTCGTGATTTTGAGGGTAGTTGATGAATCAGGATTTTAGTCTCAAAATTAAAGTCCGAATATGAGCAATCATAATTTGAAATGATGATGGTCATCTTTCTCTTCCAAAAAAAAAGAACAATTCAATATCCCTAGTTGTCCCCCTTTGAGCCTAAATTTTCCTTTCAATTAATCCTGGACAAGGATCACCCCACATTGGGGTTGGTACAAAGTGAAGTCAACTTTTGTCAATAATTTGTTAAGTCAAAAGAGTCAAACAAAAAAAAAGAAAGAAAAGGAAAATAGAAAAATAAAAAAGAAAAAAAAAGCATAAAAGAAAATAATGATCAAAAGTGGTATAGTTGTTGACTTCAAAAATCTCAGTTAAACACTTACATTCATGTAAGAAAGAGAATCGATCCTTGATCCCTTGAACCCTTAAACGCTTGTTTGGGCCTACTATATTCTTCCTTTCATACCCATTAGCCCTGACCACATTACAAGCCTTGTAAAGTCCATTCGAATCAATGAAATGATTGCTTTCATTTTCATGGTTGTTATTTTGAGATCAAAATGTTTAAAATGGGTGGTCAATGGCCAAAAAAATAGAGGAAGAAAGAAGAAAAAGTGGAAAGAAAAGTAAAAATAAATAATCAAGAAGACATAAGGGCCCGTTAGGTTGAAAACCCGCAAAGGCAACCTAAGCAAAATTTAGGGCAAGAAGAGAGTGTAATGATGACAAAATTGGGGCAAGTAGGTTGTGGAAGTATACAAAACTGGGGCAAACAAACGGCCGAAACCCAAAAGATTGAAGTCATCTTCGAATACACTGGGGTAAATACAATGTTTCAAGCATATGAGACTGGGGCAATCCCCATCTTTGGCAATTGGTTGATGGATTTTCGAAATTCAAACATGAGGGACTAACACTTTTCATCAGAAAACATCACTAAAAAAAAAAAAAGAGCCTTTACCTCTGTCACCACCTTTTGTAAATCCTCTCACTTTGTAAATATTACCCATTTTGTAAATATGACAATCTCATTTTTGCTTTCACCCTTTTGGTTAATTCAATTTGCATTTTATGGTGAACATATACTGAAAGGAGATTTGGGTTTACACTTGAAAAGTATTACATTTGTTTTGACAATTCTAAAAGTCATGAAAAAATTTGATGAACTCTCAAAAGCCGCAGTGGAAAATATTAACCAGATCCCTAAATCAGTGATAAAAGGCCTAGAGCAGCTCACTTCAGAAGGTGTCTAGTCAGAGGCTAAGGCGTGAATTGAACCAAAGGCCCATAACAGATCAGAAGAAAAGTCCTTGATCATCTATGAATCTTGGGGCACTTGCCACTGTAAGGGTTGAGGATTCAAACAATAAAAGATTAAGGTTAATCAAGTTCAAATCAAGTGAAAATAATAAACAAGGATGTGATGTTCGTTATGTATTTTGCATAAACATTTTGGCATCAATTGTCATCAATCATTCATCTACATACATACTTGTATTGTCATTACTTTCTGCATGCATCTCGCATCATCTAATTTCTCTGTGCATCATCATCATCATCATTCTTATCATCATCATCCTTGCTTGAGTTTTACTCTCTGTGCATCTCACATTCTTTGCATCATGCATATCAATGCAAAGTTTAAACTCGCATTTTTTGGGTCCTCGCACCCATCTCAGATCAATTCCTTGGCAATTCTTTGGGTTCACATACCCATTGCACCCTCAAGGTCCCCGTACCCATCAATTTCAATTCCTTGGGTTTCGTACCTGTCACATACCCATTGAATCCTCAAGGTTCACAAACCCATTGCATCTCAGGGTCCAAGTACCCGCCATGTTTTATTCTTTGGGTTCACATACCCATTGAATCCTCAGGGTCCACATGTCCGTCAAGTTCTATTCTTTGGGTTCACATACCCATTGAATCCTCAGGGTTCACAAACCCATTGCATCTTAGGGTCCAAGTACCCACCATGTTTTATTCTTTGGGCTCACATACCCATTGAATCCTCAGGGTCCACATACCCGTCAAGTTTTATTCTTTGGGTTCACATACCCATTGAATCCTCAGGGTTCACAAACCCATTGCATCTCAGGGTCCAAGTACCCGCCATGTTTTATTCTTTGGGTTCACATGCCCATTGAATCATCAGGGTCCACGTACCCATCAAGTTCTATTCTTTGGGTTCACATACCCAATACATCCTTAGGGTCCAAGTACCCGTCAATTGCAATTCTTTGGGTTCACATGCCCAATGCATCCTCAAGGTCCACGTACCCATCAAGTTTTATTCTTTGGGTTCACATGCCCATTGAATCATCAGGGTCCACGTACCCATCAAGTTCTATTCTCTGGGATCACATGCACATTGAATCATCAGGGTCCTAATACCCAAGGCATTCCTTTGGGATCGCATGCCCATTGAATCCTCAGGGTCCAAGTACCCGTCAACTTCAATCCTTTGGGTTCACATGCCCATTGCATCTTAGGGTCCAAGTACCCGTCTTCTATTCTCTGGGATCACATGCTCATTGAATCATCAGGGTCCAAGTACCCATCAACTTCAATCCTTTGGGTTCACATGCCCATTGAACCATCAGGGTCCACATACCCATCAAGTTTTATTCTTTGGGTTCACATACCCATTGAATCCTCAGGGTCCAAGTACCCGTCAACTTCAATCCTTTGGGTTCACATACCCATTGAATCCTCAGGGTCTTCATTCCCGCCAACTTCTTTTGGGGTCCTTGTACCCGTCGATGGCAATTGCTTGGGTTTCGTACCCATTGCATCACTAGGGTCCTCGTACCCATTGCAGTCCTCAAGTCCCTGTGCCGGTTGCATTTCAGGTCCGCGTACCCGTTGCAATCCTTAAGCCCAGTATCAGTCTGACACTCTTTTTACTTTTCTGTCTCAAAGCCCAGCATCGGCCTGGCACCCTTTTTACTTTTCTGTCTCAAAGCCCAGTATCGGCCTGGCACCCCTTTTACTTTCCTGTTTCAAAGCTCAGTATCGGCCTGACACCCATTTTACTTTTCTCTTTCAAAGCCCAGTATCGGTCTGACACCCCTTTTACTTTCCTGTTTCAAAGCCCAGTATCAGCCTGACACCCCTTTTACTTTTCTGTCTCAAAGCCCAGTATCGGCCTGACGCCCTTTTACTTTTCAGTCTCAAAGCCCAGTATCGGCCTGACACCCTTTTTACTTTTCAGTCTCAAAGCCCGGTATCGGCCCGACACCATTTTTACTTTTCAGTCTCAAAGCTCAGTATCGCCTTGGCACCCCTTTTACTTTCCTGTTTCAAAGCCCGGTATCGGCCCGACACCCTTTTTACTTTCCTGTTTCAAAACCTAGTATCGGCCTGGCACCCATTTTACTTTCCTGTTTCAAAGCCCAGTATCAACCTGACACCCTTTTTACTTTTCAGTCTCAAAGCCCAGTATCGGCCTGACACCTTTTTTACATTTCAGTCTCAAAGCCCGGTATTGGACTGACACACAATAACATTTTCAGTCAAGAATTCAACACTTGTTTGGAATCTTGTCCTTTTATCATCGCTTTGGATATTTCAGTCCACGGTGTTGATTTTTCTTTATTAAAGTCCTTGCACTTTGTGTTAGCCTTCGGATAAAATTGATTCACTTCTTTACCTATTTCTTATTACCATAATCTAAAAAACATTGTTATTTAGATTATTTAATAAGAAATATGTAAAGAGGGGCAACTGTGAATACCCAATTTTATCCTGGCTAATATTATTTTAATTTCCGTTTTTTTTTTAAATTTAATAAATCTCAAAATAAAAATAATAAAGTTTCAATTTCAAAAATAAAAATAATAAAAAAATAATAAACCTATATTTGTTTTAGTTAAAATAAAAATCAGAAAAATAAAAATAATGATTCTAAATATTCAGAAAAATTAAAAAAAGTAATAAAAATTAGAAAACAATTTAAAAATCCAAAAATTAGAAGAAAAAAGAAAAATCTAAAAAATAATAAAATAAAATATCTTGGAGAGTAGGTTTGAGTTGAGAAAATAAAGGGATGTTGGTTGTTAGTGGGATAATTTGTTGCTAGAAGTGAGAAAATGGGAGAAGTGATTTTAGGAGGTGGTTGGAGTCAAGATGGTATAAAAAAGCCAGCTACACACTGTTATAGAGGAGAGAGTGAAATGGATAGAAAAACAAAGCTCCCAAACCCAGAAAATTGAGAGGGCACACGGTTACAGCAAACAGAGGTTACATGGAGAAGAAAAGGCTCTATTGGGGGAGAAAGAGAGAGGTATCAAAACACACAGGAAAATCAAACAGAGAGGGATAATCAATATAATTCAGGTTCTTTTATTTCTTCTTCTACTTTGTTTTCTTTGTTGGTGTAGCTTCATTATTGTGTGATTCTTAAATGTTGATGAGTAATTGGTTCTGTTAAATAAATGAAACCTCACCATTGATATAATTGAGCTAATCATTTGTGAGAAATTAAAAGGGAGTTAGCATAAATCAAAGTCCAATGTCAATTTACACTAAGATGTAGAATAAAGAGAAAACAACATCCCAAGGACCAACAGTCTCAAGCTTTCCCCATCTCACCATGGTGAATCATCGTTGCAACACCCCATGTTGTATCTACCTTGGCTTCACCATTTTCATTTCTATTAAACCTGAAAAGATAGCAAAAATAGTTGCTGAGTTTTAAGAGAATAGGAACAGAGTAAAGGAAAATGAGGAAGAGAGATCAAAACTAGGGAGAATAGAAATATAGCAAATAGAGTGAGATAGAGAGACCATTCCGGAAAACCACCGTCATGCCTCTGTCCCCGCAACCGCGCCTCCATGTACTTCCTCCGGCCACCGTTCAACCACCACAGCGCCTCGGTCGTCCGAATCTGCGGCCTCCGTCCAGCCCCCATCTCCCCAACAACATTTCTTCATCTTCAAGGCGCACATCTTCCCCGCAGCGGCAGTTCCAGCTGCGCCATGCCCGTGACCGTGTCGTGGCCATTGCCGCCCTTGCCCTTTTTCTTCTCGTCACTTCCCCCTTCCTTTTCTCTTTCCGTCTTTCTCTTTCTCAATTTGAAAGTGTGTGTGTGAATAAGCAAGGGGCGTGGAATTAACCCCTGCTTCCTTTTTCTTTTTCCTTTTTTTTCTCTTTTATTTTTGTTATTAGAATTATTAGATTGGATTAGGTGATTTGTGGTAGGTTGATAATGAAGCTTGGGTTAATAATATTACGTATGACTTTGGAAGAGTAAATTCAATCTGATGATTTTTGTAATACTAATAATTTTTTTTAGTCATTTCATTTCTTAATTTTAATTTGAATGTCTTGTAACTATATGTAATTATCTTTTTTTATAAATATATTAGTTCTAATTTTAAAATGTTGAAAAAATAAGGATGCAATAATTTGGTGATATTACGAATAGCATTTCTATCGTTAATATTATCCAAATTATATAGGACTATGGAGTATAGCCATTTGCTAACAAGATTGTCCTCGCAAATTGTAAATTATTTCACAAATAAAAAAAAATCCTAAAAATAAAACGTTAATGAATAGCATTCCTACCATTAACGGGACTATGGAGTATAACCATTTGTTAACAAAATAGTCCCCACACTTGTAAATACTTTTTAAAAGATAAAAATATTTTTCAAAATAAACGGTGCTACAATTAGCATTTCTAGCAATAACGTTGTCTTTCAAAAATAAAAAGAAACTCTTTTTACTCAATTTAAAAAATAAATTTTGTTAATAAAATCACTCAATGATCAAGTGATATTGATTGAATAGCAATTCTATCAATTAATATTATTTGAATCAGGAGGGTTCATTGTATAGCCATTTGCTAACAGAAACCCTTCAAGAGTGAATTTTTTTTAGATCAATCCTTTCAAAAATAAATCAAATAAAAAAAATCTTTTTTCCAAGAATATCATCAAAATCTAAACTCTCAAACAATCAATAAATCAACTTTTCAGAACTACGTGGCTTTGATTTCCCCATTGCAGCTGGGGATACGTAGGAGCGGGAAGCGGCCCCGTCAAGCCCAAATAAATATTTTTCTAAATTTTCCCATAATCTAAAAAATAAAAAATGTAAATAAATTTGTAAATAAATAAAAACAAAAGGATTTCTTTTAAAAAGGGGTAAAATAAATATTTTTCAAAAGTTAATAAATTTGCACAATTAATTAGAGGTAACCGTCTTAGAACGGATGTCGTAGGGGGCTAATACCTTCCCTACACATAATCGACTCCCGAATCTAAATCTGGTTTCAAAGACCATTTTTTTAAAGGGTTTTTCTGATATTTTTCATCAAAAATAAATATTGGTGGCGACTCCATTGAAAACGATTTTTCATACCCTTTTCGTTTCGCCGTCCCGTCGTGGCCCTGGTTTCGACAGTTTTGATTCTCAATAATGTTTTCAACAACTCCCATGCCCCGGCCCCCAGAAAAGTCATAATCTTCATTTGATTTCAACATTTCTTTTTTGGTCATTATTTTATATGTATTACTAAGAAAGTAATATATATATATATATATATATATATATATATATATATATATATATCATTTGATAGAGAGATGTAACCTGTTCAACGTGCACACTAAGTCACTAACTTAGGTCGGCCATAAATGTTACTAACATAAACATGCTAACAAATATGACATGACATTGAACCAATATCGTGAGCTTCTATACCTAGAATATGAATTGACCCAAAAACAGACATAAACACGTCAATAAAAAGTTTTTCATTTTGCATTTTGAAGTTTAAACAGAGTATTCAGTATTCTAGCTAGTTTAATTTCTTACCTTAAAAGGAAAAAAAAAACACATAATTAACATCCCTTGATATTAACAATGCCATATGTTCATAAAAAGATTTTTAATCAACTACAATGAGATGGAAACCTAAATTTGTTAAAACATGTGACTTATACATAATTCAGAGCTGTTATTGTATGTATACTATACACAACACGTACGAAGAGTATAGAATAGGCGAATCTAAGGGATGGTTTGATTTTAGAAAATATTTTCTGTTTATATTTATTATTTTCAATTTTAATTATTGTTCACGTCTGGTGTTCAGTCCAACTGTAAAAATATTTTTAGTTTTATTTATAAAAATATTATATAGTTTTCATTTTATTTCATGTTTTCAAAATTTTGTATAGAAAATGATAAAAATAATTTTATATTAGTTTCCTTTTTTCTATATAAAACTTTTTAATATGAAATGAAATTAAAATTGACATATTTGTAATTCAAACTAAAAAATAGAAAATAAAGGTGAAATATATTTTCTAATGATATATATTTTATGGAGCCGTTTACTTTGAGAAAATATTTTTTTTATTTTTTTAATTTTAATTATAACAAATGTCAACATGTAATTTCATTTTATTTCCTTATTTTCAAAGTTTTATACAAAATCAATACAAAGTTATTTTTACTATTTTCTACACAAAATTTTGAACATAAAAAGTAAAATAAAATATTAAGAATTAATATTAAAAATATTTTAATAATTAAAACTATAAAAAATTAAAACAAAAAATATTTTCTCATAATAAATTACCTTAATATCACTTATAAAAATGTTTTGGTGAAATAATGGTCGTATTTTATTTTTGCTCTCTGCCAAGGACACTTTGAATGTCATCACTTATCAGTAGGCTATGTAGGATTCATCCAGTTCACCAATCACACCAATTAGCAATTTCGATTAAATTGCAATTCAGTTTACTAGGTACGCTATATATAATTCATTCAATTATTTAAATTTAATATTTCATGACAATTCAGATAAAAATACATATATTAAGAAAAATAATTAATGCATTGATTTTCAAAAAATTATTCTACAAGATTACGAGTTTACCCTTATATAAAATTAAATTCCACTACCATGATAATTGTGTCATTATAAAACCTTTAACAACCAATATGGACAAATATGAGAAAAAAATAATAAATGTTTTTAGATTTGTGTACTTTATCTTATAAATAAAAGAGTAAACCAGCATATCGATCTTAACTTTTTTAGGATCATCCAATTTAGTCCCTAAGAAATAAAAAACCTCAATATAGTCCCTGACTTTTTGCTTTTTCTGTCACTATAGTCCAACTGTGTGTTTCCGTTTAATTTTTTTTACAACGTGTCACGTTTAGTGACAATCTGTCACACTGTTTGTCACTATAGTGTCCACTGTGGTACAAAAATGATGTGATTTTGTCAAATTTATAGCTTGAAAGACTTCAAATCCAACTGTTGTGTGCTTCTTTATTCTCCCTTTTTCTCTCTTCTCCCCTTCTTCATTGGAAGGTTTCAAGAGGAATGACGTTATTTTTGTGCCCCGATGGCAAATAGTGTGATACGTCATAAAAAAATTAACAAGAAACACACAATTGGACTATTGTGACAGAAAAAGTAAGAAGTCGGGGACTATATTGAAATTTTCTATTTCTTAAAGACTAAACTGCATGATCCTAAAAAAGTCAGGGACCAATTTAAAGTACAATCATAAAAAAGTTTTAAATATTTTCTTATAAATAACACCAATAAGAATATTGATATTTGATTATAAAAAAGCATTTTGTGCTTGTTTGTTTTAAATTATAGTAAAACAAAACCATGGTTTTGAAAAGTAATTTTAAATCACTTTCGTGCAACGTACTTCGTAAAACATGCATAATCCATCTCAATCATTCATTTCTAAAATCAATTATACTCAATTGTAAACCAAACGGACAAAAAGTCTTGTTTCGCCTATGGCGAACCCAAGGACATGTGCTCCCCACTTTGCTTTCGTTTGACATTTTATCCAAACACGTGTCAAGAGCATAACCCTGTTCGGTTTTAGGCCACATCTGAAATACTTGAAGACAGGGGAAAAAAAAAGTCAAGTAATATATTTTCTTTGTTTGAATGAGTATGGACACTTCTAAAAGTTTAATTTTGATTTATTGTTCAGTGTAAAATTTTTATGTTATTATTTTATAATCTAAAACTCTGAAATAATTATTAGTTTGTTATAAAAATCTTATTTTGATATAATGAAAAAAAAAACAGAATATTGGATTGAATTGTAGTTTTAATCTCTCACAATTTAATGGCAATTTTTAATAGAGAATTTAATTTAATAACCAAATGGTAATTAAAATCTGTTTGTAAATTGTTTATACCCCAGCTAATCCCTAAACCAAAAACTAAAATAAACCATGATTAATCACACAAACAAAAATCTTTGATGCTAATTTTTTTTAGCTTGAGAAATAAACTTATAAACATATCGACCAAACACTCGAAGGATGATATGTTATAGGTGTGACTCCGTGAGTGAAGCAATGTCAAAATTAGGGGTGTAACAGGGTCTGGGTTGGCCCGCGAACCCGGTCAACCCGAGTGTGTTTGTGTGGATTGGGTTGGGTCCATGGTTTGGGTCGGTTTGCTTTTGTTAAACCTGATCATCTTCGGGTCGGGTATCGGGTTGGGGGATTTTAAACCCGTGAGACCTAACCCAACCCGAAGCCCACACTTCCATTTAATATAAGCAGCAGTAGCTCACTCTCTCTTTCCTTTTTTCAAAAATATTTGCCCTAGCAGAGCCGCCCCATCTTCTCTTTTCTTAGATTTTCTTTCACGCCTCAACGATTCTCTCTACAGAGGCCGCAATGGTTGATAAAAGGGCACGGTGGAGGCACGCTCTGCAGCTGTACCAGGATGAAACTCACCACCAGAGCGTGGCAGACAGCGACTAGCACCACACCAGAGAAGCGAATTGCGTCGGAGGGGAGACGGTCGAGATTTGCGGTTGCGGCGATGGAAGGGAGGAGGAGGAAGGTGCGTTCTGAATTTGAACTAGTGGGGTTGAGATGGGTAAGGAAGAAGATGGATGAACCACAATTTGGACTTCGTATGAGGGGGAGCAAAATACATGCAGCTTGTGAAATCTAGTGATGAAAACAGTGATGCATACACCGAGTTTGATAGGTCCAGCAAAAATCAACAAGGCAGCTTGTGAAACTTGGTGAATGGTGCAACAACAAAAATCCTCTCCTCTTTCTCTGTGCACCTTTTTGTTCTTTTCTTACCCGACTACTCGACCCGAACCAACCCATTAAGTGTCGGGTTGGTTTGGTTCGGGTTGTATAGTGAAAAATGAAAAATCGGAACCAACCCAACCCGGGATAATTTGATCGGTTCAAACGTGTAAATACCTCAAACCCGACCCGACCCGACCCAATTACACCCCTAGTCAAAATATATAATATAATTCGAGTAACCTGACACTTTCGTCCTTGACTTATATAGCGTCTTGCACATTCGTCCTCGAGTTTATAAAACCCCTATATTAGTCCCTAACATTATGCTCCGTCTTTCACTTACATCCAAACACCTAACTTCCGTTAATTTGATGATGATATGTCACTTAACATGACACTGTGCACTCAAAACGATGTCATTTTTGTAAAATTAATAGTTTCGATCAGTCGGGAAGGCTCGAAGGTCGACTAGTCAGGAAGGTTCGAAGGTCGGTCGACCAGGAGGTTGAAAGGTTGGTTTACCAGCCTTACAAAGTTCCTGCCCGACCAGGAAAGAAGCTGGAGGGTTGGCCAACCAGCCTTGCAGAGTTCCTGACCGACCTTGTAGCATTCTTGGCTGACCGAAGCTATTAATTTTACAAAAATGACTTCGTTTTGGGTGCATAGTGTCACATCATCATGAAATTAACGGAAATTAGGGTTTGAACATAAGTGAAAGATGGAGCGTAATGTAAGAGACTAACGAAGGGGTTTCATAATCTCAAAAATAAAAGTTGAAGACATTATATAAGTCAAGAAAGTTGTATAAGTCAAGAAAGAAAGTACCAGTTTACTCAGTATAATTATTTGTGTTTTCTTTTTAAGTCAATATAATTCTTTGTGTTGGGTTAATAACGAACAAGACAAAGAAACAGGAAGTGTTTTAAACTTTTGAAGGGTCATCTTCGCCAATGTCAAAGTGGGCACAGTGTACAAGCACACTTCACCCTCACCCCCCACTTGCTCCATGTGTAATGCAAAACAAGAAAGTGCCTCGTGGAGGATTTACATGGTAATAATACACATGAAAAGAAAATGAACCCCTCTGCTCAAAAGTGGAATCCTATCTCCCTATCTACACTACGTTTTTCTTGTATTAGGCATTTGTCAACCTCGCACAACTTTTTCATATTTCAAAATTAATAATTATATAATTTCTTTTACTTTTAACGAAAACAATGATATATATGATTAATATGGAGTGACATCTGTAACGGATCCATAAATTTTATACCGTAGAGACAATAGTTACACACATATATAATTTTTTAATAATAAAAATATTAAATATCTATTTAGTTTACAGATGAATAAAATTGATTTTAAAAATCAATGATTGAGATAAATGATACACGTTATACGAAATACATTAGATGGAAGTGATTTAGAATCAAATCTTCAAAATCATGGTTTTACAATTTCAAACAAACGAGTTATAAATTCTTGCATGACACAACTAATATCCCAATATATGTAATTTTAAAAACAAATTAAAACTTTTGTGGGGCAATTGCCCCAAAAAAAAAAAAGCAATGTAGATTCATCCCTGAGTGAGACATCCAATACCCCAGCGAGTCTAAAGTGTCCATTCTTTTATTTTAAATTTACATTTAATTAGTGAGACATGCCTGCTTGGATCAACTTCAGCTGTTTTATTTCTCTAGTAGTATTAATTATAAAATAGCAAGGAATTGATTACTTAATTTTAGCTACAAAATCATAGTTAATTAGTTATTTCATAACTAATTTTGCGACAGAGTGTTAAATAATTGGAAGGATCCAAGTTGAGTTGTAGGCTATTAGCCCCATTTTTCCATAAACAAAAGTAATGAGTGCACAAGTTTTTATTTATTTTACTCATGTATTCTTATGTAAGTTATTAGATAATATTTTAATTTTATTATGATTTTGGCTGAATCTACTATAACATTTTTAAATAATTATCTTTTTTCTTTGGTCAGATTTTTTAATAATTATCTAAATTATATGAATATATTGTATAATTTATATATTTAGATAATATTATTTTAAGTTGTAAAAAATTAATTTAAAATTGTTTAAAAATTAAAATTTGAAAATTTACAACTATCTCGAACAGAGGCTAAACTAATAGACGTTGGTGGATTCAAATCACATTTAACAACAAAGAGATTAAACTAAATATTAATATCTATATAAAAACACAATTCTTAATTTGAAACAAAAACATATATAGTAAATTAGAAAAAAAAATGACCAAAAAAACTTCCTTGAGGGTGTGTTTATATTGAGGGTTTTGGGGGAAAACTGAGGAGATGACAATTTTTATTTTTAAATTAAGAAAGTTATTTAATATTTATAAAATAACTAAACAAAAGATTAAAATATCAAAATTATGTTAGTCTATCTTGGAGATATTTAGATTAAATACGGAAAGGAAGAGCTAGCTTTGCCGCACCTAGAGGTGTTATCCGACTCGAACAAGATTACCTACCGTAAAGCATACTAATGGTCTTGTGCAAAAAAATTATGTTAATCTATCATTTATCTTTTTTTAATTTTAAAAAGTTATCAAAATAAATAATATTAATTAGAAATATAAAAATTGTCCTCCTCCAAAACCGTCAATACAAACATGTTTTAGGGATTTTTTTTTTAAAAACGAACCATAACTAATCCGGAAATCAGATGTTTCTCTTATCAATAGTTTTTTAGTTTTTTTTTTCAACAATTTCTTTTTCTATAAAAAATTATGTTTTGGGTTGAACTAAATTTTGCCCAAATTCGATTCAAACCAACTTGCTCCTTCATGATTGATTTGGGTCCTATTTTTCTCACAACTTTACTATCCGCAATCAAACATAGAACTAATATCACCAATGTTATATTTAAATAAGAGATATTAAATTTATATAAGAACTTATTCAATATATTTTTCTATCTTTTTTCATTACGTCACTCATCAGTAATCACATGTCACATTTATCTTTTTTTTCTCTCCCATATTGTATGTTATACATGTTGTACAATTACCATTACTCTTTATATAAATTAATTTATATTGTAACATTCTCAGGGAATTAAGTATGAAAGTTAAGTTAATACTTCAATATACACGTGTGTGGTAAATAATATTTTCACATTGACTAACGTACTCCTTACTTTAATATTTATATCTACATTGTGAAAAGATGCTCACTAGTCTATATTATTATGCACCCCTCTCGTATCATTTGAAGTTAGTTAAAATCAACAAATCCTCTGTTTTTTATTTTTATTTTTATTTTTGCGTTTTAGAACCCCGTGTGTGTGTGGTAAACAATATGCATTAGCCAGCTAGTAAAGGAAGGTTTCATGATCTGCCGTCACGAGACCTAAAATTAGCTCATTCACAATTAATTGAGTGGACCATAACGACACCACCAAAACATAAAAAAATAAAAAATGAAAATTGAGATATTATATCTAAGACTGAGAGTTCACATGAGGAATATTGCAAAAGGAGAGCCTTAAGGTGTAAATAAAAAATTGCCTTTATTATATTCCCTTGGTCATCTGCCACTGAAAATAAAGTGAACCACCAAGTTGCAGAATCCAGTAAAATGAATTAAATTTTCACAACCTCCAACCCAACTCCCCCAAATATTCTTTAACTTTCTTCCTCTCCTCTCCTCATGTTCCTCCTTTGATGCAAATGGGATCAACCCACCAACCCTCCTAGACTCACACCCAGCAAGATTCATCTCAATCTCAAACCACCCACTTCAATTATGGCAACATTTATCACTTCCTATTACCTCAAGGCCTTAACTTTCATCATTTTATCCCTCAAAACCCTAGCTTTTGAACCAATTCCTCTGTTTTCTTTTGCTGATTTTGAGAAAGATCTAAAATTTAAGTCCAATGTGGCCCTTTATGGTAATGCAAAGGTTGTCAATGGTGGTGGGTCTGGGATTCATTTCTCTGTTTCGGAGAGTTCAGGCGCTGGGAGAGTCATATACAAGAAACCCATCAAGCTTTTTGAAGGTAAACCGAGGCAATTAGTTTCCTTTTCAACTTACTTTACATTTTCAATGTCCATGGACAGTGGGGGTGGTTTGGCTTTTGTTATGTTTCCAAATGGTTCTGAAGGTGATGTTTTTAATCAAAGTTCATCTGGGTTTCCTTTTGGGTTGAACAATAGAAATTTTCAAGTTGTTGGTGTTGAGTTTAGTGCTTCAAGGGATGGTAGAAATGGGGTTTTTACTAGTTATAATGTGGCCATGAATGTGGGAAATTCAGTTCCTGCTAAAATAAGTAACACCTCCTCTATCAATTTGGCTCTGACAAGTGAAAAGTTGCATGCTTGGATTGATTATGAAGCAAGTTCAAGACGCATAGAAGTCAGATTGAGTCAACATGGTATTTCAAAGCCCTCTGATCCATTGTTCTGGCAGTCAATTGACTTATCAAATGTGTTGAAGGAGAAAGAAATGTTTGTGGGCTTTAGTCCTGTGATGGGGAATATTGCTTCTTCTCAAGCATGCTCTCTCTATTCATGGAGCTTTGTTCTGAGGCATTTTCCACATTCAATGCATTCTGAGCCTCTGGATCCAAAGGTTTTTGTTAAGAACACTGAAACTCCAGTGGTTAAAGTTAAACCAAGGACAAGGAGTGATTGCCTTTTGAGAGTTCTAGCTGCAATGATATTTGGTACTGGATGTGGAGCATTGACAGCATTTATTGTGCTTTACTTTTGGACCATCTTTGGCAATAGGCGTGCAGTGGTGCCAGAGGAGTCTGTTATGCAACCTGTAGATGTTGAGTATAAGAAAGTCAAAATTGTTGTAGATAAAACCATCGAAGATGGTAAGAAGTAGTAGATCTTCATGAGGTTGGAAGCTTGTGTTTGTAAATTTAATGTTTATTGTATTTAGATTTTGCTCTATTGTAGCCTGGTAAAGAACTATCTATTTGGTTTTTCTCAAGCTGTCTATTGTTTGATCAAATTGAGAATGAGATTGAGATTTTGCATAAAAAAAGGTTGCGTAAAAAAATTGAGATTGAGATTGAGATTTTGAATAAAAAGTTAGGTTGCATAAAAAAAATTGAGATTGAGATTCAACTCTGCATTAAAGATTGCTTGTCTTTTCTGAAACATACCCAAGTTGAAGTTAATGAAAACTGTATCTGGATGAGGTTGTTGAATGCAGAGTCAGGCTCTATTAATGGCCCATAGTATTTTTTTGGTGCAAAACCTCATGTATGCTCCATGGGAGGTAATTCTATTGAGTTGGGTAGAATCTTTATGGGCGACAAAGCTCTCCCTTCGAGTATTTAACACGGCTGTATATCCAGGCCTTGAACTGATTACTTACGCCTTTTTTAGGTACATCCAGAAAAAAAAAATAAAAGAGAAAAAAAAGAGGTATAGTGTAGTTGTCACTCACTGTTTGATATCATTCAATATTTTTGTGTAAAAGAAGTGATACTTCCATTCATTATGATTTCATCAAGAAAAAAATGTGAATATATATATTATTAAATAATAATACATTATATATATTATACTTTATATATTATAATAATATAATAATTAAATAATACATGTAAAAAAAGCTGTAACTAATAATAAGATTAAATTTTTCTTCCCTTAACTTTCCCTTTCCTTTCTATCCAAGGAGATGGAAAAGCTGTAACACTTAAGAAAACGGAATCCCCTTATATACTCCTTTTTATTCACGCATATAAAAAATTGGCTTATGATAAGGACATTAAAAAAAACATTAGGGATTGGAGATCATTTATTGCAAGTATGTAAAAGTTTTCAATAACCCAATTTTAAAAGTTTTTTGCTTTAATTAAAAAGCATGTGCATGATAAAAGTGCAAAACTAAGGGTATGATTAATTTGCATTTTCATTTCAGGTTTCCATTTCCTGTTTTCATTCTATTTTCTGTTTTCTGAAATTTTACAAAGGAAAAATTGGAAATGCTGTAAACAAAAAATCGTCGGTTTCTAGCATTTCCAATTGTGTTTAATTTAGGCCAAACAGGAAATGAAAATACAAACCAAACAGGCCCTAAGTGTGTTTAATTTAGGGTTGAAACAAAGTAACTCAATTTTGGATTTCTCAACACAATTATTTTTTAGCATTGAAAACATGAGTTTACCACGTTTTAACGCCAAAATGAACATGCTCTAAATCTAATGCCGGAAATTGTTCCAATTATGCCATAACAACGGTTTAGATTTGAGAACCACCGGGAACCTCAAATTTTAAATAATTTTTTTTATTGTTTTTACCCAAATACAAAATCAGAGTAAGTTTCATATTCATTTCAATTTTCAAGCTTTAACTTAGGTCGGCTATATCATATTTACGTGTTTGTCTAATATGCGTTTAACTTTACATTTGTTTTTTTTCAATTTTCAAGCTTTAACTTAGGTTGGCTATATTAATATTCATACTTGCGTGTTTGTCTAATATGCGTTTAACTTTACATTTGTTTTTTTACCGGTTGTAGAGAGTTATTTAAACAAATAGGTCATGATTTAGGGTTTAGTTCATGTGAGCAAGAAATCATCTATTTTACAAGTCAATTTTTACTCACCTAATCAAAATTTTTATTTCTATATTTGTTGGAAAAAAAACATCTCATTATAAAGAGAAAAACCATAACAAATAATTTATACGATGAACTCATGCCAGTGTTGTTTGTTAAGGTGACTCCAAATTATTTGTTGTTTTTGTGTATAATATAAGTTGAGGTAGGTTTATTGCTTACAAATTATTTGATGTTTTTGTTTTTTTATATAAGTTGAACAAAGCTCTAAAGGGACTCTATATTTTGATTACGTGAGTAAAATTAAACTTGCAAAATAAAAAGATTTTATTACTTACATAAATATTAAACTTAAAATATTTAAATGCATATTAGATGAACCCAAAACCCATTTTTGACAAATCCATATTAGATAAACCCCAAAAGCCCTCACATTTATAAGATTCATTTCAAAATCAACGGTTATAAGATCATCTTTCAATTGCCTGAATAGATTTCAAAGGGGTCAAAGGGGATGCAATGCTCTCCCTTCCCTTGTGCATTATGTGCAATTTATATGCGGCATAGAGAGATAAAAAAGATATTAATCAACGAGCGACATTTGGATCAAAGATGAAGTTTATATAGTGATTAGGAGTTGTTTAAAATACTGTCTTTCTTCCTACTAACAGGCGCATAGAAACAGAAATAACCAGAAACAGTTTTATAGAATGGTAATATAACTAGTGCTAGCCGGAACAGAAGTATCCTCTCACAAAGAGACAATGAACCGGCAACAGGAAGTTGCGGCATGTTAACCATCTTCATCTAAATCCACCGCAATACACCACCATACATCAAAATCACATGTCTTGCTGATATTCTTGCTGATACTCTTCCTCCTCCTCTTCATACTCATCCTCATCAGCTGTGGCATCTTGGTACTGTTGATATTCTGATACCAGGTCATTCATGTTGCTTTCAGCCTCAGTGAATTCCATCTCATCCATGCCTTCTCCTGTGTACCAATGCAAGAAAGCCTTTCTCCTGAACATAGCAGTGAATTGCTCACTCACCCTTCGGAACATCTCCTGAATTGATGTAGAATTGCCAATAAATGTTGAGGCCATCTTCAAGCCTGTTGGGGGAATATCACAAACAGTTGATTTGACATTGTTTGGAATCCATTCCACAAAGTAAGAGGAGTTCTTGTTCTGAACATTGATCATTTGTTCATCAACCTCCTTGGTGCTCATCTTGCCTCTGAACATAGCTGAAGCTGTGAGGTAACGTCCATGTCTAGGGTCAGCAGCACACATCATGTTCTTAGCATCCCACATTTGCTGTGTGAGCTCTGGCACACTGAGAGCCCTGTACTGCTGAGAACCCCGGGATGTCAAAGGAGCAAACCCCACCATGAAGAAGTGAAGACGAGGGAAGGGAATGAGATTCACAGCAAGCTTCCTCAGATCAGAGTTCAGCTGACCAGGGAACCTCAAACAACAAGTGACACCAGACATGGTTGCTGATATCAAATGGTTAAGATCGCCAACTGCACCATAGAAAATCAAACAGTCAAAATCCTACAATCATTCCAAAATTGATAAGGAGAAAAGGGGTTAAAATGGGGGTGTGGAAAAGCTTACAGCTTGGGGTTGTGAGCTTCAGGGTACGGAAGCAAATGTCGTACAAGGCTTCATTGTCAAGAACCATGCATTCATCTGCATTTTCAACAAGCTGATGAACAGAGAGAGTAGCATTGTAGGGTTCCACCACTGTGTCAGAAACCTTAGGGGAAGGGAAAACCGAGAAAGTAAGCATCATCCTATCTGGGTATTCTTCCCTGATCTTGGAAATCAAGAGGGTACCCATTCCAGACCCAGTTCCTCCACCCAGAGAATGGCAGACCTGAAATCCTGCAAAAGAAAAATCAAACATGCACAAACCACAGTTAAAGTTTGCACCTTTCATGAAAACACACAATCACAAAAACACATCCAATTCGGAAAAAAAAATCATTTCTAATTCAAAATCAGCCACAAAAACATGAAAAAGTTTCCACATTTCAAAACACATACCATTTGGAAATCACCCACAAAACCCTTCAAATATAACAAAGTTTACATTTCATGAATTCAAAAACTTACCCACCCAATTCACAAATCAACCACAAAAAAACGCAAAAGCTTCCACCTTTACGGAGAAAAAAACACAAACCCATTTCAAATTAACTGACAAAACACTAAACACAGCAACAAAACGCAGAAAAGATCCAATCTTTCATTAATAGAAGAAGGAAAAAAGCATACCCTGCAAGCAATCGCAGTTCTCAGCTTCCTTGCGAACAACATCGAGCACGGAATCGATGAGCTCAGCGCCTTCTGTGTAGTGACCTTTGGCCCAGTTGTTCCCGGCGCCAGACTGGCCGAACACAAAGTTGTCCGGTCTAAAGATCTGCCCGTACGGTCCAGACCGGACGCTGTCCATGGTTCCCGGTTCAAGGTCCATGAGAACGGCTCGGGGCACGAACCGGCCGCAACTGGCCTCGTTGTAGTAGACATTTATCCTCTCTAGCTGAAGTTCGGAGTCACCACCGTACCTTCCGGTTGGGTCTATGCCGTGCTCGGCGCACACGACTTCCCAGAACTTGGCACCGATCTGGTTGCCACATTGACCACCCTGAATGTGAAGGATCTCACGCATCTTGAAGGTGTTTGAAGAAATGACACAGAGAAGGAGAAGAGGGAAATTGAGAGGTTTGAAAGGGTTTTTTGTTATCTGAGTGGGGACGATAGGGTTGAATGGTTCTTTTTTATAGAAAAGTTGGTGGCTTTTTGTTGCAACGGTTAGATTTTGGGGTGTGTTTTATGTGAAACGTTGTGAGCTGTGAAAATTGTAAAAAATGGAATAGGGCAAAAGGCGTGATGAGAGAGAAAGATTGGGAGTGTTTTTTGAAATTTGAAAATTTGAAACAACAGCTGGATGTTACTGTTTTTGTGGCCCCATTTGTTTTATTTGGGGGGAAAAGCGACAGATTGGCTTTAAATTGGTCAAAACCTAAACGGGTGAGTTTCTATTGAAATTTGAAACTGTTGTTTCTTCCTAAAAATTAAAAATGTTTAGTTAATTTATTAGTGTGTTTTTTAAAAAAAGGAGGTGGAAAAAGTTGTAATACCAAGTCTGTTTCTCTAATTTTACGGGATAATACAAATCAGACAATTAAGCTTTATTCAAACCAATGGAGCCTTCTTTTCAAATTTTAAATCTTTTTGGTTGATTGAAAATGAAAATTTTAGTGCAATGAATTTCAAGCTATATATATTTTATATGTTGGCATGGAAGAATATTGCCATGTGTCCTGATTAGCTTAGCAAGGTCATGTTCCTTCCACCGTCAATTTTGTTTCTACCGCTAGTCTTTTTTTAATCTTATGATCAATGCTTTTCATTACATACAAGGTTATTGACCAACAAAAAGTACAAGATGTCCTGTAATTTATTTTATGCTTTTTGTATACATGGGTCAGGCCTAATAATAATATGTTCTAAGTGGTTGTGAATTTTAAGGAAATTGCTTTTACCACCCTTTTTTCCTATTCACACCCTCCCTCTTTTTAAAAAACATTTTCCCTAAGCTACCCTCACCCCATCATCCCTTCCCCAATCTCTCGCAATCCCCACCGCCTTACCCACTTTTTTTCTATTTTTTTCTCTTTAATTTCCTAAAAAGACACTTTTGGAAATTTTCAAAAATAATAATGAATTTTTTTCATATGATTTCTATCTTAGAGATGAAAAATTAAAGTTCATCTCAAAACATGTTAGAAATAAATTAGAGACTTTCTGTCTCTAACAAGGTTATAGATAATGAAATTTTTTTAAATTGAAAATTTATGAAAAAAACTACACTTTCAAAAAGTAATTTTCGGAAATCATATTTATCATTTAATTTATGGAAATTAGTTTTTTGAATCTTCCAAAATTTAATTTAAAAAAAAAGACCGTGTTTTTCATAAAATGACTTTTTTAGGGGGTATAAAAAGTAAAAATGAGTGCAAAAAATAACTCTCGGTTTTTTAAAGCGTTTTTTTTTTACTTTATAGCTAACCAAAAATATAGAATAATGTATATTGATAAGAATTTTACCCAAACATCATATTCCCGAATTAAGTGAATTTACTGCTCTTCACTTTTTTAAAGCTCAAGTTAGTAACATTCTCTCATAAGTAAAAAATTGTTGTTATGAGAATCGAACATCTAAGAGAGGTGGATCACACCATATGGGTGGTTCCATCTCCATAAACAAGCACATGATGTGGATGGTAGGTTATTTAAACTTTACAACAAGTCTTTTAAATTAAATATTCATTTTAATATATTCATTTTTACATGTGTGTTAACTGCATATTATTGTGTTATAGGCAAAAGATATGGGGGGGGGGTCAATGTCAGTGGATGAGGATTTAGGGTAACCCACGCCAAGAAAAAGCATCGATCCTGGATTGATCATTGATTTGAGAACATACATGTAATTTACATATAATTTCACAGTTACAATTACGAGTTAATATCTTGTATAACTTAACGCAAACTCAACTTTTACAAAGATTGGAGAAGGCATAATAAGGTACTGAGGCTTCTAATGGTCAGACAAAGGTGGATTCTACAACTCAAGTCTTGCTTCAAATTGACTCAATCAAGGGCAAGTCTTGTGGTGTCATGTATAGCACTAGGGACTTCTCCTCATGATATAGGCCCAATGTTACTTCATTGACCAAGGAGTTGCGCGCACCATCACGTAGGGGTGAAGTAGGTCCTCTGTGGATCGGGAGTATGAAGAAAGTGTGTGCCGACTACAACATGAGAGTGACCAAGCGATGTGGGTGGTCGAGGAGTACCACAAAAGTATGGGTGTTCATGGGACGGGTTGGGATGGGTTTTACCTGTCCCTAACCCGACCAAAATTTTTTACCGGGCCAATTATATGGACTTGAACCCGTCCATAGACCCGAAGAGACCCGATAATGTGCAGGTTTAAGTAAGACCGGATCTGAGTAGGACAGGATCAAGTTGGCCTGATATATAAGCTAAATATAATCATGAAATGATCTTATAACAATGTTTAAAAGAAAATAGTTCATACAATTAATAATATATTGCATACAATAAAATCTCTCTTAACGTATGCAATATTTTTTACTTTTTAAAAGTTTGAGACATTACTAAACCAAGAATAACATTATATCACTATATAATTTTATGTATAGAATGCTTTTTTTAAGGTAAATAGATGAAACTTCGACTCAAAAACCCTATCTAAAATGAAAAAATAAGGTTAGGACTTTACATAATAGAAAATCATAATTAAGAAATATTATATTTATATATAAAGGATGGGTCGGGTAACCCCAAGGTTAACCCGAACCCGTTTTCAACCCCATGTCGAGTACAAAAATGAGACTTGATTTAGTTATATTCTTTCTTGTAGGACAAGAACATACCCGACCCGAATAGAATGGGTTGGGACGGGTCAAAGGGACGGATCGGGTCTTGAACACCCCTACACAAAAGGTCGCAGGAGGAGAGATTCAAGAGGATGAGGTGTCAACCTTGTCATATGCTTTGTTAACATGGAAGAGGCGGTGCGTCAAATGCAGCGAGAACATCAACAGGCTCCTCTACTACAATTAATCATCTATATAGTTCAATGGCATGTGATGGTTGCCACCTTGTGGCAAATAACGCCCTTCCTTGGTTGTATGCCTACACGATCGACTCTACTGACTACCAAGAGACATGCCAGCCCCTTTAGAAATCACCAACGTTGATTTTGTATTTTTTTTACCATATTTTTTTATCTATATATGCGATAGTGAGTTTTATCTACATTTTTGTTGTGATCTTTAAATTATAATTACATATACATTTATTTTCTTGTCTATTACTTTTTTTTATTCTTTTTATTTAGATTGAATTATATTATGCAAAGAAGATTTCCTTTTATGTGGTAGTGCATCCTAAAAAAAGGGTCCTTATGAGTGAAAAGTTCAATTAGAGCTATCAAAAAGGCCCTAAACCCCATGACCCACCCCACCCAGTCCCTATTTTTTGAGCCCCTAATGAATGGGCTTTTCGTGCCCCTTGACCTTATTTACAAAATTTTAAGTGGGTTAAGGTTAGACCTACTAGTGGGCCAACACCCACTTATTCACTGAAAGTTTTTTGCTGGTGATGTCAACAATCTTATGCTTCAGTGGTTAAAATCAGAGTTGAAAACAAATTATGTATTTGGATTTAATTATAAACTAAGCCCCCGAGATTTAAATATGTAATATCTCTAACATTTATTCTTTTAATTATTGTCTCCATTATATATATGTTTTTATGCAAAGTGTTGCGTGTTTCGAATAAAGTGCTAGCCTTGCAATGCCGCATTGTGGCTTTGATCAAACAAAATGTAATGGCGCTTTATTATACGTCCTCTATGAATTGCATTCATTGGTTAAGCAATTAAATCTTATATAGCTAGCTTCGACAATATATTTCCCTTAGTGAAAACTTATCACAATTTTTTTTATTAATTTATATTAGTTAGTTAATAACTTTATCATAATATTTTCTTATTAAATTTAAAAAAATATATGGGTTGGCCCACTTTATGGGCCTATCTAGTAATTAAAAAAAAGGTAAATTTTATTCTAAAATTTAGGCCCATGGGTCATTCCTAACCCGCAGGGCTTTGTGGGTTTTTTTGCCCTGACCCATAAGTTTCAAGACGGGATGGGGCTAAATGGGCTGATTTGACAACTATAAGTTCAATCTTTTCAATCACATTGTTTAAATCTCCCTTTTTTGACAATGTATCACCCCATAATTCATTTTTTTTCTCATTTTTACTTTTCTCTAACACCTGTGTATATCTTCGGTGATGGAAGATGGGTGGGTCGGCACAGTTTTCCAGGTTGGTTCAAACTTCATCCCTTGTTCAAGGGGAATAGTTTGAAGGGAGCATAAGAGGAGTGATAACTCTATAGAAATTCTTCTTTGGCTTTCCTCAATATGCCATATGTTGTGAAAAGCAAATGCCTTCAAAGTTTCCTTAAGCCATAGGTAGCCATAAAGGCCTACTATCAGGGTTATCATGCCTTTAACTATAGAATAGTGAAAAGTTGATATAGTGAGGTATCAAGATCCAAAAAAAATTACGAGATCTTAATAGTAGAGTTGCTAACTGTTATAAGGGAGTTGGTGTAGTTGTCATCAAATTTCAAATCGAGTTCAACCACTAACTTTCCAACCTTTTTAGGTTTACTACCTAAGATGTCCTGTCACCATAGATCCAATAATATCGTGCCCTCTAAGGTGGATGGATACATCCAGGTGGATAGCCAGATATAGATGTTCTTAAAATTAGTTTTGTGATCATTAATAAAGACATTGTAGAGTACCAAGCTATATAAGATGTTCCGAAGGAGTGTCGAAAGTCATTAACACGCACCCTTTCATGGAATTATTTTTTTTAAAGCCAACTATTGTTGCAACCTATCCATCACCCTTTAAATACTCAAAATAGTGCACCAATTATTAGAGTTCCCACATCTAAGTCCGGTCTAAATATCACCACAAATATTAGAGTTCCTACACTAAGTTTTGTCTAAATACTCAGAATAACCTCCGACAATTATTAGTTATTGCACTAAGTCCTATCTAAATATCACTGCAAATACTTCCCATCACGAGGTTCACATCTCCTCCAACAGTTAATTAGAGGCCTAATCATTTTATTCATAATACACTACTAATTGGTTCTCCCTTCTTGATATAGGGCTCTTTGGTCACCCTTACTATGCCGCTACCGCTTGTCAAACCAATTAGGCTAAGGCATCCACTAGTTATGCCAACGTCATATGCATAGAGGAATCGCACAACAAACCCACCATGTAAACCACTAGCAACTATCGCAACTTCTTTATTGAGGGAATAAGCACCAATGTCTCCCCAATCAATGCCTTCTATACAACCTCGAGGTATTTCTTTGAAAACTTTTGTTGTTGCATGGGTGTTGTTCATGGCCACACCAAACTTAGGATGAACCCTTAAGGGATTGCCATCTAGATATTTTGGTTTAAGAAAATTGAATTGGTCATAAAATTTTGAAACCATATAAGGGTAAAGTATCATTAAGTGCATCATATTAGTCCCTGTACATTATATTTATATATTTCACATTAGTCCTTAAACTAATATAAATCACGTCACATTGGTCATAGAACTAATATATAGTTAGTCATATAGTATAAATCATTTGTCATATATTAAAAGTTCATTTAACATGTCACTTGACACTTAACGTGTCAAATCAAAGTTCCTATTAACATTAATTGTCGTGTGGCGACGATGAAGACTAATGTAATTGACAATTATATACACAATGCTTCTATTTCTATTTTTTCTTATTTTAAGAATTAATGTGTATTTGACATACACCACAAACGTTGAGGACAATTTTGTTGAGTTACTCGATTCCACTATATTTTCTGACCACTTGTTTAGTAATCCTAAAACATATTAACATATTTACTATTTTTTAATTAAAAACTAAAACTTAAATTTTAGTATGTTAAGCTCTTTGATTTTAAAATGAAATAAAATAATTTATTTTTCTTTATTTTTAATTTGTTTATCTATACATATAAAATTAATTAAATAGTTTTAATATATTTAATTTAGTTTATGTGAATCAATAAGAAAATGATATTGATAACATTAGTCTTTAGGGTAAAAAATAACAATATCTAAATGGAAATTTTTTATTTAAAAGAGAAGTATTTATTATATAACAAATATAAAAGAGCAATAAATAATTTTTAAAAAAGGAGGGTTCAACTTATACCAGTATACGTTACACCAACTCCTTCACTATTCAATAATGTTTTACTGGATAAATGAATATAAATCATATCTACAAAATTTTGCATTAATCCAAAAGGATTTGTTATGTCATTAAAATATGTCAATATTGACGTCATATATACTCATGAAATATATGAAAATAAGATCAATTTGATTGTGAGTATTGATTTCAAAATTTTACAAAATCTGACGTATAAAATCATGGTAATGAGTAATTATATTTAATAGTTTGCTCAATAAAAATCACATTCTAAATGAAGTTATCAATAAGAGTTGGTATAACTCACATGTGTGTAAGTTGATCCCTCTTTTAAAAAAAAAAAATCTATCAAGGAGGTTCTTATCCACACCCCAATGAACCGATAAAAAAAGAGAAAATAATGAATATGAATAGTATCATTCTAGTTTTAAACATAAAATATAATATGTACCGAGTTGAAGAGGGGAAGGCAGAAAAGAAGGAAAGTTTCCAAATAACAATATAAAAACCAATAAACTCTGACACAGTTGGCAGATAGTTGAGTCCCTTAAGCATTTTGATAGGGGTTCGATCCCTGGCGTTGTATATGAAAAAGAATTTGTTGGTAGAAGTAAAACCCATTTTGGTGATCTCTGCGCCTCAGAAAGATTAGGGTCCGTTTGGTTTACAGTTGAGTAGAATTGATTCTAGAAATGAATGGTTGGGATGGATGATGCACGCTTTACGAAGTACGTTGGACGGAAGTGATTTAAAATCTGCAGAATTGATTCTGACTGTTGCAAAATCTAAAACAAACGGGCGCTTAGTCTTTAGCTATATGTGGGGATACCTTTGATTAAAAAAAAACAATATAAAATATGGTATGGGCAAAAACCAGAACAGAATCAAAACATTGAGGTCGTGGATAAATGGAGACCACAAAATATGGCAGAATAACATCCGTTCATTTCCTAAGCAAATTTCCAATTTGCTAAATGCTAACCCCTTCTCAAAGAAACCTATAGACATGTCACTTCTCAGAGTAATCAACATTCAACTCTTCTGAACGCTTCCATCACTTGCATGTCTATATATATTGGATTGAAGGCCACTTCTAGGTGTCATCAAAATCGCTTACTGTTATCTCTAAAGTCTCAGTTTACCCTTTTCCATTCTCAATCCGTGATGGGTATGGTATTTGGAAAGATTGGCGTTGAGACCCCAAAATTTGAAGTGATCAAATCCACAGCTGATTATGAAATCCGAAAGTATCCACCATCTGTAGTGGCTGAAGTCACATATGACCCATCACAGTTCAAGGGCAACAAAGATGGTGGCTTTATGGTTTTGGCAAACTACATTGGAGCTTTAGGGAACCCCCAGAACACCAAGCCTGAAAAGATTGCAATGACTGCTCCAGTTATAACAAAGGACACTGTTGGTTCTGGGGAGAAAATTGCCATGACAGCACCAGTTGTGACCAAGGCTGGTGAAGAAGGAGAGAGGAACAAGATGGTGACTATGCAGTTTATTTTGCCATCAAGTTATGGCAAAGCAGGGGAGGCGCCCAAGCCCACTGATGAGAGGGTTGTGATCAGAGAGGAGGGTGAGAAGAAATATGGGGTGGTGAAATTTGGAGGAGTTGCAACAGATGAAGTGGTGAAGGAGAAGGTGAAGAAGCTTAGTATGAGCTTGGAGAGAGATGGGTTTAAGGTTATTGGGGATTTCTTGTTGGCTAGGTACAACCCACCATGGACAATACCAGCGTTCAGGACTAATGAGGTTATGATCCCAGTTGAATGAACATGCTTGATGCTAATGATATAGATTTCAGTACCTTCTGTTTGTTAGGCTCTTGTTCTTTTATTGGATAATGTTAATGTTAAGAACTTGGGATATCAGTACCTTCTGTTTGTTAGGCTCTTGTTCTTTTATTGGATAATGTTAATGTTAAGAACTTGGGATATGTTGTAGTGCTGCCCTCTGTTGTTTTATTCAATTAAACACAATATAATAGCAAATGAAGGTTTTACATTGATTGCCTATGTTTTGTCCTGTTTCAGCATGTCTTACTATTTCATCCATTGCAGAACTCAATTTTCCTGGAGTCCAAATTCTGGTGACATTTATTTGAATTGACACCAGCATGCTGCTAATGGTTAATTAATACTTTTACAATCTATGCTCCAAAAGAAATTGCAAATTTGAAGGGGATTCAAAATGATAATTATAAGTCCAGTACTGATACAACTGATGAAATCTACTCATTATACCTCTGAATTGAATTTTACAGAATTGTCAACTATTCACGGAGAACAAAGCTCAAAATTTACATATTATACATACAACAGAACAGAGTATCTATCACTCTATTCAAGCTATCCAGAGAAAAGTTTCACTGTAATAATGATAATATTGCATAGAATAAGGGGAAGTCTCAAGAATTGACATGCATATATGAGCCCTATCACTTGTCCTTTGAGAGAATTCCTCTTAGGTCCGGTCATTGCTGCCAATGTCCATCCTCTTGGAGCAAGGAACCGATCCTCATTCAAGATTGCCAATGCATTTGCAAAGAGGAGAAGACCTTCTAGCAAAGTCCAGAAACCCATCTTCTGCCAGAAATACAAAGAGTATGAAAAAGAAAGCTTCAAAAGTTTCAATCTATTTGTCACACAAGAATCAGGAAGTGTATATGGATGGAGAATTTTAAAATTTCCAAAACTATGATAGGAAATGTTAAGTGGACTGTAAGTATGAAAGGAATTATTAATGGTAATATTAAAGTTGAACATAACATAAAAATGTTAAAATTTTCTTTCAATATGTGTCATACAAATCTTTCCTATTTGTCATTTGAAATTCTTTCTTTTACTATTTTAACATATGGATCTAGTAATTTCAAATTACTCTATCTACACGATGATAAACACAAACTAGAGATAAACATGACCTAGAAATTAAAATATCAATAGGCAATGGCAAATGTCATGCACGACCTAGAGATAAACATGACACAAGGCACAAGCAAATCCAAATATCACTATATCAATAGCGGCTAACAGGCTACCATGCACGACCTAGAGATAAACATGACACATGACACAAGGCTTGAACTTCGTAACAAGGCCAATGTTTTAGGTTCACGAGATATTGATCAATAATAAAGACAAAATCAAACTAGTCCAAGTAAATCAGAGTGCACTGCATCTCATCTTTCCCTATCCTGATTAGGCTCAGCTAGATGGGTATGCAAACACAAACTAGTATAACATTCTACACAGAATTGACAATGTAAAATTTTGGATAAAAGACAGAGATGTTGTCAAGCCTGTTCATTTCCTCTACAAGCTTACATGCCCCTCTTTCATATTTAGCCTATCCTTACTAGGCTCACCTAGATGGGAACACAAACACAAACTTATATAACATTTTTCAGTTCACATGCAGAATTAACAACTGAATTTAAAATATTGGAGTAAATACAAGGAGATCCATAAATACTAGTCCTATCCCAAAAACAACCATCAAAACACTATAGTTAATTACTTGCTGACTTATACTCACTTTACAAATACCTCAGAAAATTCTTATCAGATGAAAGCTGTTTTTCTTGTGTATCACAGCTTCCCTATCTATTTGGAGCAATAATTATACTGGCTTTAAAAATATCCACTTTTTAGAGACAAATCACACTATGAGATGGAAGAAAAGGAGGGAAAAACTAAACCTTCAGATTTTTGCCTCAAATGACTAATAGAATAACCAAATTTCATATACACAAAGCATAAGGAGGGAGATGACAAAGAGATCTCAGTAAATTATGGTCATCTTCAATTCCTGTAGGAAGTTACAGATAGATAACACAGTTTCTCAGTAACATCACCGATCCTCAAATCCAACCATCTAATAATTAAAAACTCCTATTCTTCTTCTTATTTTTGTGTGTATGAATTACAAGGTTTCAATTTTTAGAACAAAGCATGCAAACCAGATCAAGGAACGAGTATCCCAGGCCAATCAATCCCCATAAGTTTCTTTATTAAAAATCAAACTGCAATGATCACTGACGCTCATATGACAAATTTTACTTCCAACACATCAAGCTTTTTTTTTTTTAATTATTATTATTATTATCATTTTTTTACCAGCAATAACTAAACAGTGACTAAAACCGTCTCTCTCTCTCTCTCTCTTTTTTTCTCTCAGAAGCAAAAATCAGTGAATTGCTTCCGAGGATATCAACACCCAGAAGAACAATTTTAAGCAAAATACCAAGCCGTGAGAACAAAAACAGTGTGGACCAACATATCAGTCAACGGGTTGGAAACTTGCTATGCACACTGAGACAATACATTAGGAAAGAAAAAAAAAGGTTGAATTTTTCGAAACTTCCTCCATAAGTTAATCAGATGAAGAAGGCAGAACAGACTAAATCCAAAGAAAAAAAATAGAAGACAAAATGAGTGTCTCACCTGTTAGTGTTAGAACTTAGAAGAAAGGAAAAAGCAAATTAGGAATAGGACCCAAAACCCACCGCTTAAGAAAGAAATTTCCAGAAGACGATCCTAGGACTCTCCGAAAGATCATCTAACGGCTCAGAACGGCCCTTGCCAGGCACGTCTGCAAAGAAACATCCGTTGGATCAGAAGTCCACTTGGAGAAGCATGAAGCAATACTCACTCGATTTATTCTCTCCACACAGTTGAGGATTGATTATTGAACCCTGTGGGCCGGGCTTGTGGTTAAGTAGTAAAACTCCCAAAACTGGCGACTCTATGGACTATGATTAATCGTTTAACAAAAAGATTTGCTTCTGATCATTTTAAAATAATAGTTACATTTCTTCAATTAATATTGAGTTATTTTCTTATCAATTACATCAATTTTTGAGAGTTTCTAAATTTAATGATTTCAAACTTATATCTTAATTAATTCATTACTATTAGTAAAATTATTTTTTTATAAATTACACTAAATTTTAAAAAATTACATTCAACAAAAATATTCAATTTATAGGTTTAATCACTTTTAATCTTTTAAATTTAGTGTGGTTTTTGCATCTTTTATAAGACAATTCCCTCTATTTTTAAAGTTAATTAGATCTAGTTCCACCATCAATTTTATTTTAAGTAATTGGACTCTTATTTTTTTATTAAATATTTAGGGTTTATAATAAATTTTTTATATAAAATAGTTTTAAAAATTTTAAATTAATTAATTTAATGAAAAATTGATAAAATTTGAAGGATTTAGGATTAGGGAAACGATTAATTTTGGTTGTTTTATTTTAGGTACTATTTAATATTTTGATTAATGAGTTTTGAGTGGAAGAACTTAAATGATTTATCTACTTCAATGTGAAGAATTAGATAAAAAACAATTTAAGAGTTTTAGACATAACAAAAATGATTAAGAGACTCAATTGTACTAATGATTTAAAAATTAAAAGATTTATTGTTCTCAAAATTATTAGAAGATAAAATCACAATTTATTGTTCTCAAAATTATTAGAAGATAAAAATCACAGACTGATTATAATTGAGGGGTAATTCTTATATAGGCACTGACTGTGTTTGGTAAACACAATTGATAAGCTAATTAGTAGCTGATAAGCTAGCTTATTGAGTTAGAAGTGTTTAGTAAAACTACAAATAAATGTAAAATGATATGAAACGACATAAAAAAATTAAAGGCAAATGGAGAAGTGTATTAAAATATGAGGGATAAAAATGGAAGAATAATAATTAAGCTACAAACTAGCTAAAATAACATGTAGCTTATAAGATAGAAGTTTCAACATTACCAAACATTTTTTACGTGAGTCAAACTACCTTATAAGTTAATCAAATAATGTAGAAGCTAACTTATTAACCTTACCAAACACACTCACAAACCTAACACCTCCATCTTTAGGCAAACCCAATTAACATATTACATCTCATCAAAATAAAATAAAAAATAGCCTTTACAATTATGGAAATATATGGCACGTGAGTTTCCCTCACCTCTCTCTTCCCAATGATGATACATAAACACTCGTAAAACCACCTCTCTTTGTTCTTATCACATCACATCATATTTTTCATTTATCTCCATTCTATTCCCATATCTCTAAGTGTATATGCCCATTAGGGTGTCTAAGGGACTCTACATCTCCCATGATAATTCTAGTTAGGGTTGGACAACAATCAGATTCGATTGGATTCAGCCCCAAAAAGCCCAACTCGACCAAAATCGACCTTATCATTACAAGGCCCAATCGCGGAATGGGCTCGAATTAATCGGATTTATGTTCCAGACGGGTGGGATCATTCGGGTTTGGACTAGTCAAAAACTTTTTATCTTATCATTATTTTAAGTTTTTTTTTTTTGGCAAATTTTTAAAGATAAAAACACAATTTTGAGCCTCAAATCATTCATTAGGTTATTTAAATTTTCATTGAAGGGGTCCAAACTTCAATATAATTTTATATCATTAAATAAATCCAAAGGCCCATTTTTTAAAATAAAAGTAGATACAATTAGAGCAAATTAAGAATACCATATTACAACATTGATTCTTCTAACGTTCTTGCTTAAAAAATAGAGTATCAATTAAGAAAAGAATAAAATATATATATAAATAATCAAGTGATTTCCAAAACTTCAAAATTCAAACCACCAAAGGGTAAGAGATTCAACAAAATCCTCCATGTAAAACAATTTATCATAGAACTTCAAACCCCTTTCGTTTTCCTCCTCCCTGGCCAAGGTAAGAGATTCAACAAAATCCTGCATGTAAATCAATTTATCATAAAACTTCAAACCCCTTTCATTTTCCTCCTCCCTGGCCAAGGTAAGAGATTCAACAAAATCCAAAGACAATCAAATAAGAAAAAAAACCTAAACTAGGGCTAGGGATGCAGCACGACACAACCATAACGCGACGCAACAATGGCATGGTAATGACACACCAAAGGATGAGGATTTGAAATCTATGGCAGTGGTTAAAAGGGAAGAGGGGTGACTGTGATTAGAGCTGGGTATATGGGCCTGGGCCCGTGGACCAACCCGTATAACCCGCGGTCCGCGTGGGTTAGGACCAGCAAAATTACAGGCTCGTTTAAACGCGGGCTTTTTTGGCTCGGTCCGTTTATTTGTGGGTTAAATGGGTTTCTGTCTGCGGGTTCGCGGACCAGCCCGCGGACCAGGAATTTTTTTTTTTTAAATTTTTTGACGGGCAACAGTGCTAATGCTGGCCTGTATTTTACCAAAAAAAAAAAGCTAAGTGTCCAAACTCAAAGGGGCGTACCAGGTCCAAGGCTCCATTCTCATCTCATATGTCTCACTTTGTTAGGGTTTAGAAACAAGAAAAATCAAAGACTTTTTTGCCTCTCTCTCAAATACTTTGCGCCGCCGCTGCTCAACAAGGGGAGAACGGAGAAGCTAATCTCATCGCGCCGGTCATCTTCTCCGGTGCCATTTCCTCGTCTGCACGAACGCGTTCTTCTCGCTCTACTCCGGTCAAGGTACGCCATTTCCTCTTCTCCGACGCAACACATTTTTCACTCCCTCGGTCTCTAACCTATCACCGTCTGTCTTGCAGTTGCAGATCGTCGTCTGCGGCTTGCAGATTGCCGTACGCCACTGTGCAGCAATAGAACCGCCGCGCAGATCACCTCCGTCGCCACTGTGCAGTAACAGATCCGTTTACGCAGTAACAGAAGGGTGAAGATCGCAAGGTATTTTGGACTGAACATTGTGACTGAACCTATGATTGTGACTAAACATTGTGGCTAAACCAATGATTTTTGTGATTATCGTGACTGAAGATATTGATTTCTGTAAAGCTTGTCTGAATCTATGATTATGCCTTACAATATTGTGACTGAACATTGTGTGTGAACCTATGATTTTTGTGAATATTGTGGCTGAATCTTGAAAATGTGAATGAATATTGATTCCTGTTAAGCTTATCTCAAATGATTTGTCTAAATTTTGGGTTTTGTAAAGAACTGTTGCTGTCTGTTTATTCTGATTTCTTAAAAAAAAATTACTTATTTTGTTTCTGTTATAGTGTTATGTGTGAATCATTTAAGTTATAGGTTGTGTGTATTGTTTCAGTGTTGAATGATGGATTGTTCTGCATCTGCTGTTAATGAGAATATTACTTTGGATAAAGATTGTGTTCAAGTTAATGAGGATGAGTCAAAGAACCCTAAAGTAGGGAATAAGAGAGTTAGGAATACTTCGTCATCTGTTTGGAACTATTTTCATAAAGTGATTGTGGGAAGTGATGGAAAAGAGAGGGCTGAGTGCAAGACTTGTGGGAAAGGGTATGTGAGTGGTGGTAATAAGTATGGAACTTCAACTTTGTTGCGCCATATAAGTAAATGTGAGAAAGTGCCAAAAGGGTTTGCTAATACTGAGGTTGGTAAACTTATGCTTGATCAACAAGGTAAATTAAAGGCTAGAAAAATTGATCAAAAAGTTGTGCGTGACATGTTATCCATAGCCATCATAGAGCATGACCTTCCATTCTCTCTTGTTGAATATAAGAGGATTAGAGAGTTGTTAAAGTATTTGTGTCCCGATGCTAAGATACCCTCTAGGCGTGCTGCCACAATTGATGTGATTAACATGTATGATAGTGAAAAGAGAAAATTGAAAATGGATTTGTCCCAAATTCCAAGTAGGATTTGCTTGACATCTGATGTGTGGACTTCTTGTACTACAAAGGGGTATATTTCATTAACTGCACATTATGTTGATGATAGCTGGAAACTCAATAGTAAGATTTTAAATTTCTCTCATTTCCCCCCACCACATTCTGGTCGTGAATTAGCTAAGGTTGTGTATGATTTCTTGGAAGAATGGGGGATTTTGTCCAAAATTTTTTCCTTGACCTAAGATAATGCATCATCTAATGACAACATGCAAGACTTGTTGAAAGAGAGACTTCTCCTGCAGGGTAATGGGTTGCATTGTGGTGGTGAATTTTTTCACATTCAATGTTGTGCTCACATTTTGAATCTCATTGTTCAAGAGGGCTTGACAGTTGCTAGTGGGGCTTTGCATAAAATTAGGGAAAGCATTAAGTATGTTAAGGGGTCAGAGGCTAGAATGTATGCTTTTAAAGCTTCTGTTGCTTCAGTTGGTGATATTGATGCCAATGTTGGTTTGCATTTGGATGTTATCACTAGGTGGAACTCCACCTTTATGATGCTTGAAAGTGCACTTGCATATAAGCGTGCTTTTAGGGATCTTTCATTTGGTGATAGAAACTATAAGTATTGCCCTACTAATGAAGAATGGGCAAGAGGAGCTAAAATGTGTGAATTTTTGCGTCCATTCTATTTGATCACAAATTTGATGTCCGGTTCCTCCTATCCAACATCCAATTTATATTTCATGCAAGTGTGGAGGATTGAATGTTTGTTGATTGAAAACATGCGTAATGAAGATGATGTAATTAAAGATATGGCAACAAGAATGAAAGTGAAGTTTGACAAGTATTGGAGTGATTACAGTGTTGTTCTTGCACTTGCAACCGTCCTTGATCCCCGTTTTAAGCTAGGATTTTTGGGGTTTTGTTACTCGGAGATTAGTCTTGATGATATAGCTTCTCAAGCAAAGTTGAAAATTGTGAAGCACAAGTTGTATTCTCTATTTAATGAGTATGCTGCATTGTCATCTGATGAGTCAACTACCACTACCAATCAAACTCAAATTTCACTTCAAGACTCATATCCTACTAGTAGCAGTGGTAGTGGAAATCTCTTAGGGATGGTTATGAATGTAAGTCTATATTTCCATTTTTTTCCTTTTTATTCACTTCTTATTTATTAACGTGTTTATCATTATTATCTACTTTATTCACTTGTGTTTTTTATTAATGCAGAAGTATATCCAATATGAGAATAAAAATATGTCACAAGTGGGTAAGTCTCAATTGGATACTTATTTGGAAGAGCAAAAGCTTCCCTTAGAATATCACCCAAATCTTGATGTCTTGCAATATTGGAAGGAGAATAAGAATATATTTCCTACTCTTGCATTGATGGCTTGTGACATTTTAAGCATTCAAATTACAACTGTGACATCCGAATTGGCATTTAGTATTGGCTCTCGTGTGCTTAATAAATACCGAAGTTCCCTTCTTCCAAAAAACGTACAAACCTTGATTTGCACTAGAAATTGGTTGTTAGGATTTGATGTGGAAGGTAAAACATTACATTTTCCTAATAAAAAATCTTATATTGAATTATGTTTAGCATATGAATAATGTATCTAACTATCTATCTTATCCAATATTATAAATTATGAGTTGTAGGAAAACATGAAGATGAAGATGTGGTGGGTGAGTCAAAGGTGGAACCAAGGAAAGGACAAGAGATGGAGATCTCCACTCGAGAGTCACATGTTGTTGTTGATTAAGAACAATTTGATGTATCTTGAAATTTGATGTATTTTGAATTATGGTTGAGGAGTGTTTGATTTTGGACTTCTTATTTGGTATTTGGTTTGTAAGACTTTAGACTCCTATGGTATCTTGGACATTTGAGGAGTGTGTTTGAATTTGTGCTTATTATTTGGGATCTTTGATATTTGGTTTGTAAAACTTATTTGGAGTTTGGACCATTTGATGCTTGATAATTAAGTATGTTGTAGGATTATGACACAATTTTTTTACTTATTTTTTCTGGATTTTTTTTTTAAATTTTCCAGATTTTAGTAACCAACTTTTTTTTTCAGTTTTTTAAACTAAATGGGGTCGCGGACCAGCCCATTAGCCCGCGGGCTAAATGGGGCGGGCGCGGACCAGCAAAATACTGGTCCATTTATCTCGCGGACCAACCCGCCCCGGTCCGCAAAGATGCGGGCCAACGCGAACCAGGCCTAAACGGACCGGGCTGGCCCGTATACCCAGCTCTAGCTGTGATTATGAGTTTTGGCATGAATTTACAAGACTTAATGAATGGGTTGATTTTGCTTTTATTTTATTATCTTTCATTATTTTTTTGTCTCTTTTTTTGGGTATTAATTTTTTAGTCTTAAACGAGTACGTACTGTCCTTCAATTTTTGAAAGATGTAAGTTTTAATTCTTCAAGATATAACGATTATGATGGATTTCTATAGCAGCGTACAACTTCACTCGTATTTCATAAGGGGTGAGCTAATGGAAGTTCTTGAAGCTTTTATAAAAAGTCCTCCCCCACCCCTAATCCACCCTCCCCTTATTTTCCTCGTGCAGCCTTATCCCTTTGTTCAAGAGATGAGCATTTTCATTGCCATGGAGGAATAAAGCAATAGGTCATCTAGGCTCTTGTGTGTGAGAGAGAAAAGGACAAAAAAGTGAGAGGAAATTAATGATTGAAATGAACTAATATGTCTTATTTTTATTTTTTTTACCATTTATATTTTTAAATATTTATTTTGCTGAGATGTAATTTATTAGGCTTAAATACATTTTTGGTCCCTATACTTTTGTAAATGGGTGATTTTGGTCCCTTAGTTTTAATTGCTCAATTTTGGTCCCTCTTCCTTAAAAATTGAACAAATCTAATCATACCGTTAGCCTCCCATTAAATATTTAGCAGAGTTTGTTGATAAGAATTTAATTTTATAACGTGTAAACTATCACATAACAAAAATTATTATTTAATTTTATCTCTTAATCTTTTTAAACGAAAAAAAAAACAGAGCTTACATATTTTAGTTTGCTTTCGATTTCATTTCATGCCCGAATGAGATTTCAGTTGGCTTGGTTGATGACTTGAAGTAGACTAGCAATTGTTTTAGTTTTGGAACTTGTATTTGCTTTATTGTTTTTGAGGAAATTGGAGTGTAGTAGTGAGATTTTGTTTTTTCATTGTATTAAATTACGCAGAATCTGATTTTATTTTCTGATTTTTCATTTAAAAAAATTAATAGATAAAATTAAATAATAATTTTTGTCTTGTGATAGTTTACACGTCAAAAAATTAAATTCATGTAAGCAAACTCTGCTAAATATTTAATGGGAGGCTAACGGTAGGATTAGATTTGTTCAATTTTTAAAGGAGGGGACCAAAATTGAGCAATTAAAACTAGGGGACCAAAATCACCCATTTTTTAAAAGTATAGGGACCAAAATTGAGCAATTAAAACTAGGGATCAAAATCACCCATTTACAAAAATATAGAGACCAAAAATATATTTAAGCCAATTTATTAAGTGGTCATGCCTAAAATTATGGTGTTAAGATTGTGTCCATGCAAAAATTATTCTTAGACCCGAAAACATAGCTAAGCCTCCAAGTTAAGCCATGGTTGTAACATAACTTCCATCATAATAAAAATCCATCCCTTTTTATAGGGATAGAATTATAGAAATTAATTAAAAATATCCCATTTTAGTGAAACAATAATATCTAAAAATAATTTGTTTAAACCTTGTACCAAATATAACTATGTGATACTTTAGGAATCTTAGAAATAGACACATCTTCGTGATAAAAGTATGTTATAATTTTTCATTAAAAAATTAATACGACATTTTAACAAGTTGATCAAGCATTTAATTAATCCATCCACATGTGACATGTAACACTGACTTTAAAGTTTAAAGACAGAACCTATTTTCTGACCCGATTCGGATAATCCGCAATTTCAATTCAAATACCTGGCGACCCGATAGGATTTTAGAGAAATGGATGATAAACCCTTCCACTGATCCAAACAAGAATGGCTTCTTCAATTCATCTTCTTCTTCCCACTCTCACTCTCACTCTCCCTCCCTTTCACCCTCCAATTTCACCTAAAACCAAAACCCTTTCCAAATTCACACACCGAAAGCCGCACCTACTCAGAGCCTCCACAGTCGAGTCCCCACCTCCAAAACGACGCGGCAGAAAAAAAAAACCACCCTCACCATCCCCTCCCGAAACAACCCAGGCCCAAAACGACACCTCAGAACCCCAAAACGCAGAAAAAGAACCAGATTCAGAGTTAGAGGACTACGACGACGGCATCGATTTCCCCTACGAGCAACCTCCTCTCGTATGCTGCTTCGGCGCGGTGCAGAAGGAGTTCGTCCCTACGGTGCGGGTGCACGATCACCCCCTGCACCCCGACATTTACTCCCAATGGAAGATGCTGCAGTGGAAGTCGCCGGAATTCGCCCGTGCCCCCGGCGGGCCACCGTCGAACGTGGCTGTGGCACACGTGAGGCTCGGCGGGCGCGCCGCGTTCTTGGGGAAGGTAGGGGACGACGAGTTTGGGGAGGAGCTGGTGTTGATGATGAACAAGGAGAAGGTGCAAACTAGGGGTGTTAAGTTTGATTCAGGTTACAGGACCGGTTGTACTTACATGAAGGTCAAGTTTGAGGATGGGAAGATGAAAATGGAGACTGTTCGAGAGTCTGCTGAGGATTCCCTTCTTGGCTCTGAATTGAACCTTGCTGTTTTGAAAGAGGTTTCCCACTTTAATCAACTAGCTCATTTATTTTACCATATATTTAATTGAGTAGATTATTAAATTAATTCATTAAAGATATAATTGTTTTATTTTAATTTCTGAATAATGAAAATTATGTTAAGAGTCCTTAAATGATATTTTATCCCTCATATTAGTGTTTGGATATTTATTATGAGTCAAATTCATCTCTGAAAATTTTATGTGAGGACTAATTTGACCAATAAAATATACATTCAGGGCTTAGTATGTATAGTGGAATTTGATGGGGAAGATTGCTCTGTGAATTAAGGTGCAATGAGAATGGATGAAATTTTAAGATGTGCTTAGTGTGAGCCAAAGTAAAAGAAATTGTTGAAAGAGAAGGGATGGAGATCAGCAAAATATCACACTTTGCATCATTTGGAAAATGCTAGCATGTTGACATGCACACGTTTTGACATATTCTTTATTATTGAATGAGCTTCACTAAGAGAGAGTAGACCTAGGTTATTTATAGCTGGGCCAGCTTGAGATATCGTCCATAATGTAATGAGGATAGGAATTAATTTTGATGTAGTGTTATTTGGGAGGATTGTGTATGACTCATGAGTTAAGGCACAGGAGGATGATGAAAATTTAAGATGAGCTTATTGTGAGCAAAAGTAAAGAAATTGTTAAGAGAGAAAGAGTGAAGGTCAGAAAGTTATTACAACTTGCATCATAAATCATAATTGAGTACATTGTCAAATTTGACTCTTTTCCTCTTCCATTGTTTCTGTTTTCACTCAAACGACCACACCCACACTTAATTTCTGTTAGGTTTAGGTGGTATGACATCATTGGTGGCAATGGTGAAAACTTGTGTGATGAAGACTCTTCCTAATGAGGTGTGAAGTGTGAACCGAATTTGTTGTGACTTATTTTGTGTGGAATACTGCAGGCTAGGATATTTCATTTCAATTCAGAAGTTCTAACATCCCCCTCGATGAACTCCACTCTGTTCAAAGCAATCAAGTGGTCTAAGAAGTTTGGTGGCCTTGTATTTTTTGATTTAAACCTGCCATTACCTCTGTGGAGATCACGTGATGAGACGAGAGAAATAATCAGAAAAGCATGGAATGAGGCAGACATCATTGAAGTTTCAAGAACTGAGCTAGAGTTCCTTCTAGATGAAGAATATTATGAGAGGAAGAGAAATTACCGGCCACAATACTATGCGGAAAATTATGAACAAACCAAGAATATAAGAGATTATTACCACTACACTCCTGAGGAAATCTCGCCTTTGTGGCATGATGGACTTAAATTCTTGTTTGTGACTGATGGAACGCTTAGAATTCATTACTATACCCCTTCATTTGATGGGACTGTGGTTGGAACCGAAGATGTACTCATAACCCCATTTACCTGCGATAGAACTGGCTCAGGTGATGCTGTTGTGGCTGCTATTCTAAGAAAACTAACCACTTGCCCAGAAATGTTTGAAAATCAAGATATTTTGGAGAGACAGCTACGCTTTGCTGTTGCAGCAGGAATTATAGCACAATGGACTATTGGTGGAGTTAGAGGTTTCCCTACTGAAAGTGCCACTCAGAATCTCAAAGAACAAGTTTATGTGCCTTCTATGTGGTGATAGAAATTTGTTTGTGTAACTAGAACTTAGAAGGGTCCTGAGGCATTAATTGGTAGTTATTGTTTGATTATTTATTTTTATCTTCCCCAAGAATGTTTCATCTCAAATGCGAGCAGGCAGAAGAACACAATCAAGATTGCACAAATTGTTTTATTATTTACTTTGGCTCCAACTCATGTAACCCAATACCACTCCTGAATAAGCAGTTGAGGGTGTCAATTGAAAATTTTGTAGGTAAGAATTGGAATGTACAATTGTACACTAATCTTGTAATGAATTTGCAGTTTGTGTATCTAACATTCTTGGCTTCCTTCCTCATTGTTTACCTTCTGCTTTAGTTTTATGTGCCTTCTAGCATTCTATACATGCCAGAATCCAACATTAAATTGTACCAGGGTCTTGTCCATTTATGTGCTTGGTAGTGCTTTTAATAAATAATTATTCTGTAACACGTGCAAACATAAGCAGCATGTTCTGAAAGACTGCAACCCGGGCTGGAAGGAACTGAAAAAAGAAATATAGAGGAATTACATATTGGTGGTATGATTGAATAGATTGATCACGGGTATGCTAGCCTAAAACTCTGTCCAACAGTCTAATTTAACTTCATGCTCCTTTTAGGTGGTGTTGGTGCGACCTGCAAATATCTTGATCTTTTCATTTTATTACAATATTACTTTTTTCGAGATTTTTGAAACATCTGTGTTGCCAAACGCGGCACGCCCCATGTTCTGTTTTTTTTTTTTTTTGGGGGGGGGGGGGTTTCATGTTCATTTCCTTCGATCACTACTTCCAAAATAGCCCACATGATTTCGATTGTTGCTCTTCTATCTTGGAGTAATGGTTATCATCATCTTGGACAAGAAAAAAAGTCTTGGAGTAATGGTCTTATAGATAATAAAAAAGCATGACATCCCACTAGCTGAATAGACCTTTGTCTTTTACGACCATGAGAGAACCTGAATAGGAAGCACTACAATATGTTATTTTTTCCCTCTCCCTATTCTCTGCTTATAATTTTTATTTATAAAAATAGGTCTGTTTTATAACTACTTTTCGAAAGAATTTTATTAGTAGGTCCGAGTTCATGACAAATCAAATAAAAGTATAATAATAAAAATAATTTAAAATAAATGAATACAAGACAATATTTATCATCAATATATAATCATAATTATTTTTTTGTTTTTTGTGGGGAGGGGTGGGGAGGTTAGGGGAGAATTATCAAACAAGTTTAGGAGTTTAAACCCAGAAATTGGTTTGCGTTACCATTACTGTTTGACATATTTGGACATTATTGTTGTTTGCATTAACAATTTTGCATTATCATTCTTGTGTGCTGCTGGAGGAATAAAATTCTTCACTAAGAGACAGATCTCGTCCATGGTTTGAGAAATGAAAAGGAAGGAAAAAGTTAATGGCTAGGACTTCTCATGGAGTTGAAAATTTGTTACTCTTGTTAGAAGTGTGTAGTCTGATTAGTCTTACATCTGTTATTCTTAAGAGACATATTTTACTGTTACTATTTAAGAATAACAGATTGTAAAATTTCAGTTAGTGCATGAATAAAATTCTTTCCCTACTCCCTAGCCCAGCTGTGGATGTAGGTACATACAGTGTGCCGAACCACGTAAATTCGTTTGTAATTTTCTATCTTCTCTTTTACTATTTTCTTAATTTTCTCCTAATAACTGGTATCACGAGCTTTCTTGGTTCTTTTTCGGGGTCCTCTGTTTAGAGGAAGTAGTGGGAGTTGTTTCATTGCAGAGGAAGCGGCGGAGCAATGGCGTTAGAAGAAGGGAAGGTGAAGATCGAGAAGTTTGATGGCAGAGACTTCGGATTTTGGAAGATGTAGATAGAGGATTATTTGTATCAGAAGAAGTTGTATCAACCCTTGTCAAGGAAGAAGTCAGATGTCATGAAGCAGGCAAATTGTGAGTTGTTAGATCGACGGGCTCTTGGTACGGTCAGATTGACATTGGCCAAGAATGTTGCTTTCAACATAGTGAATGAGAAGACCACTGCAGAATTATTGAAAGCGTTATCAGATATGTATGAGAAGCCATCCGCATCTAATAAAGTACATTTGATGCGTCAGTTATTCAACCTCAAGAATTCAGTGACTGATCACATTAATGAATTTAACACAATTCTTGCCCAGTTGGTGTCAGTACAAATTGTGTTTAATGATGAGGTGAAGGCATTGATTCTATTATCATCCCTACCGGATAGTTAGGCTGCAACCGTTACTGCAGTCAGTAGCTCTGCAAAGGATAACAAGTTAAAGCTCAATAACATTCTTGGCTTGATCCTAGGGGTGGGAATAGGCCAACCGGCCTGTCAGGGGTCTGCGGCCTGGCCTGTTTAAGACCTGGCCTGGCCTGACTCGTCTATTAAAAAGGTCAGGCTAAGGCTTTTTAAAAAGCCTATTTAGCTAAAAAGGCCAGACTTCAGACATATGAAAAGGCCTATTAGGCCTGACAGGCCGGCCTGCTTAAAATATATAATATATAATTTAATAAATTAATTATATATAATTATTAAATGACATAATAAATTTTTAAAATCAAATAAGAGTAATGAAAAATAATAATCTTCTTATTATCAAAAATTAAATTAACAAATAGAAAATAAAAATAAACCAACAAATCAGTCAAATTAAAACTGAAACAGTAAAAAACCTAGGTCACTTTCTCTTCTCACTTCCTTTTCCTTAGCACAGCCGCTGAGTAGAAATTTGTACTCTCTAAAAAATTTTCGCCGCCGTCCACTGAAGCTCCATAGCAGTCGCATCGCAGGTTCCTCCGCAATATTGTATTGGCACGTGTTGAAGATAAGGCCAGAGGTCCTCCTTCTTCTTTGTTTCAGCCTCCACAAAGCTCCTAGCAAGAGTTCCAGGTTCTTCTTCTGTGTAACCATTAACCAAGTTCTTATAATATTTGGAGTTGGTTTAAGTTTTAATCCATCTGGTAGTTTATGAATTTGGATGGATATTTTTTGTTCGTTTGCATAATCTAGATTAAGGGTACTTCAGTAATCCATGAAAGATCCTAAATTTGAGGAAAATTGATTGAATTGAAACATTTTATTTCAAATTAGCTTCTTCCATGTCACGATTTTTATCATGGGGACAACTCTTGCCACTGTAATGTTTAATGGTCTGACCATTTTTTTTCAAAAATTTTAAAAAATGGTGGAGTTATCGCTGGTAAGATTGTAAGATCAATAAATTTATTAATAAATCCTGGCATAAAGTTTCCAGATGTTCTTCCAATTTGTTTTAGGGATTTGTGGCTTTATTCCTTGCATTATAAAAACAGGCTTTCAGGCCAGGCCAGACTTTTATACAGGCCAAATTGTGCCTTTATAAAAAGCCTGTAACAGGTAACAGGCCCAGGCTCAGGCATAAAGATTAGGTGTCAGGCCAGGCTCAGGCCTGCCAAAGCCTGGCCTGGCCTGGCCTGGCCTGTTCCCACCCCTACTTGATCCTAAGCGAGGATGTTCGCAGGAAAGATTCAAGGGAGTCTTCCAGTCCAGTTTCCAGTTCAGCATTAAAAACTGAAAGGAGAGGAATGAGTGGCCAGAAGGGTCAGAATAAGGCAAAAGACCGAGGAAAATCAAAGTCTAGAGGGAAAAGCCAAACCAAAGTCCGCAACGATATTATTTGTTGGAATTGCAACAAAAGAGGACATTTTACCAATCAATGCAAAGCTCCAATGAAGAAGAGCAATACAAATAAGAAGTAGAATGATGATGAGTATGCAAATGCAACAACTAATGAAATTGTAGATGCATTAATTTGTAGCTTGGATAACCCCATTGATTCATGGGTTATGGACTCAGGTGCATCATTCCACACTACCCCTTCTAAAGAATTGCTATCTAACTATTGTTTTTGGAAAGTTTGGGAAAGTTTACCTTGCAGATGGAAAAACTGTTGATATTGTGGGAAGCGGTGGCATTGATATCAGAACCTCTAGTGGGACCCCATGGACATTGCATAATGTCAGACATATCCCTGCCTTAAAGAGAAATTTGATATCTATAGGGCAGTTGGATGATGAGAGACATTACACCACTTTTGGAGATGGAGCTTGGAAGGTAACAAAAGGCAATACAGTTGTAGCTCGTGGAAAGAAGCGAGGGTCTCTTTATATGGTTACAGATGAGGATATGATAGGTCTGACTGAGGCCGACACCAATTCATCCTTATAGCATCAAAGACTTGGACACATTAGTGAAAAAGGAATGAAGCTAATGACATCAAAGAGTAAGTTATCAAGTTTGAAGCATGTTGACGTCGGTGTTTGTGAATACTGTATCCTTGGAAAACAGAAAAGGGTTAGCTTCTCAAAGTCAAGGAAAACAACAAAAATTGAAAAGCATGAATTGGTGCATACAAATGTTTGGGGGTCAGCCCCAGTAAAATCTCTTGGAGGGTAATGCTATTACGTCACCTTTATTGATGACTCTACAAGAAAGGTATGGGTCTATTTTCTTAACAATAAATCTGATGTATTCTCTGTGTTTAAAGGGTGGAAAGCAGAAGTTGAAAATCAAATAGGTTTATAGGTTAAAAGTTTGAAATCTGATGATGGCAGAGAGTAAGATAGCCAGGAGTTTAAGGACTTTTGTTCAGAAAATGGGATCGGAATGATCAAGACAATACCAAGAACACCTGAGCAAAACGGTGTTGCAGAAAGGATGAACAGAACCTTGAATGAGAGAGCCAGATGTATGCGAATCCAACCTAGCTTGCCTAAAGTGTTTTGGGCAGGTGCAATAAGTACATCAACTTATCTCATAAACAGAGGACCATCAATTCCTTTAGATTGTCAATTGCCTGAAGAAGTATGGTCTTGAAAGGAAGTAAATCTTTCACATTGGAGAGACTTTGGCTGTGTATCATATGTCCTTATAGAATCTGACACCGGAAATAAATTGGACCCTAAGGCTACAAAGTGTTACTTTATTGGTTATGGATTTGACATGTGTGGCTATAGATTTTGGGATGACCAAAACAAGAAAATTATCAAAAGTAGAAATGTTACTTTTAATGAGAATATGTTTTATAAGGATAATTTTTCTGCAGAATCTATATGTGCAGGTAAATTGCCAAAACTTTCTGAGGAAGTAGCACTGGAAGAAATTTCAGAAAATGATGTAGCCAAAAGAAGTCGCGATATAGATGATGAGCTTGAGTCTGAACTAGAACCAACAACGGTGCCATAAACTCCTCTAACCGACTTGAGAAGATCTAGTAGGGTGTCAATAACACCACAAACATATTCTCCTTCATTGCATTGTTTGTTGTTTACTGATGCTGGTGAGCCAGAATATTTTGGTGAGGCCACACAAGGGAATGACTCTATTAAGTGGGAGCTAGCAATGAAAGATGAGATGAGATCTCTTCGGAAGAATGGAACATGGTCTTTGATTAAGTTGCCAGAAGGAAAAAAAAGCTTTACAAAACAGATAGATATCCAGGCTGAAGGAAGAATCCGACGGTAGCAAAAGATACAAGGAAAGACTTGTAGTGAAAGGATTTAAGCAGAAACAGGGAATTGACTTCAAATAGATTTTCTCCCCAGTTGTCAAAATGACTACCATTAAAGTTACTTTGAGCATTGTAGTTGCAGAGAATCTTCACTTGGAGTAGTTAGATGTTAAAACTGCATTCTTACATGGGGATCTGGATGAAGACATTTATATGAGACAACCAGAAGGTTTTGAAGTTCCAGGCAAGGAGAATCTCGTATGCAAGCTTCACAAAAGCTTATATGGCCTGAAGCAAGCACCAAAACAATGGTACAAAAAGTTCAATGAGTTTATGAGCAACTCCGGTTTCAATAGGTGTGATATGGATCATTGCTACTATGTTAAGAAGTATGTGGACAGTTATATTATCCTTGCTTTATATCTTGATGACATGTTGATTGCAGGGTCTAGTATGACAAAAATTAACAGGTTGAAGCAGGCAGAAAACTTTGAGATGAAGGATCTTGGTCCAGCTAAACAAAATCTTGGTATGAGAATTTTCAGAAATAGATCAGAAGGAATTTTGAAGTTGTCTCAAGAGAAATATATAGAAAAATTACTTGACAGGTTTAATGTTGGGGATGCCAAGACCAGAAACACTCCTTTGGGAACTGATTTGAAATTTTCAAAGAAGCAAACTTCGCAGATAGATGAAGAGGAAAGTTACATGTCAAGAGTGCCATATGCATAAGCTGTAGGGAGCTTGATGTATGTTATGGTATGTACCAGACCTGACATAGCACATGCGGTAGGAGTTGTCCGGAAAGGAGCATTGAGAAGGTGTGAAATGGGTATTAAGATATTTGAAGGGTGCCTCAGGGACGTGTTTGTGTTTCATCAGAAGCAATCTCTTTACAAGGATTTTCTTATGCAGATTTGGGAAGAGATTTAGATAGTAGGAAAAGCACCACACGTTACATTTTTTTACTTTGCGTGGTACTACTGTGAGTTGGAAGTCTAAACTAGTGTTATAAAAATCGGACCGGTCATTGACTCGGTCGGGGTACTGGGTCAATGGTCGAACCAATGAGTCACTAGTTGAACCGGTATATATTAAAATATATCAATTTTATATTCAAATTTATGAGATTTATTAAAAATAATAGTAGAAATATATTAAAATAACAACAATATATTAATTAATAAATAGACATACTAATAAAGTTAAATATATTTGTAATAATGGAGTAATATGATGATATATGATGTTATAAAATATTAATTGTAAAAAAAAATACAAGTTAGAGCCATTGTTTTTGACAAAAAAAAATCATTGTTTCGTAGCATTCATATAAATATATAAATTGGCACAATAATATTGAAAGCCACAAGTGGTGTAGTGGTGCAATGCTTACCTTTGCTGGGCAAGGATGCAGGTTTGATTCCTGCAGCTTGCACCTCTTGCATATTAAATTTTTTAATAAGGAGTCATCACATCACATGTGTTCAGTTGTCTAACTCGTCTAGGCCAGTTCAGGGCCGGTTCTAACCGAGTTGACCGGTTCAGGGTCGGTTTTGACCGGTTCAGAGCCGGTTTATTAGCACAAACGATCCAAAACCGTGACCAGACTGGTCATGGGCCCGGTTTCCGGTTGGACCGGTCGAACTGGCCGGTACGGTCCGGTTTCAATAACACTAGTCTAAACTTCAAGGTAGAGTTGCTCTCTCAACCACTGAGGCGGAGTATATAGCTATCTCAGAAGCAGCTAAAGAGATGATATGGCTAAAGAATTTCCTCACAGAATTAGGAAAAGAACAAGATAATTCTCCACTGTTTAGTGACAATTAGAGTGCTATAAGTCTTGCTAAAAATCAAGTCTTCCATTCCAGATGCAAACATATTCAACTGAAATATCATTTTATCAGAGAGCTGATAAATGATGGAGATTTGTCCTTGCTGAAGATCTCAAGATCAGAGAACCCAACTGTTATGTTAACTAAGGCTGTCACAACTGATAAGTTGAGGCTTTGCATTGCCTCAACCGACCTTTGAGGATAATTGATAATGAAGGTGATGTGCTAGGCGAAGAGCAAGTGAGCCCATCTACAAAAAATGCTGTAACTTAAAAAATCAGACTCCAAGTGGGAGAATTGTTAGAAGTGTGTAGTCTGATTAGTCCCACATCTGTTATTCTTAAGAGACATATATTTTACTGTTACTATTTAAGAATAACAGATTGTAAATTTTCAGTTAGTGCATGAATAAAATTCTTTCCCTAGTTCAGTCGTGGATGTAGGTACATACACTGTGTGCCGAACCACATAAATTCGTGTGTCATTTTTTTTATCTTTTCCTCTACTGTTTTCTTTGCTACTGACAACTCTAGGGGTGTGTTTGATTTGTTAAGATTAGACAATACAAAAATATGTTTTATGTTTGATTTTAAAAATGATTATAAGATAAAATAAAAAAAATAAAGCTCAGGATAAAAGTCTAAATATTTATTACTCTTTAAATCAAAATAATATCTTGATTAATGAACACCACCATGTGGTTGTTTGTTTCAAGGTATAATATTATATTCCCTCTAATGATATTTTTGGGAACAATTTCACCATGAATATTATTTTTGGGTAAATTCATAAACATGTATAGTTATCAATTATTGATATTCTTGGAAATGGAAGAAATAACATACAAAAATTGATTCATTTAAATGTGGATTTATGTCGATTGGTGTGGACTAAAATAGTAATGTGTTTGTGTAACAATTGGGAATGAACTTTTATAGCTTCCCGAGGTAAAAATAACAATGAGTTGCTTTGGAATGGATGTATATTTGAGAGTTTTAAACAGTAATTTACCCAAAAACACACACTATATATAGTTCATTTCACATACCCTCCTCTATAGAGAAAATAGAAAGTTGTGTTGTGACTCAATTATTTGTATTGCATTATCCTATTTGTATGGTTTCTTAATATGGATTAAACCATGTTGATTTGTTAAAAATAAAGGTTTGAGCAATGCAAAAATACTTCTTTCATATTTATTTTAAAAATTAATTATGAAACAGAACATAATAAAAGATGATATATGAAACAACAGTTTTAATATTTTTTTTACTTATTAAATTATTAGATAACTTTTTATCTCATGCACAATAATATCGAAATAAGAAGTATACACCCTCATTCTCTATTTGATAGCTTTCCTCCATCTTCTCTTTTCTCTATCAAAACTGCCTATATTATACATTGATCATTAAAATAATAGACAAAACAAAAAGATATATAATTATATTATAACTCTACTATTTATTTAATGCTATTTTACTTATTCTGTTTTTCAATATACCTCAAACAACTCTGACATATTATTTGGTTGAAAGGAATTGGAGGGATGAAAGGGAAGCGATTTTAAAACAGTTTTTATGTTTGATTCAATTATTTAAAAAAAAGTGGAAATATATACCTGTACCTTGTGGTAGCATTTTTGCCTCTCTCCAATATTGAGGGAATTTTTGGAGGGGAGGAAAGTTTAAATTTCATTATTAAAATGAAGTTCTTCAAAAATTAATATGTCACAATTGATCTTGCATTACCACGTGGGCTGCCAACTAAATTGGTCAAAGCTACATAAAAGTATTTGTTGTATAGAAAAAAAAAACCTGACATATATGTTTGGTTTAAAGAAAAAAGAGGAAAGAAGAGAGATTTTAATGGAAGGAATGGCACGAGAATGAAATTAAAATTAATTTACTTATATATTTTTTTTTACTTTTATAACAATCCATTTTATCAATATGAATAGAGAGATATTTAAGTCAATTAGATTAGTTAATTTCAAAAGTTAATCATTTTATTTTATTTTTTTATATGTCAAACACTGACAGCAGTAAGAAAATAGAGTTCAGTAGTTCACATAACACTAATACACATTGAAAAGGATGTTCTTTTCTTTTCAAACATCCTTTCTTCGACCACATCATTCTTCTTTCCAATTAATTAAAACATTAGGATTACAGACAGAAATAGTGGATATATAACTTAATTAAGGTCTAACAGTTAAATAAGAAAAAGAACTTTCCATGACAAAGCAGAAAAGTTAGAAAACAAAGTAAGTGCACTTCCCACTGTATCATTTTATTTTCTGAAAGTCTTGCTTCAACAATATAATTTTTCTTTGCTACTTTACCTTCCTTATTAGTTGACTACTATATTTCACTTCTCTCAAATATAGTCTATGTGTGCAGTCAAAAAAGAAGAAGAAAAATAGTAGTCTATGTGGTTGTGATTATTCATCATCTAACAAATCTTGCTTGGACCTGGACCATGTCAATTAGTCATTTTAGGCATTTCCCTAAAAAATTGACTTACTATTTAACTAGAGCTTGAAGTCGTCCAGAGTTAGCTGATCAAGCTTCTTAGAAGTTTAAAAGTGCAAAGTGAAGCTGACACTTGACTGACACAATTTAGTCTTCAGAAAAAAAAAAAAAAGTCTCCAGGAAAAAAAAAGGAATTTTGAGTGCAAAATATATAACTTGAATTGTCAAGTTGTTGCAATACATACACTGTTTTGGTGCGTGTTTGGATTGATGCTTGCAAACTTGAGTTTAGATGAACATGATTTATTGAATGTGATTTGAAGGGAACTTGAGTTTGTATAAACGTGATTTCTTGTTTGGATAGTTTGTTGCAAACGTGAGTTTAAGAAAGTGAATGTTGTTTGGTTTAGATTTTATAAATCACGTTTGCAGGTATAATTACTAAAAAAGACATGTCTTTGTTTGTTATATAGATATAGATTTCATTTTATTAAAATAAAGTTTATAATTGATTTTAATACTAAAAAATAAACATATTTACACCAATTTTATTTATTTAGAAGTATTAGGAATATGGATGATATTTTAACTATTGAATACATAACTTTGTTAAAAGCTTGGAACATAAATATGGAATATAACATTTGTTAACAAATTTTTTTAGCAGATTTTTTTATACTCAAAATTCTAACTTGATATTTTGTTTAAAGTATGTATCACTTGGATGCTGGTGAAAAAAAAAAGAATTTAATTTGGAATGAAATTAAATTAAGTATGTACTAACATAAGTAAGTACCAATGGGAAGGTAGCTAACGTTTCATGGGTGCAGCTGTGAGGTTGTTGGGTACAACTAATGTACCGCACCTTCATTGGTGGAGAGGGTAAAAAATGAAACAGAAAAATTGTGCCACCAAACTCAAGTTTACGTTAACGCATAAGCTACAAATTCTTGCTTCTACAGAGACTCAAGTTTAGCTCCAAACTTAAGTAATTGATGTCAATCCAAACAGCACCAAAATCTCTCTAACTCAAGTTTGACTGCTCTAAACTTACGTTCAAAGGTTCCAAACGCAGAACCAAACACACCCTAATCAAATGTGTTTGGAGGACTTTCTCTTTTTATTTTTCAAACAACTACAACATTAATTTTGATTATTGAGAACCACTCATTAATTGAATTTTTATGATTTAAGTCCGTGAAGAGAATCCAACACAAAAGACCAACACATTAAGTGAAAAAGTCCCATGGATCCGGATCGGCTGCAGCCTCTCCTGCCTCTGCAGCAGACATCAGCTACGGAACAGCTACGGAATAACTACGGAATTATATTTCGTAGCTGATCCATAGTTATTCGGTAGCTGATGTCTGCTCAAGAGGCGGGAGACAATTAATGTTTTATTTCACTCTATGACTCAATGTGGACTTATAACAATTTAAGTTAAATTTTTAACACTTAATGTACTTTCTTTTTACACAGTGTTTCAGAACTAACTATCTAATATAAATAAAATCATACTAATAATTAAGAATCCAAACCCCACCACAATAAATCTTAGAACGGATCAATTCAAGGACTCCATTCATAAGGGCTTGATTCAAGGACTGCAAGTCTGCAACGAAAGAAGAATGCCAAGTGCAAAGTAAAGCGTGACATGAGGAGTTTTTTTTTTTTTTTTTTTTTCATAACCAAAAAAAAAATTGAGGAGGTTTCCGTTTCTATTTTCCCCTTCCACTATTACTAGCAATAGCAAAAAATAAATGACAAAGGAATTTGTGAGGCTAATATTAAACTGCAGCAAATAATGGTAAGAGTAGTCAGTGAAAGGTTGGAAATGATTTTGGGAAATCCAAATTTGCTTTGTATCTCCGTCATCTTTGCTGCTTTGGCCGCTACCCTTAGATTGACCTCAAATTTAGCCTCTCTCACCAATCTTTCACATTCTAGAATATATAAACTCTTTCCAATTAAATGAAGTCATGGCTGAATTGAAAACGCAGGTTGAGATTGTGGGAAGAGTTTCCAGGTTTTTAATCCCCACAAACACGTTCTTCGGGAGAGATGAGGAGCTTTAACTGTGATTAAGTCCCGAACAGAATTTATCCTGGTAATAGGAGATCCTGGTAATAGGAGATACACGTTGTTTACACCAAAACCACAAGGTCGGACACAATGTAGACCATTTATTTGGTCTACATTGCATATGATAGTTTCTTCTCATTCAATATATAAGAATGAAACATTTTTTAATTCGAAGTCAATAGTTCGTTGCCTTGCACAAACAAAATCGGATGTCCCCACAGGGAGCATACACAAACAAAATGAACGAGACAGACAGAATGAGAAGGGCTTGAAACCCGAATAACGTTGACGAATAATGGGATTTTTCACGTCTAATCAAATAAAAAATATGAGCTGATTAATGTTCGAGTTTCAAGATTGACAATAAATAAATATAGACCATAAATTTTAAATTGAGTTAAGAAATTCTTTAGTTTCTAGGTATTAAATAAACTAGTTACTTAAATCTCTCAAATCAAAATAGCATATTCAATAAAATTCTTTCGCTCTTTTAATTTCAAGAACTTTATCCATTTTATTGATAAACTGAAATAGGTGCCTTTCTTTGCTTATCAAATAAGATAATGAATAACATGAAAAAAAATAATAACAAATTAACTAAATCATCAACATTTTTACACCCGAAGCCTGCAATTAAAGGCAGAACGGTACATCATATATATAAAATATAAACAAGGTATCTATGTAAACACATGAAGCTAGATATTCCTGTGTATGTATCAAGTGTTCAATTCAAAATTGGAATTGTGATCCATTTGGCAGTTGTCCTTCAAAAAAGAATCAATGAATCAAATGGTATAACACTGTAATGTAACCCCACATCAACAGGGGTATTGTCAATGCCCATATCCCCCCAGTATAATCTAACCTGTGATTTGCCTTTTCATTATACACAAAATATTCTATTCTTACCCTTTTGGTATGCCTAAACTGAAACTCATATGAGAACCCCACAAAGGCCCCTTTGATTCTTCAGCAGCCTCATCAACCAGGCTGGACAAAGGAAGCACATATTCCCACAACAAACCTGAATGAGCTGCCTTTAACTTTAAGGCAGTGCCATAAACCACCCACTGTTTTAGCCTAGTCATATAAACAAAACCAATATAGATACTATCTTTGTGATCCACTACCAAATCTTTGGTTTATTTTCTGTCTTGTAATTAGCTCCTGAGACTTGTTGCACACACAACCAGGGAAGGGATTGGCAAAAAAGTTCTCCTCCATTCTTGGTGACTCTCCTACTTGTCTAAGATAAGGCGAACCTAACCTATTGGCATGCAAACTCTTAACCTCAGAAGAAAATGCTTCCCAAGTTATGGAGCCCTCATCCAATTGATCAATCAGCTTAACAAAATTTAATCTGAAACAAAATTGAAACAGATCACACACGTCAGTAACATGTACAATGCCATCACAAACAAAACTCACACCAAACATAAAATTAATGTAGTAATCTAACCTGTCAGGATTGATAGTTTTCCGAAATCCTTCAAACCTCCTATGACCCTGCACTGCCTTTGCCATGTTTCCATCATAAGTATAGACAAAGACATCACTTTCCAAGGCAACTATGTAATCCAAAGCAGCTAGGCGATTTTGGTATGGCTTGAAGGGCTCTAGCTCCTCCTCAGTTGCAAGGGTGGAATGAGTGAAGACATTGGGGTACTCAGCGCGAAAGGATGCCAAACTATTGCCACCATAGATAGGCCCTGCAACTATGTAGATTGTTGTAGTTGAAGGGTACCCCATGGCCTTGAGAAAAATGGCTGCCTCTCTAGGTGACATAGGGCATCCACCTTGCAATCTCCTCTCTACACTATCAATCTCCTTTTCCTTCCAATGCTTGACATCATACCTCATAACCCTTAGTTCCTCAGCCTCTTCAGCAGTGAGGTTATGGCTGCAGCCAGTAAAAGCTAGCATGTCTTTCTCATATCTATATTGTAAAGACAGGGAGAACTAAAGTAAGCAAATTGTCATAGTTTGATAGTTCATAAAAGTAAGCAAAGAATATTTTAGTCCACAAGGTGATACCTTAAATGAAGGGCAATAAATGGTTCATTATTGTTTCTTAGCCTATCAACCAAAGTCCTCCCAAGCTCTTCAATCTCTGCTGTATACTTGAGAGCTTGGTAATTGGCACGGCACCTAAGCTTCTGAATAGAGGAAGCAAGGCCATTGTTGGCAAGTCTGGAATCTGTGTGAGTGAATTGTATGACCTTGTGTCGCTTCAACAATGGAAGAATCTCACCTCTGTAGTAACTAGCCTGCAAAATTGAAGCATCTAAGCCACACTATTGAAACTAATAAGAATATTGTTTTGATCAATGTTGTGTTGTCACATAGAAATATTGTTTGATTTGATTTGATTGTCCACACCTTTGACCATGAAACAGGGGCCTTGACAAGAGGTTTCACAGATGCATAATGGACCGGCAAATACTCAACTATCTCAATGTCGTCTTTCAAAACTTTCATGAAGTGCCTCCAGTCAAAAATATCTTTAAAGTCACTGAAATATATTAGGGACATTATATTTTGGAAAAATGGTAACATGAGGAGATAAATTAATGTCACACTCACACACTTAATTGATGTGAAAATTTTACCTTGGATCAGTCCAAAATGAATCATGATCAAGAGAAGGAAGGACAAGGGTGGCATTCATTATTTTTGCCACTGCAACCATATCACATATCTGCAAGTCAATTAAGGTTCTGGGAATTAGCAAATAGAATAATAGAAATATAAAAGAGATTCATTATATATATAAAAATGAATCCTATGTTTTATATGATCTTACCCCAGTTCTCATTTGATTCAATCCACCATTTGCATGAACAAGAAGATAGCCATTTGTCTTCTTTGCCCCTGAAACAGATAAACGCGGAATGCAAGTGAGACAATAATTGATTACGTGCAATGAAGGTTGATAGCAATTATAGTACATACTTATTTGATTCTTGGGTCGAGAAATGCATTGGTAATAGTTGTCTCTGTTTGGTTTCATCCATATTTCTGGAGTCTGTTAGAAAAGGGAATAAAACATTATAAGAACACAAAAAGTAAAAAATAAAACCATGAGTTAAAGTGTTCAACAGAAAAATCTAACCTTGTGTTTGGATAGAGAAATTTAAAATTATTAGAATTCATGTATTAAAATAGTAGAAGAAAGAATTCCAAATTACAAATAGAAGGATTTTTTATGATAAATAGGGGAATTTCAAATGACAAATATTTAGAGAGAATTTCAACATTTCTCTTTTATGTTCAAACTTTTTATATTATCATTATCAATTCCTCTCATTTTAACAACTTATTCAACACTGTCTATTATAATTTTGAGAATTTTAAAATTCTCCATCCAAACACAAGAAGGGCCCGTTTGGTTTGCATTTTCATTTCCTGTTTTCATTCTGTTTCCCGTTTTCTGAAATTTACAAAGAAAAAACTGAAAAATGCTGGAAACGACGATTTTTTATTTCCAGCATTTCCAGTTTTTCTTTTGTAAAATTCCAGAAAACAGAAAATAAAATTAGAAAATGAAAATACAAACAAAACAAACCCTAAGATTATCAAGAACAGTACCAAAACTTAAAGTAGTGAAATAATCATCAATTTTACTTTAGCAATAACAGCAAATTAAACAATTTCAGCATGGAAAGTATCATGCGAGAAGAAAAAACAAAAAGAAGTAAAACGTATGAAAAAAATCACAAATCACAAAAAAGCAATACAACACACAAACACTAGTGTGTTATGGTCAGAGCCACCTTGGCAGCACCTAATATTCAACACAGTACGCGTGTTGCAAGTTGCCATCGCCGACCTCAAGTAACGAGTCAAAAATTTTGAAAAAACATCGAAAATTCCAAATACTCCAGACACCATAAACTTTACAACAAACAAAATCAATCTCTTAATTTATGAACAACCCACCTCTCTATTCTTAACCCTTGGGTACTCAGAATTCAATCATTACACCTTTCCTAATTAACTACTTTTTGTTATTGTTATAACAGTATTACAGTATTAATTGGTTTTTTAACAAGTGTACTAGTTAATATTTTTCTTGTTATAATTTTTATTTTTAATTAATCAAATTCCAAAATAAGAGCTGAAAATTAAATTATTCTTATACACCTTTTGACCAATAATTAAAAGCATCGTTAACCAATAAATAAATTTGATATAAAAATGAGGCACTCCAAATGATGTATTCTTCTAACACCTGAGCTCTTCATCCCAGAAAACAAAACCAATAATGACTTATAAAATTTTATTTTTTGGAATCAACTGGAGGCAGAGGCTGAAGCACTATTCAGTATTCACCCAATCAACAAAAAGCAGAGGAAAAACAAATTAGTACTTTTTTTAAGTTTTTAACCTTTTCTCCTACCGTTACCTAAACTTAGGGGGTAAAAAGGCGAAAAGGGGTAAAAAAAATCTGATTCTCAAAAGAGAATTTTCAATAGCAACCCAGACACGGAAAAAAAAAGATGAAAAGTGCGAAAAAAGCACTTTTGCAGAAACGTGATTTAAGATAGATAATGAATTAAAGAATAAAGGAAAAAACAGAAAAATCACTTACAGCCAACCTCTCGAGGACCCTTTTGGGCATGGAGGTTTCGGTGGTGTCTTCCGCCACCACCCTCTGAGCCGAAGCCCAATCCTCCTTGAACCTCTGCAACATCAATTGTCCATTCTCGATCCTCTTTCCACTCATCTCACCCATCAGTGAAACCTTCAAGAAAACCGACATCACCACCATAGCGATCAGGAACGAGAAGATCTTACGGCCCACGTTTTTCCCGGACCGGAGTGACTGAACCGAACCGGCGAGCCACAGGAACACGTGCTCTACTCGCAGGAAAAACGACTCTGGCAAACATAACAGAATGCGAGCGCGTAGAAGAATATAGCGCGTGACCGGATGAAGGTGATGGTAATGATGCGCGTGGTGGAGGTGGTGATGAGACCCTCCGGGAACAGCGCCGCCGCATGCGGCCGCGACTTCGTCTTGCTCAACCTCCGAGAAATCGGAGAAGCTCGAGGAGAGTTGCTGCTTCTCGGCGTCGGAGACAACGTTGTTGCTGTTGTTGTTGTTGTCGGCCACGCGCCGTCGAGTGGTGGTGGGACCCGCGGCGACCCTTGGGCTGGTGTTAGTGGAGGTGGTGGTTGGGCCGCCGGATGACATGGTGGGCCCGCTGCCGGAATGCCAAAACGACGACGGATGAAGGACAAAACAAAACAACGATGGCCAAAAAACTAAAAAAAATAATAAAAAATATAACAAGTTAAATTTATTGTTGTTCTCTGAAACCTTAAATTTATGAAGAAAAAAGAAATTTGATGTTTTTGAGGTTGCGGTTTCTAGGGAAATGGAGAGAACGTTGTTTTTATGAAAAATTTAATTTATTTTTGCAGTGTTTTGTTTTGAGAGGCGTGGGTTGAAGGTGAAGGGTTTGGTTTGAGAGAAAGGAAGCGAAATCTAAGGAGAAGCCCAGAGAGAGAGTGGCAATGTGAGAATATGCCAATCTGTGATCTCTGATTTTCTTGTGTTCCCTTTATATACTTATCATTTCAGTTTGGTCTATCGATTTCGCCGTGTTACGCTTCATGTGACATTTGGATTTTCCTTTCGTTTTTATGAAATGACTTAATCACCCTCCCTTTCTTTCTATTTTTGATTTCATCAAACTTATTTTTTATTGCTATATATCTATTTATTGGGTGCTTGCCTTATTGCTAAAAAATATTTTACCTTTCAAGTAGTTGCTATTCTATTGCAACCAAGATTCGAAATCCATTGCACGGTTTTTTTTTTTGCTTCTCTTGTTGTCTTTAAAATCCTCCTTCAAGTAACTGTCACTATTATGATTTATTATAAAAAAAAATAGATACACATTGAATTAGCCATCGTACTTATGTGAGCATGATGCATCTCCTTGTCTACAATTTTATAAACACTTCAGATATCTTTAATTGCATTAGTTTTTATAATTTTAAATATATTTTTTATTTTTAAGTTCATTTTGTACTATTTTTATAATTATATCATAAGATTCCCGTATGTCAGTATCATATAATATTTATCTATAAATTGATGAAATTCATTTTTTTATTGTTACCTAATTAAATGTTTGATATATTAATAAAAAAATTTACCTTTAAATAATTGATATTGCAATCAATATTTGATTGTTGGTTGGTTTCTTTTCTTTTCTTTTGTTCTTTCATCATGTAAAATCATTCTTAATGTGACTGTTTGAAATTTAGATATATAATATGTAATTACCATTATGATTTCTTTTGGAAGATAAAAAAGAAAAAAAAAAGTCTTATCAAAGAAATATTGCATTTGAAATAATGCCGGTACTCATAAATAAGTATATGTGTTAAAGAGATAAAATTTTTATAAACACTTCAGATATTTTCAACTTCAATCGTTAAATGATTTCTTTTATTTGGATTTAATTTATATACATTATCAGTGTACATAAATTTTACATAGACATTCAGTGGTGTACCGCCACATCATTTAATAAATATGACAATTTATGTGTTATTAAATTCAATAAATGATGTGTCAAAACATCATTGGATATCTATATACAATTTCTTTATATTGACTGTGTGTATATATTAAACTCATTTTATTTTCAAAATTTTATATCAAAATATATGTGAATACCATAATAATTGATGAATAACATTGTTTGATTTTGTCACTGTGTCAAATACTCCCTCCGTTTTTATTTACAATGTACTGCTTTGGATTCGAATATAAACAAAAAAACTAACTCACACTAATTAAGAAAATCGGTTAACCTCATTTAATTTTCTTGATGTCATCTAAAAATTAATTGTATTTTCTAAATTACCCTTCATGGAAGACTCCAATTTTCGAGAAAACATTATTGTCATTTTATTTGTTTTTTTATTAATTTTAATGTCTTTTCAATTACTTTATTCGTTTTTTATCTGTCGTTTAAGTATTTTACACACGGATTAAGGAAACAATAATTATGTCTTTTAAGCCCCATTTTTTTAAAGATGTTCTTTCTCTTCCCTCATTAATGCAATTAATATTTCTTTTTTCTCAATAACTATGCATAAACACCATGTGTTTGTATTCACATTTGTTTACCTCTTACCATAATTTTTTGTTGGAACATAAAAAATACATTTATTAAAACTTTGAATTTTTAAAACATTTATGATACAACTTATTTATAATAAATATTTCAAATAAAAAATAATCAAATTACGATAGGGGTAAAATTGAAAAAAATAACATTTATTGTTGCCTTGACATATAACACGGAGGGAGTGTCACATGATAGTGAATTTAATTAATGTTATTATAATTAAGGGTAAAACTTAAAAGGTAAACTATTTTTAAAATTTCAATAAAATTAACTTGCTTTGACCACTTTTATAGATTTGTGTGATTTGGTCAATTGTGTCTCATAATATTAAATTAAAAAACATTAATTTTAAGGTTTAAAATTTTTATATCTATTTTGTACTAATTTTATAATTATACCATAACTCTATCATATTCTATTATTATTAAAATTTATCACATTTCTATATTAGTTCCATGTCATATTTATATTTCAAATAATAAATATGTTTTAATTTCTTGAAATATATTAAATAATTAAATAATATATATATAAAAACAAAATAATAATAATAAAATGAATACTTAAATTAGTCTTCACATGAAAAGTCAAATCGATATTTAAGAGATTTTAACAACTTTCATTATAGAGAATTAAATTGATGTGCAAAAATAAAATGTTACTAAATTAACATCAATTTCAAAACTTAAATAATGTTACGTGCATTTTTAGATATATAATCAATGTTTGCGTTTATTTCATAAAAAATGTTTTAAATTCTAATTAAATGATGCAGTTTCCGTTCATAGGTTAGGTGTTTTGCTATCCTTGCATTGAAAAAAGGGTTACTTAGTTAGGCAAGGAATTCAACATTAATGGTGGTATAGACATATAGGATGTCAAAATCCGACGGGACGCGAAAGTGAACAACAAATTACATTAATATATATAAGAATTTAAAATTTAAAAAATTGAAAAAAAAAATGTCATATAATATAATTTATGGTAAAATATCATTTTAGTCCCTGTAAAATATGTGAGATTTGATTTTGGTCCCTATAATTTTTTTTATTTTTTTCATCCTTATAAACATTTTTCTTTTTTATTTGATCCTTACGGTTAAAGTTAGGGGAAAATCTAACGTACCATCTGTGGTCAGAAGGTTTTGGTACCTTCCTTGACTGGTCAACAAAAACAATTTTCTTAAATAGTCTTGATTTTTTTAAAATTGCAAGTTAGTCTTTTATTTTTTTCTATTTGAATTTTTAAGTTATATGAAAACTTTCTAACCACTCGTGCAGCAGTTATTCATATCATTTGAATCGAAGTTTATCCTCTCATGCGTCTTTGCGATTGAAGGTCGTTGCTGGTAGCAGATACAAAGCGAAGGACAGAACATTTGCGGTATCGCTTTGTGATTGAAGGCGATAGCTTTGAGATTGAAGGCGAAGGGCAGAAGCATGAAGGGCAGAACGGTTGCTGCGTAGCTTTTGTTTCCAGGTACCCATCTCCCCCTAACTTTGCGATAAAAAATCATTTGGCCCGTTGGGGATTTTATCTCCTATTGAAGCAACCTATGGGGTTTTATATCCGGCAACATAACTCGATGGATTTCAAATGTTTCATGCGCACTGTATTTGATCGTCTACTGTGTTTTCTAATTTCAACCACCAAGTTCAAACCATATTCAGTCAAGTAAAACGAGTTTGACACAGACCCAATCCCAATTACAAAAGCAATTTTCTAATAGATTAACTCTTTATTTTTTTCGGATGGGTCAGTTTTAAAAGTTCCTAGAAAATCCACAGTAACAGTAATGGTCGAAAATTATATGCAGTTAGGTCTTTATCAAGTTGGCCTAATTGCTAATTATATGTAAACCATTGAATGTGCCCTTCACGGCTTCACGTCCTTGCTCCAACGGGTAAGGCTTCACGTCCTTGAATCTTCATGTCTAATAAGTCTTGCTGCAGTAGACTAACTAGGATTTACATTTTTGTTTAAAAGTAGATGCCATTTATAATGTGCTGCTCTGCTGATACATACCTGGGCTATAGTAACTTCAGATTTTGGATCTGTCCTGCAAATTCAGAACAACTATGATGTCATTTGTGACTTAAGAGGTTTTGAGAGGAGTAAAAAGGGTAGATCCCTATGGGGCTATTTAGTAAATGTAGTTATCTGGTGCCTATGGTTGGAGAGAATGCCAGAATTTTTATGTACAATTCTTTACCATTGTGTCTCTTATTGGATGAAGTATTCTTTTTGGCTTATTTATGGTGCCCTGTTTATTTAGAGGGATTCCTTTGATAGATATGGAGATTAGAGAGAGATCAGAGAGCTTTGCTTAGTTTGTGTCTTTGTTTATAGGCATTCTTTAATATAAATTGATTTATTGAAAATTTGGTTTTTGATAGAAACCAATGGTGCATGTAGCTGACATAACCTAGTGGGGCAATGTCTGGTTGTTGTTGTTTATTTTTTGTGGATTTATTATCTTGAACTGATGCACTCTCCTACTTCCTTTTCCTAATAGTTTCTTATTCTAGGAATGAAAGGGTTTAATATAAGAAATGATCCTTAAACATTTGTTTTTTTTTCAATAGATTTTCCCCCATCTTAGTTTATCCTTTAGTTAAATGATCTCCAAGGGGTGCAGACGGGTGGTTTAATGAATGTGTTTGAAGCAGGTTGTCTCCTTTTATGGTATCCAACAAATGATACTTTCTCTTTATATGTAATTGTTCGTTGTGTTGTAGTTGTTCTAAAGGAGTCCATGATTCAATTTTACATTGGTCAGAAGCTAAAATAGCATATTTGCATTTGGAGGAGTGCTTAGTGACTGATAATAGGCAATTCAGTAGTAGTAAGCAGGGAAGAGGTTTGCAGTGCTCTGCTTTGATGATAATTAGTGTCTTTGGGATAGGGGTTGTATTTCTTGTCTATTTGATTTTCATGGGGAGATTTAAAAGTTGTTTCTTGTTTTTGTGATGGTGGGGGAGCCTTCCCTTCCCTTTCTAGTCCCTGAGTTGCATGTGTCTTTTGGTTAATACAACACATTATAAATGGCTTCACTTACTGTTTGATCATTTGGTTTAGGGGAAAAAACAAAACAGACAGCTTTACTTATTAAATAAATAAATAAATCAAAGTCTAGATACTCTTCAACATGCAAAGATCATGACCTGCCACTTTAATTCCACACACTTCACACTGAGCTACCTAAAGTTACTGTCCCAGAATTGCCAAAGCCTGAGCTACCTAAAGTCCCTGAAATTCCTAAATCCATTCCAACCACCAGTCCTTAAATTCGAATTATACCTTTGGTTTTGCCTCAAGGTCATAACTGGGTACTATTCCATTCCTTCAACTAATACCAATGTGATTTCTGTGAAATATATATGGCTAGTATGTTTTAGTTATAAATAATTCTGACATACTAAATGTTAGTGGCTTAAAACAATTAATATTTTTTTCATTGCCAAATATATAACATGACTGACTGAAAGAAATCATCATATACAAACGGTTCTTCTCTCTAAATAGTAGATTACCATTGAGGATTGTTAGTGGTGAATACTTTTGTTATCTTTTGTTTCTATTTGTTATTGCATTCATCTAGGGAACTGATCTAGTTTTTCAAGTTGGGTAAATTTGCATTCAATTTCAAATTCTATTCCTTAGCCTTTTTTTTCTATCTTAATGTTCTTTTTCATAATAACTCTTAGAATTAGGGCCTGATAAAGTATATACTTGATCTCAACAATAACTTTATAAGGAAATTTTATATACTTGATAAAAGTACTTTACAGTAATTCTATTGGGAATCCATATTATCTTTCCTTTGTTTCTTCACTTTTTTTCTTCTCCCTTACCTTTTCCTTTCTTTTTAAGCTTTCCTCTACCGTTTCAAATGTTTTATTTCTAACAACATCTCTTTGTCATGTACGCTGTCTAATTTTCTTTACAAATTTAATTTGATGCATCTGAACTATATGCATGCTCTCATTAAATAAAAAAGTGCTTTGTAGGTATCTGTCTCAGACTTGAATAGCATGAGTCATGAATATGAGTTAAATCTTTTCAATGTACCATTAGATTCTTGTTGAATTAATGTTCTTTAGATTCTTTAATGGCCTGAAACTGACCGCTATTATCTTGCAAAACTGCTTGTATGGATTAAGAATTCAACTAGTTCTATCATATATGTCCGATGTCTGCTTTTCTTTAATTTGCATACAAGGAGAAATGCTTTAGCATTCCATTCAAAAGATATTGCTAAAATTTGCCACATAATCAAGTCCACAACCCTCCATCTCTATCTGTCTCCCAATTTGCCTTGAAGAATATTTCAGATAAAACAAAGGGTGCCATATGTTTTGTTTCTATGTGATCCGTGTTTTGGTATTTCAATCTAAAAATTCTCTTAAACCTTGCACATGACATTGTAAACTAATTCCAATCAGACAAGAGTAACAAAAATTACGTTTTTCAGCTCATGAGTGTAGTGAATTTTGGGATACTGGCATGCAGGTCAGTTAATAGCAAGTGAAGTGCTGAAATTAGAATTTTGTTTGATTGTTAGATGATTCAGTGAGGCCCAACTTCGGATCAGACTTGAATAGTCAACCTCTTTTGAGTGCATAAGTTCTGATTGAATATTTTGATTTAGTTTTCTTTATATAATCTCATTAGTTCTATTGAATTTGTTGGAGAATAGTACCTGGGGTGGTTGCTGGTTCCAGAGTCCAAACTTCTAGGAACAAGTTTGAGATAGATTTGTAGGATCTTTATTGAGGTAGTTTTCAATGTGTTTAAAATCATAATTAGTAAATCTGGGTGTGAAAGAACAACTATGATGTCATTGGTGACTTGAGAGGGTTTTGAGAGGAGTAAAAAGGCTAGATCCCTATGGGGCTGTTTAGTAAATGTAGTTATCTGGTGCCTATGGTTGGAGAGAATGCCAGAATTTTTATGTACAATTCTTTACCATTGTGTCTCTTATTGGATGAAGTATTCTTTTGGCTTCTTTATGGTGCCCTGTTTATTTAGAGGATTCCTTTTATAGATATGGAGATTTGAGAGAGATTAGAAAGCTTTGCTTAGTTTGTGTCTTTGTTTATAGGCATTCTTTAATCTAAAGTGATTTATTGAAAATTTGGTTTTTGATAGAACCCAATGGTGCATGTAGCTGACATAACCTAGTGGGGCAATGTTTGGTTGATATTTGATTCCCTTAAATGACATTAGTTTAATTAATTTTACTCTTACATCACATGTAATAAGTAAAATGAAATCAAGCTAGGTTCATTCACATATACTATCTTGTCCTTCCTCAGAGTCAGAGTAGAGTGTGAAACTCTGCAGTGTAACTTGTTGAATTGGAGTGTTTCTCTTTTGTTATTTTGTCCAGAGCTTGCCTATAGAGGAAGCATAAAGGAACTGCAATGTGTCAATGTAACCAGTGTCGTGGCAGAAGATCAGACAAATGCACCCCTAACTTTGGCCAATGCTTCTAATGTTTCTGTGCTTTGAGTATGTGAATGCTGAATAGTAATATATCTATGTTATTGGTTAATGAGTGTTGCTCTGGCATTTGGGCATGGTTTTAATTAAGCTTCCAATCATTCATCAAGTTACTTGAAATTTAAAACTAAAAAAGCATTAAATAAAAGTGCACACAAAATTTAAAAAATATTTACTACTTTCTTTACTTTAATTGATTAAGAGAATTAATAAGTTGAATGATTAGGAGAGTTTAAAATTTCTTTAATTAATTGAACTTAAACACTTGATTTGAGGAGGAGGGTACCAGAAAAGTACTATTCGTTCATATAAATTGACATTGCTATGTGTGCAGAGGGGTTTGGATAACCGCTTGTAGTTGCTTAGAGTCAACTTTCTTTAGAAATTGCAGATAATGAGAATCCATGAGAATAAGACCATGACAAAAATAATTAATGTGACATAAATAAATCTGTTTCATTGACTTGATTTCTCTCATCTACTTTGGCTATTTCATAAAAAAAAGGTCTTAGTGCGTAAAAGCTTGTAGCCGTAGGATCCATATCAGTAATATGCTTTATTTATGCTAATGATACTTTTGAAAACAACCATCTAGTCTTTTTTGTCTAGTTTTCAACTAATGCCACGATGCATTATCTCGCTTTAAGCCATTTGTAGACTCAATTGAAGTGGTCATAGGTTGCTACATATTTAACAATTGTGGTGGCTTTCACAATTTGGACAATTAGAGCTTCCATCCACGGGAGTAAGGTGTTTTAACTTGCTTTTAAAACCAAAATTTAATTGCCATTTCTAACATTTTGTCTTTTGCAATGTCAAATAATTTTAATTTAGTAATAATTAAATCAGCGGTGGATCGCCATCAGTTAATTTTTAAGAGACCATTTATTATTAATGGTCCCCTCACAAATTCATTGCAAAGCTAGGCTTTAAAATTTAATACTATAGTAACTAAGGAGGTGAATTCTCTAAACATGTAGTTTCTTCTCTCTAAATAAGGTCAAAATATATATACTAGCTAGTATCATCATAACAAGTTGAGATTACTACTTTTAGCAAACTGGCCGGAAGCAAAATATCAGAAACACCCACGTACGTCTCAATTAGTATATATCAATTAATCAACTGTACTATTATGACTGAAAATTATGCTTCGAAATCAGGTGAAAATAGGAGGAGAGACTCATCAACTGCACTAAGCCATTATGAACTTATAACAATGTGGTCTCTGGGGTTTCTTTCTTTTTTACTCTTTGTTGAGCTTAAGCTTCAAGGCTAAAGCTTGAAAATGTGTGACTTGGTTTAGAATTGGTGAGAGAAGAGGGGTTCTTATAGGACTTGAGGGATATGGTCAAGATAAATCTTAAAGTATTAAAGATTTATTTAATAAGTAGAGCTCTCTGTTTTGTTCCCCCCCCCTTCTCATCAATTAGACTTTGCTGAAGTGATTAATACAACACATTTATTTATTTAATAAGTTTAAATTTATTCCCCAACGCAATTTCTATTATTATTTTTCTTGTGTTTAAAGCCCCCTGTGATCATGTAGAATCTAGGAGATTGCGTACCATACTTATATAATTAGTTTTACATGCTATATATAATTAGTTTTACATGCTATAATTTATGAAAAATATAAAGAGAGAGGAGAGAGAAACAAGGAGAGAGAGGAGAGAGAAACATAGAGAGAGGAGAGAAAACATGGAGAGAGAGGAGAGAAAAACATAGAGAGACAGGGGAGAGACCCGCGCGGCGCGCCTTTTCCTCCTGCCCCCTCCTCGCTCGCGCGCCCTTTTTCGTTCCTTTTTTCCCTTTTTCGTTCCTCCCCCCCTCTTTCCCCGCCTCCTCCTCCCTCTTTTTTTCCCCCCCGTCTGGCTGGCTGGTTTTTCTTTCCTGGTCCTCGCTGGATTGGCTTTTTATAATATATTTTAGTGGATCATAAATGGATTAATAAATTGTTTCAATCCATCCATTATAATCCTGATCCAAATTCACCCCCCCATTTGCCACCCCTATCAATTATTTAAGAAATTCAGTTTGCTGCATCATTGTCTTCTTATTTTTTGGCTTACTAATTTCTTGAAAGTTGAAATAATAAACACATTTCGTTTTTTGTCTATAACTGAATAAAAGAGTTAAAAGTTATAGAAATAATGTTTATATGTGAATTGCAAGCCAATTAGCCTTAAGCCTTAAGCCAATATAGACTCAATTAGCCTTAAGCTAAAATTACTTAGTGTTTTATATTAATGTGTGGTTATTACTTATAAATTCATTAATAAATGTTTGATTCGCATAATATATGATTCGCATAAGGATAAAAATAACCTCATTAGCTAAATTTTCATAATAAGGATAAGATTCCACAGTTGCCCACTTCTAGCTAAGAGAGTATTTAGGAGAAAGATATCATGATATATAGCATTGATTTAGAACCCTTGTTGTCATTGCATTGTTTGTTTTCTGGTTCTTCTTTATGTTTACCTTTTACTTGCTTGTTTATTTGTTCTCTGGATGTTGTTTAAAGTTTTTATCACAGGTACTTGTGCTAATTGGGAGATCACAAATTAAATCATTATGCTATATCTTTTGTCTAGATTTCGATTATAACCCACTATAATATTAATACAACATTTATAATTGCAGTACTTTTTTATTATAAAATTTTAGGAGGAGACATATTAGTTGAATTTGTTTTGCAAAATAGGCATGATACAATCATTATGCCACCTATTGGTGGTTGTGTATTTTGGGTATTTTTATTTTTGTGCTGCTGGGTGTTAGCGGTTGGTGATTTTGTTGTGCTACTATGTATTGGAGTTTTCTTGCTGGATGCTGATACAATCTTCCTTTGAGATACTCTGTGTGGTGCTTTAGGTGTTTCTGCTGCTCATACCTTGTTCTCTTTATTCTCCTCATTCTTTGTCAGTTTCTGCTACAATAATAAGTCTGAGTGGATGGTGTGGTGTTTTGTTGGCGAAATAGTCTCAAATTTGTTGGGGTTCTTTGCTTTTATTGAAATATGCTAGTTTGGTGCTTATTACATGTCTATCAAATTCAGAAGCAGCATTTGCTTCAGCCTTTTCTCGTCTTTATTAAGTATAATTACACTCATTCTTGTACCAGCCAAGTACGTGTTTGGTTTTAATTTGTTTTTAGGGGGGAAACCACTGTTTTCAAACATATACTAAAATTTTTGAACACAATATATTATTCTAGTCACATCACACTTTGAGACTTGGTAAATATAGTTTGCTCTAATCGAAGTGTTGAACTTGAAGTTAAAAGTTCCACTCCGAATCTCTGAAGTATTTCCATCGTATTTTAGCATATTTCATTAATATCGTAGCACTTTTGTACTAACCACACTCATTGAATCCCCATCCTTTCACCGTCTCTCGTTTGGACTAGACACATGCTGCATTGTAATTATATGGGACATATGTTGTTATGGTTTGATTTCTTAGCTGTCGTTCTGATTCCTTGCACGAAGTAACAATTTAAGAAAGAGTTTGAGATTAATGTTAGAAGAGAGGATGTTGCATGCCAGAAAATATACTGTCTACTAATTTCAGACAACTAAGATAAACTCTGCATATTTTCTGAAATATGTTAAAAACAACAGGCATCATAGTGTTTTTTTAAGGGAACATAGTTTAGTGAGGACTTTCTGTCACTTCCTAGTTCCTACCCCACCTCTCATTTACTAGACACTTTTCCCTGTACTGTACTTTTATGATATTATCGTTGACTTTTGTTAATCAATTTTCTCTATCTTTTTTTTTCAAGCAGTACCTGGATGAGAACAAGTCCTTAATTATGAAGATTGTTGAAAGCCAAAATTCTGGCAAGTTGAACGAGTGTGCAGAGTAAGAATTGGTCTAATTTGCAATATCAAATGAAAATTTGTGTTTCTCAAGCATGCATATGCCTAGTTGGCAGGGTTAAATTTTTTTTTGGCAACTGCATCATTCAAGTTTTATCAAAATCTGGTTCCTTTTCTATTCCTATTGTTGTGGTAATCATAATCTTCTTGCCATTATTCCTATTCTCTTTATTCTCCTCATTATTCCAAATGAAATTTGCTGCTCAACATATGCACCACTGTTCCAAACTCAGGCTGCACAAATTTCCTTTAAACCCATATTCCCTACATTCATATGGTTGTATCTGAAAACTCATAATGTTGAAGGAGAAATACATAATGTTGAAAATCATAATGGACATTGGTTATATGGTTATTTTGGTATTTTGAAGGTACATAGAAAATACTGAAGCACACAATTTGACTCCACAAAAGCAACAAGTCATTGTGCTCCTATTTCTCTCAACACAGAGGTTGGTGAAATTCTTTTATTTATTTATTATTTATTTATTGAATTTTGAGCCTACATTTGGTTGTTATTTTTATTGACCATTAACCATCAATTGTTTAGCTTTTAATCCTTTTTTTTGCACCTCTAACTTTTGTTAATTTGGACAACATACAATAAATTACAATATTTTTGCATCTTATCACAACACTCTTTGAATGCATGTTGTTTTATGGCTACAACTAGATGGGTTTGTTTGACTTAAAGGGGCCCAATGAATATATGGACAACAGGGTAGGTGATGGAATGCTTGGTTAAGGCTATGATTTTATAGTATCTTGTTTATTGGTTTGGTTTGTTGTTTGCTAGTTGGTGATGGTTGTTTTTTTTTTCTTAAATTTTATTATCCCTATTATTGTAGTACAGGTTCATATTGCATGGTTATGTATATTGTCTTTCTTACTATGGTGATACTCTGTTATTAATTTTGAGATATGTTTGTTTTATTAGTTGTCTTTACGGTTCCAAATTTCAAGCTTTTATGTTTTTTTAAAATGTCATTTTAAAAGTTTGGAAAAATATATTAATATGCAATTGTCTTTCTTACAGATCGAAAAATTTGGTGCTGAATCATTTATTAATTTAGATGATGACAAAGACATGAACAACAATTATAGTGATAGAGGCAATGATAGTTCTGATGAAAGTCATAGTGAAGATAACAATGATGTGGGTAATCAGAATGAGGCAGTGGACGAAGATTTAACATATGAACAGTATAAAAGTATAATAGACCTAACTGCGAATGACGTTCGAGGTATGGAGTTTGGTAGTGACGAGCATGCATGTAAATTTTATGATTCATATGCTAGGTGTCATGGCTTTGTTGCAAGAAAAGATGATATAAAACGTGATGCGAAAGACAATATTATAATGCGTCAATTGGTTTGCAACAAAGAGGGGTTGAGAAATAAAAAGCACTTTATAAGGTTGGATAGAAAGAGACCTCATAGGCCAATCACTCGTACTAGTTGTCAAGCTAAGCTTAGAGTACACTTTGATTACAAGAGATCAAAATGGACAGTCTTGTCCTTTGTGGAGACTCATAATCATTATTTATGTCCACCAAAATATAGACACTTAATCCCTGCACATCGCAAGATGGGTGATACAGATAAAGCTCAAGCGGAAAGTTTGCATTCCTATGGAGTTAGGACTTGTCACATTATGGGATATATGTTGGCTCAGAAAGGTGGGTATAGTGCTTTAGGGTTTACCAAAAGGATATGTACAATTATTTTAGTGAGAAAAACCGTGAGAAGATCAAAGATGGGGATGCATGCATTGCATTAAGTTATTTACAAGGCAAGGCAGATAATAATGGATTGATGCATTCATCATATTCATTTACAAGTGATGGTAAATTGAAGAATTTGTTCTGGGCAGATGAAGTTAGTAGAAGTGATTTTCAGTGCTTTGGTGATGTTCTAGCATTTGACACCACTTACAAAAAAAACAAGTACAACAGACCTCTAGTGATTTTCTCCGGTTGCAATCATCATTCACAGACTGTTATCTTTGGTTGTGCCTTGGTGAGTGATGAAACAATTGATACTTATAAGTGGCTGTTAGAATCCTTTTTAGATGCTATGTGGAATAAACATCCTAAAGCTGTGGTGACAGATGGTGATGGGGCTATGAGGGAGGCGATCAAGCAAGTTTTTCCAAATGCAACCCATAGACTCTGTGCGTGGCACTTACATAAGAATGCATGTGAGAATGTGAAGAATTCCTCATTCTTAGGGGATTTCAAGACTGCAATGTATGCTAATTTTACACCAGAAAAATTTGAAAATTTTTGGCAGCAATTGATTTTGAAACACGGGCTTGTAGAAAACAAGTGGGTTTCTAAAACCTATGAGAACAAGTATATGTGGGCTAGTGCATACTTGCGTGATAAGTTCTTTGGTCGTATAAGGACAACTTCACAATGTGAAGCCATTAATTCTCTTGTCAAGTCATATGCTAATAACAAATGTAGCATTATTGACTTCATGCATAAATTTGAGCAAGTGGTGAGGGAATATAGAAACAATGAGCTCATGGCAGATTTTAAGTGTTTCTGGTCAGAACCTGTGCTAACCACTTCTCTTTACAAGATTGAGCGTGATGCTTCAAAAATTTTCACCCAAGAGATTTTTAAGGATGTTAAATCTGAAATTGAAGCTGCTGGTGCCTTGAATGTTATTGAACGTGTGATAAATGGTGAGAAATTAATATTGAAGATGAACAAATATTGTGATATTGGAAGTGAATTTGTTGTTGATTATGATACTGTGAACTGTAATTTTTTCTGTGAATGCAAACTATTTGAATCTCGTGGCATTCCATGTGCTCATATTATATGTGCCATGAAAAATGAGCACATAGACTCCATTCCTAGCAGTTTGATATGCAAACGGTGGACAAAAACTGCGAAGAGTGATATTATTTCTGCAAGTCGATTGGATGATTTAGATTCTGATGTCATGTCTGGGGCCCGTGTTGGGGCTGCAGCTGCTGCTTGTAATAGATTATGCAGTATTGCTAGAGAGAAGAATGCATGTTTCAATGATATTTTAAATGATATCTTTAAGCTGCTTAATAAGTATGAGAATCAAGGGGATCCAAACAACACAGTTAGGTCATCTTTTAAGGATGTGGGTGATCCATATTTAGTGAAAACAAAAGGTGCTCCATCCAAGAAAAAGTACGGAAGGAAGAGGAGATGTTCAAATTGTAGTAGACCTGGACACATAGCTAGGAAATGTCCTAGGCTCCTTTCCACGGATGATCAAGTTCCTATGGATGGTGATTCTTCACATTCAGATGGTGATGGTTTCACAATAGGAGAAGAAAATGTAATTTTTTTAAACACTAACCTCTTCCTGTTTGTAGTATTTTCTTAAGTGTTCTAATTGTTTAACATACTTTTGTCATTCAATTGCAGGATAAAGAAGGAAATCCCGTTGATCAATGTGATGACCAGCAAATTGGGTCTAAAAATCAGTCAAGAATGAGGAAAGATAATGTATTATGCTGTTTTAGATTTGATTTTTTATTTGTTTCTTTAGGAGTTTGCTTGCACTTAGATTATGATTTTTTCTATAATACAGAATGTAAAAGGGAAAGGTACTGGTTCTTTCAAAATGAAGGAGAAAACGGTAAATCGGTCAACACATAATTCAGTGAAGCAGCCTGTAAGTGAGGGTCATAATATAATTTAGTGAATCTATTTTTCTCAGTCACATGTGTCATTAATTTTTTTTATTTGTTCAGAAAATTGAACCTATGGTTTCTTCAAGTGATGCTAATGCTGACAATCCCCAACACCAAAATTCAAACCCTGTTTATGCAACAACCAGAAGGAGTTAATATATCACCTCATCATGGTGGGGGGACCCTGTAAGTAATTGTGTTTAAAAAAAGTTCTGAATTTTGTTGTCATAATCTATCAATTGTTTGTTGTTTTAATTGGTTCCTTATTTTAGATAATTCCATTGGGTTCTTTAAATGGAGTTAATACCCTTTATCCCCAAAGGGTGTGTGTGTTACCCCAACAGCAAAACTTTACAAATGTTTATGGACCAATAAGCCAGGGAGCTAATATCTTACCTCATCACGATGGAGTTTCTATTAACCCTCAAGTTCCCCAAGTTGCATTTTTTCCTCAAAGGCCTCAGGTTTGTCATGTTCTATATCTTCCTGTTATATGTAAATATATTTGTTGTACATGACAAAAAAAAGTGTTTGCAGAATATAGGTATGTCTTGGAATGAGTTGTTGGAAGAGGTCACTAAAAATGGAGGTAAAATCAGTAAATATGAATTAATATAGTCTATAAGTGTATTCTTATGAAAGGTAAATACTGAGGGAACCAAATTTTGAAATATGACTATAGGTGTTAAGCATGGCAATCCATCATGACAAAGAATTTCTGTGATGTCCAATGTTGTTGTGCCTCTCTCGGTAATCATTTCATATCTTGAAACTCCTTAACTGACTTGAAGAAAGAATTCTTGATCTTTGACTTATTGAAGTTCTTGTCTCGTTTATTTTTTTTTCAGTCGTTGGCTATTAGAGGAATGTGTCATACTCAAGTGTCACCAGATCTGTTTTTATAAGTGTTCCCTGAATGTTCTTGATCTTAAAACTAATTTTGAGGAATTGTTTTTTTTGTTGAATCCATCGGCTATTGTTGAGATTTTGACAAGGGTTACCTGAATATTTTGCAAGCTGTATTTTCTGTCATATTTGTGGGGTGGATGGTATTTTGAGAGCTAAAGGAAAAAGTGGAGATAAGCACAGAAAAGAAAGCTTTGGTATTGATAATTATTAGGATTAGAAGTGAGAAAAGGAGGGGGTTGTTACTTAAAATGAGTTTTCCTAGTGGAAGATGACTTATGCAAGCAGGGGAGGAGGGAATAGAAGAGGCTTTTGGTTTGTCTGTTTGTGATGTATAGGGATATGAAAAGAGGCAGTTATTTTAGTAGGCAAATGGGATATTTACCTTAACCCTGCAACTTATAAGTACACTTTCTAAAAGATTGGATATACCATAAAACCCAACTCCATCTCCTTTAGTTAATCCCTAGGCTCTTTTTCAACTCCCTTCTCTCTCTTGGAGTGAACGTACAGTTTGAGCATAGGTATAATTTTAGTGACAACTTTTTTCAATTCTTTTTGTTAGTATAGGCTCATATCAGTAGAATTAAAATAGAAACACCTACTAAAAAGATCAAACTATAATCTCAACTTTCATAGGGTATGTCCTTAAAGTATAATATCAGTAGATCTCTATAGTGTTAAAACATAAGACAATTCACACTAGTAAGAAAATAGTAGGTTATTAAGTTTTCGTATGTGGACATTCAGCTGGGATTTCTTGTTCTCAATTGTCTGTCTCATTTTTGCTATGGTATGAATTTTCATCTGTGTATTAAATGCCATTGGAAACATGTACTCTTTGAAATACAACAAAGTTGGAGGTCGAGCTATTGTATTAATTATGTTTCTCGTGAGTGAAGGTTTGCACATTAAGAATTGATTAGTTTATTGTAAAATTGATAGATGCATTCCAATAAATATTGAAATTAAATAATTAAAAAGTGCTTCTCTAATGTCTTATTTGTCAGTATGTGCTGAGTATTAAGATTGTTGTGATGCTTGTTTCAGACTGTGTCCTGTGATTACCATCACTGTAATTGTAAATATTTCTTCACTCTGTGATACGCTTTTTACATGCTTGGTTGAAGCTGGTTGTGTAAAATCTATTCTCTCTGTATTGAGACTTCTGATTCATTAACCGCAGAAGTGTTGATAGCTGTACATTGGGGCATTTGTCTTATTTCATCTTAAAAAGGATTTGTATATTGATTTAACCTTTTGAAGTATTGTCTCAGTTGGTGTTTGCAAGTTAGCTTCACAATGAAAGGAACTCATTAACATTATTACTTTCAAATGGGTAGATACTAAAACCAATGACTAATATATATATATATATATTTTATTATTAAATATTACCAGTGTCCAGGAATTGTAGAACGTGTGAAATTAATTAATGTTTATATAGCAAAATTTTCATGATGGAGTCTATGCAAGAAGGGCCAGGTCAAAGCAGGGACGGAACCAGGTTAGGCTAAAAAGGGGCAGCCGCCCCTCCAGACCATAAATTATATCTTGCTATCTCTTTTAATTAAACCAGAGAGAATACTGGTGTGGAGTAGCATTTTATTTTGCTATTCCCATTATATGTTAATCTGCCCCCTTCCCCTTTATATCTCTACTTTGTTCCCATTTTATATTGTAACAAGCAGCAACATTATAATCATGTGTACAAGTTATTTTTATATCAAACTTTTATTTTTTCACTCACTTCATCTATATTTCAGTTTTTTAATATTTTTTATCATATTAATTATCACATTTCTCATATTTTTTCTCCTTCCATTTCCTTCTTTCTATCTCTTTTTCCTATACTGTTACTACACTTAATTTTTAATGTGGAATAATCTTTTCCCTTTTTATATTAAATTTTTGCCACGTATTCAATTTTTCTGATCCCGCCCCTGGGTCAAAGGGTTGTTTGTCACGGTAAAAATTGAAATTATGCAGAGACAGATCAGTTATCATTATTCTAGCTAGACATGTCAATTGAGACCTCTTTTTCATTCGGTTTTGGTCTCTTGATGCTGGTGTGGAGTAGCATTTTAGTTTTGTAGTAATAATATATTCAATACATGGGTTTTATGCTGTATTTATTTTTCTATTGAGTTATCATCAATACTCACCTATTTCATTTGTTTTTATTTTGCAGGCATTGAACATAGTATACACAATATCTTCACAACTCAAAAGTTATTTTTAACACGTTATAATGATTTTGGATTTTTTTTCTAGCTTATTTGTTAGAAGATCTTGACAATATAAGGGATGCATTTATTTTTTTTTTTTTTGGGTCAAAGGATGCATTTATGTTAAAATAGTCTTTTAATTCCGTGTTTATTCCTGAAATTGGATAGTATCTTGTATTTGAAAATTTAAATATATGAGTTGCTAATTTGATTTTTTATCTATGATGTCTATCAAACAACATTTAAATATTATTGTATCATTGTATGTAAAACATTTAAATATTTATTGTATCATTGTATGTAACTGTAAATTCAAATTTTAGCAATATTTTTTAATCTAATTATAAAAATTAAAATTAAATTATTTGTAAGTTTTTACAAGTTTTTAAATATAAAACCAGATTTAAATATTTTTATTATAAAAACCAAGTTTATATTGAATTACAGTGAGATTTATTTTTTACAAAGTTAAATTATAAGTCTTTTTGAAATACATATTATATTCTAATAGAGAATTCACCATTTGGCCAATAAAAAATATTTAATAAAAAATATAAAAAATTATATGTCATTACATTTTGTTATTTATTGGTTAATAATAAAAAATCATTTAAATTTTTAGAAAATAAAAAAAGGTAACGTTGAATTATTTAAAATTCTGTGTTTATTTTAAAAAATGGTAACGTTGAATTTTTTAAAAATGGTAGGCATTGCAATAATTTTTAAAATGAAAGGGCGAAATTGTCATTTTCTTAGATTGAACTTGAACCTCCATTTCCCTCTCCTCAAAATACTAGTATAGTACCCATGATATGCAAGTGACGTGATATATTGAATTAATATAATAATATTGATGAATATTTTATATTAAAACATGAAAAATAATTGTTTAATATAATGTCAAATAAAATATAAAATTAAAGTTAAATATAAGATAATTTAAATATCTAAGTCTTTTATTTATTATAATTGTAAATGAAATGACAATTAGAAATTATTTATAATGAAATTTAAAAAAAATTAGATGAAGTTAATAAAAATCTTGAAATTAAAACTTTTTCTTTAACATTGTTTCCAGATATAACTCATCATTTAAAAACATACATGTTCATCTGAGTTATTATAAGTCATTGCGTCATTCTGCACAATCTTAAAGACATTTATATTTCTCAATAATATGATAAGAATACTTCTTTCATTTTAATGTTATGGTTTGGAAGTTATGAATAACTTATTATACTAAGAATTTCAAAAGTATAAACATCATCAAGCTATCAAATTATACATATGCAACACATGAATGTTAATATGAACTAAAATACTCACAAAATATATTTTGATAAAAAAAGTTAACAATTAATTTAATAATTAAGTTTTCATTAATATCATATTTTTAGAAGACTTATGTATATATATAACACTTTAGATTTTGAAAAATAACTAATTTCTTAGGAACGTTTATAACCATATAACTTTTCTTTAACTTCTTCTCCCATATCGAATCATTCCTCCACCAACTCTCTTATCATGGAACTCCTATTTCAATTTTTCTTAAGACGTATTTTTATAATATCCTCTTTTCAATCCCGACAACACTTTCCATATTTAACTAAAAGCATTTTTCATAAAAAAAGATTCACATCTTACTAATATTCTTTATTTTCATTTGTTACCATATGTCAAATTTGATATTATATTTTCATTCTTATTAAATATTTCATAAAATATGCCAAAATGTTTTTTCAAATAAATTCCATGAAATATTTATCTATTTATTACATATTAATAATTATAATTTATTAAAAAATTAAATTATTTATTTTTATAAGATAAAGATTAACAAAAGTTATAGACTTGATTATTAAATATATTACTTTTTAAATTATATTATTGGGGATCACATTAGAGGACAAATCTCAGGTTTCGTTGTTTTTCGAAGTGGGATGTAATTATGGTGAATTTAATTATAAAAATTAGAGAAAAATTAATTAAAAAATGTCTATCATTAGGAAAAAATTGTGAAAATTAGATTTTGATGGATCCTTGCCTGTATGATGGTGTTAGTGAGTTTTCGTATGGAAAAGCAAGAGTTGGAATTTCGGCCCATAACTCCCCTGTGAGTCTGGGTCATGAACCCTAAAACTAATTATATAAAATTGGATATCATGGACGTGTTTTATGTGTCTTGTTGGAGTTTGTTTACGGTTTTCATAACGGATATTGAGGACCGTGTTAGGAGGACAAATCCCAGGTTTCGTTGTTTTTCGAAGTGAGATCTAATTATGGTGAATTTAATTGTGAAAATTAGAGAAAAATTAATTAAAAATATCTATCATTAGGAAAAAATTGTGAAAATTAGATTTTGATGGCTCCTTGTCTGTATGATGGTGTTGGTTAGTTTTCGTATGGAAAAGCCAAAGTTGGAATTTCGGCCTATAACTCCCCTGTGAGTCTGGGTCATGAACCCTAAACCTAATTATACAAAATTGGATATCATGGACATGTTTCATGTGTCTTGTTGGAGTTTGTTTACGATTTTCATAACGGATATTGAGGACCTTGTTAGGAGGACAAATCTCAGGTTTCGTTGTTTTTTGAAGTGGGATCTAATTATGGTGAATTTAATTGTGAAAATTAGAGAAAAATTAATTAAAAATATCTATCATTAGGAAAAAATTGTGAAAATTTGATTTTGATGGCTCCTTGTCTGTATGATGGTGTTGGTTAGTTTTCGTATGGAAAAGCCAAAGTTGGAATTTCGGCCTATAACTCCCCTGTGAGTCTGGGTCATGAACCCTAAACCTAATTATACAAAATTGGATATCATGGACGTGTTTCATGTGTCTTGTTGGAGTTTGTTTACGGTTTTCATAACGGATATTGAGGACCGTGTTAGGAGGACAAATCCCAGGTTTCGTTGTTTTTCGAAGTGGGATCTAATTATGGTGAATTTAATTGTGAAAATTAGAGAAAAATTAATTAAAAATATCTATCATTAGGAAAAAATTATGAAAATTTGATTTTGATGGCTCCTTGTCTGTATGATGGTGTTGGTTAGTTTTCGTATGGAAAATCCAAAGTTGGAATTTCGGCCTATAACTCCCCTGTGAGTCTGGGTCATGAACCCTAAACCTAATTATATAAAATTGGATATCATGGACGTGTTTCATGTGTCTAGTTGGAGTTTGTTTACGGTTTTCATAACTGATATTGAGGAACGTGTTAGGAGGATAAATCTCAGGTTTCGTTATTTTTTGAAGTGGGATGTAATTATGGTGAATTTAATTGTGAAATTAGAGAAAATTAAAAAAATCTCTATCATTAGGAAAAAATTGTGAAAATTTGATTTTGATGGCTCCTTGTCTGTATGATGGTGTTGGTTAGTTTTCGTATGGAAAATCCAAAGTTGGAATTTCGGCCTATAACTCCCCTGTGAGTCTGGGTCATGAACCCTAAACCTAATTATATAAAATTGGATATCATGGACGTGTTTCATGTGTCTAGTTGGAGTTTGTTTACGGTTTTCATAACTGATATTGAGGAACGTGTTAGGAGGATAAATCTCAGGTTTCGTTATTTTTTGAAGTGATGTAATTATGGTGAATTTAATTGTGAAATTAGAGAAAAATTATTAAAAAATATCTATCATTAGGAAAAAAATTGTGAAAATCTCAGGTTTTGTTATTTTTCGAAAGGTGAATGCTCCGGTACCATGATAAAATATTAAGTACTTTTACCTTGAATACGTGTTTCAATATCTATGCGCCACGTGTAGTCCATTATGTTTTAATTATTTGCGTTTATTACCGTATGTTGCCTATCCGTAATTTTATGAAAATTTTGTTAACAAGTGTGATTTTGAATTTTCTGGACATTGGAACTTAAAACTGCAATAATTCTTTGTTTTTTCTTTAATTGATTTCTATTCAACTTCTCTCTATTTTCATCTGTTTCAATGTAGAGTTAGTTCCTCATCTGCAATGTTTTTCCACTAAATAATTCACAATAATTATAAAGTTTGACATTGGGACAACCTTTAATATAGTGACTTTACATATAATGTGTAATTAATAAATTCAAAACATTGTTATATCTATAAAATTCTAATTAATTATTTATATATAAATACTATTTAAATTTAAATATTTATATTTTTATATAGTAATATTTTAATATTCCACATGAAATTTATTAACCATTATTTTATTAAATAATTATTTACAAATGTAATTCATTAAGTTAATAATTATTTTCTAATATTTATAAGAATATAATAAAATATTAATTTATACTATTTAAATATAAAAAATTTCTATACATGTGTACTTTACTATTGCTACTCACTAAAAATGTATTAATTAACATAAACTAAAATATGTTAATAATTGAGATACAAATTTATGTTAATTATCAGAAGAAAAAGGTACAAATATAAAAGAACACAATAATAGGGTTAATTAGCATTAACTAAGTATGTTAATTAGTATTTAACATTCAAAACTAGCCATTTATATACATATACAATTAACGATCGGATCACGTTTTTATTGACTAAGGAATCAATAGCTGACCGTAAAAAAAAAGGAATCAATAGCTGAGAGTAATGGCGACGTCGTTTTCGCGGGGGACCTCCACGATCTCCACTTTTTCATTCCAAACCACTTGATTTTCGTTTTTCATTCAATCACTCACCTACCCACGTTCTTATCCATGATCTGCTCTTTTTCATTACAAACCACTAAGCCTTCAGCACATACACACGTTTTTACCCATTACCTTCATCTCCTTCAAGCCCTCAATCCGAGTATTACTGCCCAAGTTTTCAAGCGTAGTGGTCTCGACTGGATATGTCACTATATAATGTCCCAGTGTTATGTGAAATATCCAAAGTATTTCCTCTATCATTCAAATACCCTGCTCAGTTCATTGTTACCTTCCCACTTGTAATACGATGACAGGAATTGAAAGAGGTAGAAATATGACAGCAGGAATTGGAAGAGGAAGACCAATCCGTGACAACAGTGTACAATCTAGTCGAAGGAATGTTTCGCATTTGAGACCTTCAGCAACCGAAGGAAGAAAAAAACAACAGTGTCAACCTGAGCTAATAGAGATATCATCATCAAGGTTACTACTTAGTTGATTGTCCGATTGTAGATTTTGTATATTATTTAGAACCACAATTTTTTTCTGTTATAAATACATTAGTTAACTACCTCCTAATGTATATGGATTTGTTGTATTTCTAGCTCTCGAGAAAGCAGTCCAAGTGTGATGCCAATTCCTCTTGTAAATGTCGTGACCAATCTGAGCCATGTTATTGCTAACAACAATGGAATGTACGGTCCAGAAAATCCAGTTATGCTGGCTGCCGTTCCTACTGTTCGTAATTCTTCTATAATGCAAGCAAGCTGAAACTGAATCTATCATGGTAAAAATGGTCTCTTCTGTCGAAAGGGCGTCTAAAGCTGCACTTGAAATGAAGGAAAATGAAGAAGCCCCTGCTGATGTTGGCATCTTAAGGAATCTGTCCTCACCAATGAAAGAAGGAAACACTATTGCTGCTGGTTATATGAACTATAATCCCACCCCATACCTCCCAAGTTGATGGAAGAACATCTGGGGTGATCATACCAGAGGTGAGTCATCATCTATCTATTTACCTAATCCATATGCTTCATATTTTCCAATTTTTTTCCAATTGTGGTTAAAATTAAATATTTGGATGGTATATTAAGACGAGAATGACTCATGACTTAAAAATTCACATAAACTTTGCCAGTGGATGTCGATCTTATTTAGACCTCCCAAAGACATGATTTGGATGAAATTGAAGCTTGCGGTTGCATTGTACTTATTTGGCAATAACAAAGACGATAACAACAATGGGTTTGTTCCTTTATCACATTTGTTCATGGTAAAAAATAGATATTTTGTTCATTTGTGTTTGATTGTTGATTGTCGATCTTTGCAGAAAGGAAGTTATAGTCAAAGGCGTTTTGCTAATGGAGAAAGACGACATTTTAAGTGTCTTATTCCCAAAGGAATGGTTGACCAAGAAGTAAGAATTTATTGCATATTTTTTAACTTCAATTTGATTGCTTATAATCATGTCCTTAACAACAAATATTAATCTCTCTATGCAGATCCTTACGTTAGTTGCTTTGCATGCAAACCTATGAAGAATGCGATCAACCCTCATGCTGGTTCTTACCCACAACATTCTCGGTAAAACCTATTCACATGTTTTCATGATTACAACCGATTTGTATTTTATTTAACTTCGTTGTTTCTACTTATTTTCCAGCAATATGTATTGGACTGGTCAAGAAGTCCAAAAGCTGTAATGGGATATTACCAAGATGACTTCATGGGTAAAATAGAACTTCTGTCAAAGGTATGTAAACTAATTTATATCCATCAATTTATCAATTGTCTCTTGCAATTACTTTAACTTTTACCTCTTCAGATTTTTGTACCCATTAATGATGGACATCTCCACTGGTACTTGCTTGTGGTTGATCTCAAGCAAAAATTGCTAGTCATTTTGGACTCCAAACCAAATCCAACATTAAGCGAATTGAAGAGGAGGAACATAAAGAATTGGTAAACCTTGATGCATTACATGTTAATTTAAATTTTCATGACACTATATTAACCACTCTTTTATATAGGCACTATTCATGGAGGAAATGTTTCAACACAACTCTTTCTATGAGTTTCGTTTAACCCCAAAACCCCTAATTTCTGAGTTTAAAATTAAGGAAGCTGAAGGTGTTGGAGAACAGCTACCCGGATCGTAAGTCATTGCACAATTTCTTATATTCTTATTAGTGTTGGCTTGTATTATGCTCCTCAAATAATATGTTAATTTAATGTGATTCAATTATTGTGCTTGTTAGGAATGATTGTGGAGTGTGGGTGGCGATGTGGATGAAGGAGTGTGCTTGGACAAATGATTACAAGATATCTGTATTGATTCTTATACTTGCTCAATTAATACTTTATTTGATTATAGTATTTGAAAAGTTAACTCATTCACTTTAACTGGTTGCAACATTACAGGTTACTCAAGCCTCCAGAATGAGGATTGCTTGGATTTGGTTCTCAAGCCATTTAACAAAGAAAGGACAAGATCATTTCAAAGGCATTTGCAAACATTAAAAGCAGTGAAGAAAAAAGGGAGGAATCTTGTGAAGATTTAAGTAATTGGCGCTGTTACATTTAGATTGGGAAGAATGGTGCTGCTGTTGCTGCTTTATCTTACAATGTTGCTGTTTTTTTTAGTTTTGGTAGGGTTTAGGCTGCTGTTTTTTTTAGTTGTAGGAATAGTTAGGCTGTTGTTTTATCAGTTTTAGGAATAATTAGGCTGCTGTTTATCAGTTTTAGCAAAATTTAGGTTGTTGTTTTATCAGTTTTAGGAATGATTACGTGTTGTTTATCTAAGTAATTTTAATCTGTTGGTGTTGTTTCGTTGTTTTTTGAATTATCATGTTATTTCTACTTTATTATGTTAAGTTTCTATTAAACCTTAAAATTTAGCCAAGAGTTCCTTTTGCCATTATCTTAAACTCTTGAATTGACCAGAGTCATCCTGAATAAGGAGGATACATACGAACCCATAATCAATCATAACAATTTTCAATGCAGATAGAACAGAAACATACAAGTCAGCACACAAGAATAAATTTGACCTTTGGACATAGCTGATATGCTCTTACTGTTAAATCAGGTCATTATCTATTAAAATCTAATCACCTTTTGTAACTCAACTTTGCTTTATAAATAAACATCAAGAATTTATTTTAATATAAAGATGCAGAAGCTATTCTAAAATTGGAAAACCTTATATACAATGCATTCTATGAAAGAAAAGAAAAAAGAAAGATACTCTCAAATGTGACATGTTTTTCTTGGAAAACTAGGGGAAATTAACATAAAAATGAATTTAAAAATTAATGTTAGCTTAAATAACACTAACTTACTTCGTGAAAATCACTTTAGCTACAATATTTATCATATTGCACTAAAAGCTTCTTACAGGTTTGAAATTCAGCAAGAAGGTAGGCACTGGGTCCGGCTATACTTCTAACCCTCTTCCCAACTCTAGCCATAAATATATGGAGGTTAAGTTCTTTCTTTAGAACATAATATTTCAAATAAGAGACTGCTTCTGAGTTCTGATAAGATGAATTTATTTCATTTGGAAATATTCAGTACTCTGAAATTAGTGTTTAATCAATATGGAACTTTAATAAGTTAAAAATTATGGGAAACAGGAAACTTTTGAGACACTTTTAAGACATGAACTGTTGTTAGAGATGGGTTTCACCTTCAATATAAATGTATATGCAAGAAACTGAGTTTCATAGACAATAAATTCATACAGGAGAAGTACAGTCAATAAAGCAGACTTTGGCATTTGGGTCAGATGGTGATTTAAGAGGGCACTGTGCAGGACATTTTACTTTCTTCCCAAAACATGGGCTGCTGAGGAAGTTGCAGGTTACAGTGTCTTGTCCTGCAATGATTTGCATTTCACTGAATGCAAACAACAGCAGGACAAATATTAAGCAATTGCTACTTGAGATACCCATCACTTTCCTCTTTTGATACACAACAAACACCAATGTTACCTCTTCTTATATGCCCTCTAACACTTGTTTATGCCTATTTATAGAAAACTCAACTAGTGGTATTTTTTTTAGTTTGATTTTATTTTTGTTCTCTGTTTTAGTAATTGGCACTCATGCTTTTTTGAGCAATTCTTGCATGATATTGATCAAAGTTTGAGACATAACCAATAAAAAATTTAAGATAATAATACTAACCTATTTGCACAAACATGACTTTGGTACGTCTTATCGATTTGATATTATAAAGGATCAAAAATTGTAAATTAGGAATTAGTTCAGAAATTACAAGGACACTTGCCTTATGAAAGATGTCAAGTGATAAAGACATCAAAGCAGCTTTAGCAGCAGCCTGCTCTGCCTCTTTTATAGTATTGAAAAATTATAAGTAACATTTTTTTTGTCATATTAGAACATTGGCACCCCTGATTTGGAAAAAAAAAAACTGAAATTATCTAAATATTGTAGACAATACAGAAGATATAGCAAAGGCATTCTTCACCATCTATAATAACTGAAGAATGGGCTGGTGGAATGGGAATGTCCTGAGGTTTTCCTGCTCCAACTTGTTCTTTTGTATCATATTCAGGCTCAGCTATTGGTGTTGAAGATCCTAAATGGTCATATAACAAAAGTATTGATTCTAGCTCAGCATAGGCATAAGTAAATGCTTGTAACTGGTGAGCATCAAGATCCTTGACAAGGGTAGGTTCATCAAATTGGATCCAAGTAGCACCAGCTGCCTTCAATTCAGCCACAACTTCCCTTCAAAAAATTACGAAGTATGATTAAAGCAACTTTAATATGTGATTCAGCAACATATCTGTACATTAAGGCCATACTTGTAGACAGGAAGGCTCTTGTCAATTAGGGAAAGGAGGGAAAATGACTTCTCAACGCCCTTAGCTGGTTTTGACAGCAACAAGTAGGATACTGGTCACACAAGTACAGGTATAGTATTAATTCCCAGCTGCATAGTAGAAAGAAGCACTTTATAAACGTCAGCAACCATGCATAAATCATGTCTGGTCACTTTGTCTATCCAGCCAGGAAGATGTATATGCACAGGATAAAGCTGAGACATTGCATGCTTTGTTCATGTCTGGTCACTTTGTCTATCCACCTAGTCAGCATGAAAACTTGCAACTAGAACCTGACTATAGTGAGATTCATGATGAATCTGGAGACAAAGATATTACCTCTGAAGAGACTCATGAGAATGCAGTCAGGCCTAGTGGAAAGGATGAAGAAAACTTGTCATTAGATGGGTTGAATGTTTCAGAGGAGTTTGATGGTATAAAATATTTTGATGATAAAATCAATAGGTTATCTGTTCATGATAAACAGTTTGAGGAAGGTAAGACTCTACCATATTTTGGTTTGACTAAAAAATAGGTTAGTATGTATGGGCCTGCAAAATACAATTCTTTCCATAGTGAAACAACTATCGGTGATGTAATAGCATATGAGACTAGTTTAGACAGTAGAAACAATGTCAAATTTTTTCATATATTTGTATTAGAGTAAAACTCACTTTACAAAGTTTACATGTTCTTATTGTATTGAAATTAAAGGTATCTCAGCAGTGCTTTAAGAAAGAAGAATGAAAGAGGAAGATCATAAAATCGAGAGAAAGAAGAGAGAGCAGCAAAGTAGTGATTGTATTCTATCATTGTGAATAAATTTGATTTATAGAGAATGAGGAACTTATATACAATGCTTCTAGAATCCACTCTGGAATTAACTCAGAGATAATTAACTAACAGAAAACTAGCCCCCAACGTCCATAACTAACAGAAATGAAAGATATAGATTTTTGCATTACAATGAAAATCACATACAAACCAAGATTACATCTAACTAGCCTATATGTACTTTTACAAATCAGAAACGAAAACAAAATATTTTGGAAAAAAAATGGCAATCTTGTCTTCAATTAGTAAATCTTATAACTGGATTTAGACCCTTGTCTCTGGAATTTTGCTGATCCATATTTCTAATACTGTCTCCAAAGTTGAGCAAACAGTGAGCATTCTTCACGCCATGAGCGCCTGGGGGGACATACTCATTTCTTCTGGTGGAGGACATCCTAATTTCCCTTCAGTTATATCATATAAGAGGTTTAAGGCATACTCAGCACTATTGATCAGCAACTTAACCAACTTCAAGTAATTAACCTGATCATTTGCATGTTTTCCAGTAGGGGGTCGTTGACGAACACAAGAATCAATGGCTACAATGTTAAGGTCAAAGACAATGCTTCTCCTGATGTTTGACTTTTAAGGCTAGTGTCATTGGATCTTGGTGATTCTGCAATCTCTGAAAGATCAGAGGCTTGTGATATCAAGCCAGGATTATGAGAATTTAATCTACTATTTACTGAAGTTGACCATCTTTCTTTTTGAAGTGCCTTAATCACCTTTGGTCTGTATCGATTAATTGCAGAATCAAAAGCTGCTTTTAGTGTATCTGTATTTGCAGAGATTAGCTTTTCAGACAACAACAAATGTGCAGAATTCCCACGCCATCTAAGCTCACGGCAAGAGAACCTATCTTCATTTCTGATAGCAAGGTCCAGCACTAGTACCCTGCCAAGAGATTCTGCTGTTCTTTATGCAGAATTTGGTGACTCAAATGCACTAGAGTATTCAACCAAAGGTGAACCATGTACCTAGCTGCAAGAAGATGGCGAGTCTTTAGAATAAACTATCAAAATTTATTTTTGTAGAGAACAACCATGTGCTTTTGCAACAATGAATGTTGTTGAGTTACTAGCTATAGTTAACAGTGTGTGTGAATGTCTAGTTATACTTTTATACTCTCAATTGAACTGCACACTGTATAGTTAAAAATGAGAATATTATGTATGAATATTTTAAACATGCCCTTCACATGCCAACGACACCTGGAAGCACCACAGTGGCAATCTTGATTTCACATAAGTAAAAGTTTGTTTCCCCACGGTTGTTTTATATTCCAAAGCCTTTCTTCACATGTTTTGTCATCAATGACTGCAGAAAGAGATAACAATAACATTCATAAGAAGGTTTTATAAGAATAAAAAATATCTCATTTATAAATGTTGATATTGATTTTCACCTTCTCCAACATTTCTCAGTCTACAAGCAAACATTAAAAATCCATATGGCAAGTGTAGAAATTATGAGAGGAGTACAAGTGATTATATGAACTGAAATAACCTATCAAGAATATCAGCACACATCTATTCTGTGAATAAGTACTCCGATGATAGAGAAGTGGTAGATAATGGGGATGAAAAAGACGAAAAAGGATTAAGATATAATTAGGAATTATTAAAATTTCAGATTTACATGTAAGACCATATACTTTATTAGTCTGTTTAACAAAAATGAATAGAATAAGAACTAAGGAACTTTCAGGACAGAAAGAAGGCAAGTATCTCATGTACTAATGAAGACATGCATTGCAATATGAAGACAAATTTAAGATGGAGCACGTGAAGAGTAACCAAATCAGATGACCATGCTCAATATAGTGTTGTGTGCAAGCAAACATTATATAAATAATGTCTAAATACCTCTAAACAGAATCCTGATTTTGCAATAAACAGAAAATACAGGAATAACTTTCATCTTGGGTAGCTAGAGTCTCCAACACATACTGTCACATTTTGTGCAGTCATTTCCAAATGAACGCCTCTTGGGTAGCTTTCATCTTGGTCACAGACATAAAAGAATGTCCTCAGCTCAACCTATCGTCAATATAAACATTAATTTATCATCAGGGTAGCAAAAAAAGCATTGAATTTATACAACAAAACACCCAACCTCAAAACTGTAACAAAGCTAGATCTTGAATGATATTAAGAAAGTACAAATATCATAAAGACAAACAAACAGTCAAAGTTGACAGGCCTTTACTAGTATTGAGCCCAAGTAAATTTTCTGGTGGTATGTCTATCTTTGTTTTTCTATGCTAAGTTGCTAACCTATAATGATAGTGATTTGTGAAACATTACAGTTTACAAGGATCCTTGGACAATGTTCCTTTTGTATTTCAGGTTCACAAAAGTCTGCTGGTTTGGAAATTGTGTTATGAAATAAGCTGGTATTACCTACTAAAAGAGACATTCTATTGTAAGGAGCTTGTCCATTAAGCCTGAAGACAAGAATGGCAGAGATAGAATGATAATAGATAAGGTTACTGATGCAAAAGACAAAATGGGAGAAACCATGGGCCAAGCACCACCATTACGTGTGCCACAATATGTTTTGTGGCGTTTTTTTGCTTAAATGCTGACAAAACCATCATAAATTACTTCTATTCATTACTGGGAGTCCAAAACCGCCACAAAAATATAGCTTTAGAAGAAATAGAATGCTGACAATAGTATTGATACACAAAATATTTGAGACACATATAGCAATTGAATTAGAGATATAGCATCCCAATAATAATCTTAAATCTTTCATAAAAACCTGTTTAGAATTTTCTATCACACAAGATATTGACACACCATATCTGCTCTGACAAACATGTTATAAAAAAGTTAAATTCCTCTATAGTGAACAAAATTGACCCACGAAGTAGTGGAATTTCACAAGCTCAACTTATGACCTTTCTATGTCATCAACTATCGGTACAGGGCCATGGTTACTCTTTTAGAAGAAATCTGCAGGTGTCAAATAGGATGAAATATAGGCAGAACGTGGTGGCTCAGTATTGAACGTGCAGGACATTTTATCCGAAAAATCATTTAATAGCAAATAAACAATCAATGGAGGACATGTGACAAGACATAGAGAGATAGGTGACACGAACCATTCGTGCAAATCAAATTCATACTAAGTAGCATTTCAAAAATCTAAAGCAGAGAAGCTCCACTCCTCCCTCACTTCAATTATGAAAAATCAAAGATCCAGAATATGGTATTTTTATGCGGAGCCTAACTGTCCAAGATCATTAACTCTATTAAACAATTAAGTTGAATATCCCATTGGAGTTGGAGACATCTCTTATATTGCCCCAATGCAGGACCTCTGTAAAATCTACTGAATAAAGGATGCTAAACGTGGGTCTTCACGGTAAGGAAGACTACTTCGTGCTCCAAATCTCTGCACTTGGCACCATCCTGAGATTGGCATTAAAATGAATAAGCCCCATCATGTATCTACCCATCTCTCCAATAGGTTCAATATATTAAAAAAGTCACATAATGTTATGTTCTAATCCTTACTATTTAATATTCAATGATCCAGATTTTAGGGGAGAGGGTCGGAGGTGAGAGGAACTATTATTGACCATACAATTATAGGTATTGTTTTAGTTGAATATAATCTTCATCATCCATCCTAAATACATATTTATGTACCTCTAGAAGGAATTATAGATAATGGGCAATACCTGCAGGACTAAAACTAAAATGTTTCAGATTCACACATGAGAGGATCATATCAGATAGGTGACAGGCCCAGAAAAAAAGGATAACATTGTTGTCCATGTTATATTGCAAATATATTTCCACATAAAAATGGCTAGTGTGTGAAGAAGAAGAAGAAATAAGTTGTAATTACCTTCTCTTCCTTGAACAAAATAATATAATAAAAGAGCATGTAAAACTATTCATTTCAGCATTAATAGTGGAACCAGAGTTGCTTCCAAGACAACATAGAATTGCTTCAAATACTTATAGTAGCACTAACAGTGACATAAATAAGCCAAAGATTAAGATACCTTATAATGGCATGATTCCTCTGTCCAAATGTTTGAACTAAGGTAGCCTGTTCAAATAGGAAACCACAACTCACAGTTTCCCTGCAAAACAAAATAAATGGAGTCATCATATGTTTGTTTCCACTAAATAAAAACTAAAATACAATTCTTAAAACTTGTAGGACTGTTCTTATTATTTCCTTGACATACCAATGGATTTGTAACACATTAGTATCATCTAAAACCTGTTTCCGATCTTCAATGGTAAAAAAAGCACGCTTCTTTTCTGCTTCTTTGGAACGCATCTAGTTTTGCACCTGCATGCCAGGGAATAATATAAACTTCAACAGATGAGTTTATTGATTGTTTGATTCTATGGGAAAATTACTTCAGATATGTATTCCAGCAACCAGAAGTGGGAATTCTTATAAAAATTTCCCATTTTCTAGAACAGAATCGGTGGAAACAGGGTCCAAGGTGAATTCTCAAGGAGTTTCACAATCAAATGTTTCAGTCACGGGATCTGCAACTAATAGAAACAGTGGCTCTAGTGGATCATTTCGAAATAGAGGTGGAGGGTTCAAAAGGTTGACAGAAGCTGGGGTTTAAATTTTATAGTCATTTCAGCATCATCAAGAGCTTTATTAAGCTTATCCAATTGCAGTAATGTTGCAACACGATTATTGGCAGACGATGTATGGACAGAAAATACATCAGGACAAGGTATTTATGCATTGAGTAAATGTGACATATCTCACAATTGAAAAACATAGATCCAATCCACTCAATTTGCATGAGAAAGAACAAACAAGCAACTTCTAAATGTAACACCCAATGCATTTCTAGAATGACCTATACTAGTAATTGTCTGCAGCAATGTGCTATGTCCTATGTCCTATGTGGCATTAGATATGATCAGAAGCTCAATTATGTGTGTGACAATTAACACATTCAAATATCAAATTAAAATTAAGCATAAAATAGGATACCATGAAATACTTAACCAGTCAAAGATACAACCGTATTCTGAGCATTCTATCTTGATAAGCATCTAAGAATTATTTTTCCCAGTTGTTTATAATCTTGACTGATATCACTGTTTAATGTACAAATGCAGTAACTAAAACTATACACAGCGTGCCACATTACTCATATATGAGACATGATGGGACATGGAAGAGGGGGGATCATCCAAGATGGATCAGACAGAAGCCTATCACTCACATAACATACTGACACTTCTGGAAATTACTTTCAAGACATTCTTTACACATATTGGATGAGCAGGCATTCTTTGGAAAAACCCAAAAATATATCCGATATGGAAATGTTGTATAAATAGTACTTTCAGTATTCATTTAATTTTTTTGTATATATATTAGATAGATATGTCTATATTGCATTGTTTAGATTGGGCCACATCACTGTTGCCACAATCAGAAATATCAGTTCAAAGCTAATTTCATGGAAAGCATGGATTTTTTCCTTTATAATTAAGAGGAATATCTAGCAAACCTAACAGACAACAATAGAAGTGTTGTTTTGTGGAGCAAACCTTAAATAAGGTTCAGGAGAGTGATTATCATTGTCAGCCTCAAAAGGTGTTTCTGGTGTAGGGGGAATAAGTCCAATCCAAGAAAGCATTCTCCTCAAGAGCCTTTCACGGGGACCAACTGGTGACAAAATCCCTTCATATCGAGCTACTGCCCTTTGAGCTGCCAACCAAATAGGATATCTGTATTTGGTACTTGGTTTACCCATATTTTCTCATCTGAAGCACGGTCAATATAAAGTAGTGATTTTTGAAATACTGACAGTTCCTTTAGCCAAAGCCTCAATCTTTCTGTCCAATTTTGTACTTCGTGTTTCTCACTGGCATTTTCATAAAGCTGCAGAAGCGAATAAATCATGTTATACTTAATACTTAAGGTGTGAATGTTTGAAAAATAATTTTGACAAGTTTTACAGAAATCATGGTATCATGCATGACTTCTAAAGTTGACAGTGTCAATAATCACGATATCACGCATGCCCTTATAGATAGATTGACAACTGAGATTAAGTTGATTAAACATAATTTACAGATAAACCGTATCAAAACACTTTTGTCCAAGTATGAAACAAAGATAGCAAGAAAACTACTTATGGCTCTCATCAATGAAACAGGTAACAGTCACATTTGATGCATCTTATAAAATATCTATAAAATTTTTAACAATATATTTATGCATGAAATTGTGTGTACACTGTAAACAATTTTCTCTTTGCCATTCCTGTAACAGAGCTAGGTCCAAAACCTAGATTAGAACTCCAGGTTCCTGCCATTTCCCCAAACAAAAAGAAAGAAAAGAATGATAAAAAAAAGTTACATCAATCTTCCCTCTTAAAATTAATTGATATTTTCCTTGTCGCATTATTTGATATTCCTTATCACTGATCAATCTTCCCTATTCATCTCACCAATTGGCCTTTCTTTCCTTTCCTCACTTACCCATTCTGGTAGTTCAACTTGGTTAGTTGCAGGTGGAGACAAGGCGCCTCAAGGTGTTGCAGCTACATGGTATTGTGATCCAAGGTTTTTTGCCTTGGGCCTGAAGTTGCAGCTTCTAGTGCACATCAGTGTTGGATTTAGTCCAAAGGAGTTCTGCTGGACATTTAGCTTTGAATTACAGTATAAAGTTTTAAAACATACTAGGATAAGCATTTATGTTTTTTTATACAAATATTTTAAGTTTTTTAATTGCAGACACTTTCTTTGATATAGCATTCTTTGGAGTACTCATCACACACTGCATTCTGGCTTTAATTATTTTGCTAAGATCTTTGAATATCTGACACAATTCCACACTAGTTATGTGTAATCTAAAGTATCTCTAATAAACTAGAGTGCAGTGGGGCAAACCAAGTTTGTCAGAAGCCAAACCAAGTGAAGGATCCAATGATTCTTAATATGAAACATTAAGCTGATGACAAATTCAAACCTTATGACAAATCATAATTCAAGATTCATAAAGATTACAATTACAATACTTAATTTCCAATAAGCAGAGAAGTAGCTTATAACACACCTTAGAGCCCACGTTGATTGGTAGTCTACTCTGTCATATCATATCAATGTGGTATTAATACAATTTAACAATTAAACTATATATATTTGTGGTTGAGAATGAAACAAAATTGCCAAATGATTCTTTATCAATGTGAATAGTTGTCCAAAAGGGGTATCAAATCCAAAGATGTATACTGCCAACTCAAATCACATTATAATATCATAGCTTTAATTTTCCACATGACTAGCTAGATTTGAAAGCCTACTTAGCATAAAACAGTTAGCCCAATTAATCGGAAAAGGGTAGCCATCATTGCATGGAGATCATATTAACTACAATTTCAATGGATTACTTGGATGCCAAGTTGCCAACTACCCTGATCTAATAAAACTTGATGCCACTAAAATAGTATCCAACAGGTGATAAATTTCCCCTTATTTAAGACTTACCTAAGGGTGCCAGAAGAACACATGGGAGCTGTTGTTGAACTTCTTCGCAATGGTTCAAATAAGGCGATGCGATGGGTTCAAATAAGGCGATGCGCGAGAGTGAACTAAATCTGAGTCAGTGGTCGAGGAATCGAAAGGTTAAATTCCTCTTCTCCGGTACAACGAACAAAAATTGAAAGGGATGAGTAATAGTCAATAAGATAAAAAATGCCCTGCCATCAATTGCAAAGGGAAAGCTTTCGTTGATTTCAAGATCAGAAAACTGGAAAAAAAGGGCTAGAAAGCTTTCCCACAACTTAAAAAAATTTAAAAATTAAAACACTTTTCAGCAATTTTAAAAATATTAAGACCATTTAAACAATTTTGATATAAGTGAATTTATTGACCAGTCAAAGAAGGTACCAAAACCTTCTCTAGTAGAGGGTACAGGATCCCTTCCCATGAAAGGAACATACATTAAAATCCATAATTGCATTTGCTAGCAGCGTTACCATCATTGTCGGCGTGAATCCAATGGCGGCCTTCACATATGTTGGAGTGATTAAGCCAAACGAACTTGTTTTGGTTATTAATGCTATGTTTGCATTGTACTACACCGTATGCTTATCTGGCCTAGGGCGTGGCTACAAACTTCCTTGGGCCATTGGAAACTAGCTTAGACGATGACTAAGAAATCACAGGAGCAATTCAGAGACTTCATATAGGTATTTCGATAGCTTGAAGTGTAATGATGAACGCAAGATCAATTAAAGGTGACTGAATGGTGCAGTAAGGTGATGACCCTCCAGCACACTTCTTTCGACAATGATAAGTGGTGCTAGAGTTTTTAAACCAACCTTCTTCTGACTGCTTTGATGGGTGTAATGCTCTTGTCAAGTTAGAGAGACTCTAGAGCTTGGTTAGAGGTATTGACCCATTAAAACCATCTAAGTATATTATCAAGCAACTGCAATGCAGTGATGTTTGATATGGAGATTAAGAATAATGCTTGAAGCATGATACATATTTGATGGAAGAGTTCCAAATAATTGGATTTCCACGATGGTAGAGAATTGGGCATGCCATTGGTGTTGTGCCCAAAGTGGGTGTCCTCCAAAGTTCCACATTGTGTAGTTTGAAGAATGAGTGGTAAGGAAACTACTATAAATAATGTGTCCTAATTTGGTTATACTCACCACAACAACACTAGTATTTGGGTGTATTGAGGACTTGGGTAGTTATGTGTCAAGAGAGGGTTTGCAATTTTTCAGTGCAAAAATTGTGTAAAAGGGTTTGCAATTTTCTCCTTTTAAAAAATGCAAATGGAGTAATAAAATTTTGTTGTGTGTGTTTGTGGATGTAGGCAGGAGGTGCTGAACAATGTTAAATTTATGATTTTGTTCCATTGTTTTTTCTGTTTCTCTTGTGGGTGTACTTACGTAGGTGGAGATTTTTTCTCTCCTGGTACCGAACAAGTTGTATCAAGTTAAGGTTCTGACTAATAGAGGAAGAGACCTAGGGGGCCAAAGCAATGTGGCGTTCCTTTTTGGATAGAGGTTAGTTCTGAAGTTATTTTTAGATACATGTTATGACTACGTTGAAGTTAGATCTTCCTTTATTTGATGGGAGGATGGACTTCTCCTTATGACAATGCACAGTCTAAGACTATTTAGTCCAACAGGGTCTTGATTGTACCTTAGAAGAAGGAAGGTCAAATAATATGAAAGTTTTAGAATGGAGTATAATCTAGAAATAACAGTGAGCAATACTCAATTGTCACTAGCTCCACAAATTAAAATGATTGTGTTGAAAGAAACTTCTCCAAGGAAGTTGTGGGATTTGTTGGAAAGTAAGTTTTCATCAACGATGTTAACCAATTGGTTGATGATGAAAATGGACATGTACTCACTGAAGATGAAAGACGGAGGTAATGTGTTTCATCATATTAATAAGTTTAATGAGCTGGTAACTAGACCAATGAATGTAGGGGAGAGTATCAAAGATAAGAGCGTGTGTTATTGACGTTGGCTTCACTACCTAAATCTTATAAACCATTAGTGCAATCAATGCTAGCTGGGAAGAGTACACTGTTTCTAGATCATGAGGTAATGAGATCGTTGAAGGAAAGTCAACAAATGGTGGGCGGTTATAAATCTTCTGAAGATAGTCAGATATTGCTAGCTAAAGGTGAGCGAGGAAGGAAGAAGTATGGCGACCAACATGGTAGAAGATTCCATCCAAGAGATATGAGTACAGGATAAATGTGGAGAGTTTGGTCATATACAGATTAAATGTCCAGAATTCATGGAGGACTTGAAATGCATTGAAGGAGAAGACAAAAAAACTCAAGAGTTTTCTTCTGCAAATGTGGTCAATCATGAGAATGACCTTTTTAAATTTGTGAGCAGTGAATAAATGTGAGACTTTGGATGAAGGGAGGATAAGTTGTGCCCAAAAAGGCTGTCCTCCATAGTCCCACATCATGCAGTTTGAAGAATGAGGGGTAGGAAACTACTATAAATAAAGTGTCATAGTTTTGGTATACTCACCATGACAACACTAGTCTTTGAGTGTATGACTGGGTAGTTGTGTGAAAAAAGGGTTTGCAAATTTTCCATGCAACAATTGTGTAAAAGGGTTTATAGTTTTCTCCTTTTAAAAAATTGCAAGTGAAGTAATAAAAATTTGTTGCGTGCTCGTGGATGTTGGCAAGAGGTGCCGAACCATGTTAAATTTATGAGTTTGTTCTTTATTTTTCTGTTTCTCTTGTGGGTATGCTTCAATAAGTGAAGATTTCTCCTCTCCTGGTACACAACAATTGGATGGCTTATCCTTCAAATCAAGCAAAGCATGATAATTAGTCTTCAAATTCATAACCAGAGCAATTGTTCCTAATGGCAAGTTGTAGACCAAGGTTTGAGAAGCGAAATAGAGAAGAAAGGCTTTGCAGCTTCGAGGGATGCTCGGGAGAAGATTGAAAGGAGAGATATAAATGAGAAACACAATAAGGATTAAGTGGCAAATAATTTTTTTTTTCACTTACTTGTTAATCTCATCCGTTAAGTCTGTTCCGAGAAAACCCGGATCCGACCTGAGACCTAACACTGACTGTCTGAGCCGAACGCATAGCTTATCCGACTTCGACACCTGTCCGAGGCACGGAGCGACACTCTAACTGAAACCCACATGCATATTGAGTCCCCTTATCTACATCTACATCTACATATATACAATCTTACAAGTTTTTTTATAATTAAAAGCACTATTCATACACTATTCATGGTTTAAGTTACTTTTTCTTACTTTTTTGGTAAGCGTGATTAATTAACTTGTTTAGGGTTTAGGATTCAAGGTTAAGGTGTTATATATATGGTCATAAAAACTCGCACCCGCGGATATATCCGCAATGGGTACCCACATTTTTATTAAATAGGTGGGGACAGATATTACATTACCCGTCCCGCATGTACCCGTTTATTCATTTAGGATATATATTCTATTAAATGTATTAAAATATTAAAATTTTTTATTATTTTATGATGATATAAAATTATTTTTTAATATTTTATAGTGACATTTTTAATATATTAACACATAATGGTCTTATGTAATGTTAATTTTATATTATATAATATTAATATTATATGATATTATAATATATTGTATGACATTTTTTCTCTTTCTTTCTATAAATTTTGTTTTTTAAATATTAATCGGTACCCATGGATACCCGCTACCCGCATGAGTACCCGTTTAAAGTGACTTTTTCTTTACTTTTTTTGTAAGCGTGATTAATTAACCTTTTTAGGGTTTAGGGTTTAAGATTTAAAGTTTTATATACATGGTCATAAAATCCCGCACCCGCTGATACCCGTAGATATATCTACAATGGGTACCCGTAATTTTATTAAATGGGTGGGGGCAGATATTACACTATCCGCCCCGTGGGTACCCGTTTATTCATTAAAATATATTTTCTCTTAAATATATTAAAATATTAAATTTTTTATTATTATTTTATATGATCTAAAATTATATTTTACTATTTTATAGTGATATTTTTAATATATTAACACGTAATGGTATTATATAATGTTAATTTATCTTATAAAATATTAATGTTATATGATATTATGATATATTATACGACATTTTTTTATCTTTCTTTCTATAAATTTTTATTTTTTAGATATTAATCGGTACCAGTGGATACTCGCTACCCACATGGGTACCCGTTTAAAGTGACTTTTTCTTACTTTTTTGTAAGCGTGATTAATTACTTTTTTTAGGTGGTAGGGTTTAGGGTTTAAGGTTTAAAGTTTTATATACATTGTCATAAAAACTCGCACCAGCGGATACTTGTGGATATATCCGCAATGGGTACCCGTAATTTTATTAAATGGGTGGGGACATATATTATACTACCCGCCCCATGGATACCCGTTTATTCATTAAAATACATTTTCTCTTAAACATATTAAAATATTAGAATTTTTTTATTATTTATGATGATATAAAATTATATTTTTACTATTTTATAGTGATATTTTAATACATTAATACGTAATGGTATTATATAATGTTAATTTATATTATAAAATATTAATATAATACTATGATATTATAATATATTATACGACATTTTTCTCTTTCTTTCTATAAATTTTGATTTTTTAAATATTAATGGGTACTCGTGGATACCAGCTACCCGCATGGGTACCCGTTAATATTGGCAGGCACGGGTGCGGGTAGTGTACTACCCGCCCCGCTCCGTTGACATGCCTTAATATATTTACATTACTCAGTGTTAATTTTTTTGGATTTAATTGATATACACTGTTAGGGTGAAAAAGTTTAAAACGGACATCTAATGGTGTGTCTCCGTATTATTTAATGAAAATAACACCCCATGTGCTATTAAATTCAATAAATGATGTACCAAAGAGTTGTGGCTCAGTTGGCAACGCAGACTGAGATTGTGGGAATAGCTCCGGGTTCGATCCCCACTAAACACATTCTTCGAGAGGGGTGAAGAGCCTTAACTGTGACTAAATCATACCTATTGTCGGAACCGGGGTCGCGACGGGACGACGAAACAAAGAAAAGGGTATTGAAAATTCGTTTTCAATGGAGTCGCCACCAATATTTATTTTTGAGGGAAAATATCGGAAAAACCCTTTTTAAAAAAAAATGGTCTTTGAAACCAGATTTGGATTTGGGAGTCGGTTATGTGTAGGGAAGGTATTAGCACCCTACGACATCCGTCCTAAGACAGTTACCTCTAATTAATTGTGCAAATTTATTAACTTTTGAAAAATATTTATTTTACCCCTTTTAAAAGAAATCTTTTTGTTTTTATTTATTACGAAATTATTTACATTTTTTTATTTTTAGATTATGGGAGAATTTAGAAAAATATTTATTTGGGCTTGACGGGGCCGGTTCCCGCTCCTACGTATCCCCAGCTGCAATGGGGAAATCAAAGCCACGTAGTTCTGAAAGATTGATTTATTTGATGATTGAGAGTTTGGATTTGAAAAGAATTTTGAAAAGAAATTTTATATTTGTTTTATTTTTGAAAGAATTGATTTTAAAAAGAATGCACTCTTGAAGGGTTTCTGTTAGCAAATGGCTATACAATGAACCCTCCTGATTCAAATAATATTAAATGATAGAATTGCTATTCATTTAACATCACTTGATCATTGAATGATTTTTTATTTTTGAAGCAAATTTATTATCAATTGAGTTTTTATTTTAAATTCTTTTTATTTTTTAGATATAACGTTATTGCTAGAAATACTAGTTTGTTTATTTTGAAAAATATATTTTTTTACTATTTTACAAGTATGTGGACTATTTTGTTAACAAATGGTTATACTCCATAGTCCCGTTAACGGTTAGAAATGCTACTCGTTAACATTTTATTTTTATTAAAATACTTTTTTATTTTTAGAAATAATTGTACAATATGCTAGGACTGTCTTGTTAGCAAATGGCTATACTTCATAGTCCTATATATATTTGGATAATACTAACGATAGAAATGCTATTCGATAATATCACCAAATTATTGCATCCATTTTAAATTTTATTACGAGAATTTTATTAGTAGTAAACATGATTAACATCTTTATAAAAGCATATGAGATTTATGGAATCATCCGAAATTTATTAAAAACAAATATTTACACAATTTAAATCACCCCAAATATTTACAGCAAATCTAAATTATTTAAAAGTTTTTTTTTTTAAAATCAAAGACTCAATTAAAATTAGACAATCTAATAAAATAAAATTGACCAACACATTTAAAAAGAAAAGAAAAGTGAGGGGATCAGAGTTCTCAAAACTCTTCACGCCCCCTCAAATGCACACACACACAGAGCAGTAAAAAAAACGGTTAAAACCCTAGAGAGAGAAGCGGGGGAAGAAGAAGGAAGACAGAGAGGGGGGAAGTGTGGCCTGAGAGAGCAAGGCCACCCGGACAGCGCGGACCGTGCGGTGGTGTGCCGCGACAGGCGCGCGACGATGACGAAGGTCTCTTAGCGGCAATGGCAGCGCGATCTGGCAGGAGGGAGAAAGGTGAATGGGTGCGCGCGGGCAGTGGTCCAGGTCGGTGGGAAGCGCTTGCTGGCGAAGTGGTGGTGGCAGCGCGCCGCGCGTTGACGGCGGTGGCTGAATAGCTGGCGACGGTGGGAATAGCTTGACGGCGGTGGAGCGCCGTTTAGCCGCTGTAACAGAGGGTGTCTCTGCGGCGGCGGTCCAGCAGTAGACGACGGAGACCAGAGGAGGCACGGCCGCAAGCCACGGTGGCTGGAAGTGGTTGTTCGCGGCACAACGGTGAGGATTAGTGGTGGTTTGATTTCTCTGTTCTCTCCTTCTCTCTTGCTCTGCTACTCACCCTCACTCCTTTTCAGGTAATTGGATTATGGAGAGGGAAGTATTGCGATTGTCTGATTGTGAACGTGAATTGGACGTTATGGTGATGGGTGGTTCAATTTAGATTAGCTGGGATCTGTTGTTACCTCTTCTTTCTTTGCTTTAGTTTGTTTGAATTAGCTTTAGTTTGTTTGAATTACATAATGTAAATAGGGACTGCATTGAATATTTTCTAGACTTTTCTTAAGATTTGCATTATACCCGCAAAAACAAACTTGTGTAAAGAATCGATCGCACAGTGACTCAAATAAGCTATACAATCATATCATGATTATGCTTCAATCAAGGAGGTAACTACAAAAGATTAAGATTCATACTTATTGGATCTCTTTTCTTCTTTCTAAACTCTTGTTTTTTATTCTTCCTGAATCGAATATTCCGATTTCTCCCTTATGGATCTGCTTTCACATTGACTTTCTTCTCAACCTGAGTCTTGTGTGTATCAGCTCTTATTTTGACCCCTTTCTGTTCTCAATTTCTTCTGTTTTTCAACTCTGTATACTCTGATTTCAGCAATCTCTGATTGTTCTCTTTTTTCGTCAGCGTCACCCCCCTGTGAATAGTGTAGTCTGATCCTTTTTATACTATCTTAACTGAAACCACCTCCTAAACCACTTCCCTCTTTCTCTCCTAATCCATAGCAAATCACCTCCACTATCCCCAATATTTTCTCTCTAGACCTCCAATATTTTCTCTACCTCCCACTTATTGTTATCTACTACTTTTTATTTTTTTCTTTTTCTCTTTTATTATTTTTTTTATTTTCGATTTTATAATATTTTCTAATTTTCTATTTTTTATATTTTTTTGAATATTTAGAATCATTATTTTTATTTTTTTTCTGATTTTTATTTTTTTATTTTAACTAAAACAATTTAGATTTATTATTTTTTTATTTTTGAAATTACAACTTATTATTTTTTTATTTTGAATTTGAAATTAATTAAGAAATGGTAAAAGTTAGTCTGGATAAAATTGGGTATTCACAGTTGCCCCTCTTTACATATTTATTATTAAATAATCTAAATACTAAAGTTTTTAGATTATTATGATAAGAAATAAGTAAGAAGTGAATCGATTTTATCCGAAGGCTAACACAAGGCGTAAGGACCTTAATGAAGAAAAAGAAAAAATTAACACCGTGGACTGAAATATCCAAAGTGATGATGATAGGACAGGATTACAAACTGACATTGAATTCTTGTCCTGTGTGTTGGGCCAATACCGTGCTTGAGACTGAAAATTAAAAATGGTGCTAGACCGATATCGGGCTTTGAGACGGAAAAGTAAAAGGGTGTCAGAGTTGGTCCCAGACTTTTGAGTGAAAAGGGTGCCAGAGTAAGTGCTGGGCTTTTGACTGAAATGGGTGCCAGAGTAGGTCCTGGGCTTTTACTGAAATGGGTGCCAGAGTAGGTCCTGGGCTTTTGACTGAAATGGGTGCTGAAGTTGGTCTCAGACTTTTGACTGAAATGGGTGCCGAAGTGGTCTCGGACTTTGGGTGCCAGAGTAGGTCCTGGGCTTTGGATTGAAATGGGTGCTGAAGTTGGTCTCAGACTTTTGACTGAAATGGGTGCCGAAGTGGTCTCGGGCTTTTGACAGAAATGGGTGCCGAAGTTGGTCTCGGACTTTTGACTGAAATGGGTGCCGAAGTTGGTCTCGGACTTTTGACTGAAATGGGTGCCGAAGTTGGTCTCGGACTTTTGAACTGAAATAGGTGCCGAAGTTGGTCTCGGACTTTTGACTGAAATGGGTGCCGAAGTTGGTTCTCGGACTTTTGAAAAATGGGTGCCGAAGTTGGTCTCGGACTTTTGATTGAAATAGGTGCCCAAGTGGTCTCGGACTTTTGACTGAAAGAGTTGCGGACTTAAAAAGTCCAAGACATGCAATGTCATGTAATGTATGAATGATATAAAATGTTATGACAAGATTACCTGAGCGATGGATTTTTCTTTTTTCTTTTTCTTTTCTTTTTCTCTTTTTTCATTTGGGTATCCCCGTCCCTACAGCATCAGGCATCCTGAGTCAGGCAGACGAGTGATCCATTTATGACTTGCTTTTCCTTTTGGATGATCAGTATCTGGATGTGAGTGAGAACTATTATGAGCTGTTGCTATGAGGCAAACGGTTCCATCCTTAAATCTTCACTGAGGAATTTGTTAAGTTCATTGTGATCCTTAACCATTAAAGTAATTGTAATGCTTTGAAATTTGTATGTTAACACTAATTCCTTTTCAATTTATGATTATAAAATGCAAGAGAAATTGACCAGTAAATGAAAGGGAAATATTTATTTAAGAAAGAGATAATATTTACAAGAATGGTTATTGTTTAAGGACAAAAGTGTTATGTACACAAACTCAACAAAGGTAAAAGGGGTAGATTGGTGAAGGTATTGGACAACTTGAATCACGCTTTTCGATTAATGCAAGTATCACCCATTGTGAACTTTGACTCCCCACTAATAAGCTTCTGAGAAGAAGGAATTTGCCCCAGTTTAGACCCTGATCTGTGATTGCGCGGTTTGTTATTCTGGAAAGTTACTTGATAACACATCATTTGCCCCAGAGACTGGCCTCCACATATCAACTACCCCGGTTGATGATTCAATGCCTCCTTCACATGACCCTAACTTTTGTCTGAACTGCTATTGCGAGTTTTCAACTCAACGGGTTGCTCTAACTTTTGCCTAGGTCGTCCCTTCGGATTTTCAACCTAGCGAGCTTTTCTTTTCTCCTTTTCTCTCTCTCTTATTCTTCTTCTCTTCTTTTTTTCTAAGCATAATACTTCTTTACAGCATCAGAATTCACAGGGTATTGAAGTTCTTTGCCATCCATACTTGTGAGGATTAGGGTCCTCCAGAGAAAGCCTTCTTTACCACATAGGGACCTTCGTAGTTGGGCGACCATTTACCGAGGTGTCCTTTTGGGCTGGTAGGATCTTTTTGAGCACCAAATCACCTTCTTGAAATTCTCGCAGGCGCACTTTCTTTTCAAATGCTCTTTTTAATCTTTTCTGGTATAACTGACCATGACATATTGCATTCAGTCTTTTCTCTTCAATGAGGTTCAATTGATCGAAACGAGCTTTTACCCATTCTGCTTCTTCCAACTCAGTTTCCATCAATACTCTTAAGGAAGGGATCTCAACTTCAATAGGGAGGACTGCTTCCATTCCATATACCAATGAAAAAGGTGTTGCCCCGGTTGAAGTACGAACAGAAGTACGGTATCCGTGCAAAGCGAATGGAAGCATTTCATGCCAGTCCCTGTATGTCACAACCATTTTTTGAATGATCTTTTTTATGTTCTTGTTTGCTGCTTCAACTGCCCCGTTCATCTTTGGGCGGTATGGGGAGGAATTATGATGCTGAATCTTGAAGTCTTCACACAATTCTGTCATCATCTTGTTGTTCAAATTTGTCGCATTGTCTGTGATGAGTTTATTGGGTAGACCATAGCGACATATCAGCTCCCTTTTGATAAACTTTACTACCACACTGCGAGTCACATGGGCATATGAGGCGGCTTCAACCCATTTGGTGAAGTAGTCAATCGCAACTAGGATGAAGCGATGTCCATTCGATGCCTTTGGTTCAATTGGGCCAATGACATCCATTCCCCACATTGAGAATGGCCAGGGTGATGACAAGACATTCAGAGATGTAGGTGGAGCATTGATGTTATCAGCATATGTTTGACACTTGTGGCATTTCTTCACATGATTGAAGCAGTCATTCTCCATGGTCAGCCAATAATAACCAGCCCTCAAGATTTTCTTTGCCATAGCATGCCCATTTGTATGGGTCCCAAAAGATCCTTCATGCACTTCACTGATGATTTTCTTCGCTTCAGCTGCATTTACACACCTAAGAAGTACCATGTCATGGTTCTTCTTATATAGCACGTCCCCATTTAGAAAGAAGCTCATTGCCAATCTCCTCAGCGTCCTCTTGTCATTCTCTGAAGCACCTGAGGGGTATTCCCTATCTTTGATATATTCCTTGATGTCATGATACCAAGGTTTTCCATCTGATTCTTCTTCTACAGAATGACAGTATGCTGGTTGTTCACGATACTGAATTTTTATGAGCGGCATGTCTTCTTCATTATTCAATGCGAACATTGACGACAGTGTAGCCAATGCATCTGCTAGCTGATTGTCTTCTCGGGGTATGTGATCAAAGGTGATCTCATCGAATTGCTTCGTTAATTCCTTGATGTGAGCATGGTAAGGAATTAATTTGGCATCTCGAGTTACCCATTCGCCCCTGAGCTGGTGAATCACCAAGGCTGAGTCACCATATACTACAAGATTCTTGACCTTTGACTCAATTGCTGCTTGAATTCCAAGGGTGCATGCTTCATATTCTGCCACATTGTTCGTGCAGTCAAAACACAACCTAGCTGTGATAGGGACGTATTGTTTTTCAGGGGAAATTAGGATTGCCCCAATTCCATGCCCCAGTAAATTAGAGGCACCATCAAACATCATGGTCCACTTGCTTTCTTCCGATGGCTCTTCAAACAACGCCATTATGTCTTCATCAGGGAATTCACACTGCATTGACTGATAATCATCCACTGGCTGGTGTGCTAGGTAATCGGCAAGAGCACTGCCTTTGATTGCTTTCTGAGTCACATATACGATATCATATTCTGACAACAGAACTTGCCATCGAGCGATCCTCCCAGTGAGTGCAGGCTTTTCAAAGATGTACTTGATCGGATCCATTTTAGATACCAACCAAGTTGTGTGACTTAGCATGTACTGCCTTAGACGACGGGCTGCCCAGGCCAATGCACAACAGGTTCGCTCCAACAAAGAATATCTTGTTTCATAGTCAGTGAATTTCTTACTCAGATAGTAAATAGCATGTTCTTTCCTTCCAGAATCATCATGTTGACCTAACACGCATCCCATGGACTCATCAAGTACCGTCAAATACATAATGAGTGGTTTTCCAGACACTGGTGGTACTAGAATTGGGGGACTTTGCAGATATTGTTTGACTTTCTCAAAAGCTTCCTGACAATCTTCATTCCACCTCATGGGTTGATTTTTGCGTAGCAATTTGAAGATTGGCTCGCAAGTAGCAGTCAACTGGGATATGAATCTAGAGATGTAGTTTAATCTTCCCAGGAATCCTCGAACCTCCTTCTCTGTACATGGTGGTGGCATTTCAAGAATTGCTCGCACTTTACCAGGGTCTACTTCGATTCCTTTTTCGCTGACCATGAATCCCAACAACTTGCCAGATTTCACTCCAAATGTGCATTTAGCTGGATTTAGTCTGAGTTTAAACTTTCTGAGCCGCTCAAATAACTTCTGCAAATGAATTACATGATCTTCTTCATTCTTTGACTTTGTAATCATGTCATCTACATAAACTTCAATCTCTTTGTGCATCATATCATGGAACAAAGTTACCATCGCTCTCTGATATGTTGCCCCAGCATTTTTCAACCCGAAAGGCATGACCTTGTAGCAGAAGGTGCCCCAGGGAGTGATAAATGTAGTTTTCTCACGATCCTCTTCAGCCATTCTGATTTGGTTGTATCCTGAGAATCCATCCATGAAAGAAAAGAAAGAATGTTTGGCTGTATTGTCTATCAAAACATCAATATGAGGCAATGGAAAATCATCTTTAGGGCTGGCTCTGTTTAGATCTCGGTAATCCACACACATTCGAACCCTTCCATCCTTCTTGGGTACTGGCACTATATTGGCAACCCATTCCGGGTAATTTGCGACAACAAGGAAGCCTGCGGCGAGCTGCTTCTTGACTTCTTCTCTGATCTTTAGGGACATTTCGGGTCTCAACCGCCTTAACTTCTGTTTGACTGGGGGGTATTCAGGCTTCAGTGGCAGTCTATGCTCCACTATGGATGTGTCAGACCTGGCATGTCTTGGTATGACCATGCAAATATGTCATGATAATCATGTAACAGCTTTATCAACTTGAGGCGTTCCCACTTTTCATGAAAGTGCCAATTTTAACTTCCTTTTTCTCCTCCTCCGTCCCCAAATTTATTACTTCAGTTGGTTCTTCATGAGGTTGGATTTGCTCGGTTTCTTGTTCAACCAGCCTTTGCAACTTAGGGTCAAATTCTGAATCACTATCATTTTCCTCATCTGCTTGATTAATGGGATCATCAAAATTAACTGATGTGGTACAAGCATTATCACTTTCAAGCGTGTTACTTTCAGATCTGCATATATTTTTTTTTTGGGCAAGAAAAGGAATAAAATGAACAATAATTCAAAAGACAAGGGCTTGAAGAAAAAAAAGGAAAGAGATATTTACTGGAAAAATTCAAAATGCATTTTATTCATTATAAATGAAAAAGGAACAAATGTCAGCCCTTATTGAAAAGAAATCCTAAGGCCTTGGGCAGAGCCATAAGATCAGCATTACAAAAAATTACTTGAAGTTAAAAATCACAGGTAGCTCAACAATTTCCCAGTTGGGGAGCTTTGCATCTGGTGGACCCACACGAACCCAATTGTTGTTCACATCTCCTTGAGTATGCCCTTCTGCAGCGGCTATCAGGTTTGAGTGTTCAAATCCAGCACTTATAAAGCTTTCTCTAATGTCGCAGATAGGGACCCCTCCAGTTCTGGGCTCACTCCCCCTAGCCTGGCCAACCTCTTTTCCTCCTTTTCTTCAACAAGCCTCTTCACATCAGCATTTGAGGGTTTGTAACCCAAGCCAAATTTGTCTTGCTTTCCCATAAAATCGGGCAGCCGGCTCACCCCCTGCCCGTACCTTCCTAGCCCTCGTCCGTACTGATACCCGTTCTCCAGCATGACTCTCGCAACCATCATTAAAGCATCTGATGGCTGGGATTCGCAATAGGCTTCTCATAGGTTGCATGGGCAATCTCGAGAGCTTGGAATGAAGTCTCAAGAGCCTCTTCAGCAGCTTCGATGTAGGGGGTGGAGGAAGGTTTGCTGATAAGCAAATCATCCTCAGCAGAAGATGATCAACTTGTTATCAACAATAAACTTCAATTTCTGGTGCAAGGTGGAGGTTACGGCTTTTGCACTGTGGATCCAAGGTCTTCCCAAGAGGCAACTATAAGCTGGTGCGATGTCCATTACTTGAAATACTACGTCAAAGGTTACAGGGCCGATTTGGAGAGGTAGACTGATTTCCCCTATCACTTCTCTCCGGGAACCATCGAAAGCTCTAACCACCATGGAACTTGGTTTCATTTGCGACCCATTAGATGGTAGCTTTGCAAGTGTTTCCTTTGGCATCACATTCAACGAAGACCCATTATCAACCAAAACCCTTGCCAAGATGCAGTCCATATACTTCACTGAGATATGAAGGGCTTTATTATGATCTGCCCCACCTGCTGGCATTTCCTCCTCTGTAAATGTGAGATGATTATTGGCGGTAATGTTACCAATAATACCCCCAAGTTGCTCGGTAGAAATGTTGTGGACCACATGAGCTTCTTTCAGTATATTCAACAAGATCTTCCTATGTGGTTCCGAATGCATCATCAGAGACAACAAGGATATCCTGGCGGGGGTTCGATTTAATTGGTCGATCACCCTGTATTCACTTTGCTTGATAAGTTTCAAGAACTCACAAGCTTCTTCATCGGAGACAGTCTGCTTCGGCACTTCCTTCCTTGTTTCCTCAGTGATTTCCTTCTGACTGGTCATCTCCTTTCCTTTCTCTTTCTCCTTTTGACCTCACTTGATTGAGTGGTTCTGAACTCGTCAGGTGTATAGATACGGCCACTCCGAGTCATTCCGCCCACTCCCGCAATATTTGTCACATTGGGGGTGTCCACATTAGTTTCCCCTACCTGTCGGTCTCCAACGAGAACTTCCACATCATATCTCCATGGTACTGCCTTATTATCCTTGTAGGGAAATGATGTAGGTACTTGGATAGTGATGGGTATTGGTCTATTGGTGGTTCTAACTGCTGCATCCCTGGTATAGTGGACGACCAAGGGTTTTGGGGAAGTTGAGGCTGAATAGTCGATTACAGATACATCAACTATATTTCCACCACAGCCTATTTGCACCAACTTTCTGTCCATCATGTCCTGTAGCATTCGTTTGAACTCTTCGCAGTCTTCGATGGTGTGATTTGTATCGGAGTGCAGTCCACACATGCCATCCAGCGATGTTCCCATTAACCCAACCTGCTTTGCACAACTCCTTGAAAATAACCCTCAACGGGGTTTTCACCTCTTCCACTCTCCTCCTCATACATTGTTCTTCCTCTTCAACTGCACTCACCGATGGCCCCCCATGTCTTGGCAGCGGATTCTTGCCCACACTAGGATTATCTTCCTTGAAGTTTAGCCATCCAGCATTAACCAATTCTTGCACTTTGAACTTTAGCGCCCTGCAATTTTCCGTGGAGTGGCCAATGGCTCCCTTATGATAGTCACATTTAGCATTAGGGTCATATCCCCTAGGAAACGGAGGCTCCATAGGTTTCATCGGGTAAGGCACCACCAATGAGTTTTGGATCAAGATAGGAAGTAATTCGTATAAGCCATGGGGATGGGATCAAACTGGACTTGTCTTCTGTCTTGGTTATTTTCTGGTCTTGGTTGGTTAAGATTAGGGCTTGGGTTCCATGGTCGGCCTTGCTGGGGAGGTCTTATAGGGGCTTGAGGGGTAACAGGTGTAAATGGACGAATGGGAGATTGTGCGATGGTTGTGACCTGTGGGTAAGGTAAAGGGGCATGAAAGGTTTGTTGAAAGTGAGGGGGTCTATAATTAGGCCCACCAAAGGGTTGGTAGGTTACATTTGTCTCCCCCTTCTTTTTTTTGGCCCAGATGCAGGTTTCTTTGAATTATTCATTGTAGGGGTATCACTGGCGATCTTCCCACTCTTCAAACCATTTTCTACCCTTTCTCCTATAATCACAAGGTCTGAGAAGCTCGATGTCATGCTTCCAATCATCCTATCATAGTAAGGAGCTCGTAGAGTATCGATGAACAAGGTCACCACTTCCCTATCAGACAAAGGGGGTTGCACTTGTGCTGCCAATTCACGCCACCTCTGGGCGTATTCCTTGAAGGTCTCATCATTCTTCTTGGACATTGCTTGTAGCTGCAATCTATCCGGCGCCACTTCCATATTGTATCTATATTGCTTAAGGAAAGCATCAGCCAAGTCTTTCCAACACCGAACACGAGCTCGCTCCAGGTGCACATACCAACTCAATGCAGCTCCAGTCAAGCTATCTTGGAAACAATGGATGAGCAGCTTATCATCATGATATAAGAGGCCATCTTTCTGCAATACATGGTCAAATGACTTTTTGGGCAGGTGGTGCCCTTGTATTTGTCAAAGTCTGGCATTTTGAATTTTGGTGGGATGACCACATCTGGTACTAAGCATAGATCTGCTGCATCTCCGATGTCATAATTATTGCCTTCCACCACCTTTAGCCTTTCTTCCAACAGCCGCAATTGTGTTTCCTCTATACTTTTGCCTTCACCCGTAGCAGCACCAAAGACCATAGACTGATTCGGCATGCCAAAATTGGTGGCTTGCTGCCATGGAAACCATTGTACGTTCTGTGCAGGTGTAACTCCAAGGACTGCTGCAGCTGAACCCTTCTCTTGAGAACTTGGAGTCACAGAATTAAAGACTTGTTGTGCACTGGGTGTAGTTGTAACTCCCACAACATTTGTTGCCGAACCCTGTGGTGGGTGATTTGAGAATCCGCTACCTTCGCATCTGATCCTTGTGGTTTAGCAGTTTGATCCGATGCGTTATTGACAATTGGTGGTGTATAGTTGGGGGGAAGGCCATACAGAGGCCATTGGACTTCTGGAGGATCTACTTGTTGTACGGGCTTTCAAGTGCACTGTTACGGGCATCAACCCTTGGGTAAAACCAGGTGGATAATCAGGTGTAGCTGCTGTTTCAGTAGTATCCACCATAGACCTTTTTTCTGCACTCTTTTGCATTGCTTCGAACATCTGAGTCATTTGCTTCACTGTTGAGGTCCCTTCTGCGTTCTGCTTTTCCATTATCCGCATGGACTCACTCATTTTGTCCATTTCCGCCCTCATTTGCTTGATCTCCTTTTTCAACTCTTCGTTTTCCAGTGTGAGATCTGTGAGATCTTCCATCATCCTGACTTGATACCGGGTCCTGTAGGGATGCCGGGATACACCTTGCTTGGTTGGTTAATAATTTTTCCTGTAAACAAAACCTTTTTAGAATACAAAATTTTTACAAAACTTTGTTATCGGTTGTGGAGAAATTTTTGAGTGCTCAATGGTCGAGAGGTTCCCCCAATTTTAAAGCTAGAGGTATATCCCTCTTAGATTAAAAATGGTTGACAATCAACGAATGGGGGTATCCCCTCATTTAAAGATGTCTTTAACACCAGCAATGCAACGTGCAACAGTTTAATTGAATCGCTTCACAATGTAGTAGAACAAGATAGGGTTCTTTACTTTATTCAATAACAAGCAGAAACAACCACTAATCCAGAGAAACATAATTAATTACATCACAAGTCACTGGCGGACCAAACTCCTAACTACATCTTGACAAAACTTCATGAGTCTGAAAGTCTTCCAAGGCAGTTTGATTTCTGGATTTGAGTTGACCTCTTCAACTGCATCATGAACATGGTTTGCCAGATTTGTTGCTTGAGTCTGTACACAGTCAGCCATGTCTTCACATGTTCTTATCCATTCCTTTTTCCTGTTTTGCTGGTATCCGGCTAGTAGCTCCCATCCATTCTTTTCTTCTTCCACCCGCTTTAGTTTCTCCACTTGAGATTGCAATTGGTCTTGCTCTACCTTCAGCTTCTTAGCATGCTCTAATTTCCGACCTGCCCTCATCAGTGCATTGGAGTAGTCTCTGGCTAGATTTTCATTGCTTTTTGCTTCGAGATAAGCTTTCTGTAGCTCTTTCTCTTTCTCTGCGTTTTTCTTTTCTAATTCCTCTTTTCTTCTAGATATTTGGCCACCTCCTTTTCCATTAGCTCTAAATGATCTTGCATCTTCTTCATTTCAGCTGAGGTGTATCTTCTTTTCCTTCTTTTCCCTTTCTTGGCCTTTTTGCATTTCTCGCCTGATCTGCATCTGCACAAGCCTTTTCACAATCATTCTGCAAATCTTTTATCTCTTTGTCTTTCTTTCGACATTGTGCCTCTAGGATTGTTATTCGCAGGTCTGCAGCATCTGCTTTTTCTTCCATGAATGTCATTTGTGCCTTCATCCTTTCTGCCTCAGAGGTCATGGTTGTGATGATTTGACTAAGTGTTGCAGGTGAGGCCTCGTTGTGTACGCTTCCATTGGGGTTGGTGGTGGGACTCCTCTTGCCTTCCTCCACTCTTTGTATTCTGGAGAAGCAATTACACGGGTTTTCCCTAATTCTTTCTCCCCTTTCCATTTGATATCTCCCCAAGCAGATTTTATCTCTTCAATTAGCAAGCCGACATCATCTGTACCATATAGGAAGCTCGCTCCTCCCAAAGGCTCTTCTACAGGCTTGATTTGTGTGCATTTGAGTTGTCTGAGAACAATAGATGGCGTGTAGGCCACACAACCCCTGGGTCCCATCAATGGAATGTTTGGGAAATTCCCGCAACTGAATATGACACCTTCAAAGTGATACCACGGACACACCCATGTGATCTGGTTGTCTTTAGTATGAGAGAATTCTTCATTCCACCCTCTTGCATCAAAATCCTTCGTTGGAACACTGTCAAAATCCCTCAGAGGATCAGGGGATGGGCCCATCGTGTGTCGTGCATATAGATGAGTCATGATCCAAACATATAACATGTGGGAACAACATCTCAAAGACCCTCCTTTCTTTTGATGGCATACCATCATAGAAAGGAAAGTATCGGCGAGGATAGCCGGGACGGGGTTGGCTCCATTCTCTTCAAACTGAAAGAAAACATCCATGGCGGCCTGATCTACCATATCTGATGTAAAGGGAAAGAGAATCAATCCATAGATGGTCAATGCCAACGTTATCTTGAAATGTTTCCAGTGCCCTTGCTCAGCTAATACTTTTAGACGGTCTTCCAAAAAGGTTCTCCTTAGCCCCAGTATTGATCCCCTCTTTTCAAACTTCAGCTGGTTGGGGAGCAAGCCTATGAGTTTGGCTATCTTCTTTTCATCAACGTATCGCCCTTTATATTGGTATACCACTTCTTTTTCCTTGACCGGCAACCTTACCATCAAGCCATACTCTTCAATAGTTGGTACCATATCGAGGTTTGGTAGCTCGAAGCATCTGAGATCAGTATTCCAAAATTGCGCCAAGGCACTCAATGACTTTGTCTTTACCCTGATGGCCAAAAGGTCTAAAATCCGCCCGTATCTTCTGTTGAAGGCATCCCTATCTTCTTTGCTCATCAATCTGCTAAGCTCATCAATCTTCTCAAACTCATTTCCAACCACTACAATTCTGATGTTCCTTCTTGTTTCTGTTGCATTACACTCTGTTGCTTGGCTAGTGTTAATTTGAACCTCTTCCATTGAGCTCTATTGAAATTTCCCACCACAAGATTCAAGTCTTAAAAAGAGTAAAAGAAAGAACATTAATTAGAAAGAGAGAAAAAAATGATAAAGAAAATGCATGGTGTTATGGCCTAGGATGCGATGCATGATTTTTATTAAAAACATAAGATGACGCTTAAGATAAGATTTTTTTTATTTTTCATTTTATTTTTATTAAAAGGATGTGATGCAAGATGATGCTTAAGATTTTTTTTATTGAAAGTATGTGGTGCAAGATGATGCTTAAGGTGCAAGATGATTTTTTCATTTTTATTTTTATTATTTATTTTTATGCATGCATGATGCTTATTGCTAAGTGTTCATTAAAGGTGAAGGAGAAAGGAAGAAGTACGCTCCCCATGTGTCCTAAGTTAGGTAAAACCCTATGGCAAGGTATCCCTAAGGTCATGACTCTAACTTTGGTGGCCACTAAGCTCATTTAATGTGCACAATTTTCAAGGAAGGGTCTAGACTTCTATGGGTAACGGTTCCCAGATTGCCCTAATCACATAGAAAAGGACCCGGTCCATAAATTAGCCACAAGTATGGAGGAACCCATCTCAATTATGGCTAACCGATGAAACCAGTAACAATCTGAGTGATGAATCAACCATTGCCAAGTGAGCAAAAGGCCCCTCAATTGACAATTGTTAAAACATCTCCTAATCCTTGGTTCGCACAGGCTCGGGTATAGAGCCCAAAATGTGTGTGAGGTAAGTAACCGTGAAGTGTGTGTGAGGAGCATACCCACCTGTAGTACTAAAGACTATCCTCCATCTGAAATAAATCAAACAAAACACAAGTATATACAGAGATAAAGTCTTCTACCCTAAGGTTGAAGCAGAATATTACATACATACAAGATAATGTACAAGAAAATATTTACAAAACATGAATAAGAATATTCACAATAACATATACAAAAAGCAATGAAAATAAGAAGAAAAAAAACAAGAGGGAAAAAATAAAGACAAAAGTTAACAAATTTGCACAATTAATCATGTTAGGCTTGACTCTCAACAATTCCCCAGTGGAGTCGCCATCTGTCGAACCGGGGTCACGACGGGACGACGAAACAAAAAAGTATTGAAAATCGTTTTCAATGGAGTCGCCACCAATATTTATTTTTGAGGGAAAATATCGGAAAAACCCTTTTAAAAAAAATGGTCTTTGAAACCAGATTTGGATTCGGGAGTCGGTTATGTGTAGGGAAGGTATTAGCACCCTACGACATCCGTCCTAAGACGGTTACCTCTAATTAATTGTGCAAATTTATTAACTTTTGAAAAATATTTATTTTACCCCTTTTAAAAAAATCTTTTTGTTTTTATTTATTTACAATTATTTACATTTTTTATTTTTTAGATTATGGGAAAATTTAGAAAAATATTTATTTGGGCTTGACGGGGCCGGTTCCCGCTCCTACGTATCCCCAGCTGCAATGGGGAAATCAAAGCCACGTAGTTCTGAAAGATTGATTTGTTGATTGATTGAGAGTTTGGATTTTGAAAATTTTTAAAAGAATTTTTATTTGTTTTATTTTTGAAAGAATTGATTTTAAAAAGAATGCACTCTTGAAGGGTTTCTGTTAGCAAATGGCTATACAATGAACCCTCCTGATTCAAATAATATTAAATGATAGAATTGCTATTCATTTAACATCACTTGATCATTGAATGATTTTTATTTTTGAAGCAAAATTTATTATCAATTGAGTTTTTTTTTAAATTCTTTTTATTTTTTAGATATAACGTTATTGCTAGAAATACTAGTTTTTTATTTTGAAAAATATATTTTTTACTATTTACAGTATGTGGACTATTTTGTTAACAAATGGTTATACTCCATAGTCCCGTTAACGGTAGAAATGCTACTCGTTAACATTTTATTTTTATTAAAATTACTTTTTATTTTTAGAAATAATTTACAATATGCTAGGACTGTCTTGTTAGCAAATGGCTATACTCCATAGTCCTATATAATTTGGATAATACTAACGATAGAAATGCTATTCGATAATATCACCAAATTATTGCATCCATTTTAAATTTTACGAGAATTTTTTAGTATTAAACATGATTAACATCTTTATAAAAGCATATGAGATTTATGGAATCATCCGAAATTTATTAAACAAATATTTACACAATTTAAATCACCCAAATATTTCAGCAAATCTAAATTATTTAAAAGTTTTTTTTTTAAAATCAAAGACTCAATTAAAAATTAGACAATCTAATAAAATAAATTGACCAACATTTAAAAAGAAAAGAAAAGTGAGGGGATCAGAGTTCTCAAAACTCTTCACGCCCCCTCAAATGCACACACACACAGAGCAGTAAAAAAAACGGTTAAACCCTAGAGAGAGAAGTGGGGAAGAAGAAGGAAGACGAGAGGGGGGAAGTGCGGCCTGAGAGAGCAGGCCACCGGACGCGGCGGACCTGTGCGGTGGTGTGCCGCGACAAGCGCGCGACGATGACGAAGGTCTCGTAGCGGCAATGGCAGCGCGATCTGCAGGAGGGAGAAAGGTGATGGTTGCTCGCGCAGTTGGTCCAGGCTGTGGGAAGCGATTGCTGCGAACTGGTGGGCTGCTCGCCGCGCGTTGACGGCGGTGGCTGAATAGCTGGCGACGGTGGAATAGCTGACGGCGGTGGAGCGTCGTTTAGCCCGTGTAACAGAGGGTGTCTCTGCGGCGACGGTCCAGCAGTAGACGACAGAGACCAGAGGAGGCACGGCCGCAAGCCACGGTGGCTGAAGTGGTGGTTCGCGGCACAGCGGTGAGGATTAGTGGTGGTTTGATTTCTCTGTTCTCTCCTTCTCTCTTGCTCTGCTACTCACCCTCACTCCTTTTTCAGGTAATTGGATTATGGAGAGGGAAGTATTGCGATTGTCTGATTGTGAACGTGAATTGGACGCTATGGTGATGGGTGGTTCAATTTAGATTAGCTAGGATTCTGTTGTTACCTCTTCTTTTTCTTTGCTTTATTTGTTTGAATAGCTTTAGTTTGTTTGAATTACATAATGTAAATAGGGACTGCATTGAATATTTTCTAGACTTTTCTTAAGATTTGCATTATACCCGCAAAAACAAACTTGTGTAAAGAATCGATCGCACAGTGACTCAAATAAGCTATACAATCATATCATGATCATGCTTCAATCAGGAGGTAACTACAAAAGATTAAGATTCATACTTACTTGGATCTCTTTTCTTCTTTCTAACTCTTGTTTTTTATTCTTCCTGAATCGAATATTCCGATTTCTCCCTTATGGATCTGCTTTCACATTGACTTTCTTCTCAACCTGAGTCTTGTGTGTATCAGCTCTTATTTTGACCCTTTTCTGTTCTCAATTTCTTCTGTTTTTCAACTCTGTATACTCTGATTCTCAGCAATCTCTGATTGTTCTCTTTTCTTTTCGGTCAGTCACCCCCCTGTGATAGTGTAGTCTGATCCTTTTTATACTATCTTAACTGAAACCACCTCCTAAAACCACTTCCCTCTTTCTCATCCTAATCCATAGCAAATCACCCTCCACTATCCCAATATTTTCTCTAACCTCCAATATTTTCTCTAACCTCCCACTTATTGTTATCTACTTCTTTTTGCTTTTTTTCTTTTTCTCTTTTATTATTTTTTTTATTTCGGATTTTATAATATTTTCTAATTTTCTATTGTTTATATTTTTTTTGAATATTTAGAATCATTATTTTTATTTTTCTGATTTTTATTTTTTATTTTAACTAAAACAATTTAGATTTATTATTTTTTTATTTTTGAAATTACAACTTTATTATTTTTTATTTTTGAATTTGAAATTAATTAGAAATGGTAAAAGTTAGTCCGGATAAAAATTGGGTATTCACACCTATGGTTACACCAAAAAAATTCAATAAATGATGTGACAACATATCATTAAATATCTGTGTAAAATTTCTGTAGACTCACCGTGTATATATATTAAAAAAATTTCACTATTTGTGTATATCTATTAGATCTGTAATATCTTATACATGGTTAGATGGGTGTTGTAGCTTTCTATACACCGGTGAAAACCCTAAACCCTAAGTGACTATGGTCATTCATTCCGCTGTTATCAAAATTGATTGGATTAACATGAACGCATTTTTGTGCTTACCTAGCATTTCATCCTATCTCCATTATCAATGGTGAACCTGCTCCTGCAACTCCTATCAACTATGGACATATCATGCATTAAATAGGTGACATAAACCGACTAGATTTTCACCATCTTAAACGGTTACCCAGGTAATAAGATCACTCATCTATTAACATGGGTTTTACATAACTTTATATCTCAAATAATATATGTGTCTCTTGCGTATGCACGGGCTCCACACCAGTTTAATACGTGGCGGATCACCATCGTGACACACGCATGGAGCAAGAGTCCTCTTCATACTCAGAGGATACTTGGCATAACCACCTCAGAGTGAGGGGACAGTCCCCTCCCACCTCATGGAACCTTCCATGAGCCCTATAAATACATGCATGCAACATCTAACCAGGGACGCTATCAATTCAATAATTTGCCAGCACTCTGTCAAAATACAAACTTACTTCTGAGTTGAGTATCTTCACGGGTACCAATCTCCCATTTCCCAAACACTTTGTGGAGCTTCGAGGATTAAGGAGTTGTTGCGGTGGAGTGAATTCAACCCATTGGAGCACCAAGGGTCATTTATGGAGAACACATTTAATTATATCCTGTGATTACTGTACAAGAACCAACGAGGTATTGCACTATAGAATCTAAACATGTAACGATTTTAAAACGTAATTTTGATATTAATCCAATCTTGCTGAGAAAGGGTGAACAGTGTCTTTTGAACATGCCAAGGTAATGGTCTTGCGAAGATGGGTGCCTCTTTCTCCTGCTTCCTTTGTTGAGCTACTGGAGCAGCCCTGATTTGATGCAACCCCTCCTTGCTCCATGAGGATTTTCTTTATGAGAGCTTAGTTATTTTTTCCTGGTTTCTTTCTGCTTTCATTTTTCTGTCGTTAACCCAAAAACATAAATAATTACTCATATTTTTTCAAAAAAAAATTCCTATAAAATATAAGCAAGCCTGTTTGTTACCTCAGCGATCAAGTAAACGAAACTGTATACCAAAAGGACAAAACAAAAAGATAAGTTCTTGCTCAAAACATAAGTAACTTTTTTTTATATATAATGATAACAAGATTTGCATCTATAATCTCGAACAAGCTACTCAAATTATCACCACTGATTCAGGCTCCTCAAATCAGAAGTATCCATTTCAATTAGGTAGGATCGCTGTTAACTAAATAGAAAATTAACTTTTAATTACTGTAGGTGTAAAATATCCGAACTTTCCAATACAAAAAACATCGTGTCTAACTAAATCTAAGCAATATCTAAAGGGAATGGCAGAAAAAGCCGCTAAAACTAGGTGAAGTGGAACATCTATATGTTTTTATTTTAAAATGAATGGGTTAGCAGGGTCCGCACTAAATCAGTTTAGTTGCCGAACTTAGCATCAGTTTTCAGTCATATGCAGCCCCTCAACTATCCAAAGCAATGGGTTCTGGCAGTGGGTGCAGTTGAAGGGTTGGGATAGGTGCATGAGGAGAGTGTTGAAGTTGTGCTGGTCCAACCAATTTTTGTCTTTTGGTAGTACATTACCCACTCCAAGTACTTTCCTCACTTCATTGGCAAGCTCTATCACATAGTCGTTCCTCATGTCCTGTACATCAAACCTCTCAACTCAATCATAACGCATAGAATAACAAGAAAGTGCAAGCAAATTAAATATGAAACTAGATTATGTACATGCCACGTGTAGGAATAATGTTGACTATAGATGATAAAGAGATAACTTACCAATATTATACATGCCTTTTCTAGAAGGAAAAGATAGTCCATGTTATTTCCGCATGGGCCATAAGCGGTTGCTATTTGCCTGAATGGATAAGAAATATTATTAGATTAGTGGTGCTGGTGGATAGATATCCATTTCACATAAAAGGGGGGGAGGAAGTGTACAATGATATACCTAGCCATGTCTTCCAGCGGAGCAGGTCCCAGGTAGTATTGTTGTTTTCTTTGTCTGGAGTAGATGTGAATCTGAATACATTAACATGAGTACTGTCAGCAAACTTGTCCTCCGAAGTATGAACAAATCAATTATGTAATTTCACATCTGAATCATTAAGCTAAAGAAAATCGAAAAACAATGTCCAGTAACTTACACTATAACTCCAGTTAGAGCAGGGTTCAGTGAATCTCCTTCCTAAAGAAAAGATATCAATCAAATTAGAACACATAACACTATTAAAGACTAAAAATAACAATCATTTGGAAGTAATAAAAGGGGAAAAAACTTGATGGTTGCGTGTAACTCACCTTGTAGAAGTATACAAGAGTCTTTTGATCATATTCACATTCCCGCCCGCTCCAAATACTACACAACAAAAAGAATAGAAAATTGAAGCCATATATAAAGTACACAAATAACTAATCGAGATGCTTATTGCACTATTTAGTCTAAAATCACTAATGAAATACCATAACCTAGAAGCCCATTTACTGGAAACTAATAAAATGGAATTGTAATCATGAAAACTTTATGGAGAAAGGCAAGATTTTAGGGGACAAAATAACACTTCAATGGTGACACAATCCTCATATACTCGGTAAGATAAAATTATTTCAAGTTTGGAAATTGTTCAAGTGAAAATAAGTTTACCTGCATAGCCAATTTTTCCTTTCAGGGCCTCCTCGAACACAGTAAGCAGCCCCCCCACTAAAAAGAGAATAAAGAAATTAAAGGAAAGAAAAATCAACATACAAAAATGAAGTACTGTAAGACATATAATCATCGACTATCAAGGACCAACTTTTATCAACTAATTTTACATCGTTGGGTGGAAAACGTATAGCTACCAAGTCAACAGAAATAAAAATAAGCACTTACGCAAATTGCCCTTCTTTCTCCTCTAATGTGCAAGTTCTTGCAGGGTGTTCAGGTGTTCCTCGGTGGTCAATGCACGCTGCAAAAATCAAACGGTATTTATTAGCAACTGTGACACAAAATTGGTATATATACACAACAAAATACCATCACGTGAAGAAGGACCTTACCTAAATCAAACACCACGTCTGTAATCCTTTATGAAACCAACAATTTTCTCATCGTAGTCAATCCTGGGTTCCATACCAGTGAACCATAGCCAAAAACCCAGAAAACCATGGTTGTATGACTTCTGAAAGAAGATCCAATCAGTTAATTTTCATAAATTGAAAACTAAAAAGAAATTAAAATTAAAATTCTAAACTTCAAATTAAAGACCACAAGAAAAGCAATGCGACAGGAATCAAAATGGAAACAATATAAAATAAGAATTCCGCACTCTAATAGGGTGGCATCAAAGAAATAGAGAAGGAAAAATCATCAATCACGGAACATTGTGTTATTCGTTAACAAAGGAATTAGCGAAAATGGGCAAAAAAAAAGAAACAGATTCTTACATTTGGATCCGGAAACTTTCCCGAGGAAACGAGAAAGAAATTACGGCGGATATAGCACAAGAGAGAAAGAAACACGAGAGGAAATGCTAAACGATTAGGGTTTAGGGTTGCAGAAATTCCCCTCTCTCTCTCTCAACATTCTTACTCTCTCTCTCTCTCTTACTCTCTCTCTCGGGTGAAGGCGTGAGGCATTCCGTTCAGAAAATATTGGTATTTAAGGTGTGAGGAGATACACAGATTCAACGGCCTTGTATTTACAACATGTCTGTCATGTGCTTCTCATAGGTCTCTATGCTGTGCTGTCTCACCAATAATAATCACACCATTTTAATTATTTCATCAATCAAATTCATTGCCAACAAGTGCCAACATAGATTTTTTAAAAAATAAAAAGAAAAAGAAAATTGGTGTCAAAGTTATCCATTTTTAAAGTTGTAAATTTATTATTTATCTCTCTCTAGTGCTGCTTGATTTGATAGGTCATTCTTAAAAATCATACTATATTGTATAAATAGTTAACAATATATATTTGGTTTTCATTTTTTGGGGAAAATTAAAAAAGGGTGTTGTGTACAGTGCAGGGAAATATACATTGAACCTGGACAATATGAAAACGGTAACGGTATTTGGAGGAACTAGAAATAGAAACTAGTACAAACCAGTTGCTTCAAGGTTGTTATTGAATTGAAATCTGAGAAAGGAAAAGGACGAGAGTGGGTTGGGTTCAATGAACCCGGACATATGGGGTTGGTACCCGCGAATTTAATGGTGCGCTTAATATTAGGGATGTTAGTTAGGTAGGTAGTAATTAGATTCCAGCTCGCCGTATCCACTTTCCAGCACATTAGAAATTTATCATCCGCGTTGAATTGAATGCCTTCATTTTAAAAAACTCCATTCAAATTTAGTAGGCAGTGAAAAAAATAAGTCAAAAATAAATAAAAAATAACTCAGTCTATGTTTGCTTCAACCCACGGGTTGGTTGATGTTGATGGTAAGTAGAAGAGAAAAAAATAAAAAAGAAAAGAGAGATGTTGCTTTAACCCTAGACGCGGTGATTCACCCTACTTTTAAATTATATTTTATTATCTTTAAGGTCTTCATTAGCTAAATAATTATAAATAAATAATGATTAAATCAAATAAATAATAAAAGTTATTTATTTATTTATTAAATATAAACAAAAAGTTAATAAACTCTTTAATTTATATTTTATTATGTTAAGGCCATGGCTAATAAATAATTAATATATATATATATATATTTATTTGAAGATTTCACTTCCTGATATAGAATCATTTTTAATAGTAATAGAGTCATAAATCTTAATTAGTTTATGTTTTCATGATCTAATTTAAAAGCAGTTTATAGACTCGAGTAATAAACTAACACTATGTTTGGTTTGATATTTAGAAGTGGTCAAACTCAAATTTAAACTCCTTAACGTAACTATTTATAGTGTTGAAAACGTGAGTTTATCACGATTCCAACGCTAAACCAAATATATATACCCATAATAATCCATTGAAAATACCCACATACATATTGTAGGACGTGAGTATGGCTAGATGCATAAGCTAGTCTATGGTGCTTCAAGTTGGACGCATGTTACTCCACCTAGAGTTCCATATCGAAGAGTAGTCAAACATCTCGGTCAACCGCAAATTCCACATTTGATCGGGATAGACATAAGTTTAATGACCAGAAATGGGTTCTAAAACATGTTAAAATAGAAAACAAGTAGCATCTAAAAGTGAGAGATATAGGAAGGCGCGTATATAATTATCATGAGAATTCATATATTCATACTTTCTTTACAATTTATTTTATATCGTTTTTTTTTTGTCTTTTTTCCTCCATTTCTTTCTTTCTTTCATCTCTTACACCCCAAAATAGGTGTAAATCCATTGTTTTTCATTACCATAATACTCTTTTTGCAAATTTGCATAAGATAACCCCTTTCTTGTCAACACATAAAAGTGTCTGTGTTTGGTAAAGTTGAGTGTGTGGTTGGAGATAGAGTGTTGTTGATGGAAGAAGCTCCTTGGTCTTTGGGTGGTAATGAAGTTGCTTAAAAAACGTTGCACAATGAGAAGTGGTTAATGAGTTGGTTGCCATTCATGGTTGTGCACTTGTTGGTCTATAGCTTGTGAAAGGTGCAAAGTTGTGGTTTTAGTATAGATTGTGGAGATCAAGTTAATGGTGGTTGTTGTGAAATGAGAAGTTTTACATTACTCGTAGTCTTGTTATGGTGTTGGCCAAAAGTAACACATGAGTTTGCTAGTGCGATGGTGAAGAGAGAGGCTTGGTATGGTGGAGGTTTATTGGATCTTCCATGGTTGAGGTTGAGTGGAGAAAAAGGTGATGAAATGGTCATGGGTGATAAATGTTTGTCAATGGAGGTTGAAAAAAAGGAATACCCTCTCTAGTTGCAAACAAAAATTGATTATCCATCATTGATAATAGATTGTCTAACATGTACCAAGCCAATAAAAATGATTTAATGGAGTGAATAATCAATTTTGTTGTCTTCGACGCTTATGCAATAAATGCATCAATTTTGTATACCATTTGTGCCATACATATTTCCTGCATTGTTGAAACCCTCAGTATGGTGCCTAGGGTAAGGTTTGTGGTCTTCTGGTTATTACCATCCATTAGAGCAACACCCAAAACCTTGCTCCCTCTTGTGATTGCAGTTCCTGCTGTACAACCCTTCAGGCCTTGTACTCCCCCTCCATACACAACATTGATCTTTCTAGCTGCTAATGCTTTACCAAGGTCATAAGCTACATGTCGGAATGCTTCATTCTTTCCGAGATTGGTTCCACCAAAGACAAAGATGTTGTGGAATTTGCGTGTAGATGGTCCTGCAGTTTTTTAAAGAAATACATTTTGTTGTACCAATCATTTGTGAGAGTGAGAATTTATAAAAATGAAATAACCGGTACAAAGATCAATTTCTCAGATTTTTTATTAAGTGTTAGTCAGTGAAAAGACAAGTAGGGATAAACAAAGATACGCGTGAATTATAAAGTCAAAAAGAAACAACTGAAAAGAAAACTCAAAACTAATTAAAGACATGCGTGAATTATAAAGTAAAAAAGATACAACTGAAAAAATTCAAAGATGTGCATGCCTATGAACAATAGTTGTGATTTTAGCTCACATCTTCCTTTGGTTTTTCGTCCAGTAACGGCTTAAACGCCTTCTATGAGTCGGGGATTTGCTTCCCATCCAATTTTCTTATAAACTGGAAAACAAGGTCTTTTAGAGTCAGATTCCTAAGACTATATTGTTCCTTCTCCTTTTATAATAATTCAGCTAAATCAAGAAGCACCATTTGAACCTGTCCACTAGGATGCGTCTCAAGAGCTTGGCTAATGTTATCCAAAGACTCCTTACTCAGTCCATCCTTAATGAATTTAATTTTATCTTCTCGATTTATATAAGTCATTCCGACACTTTTACATCTTGAGTTACAATTCCATCTTGCACACTTATAACAAACTTGCATTCTTTTTGCTCTTCTTATTTTAGAAAAAGAACTCCCACCCATTCCTAACAAATGTCTAACAAATGAATCTTGAAATTCACCTGCTAAGTGTACCTTGGCCTCGATAATCCAACGTACATCCTCAGGAAGGCCTAAGCGCATCAGTACTCCTAGCCTTTCAAGTCTACATCTGTAAATTTTCCTGAGATCATCTTGAGGGAGAGTAGGGAACCGAACTCTGAGCTTGGAGAGGGTTTCCTCCATTCTTTCTCTCTAGCAAAATTGTTCAGTGCAAAGGTGGATTGTTCTGTATATATAATAGTTAAGGAGAACAAATCGAAGTATTGCACAACAAAAAAATAATAATAAAATAAAAATAATGAAAACTCTAGAAAAATCTCCCCATATAATCAACAAAATAAAAAATACATATCATTAACAACAATAACTCAAGAAAAAATTTGGGAAGAGAAATTTCTACTTTAAGTCAAGCCAAGTAGGTGGCATTGTGCAGGTGCACCTCTTCCACCGTATACTCTTGAAAACCCTCATAGAAGGGCTTAAGCCGATGTCCATTTACCTTGAAGACCTTTTTGGTTGTCTCATATATGATCTCTACTACGCCATAAGGAAAGACATTAGTAACCACAAATGGACCTAACCATCTAGAACGTAACTTACCAGGCATCGGCTTAAGACGAGAATTATATAAGAGCATTTTTTGTCCAACAATGAACTCTTTTCTCATTATCATCTTGTCATGGAATGCTTTGGTCTTTTCTTGTAAATTCCGAAATTCTCATATGCTTCTAACCAAATTTCTTCAAGTTCTTGCAATTGATGCTTTCTATGCATTCCAGCTTCACCCAAGTTCAAATTGCATTGCTTAACAGCCCAATATGCTTTGTGATCAATTTGTACTGGTAAATGACATGTTTTGCCAAAGACTATCCGGTAAGGGGACATCCCCATAGGAGTTTTATAGGTTGTTCTGTAAGCCCATAAAGTATCATCAAGCCTTTTGCTCAATTCCTTTCTATTCGGTTGGACTATTTTCTCCAGAATTTGTTTGAATTCCCTATTGGATACTTCAGCTTGACCATTTGTTTGAGGATGATATGGTGTAGACATCTTGTGCATCACCCCATATTTCTTCAACAAGGATGCCATGTTCCTATTGCAGAAATGAGACCCTTGATCGCTGATGATTACCCTTGGAATCCCAAACTTGCTAAAATTGTTAGACCTGACAAAGTCAATCACAACACAAGAGTCATCAGTGCAAATGGCTTTTGCTTCTACCCATTTAGAAACATAATCTGCAACTAATAAAATATAAAAACCAAAAGAGTTAGGGAAAGGTCCCATGAAGTCAATGCCCTAAAGATTAAACACCTCATAGAACAACAATGGTTGTTAAGGCATCTCATTTCTACGTGATATATTTCCCATTCTTTGGCATTATTCACAATTCTTACAATACCTGTAAGCATCATGAAACAAGGTAGGCCAATACAAACCAAAGTCCAAAACCTTTCTAGATGTACGTTGAGGTCCAAAGTGCCCACTACATGCAAATGTATGGCAAAAATCTAGAATGGAATTAAACTCATGATCTGGCACACAACACCTAATGACTTGATCGCTGCAAAATTTCCACATGTAGGGATCTTCCCACACATAATATTTAGAATTACTTTTAAGTTTATCTATTTGTGCCCTAGATGCATGTGCAGGCAAAACAGATGCAACCAAGTAATTAACTAAATCAGCAAACCAAGGGGTGGTGTCACGCAGCTCCAAAAGTTGTTCATCAGGAAAAGAATCATGAATAGGGAGCGAGTCAGGTGCTCTCTCAATTCTACTTAAATGATCAGCTACCATGTTTTCTGCACCGCTCTTGTCCCTAATCTCTAAATCACACTCTTGAAGTAGCAACATTGATAGCACCAAGTTTCCCGGATCTAGTTTTGGAGCCAAGAGCTGTAAACAAGCAAATTAATCGGGGGAAATGGGTCACAATGTGCAGTAAGGTCGCAGCCTTGTGGGTATCAAAAAGGGGAATTAAAAGGAAAAAGTGGAAGAGAAAGAGATGATTTGGACGCCGCTGAAGCAGGCAACCCCACAGCAGATAAGTCCTAGTGCTAGACGCCACTGATTAAGGAGAATAAGATAAGTCTTTGGTTGGTTTAAGCAAGAACCACAAAGCCTTCTCTACTCACAATGAGGAGGAAAATGGGTAGAATGCCTTTATTATATTCATCAAAGGTACAAATAGAAGAGAGAAGCCTCCTATTTATAGGAGTGAGTGGGCGACCAAGAGGAAGAAAAAAATAAGGAAAATACAAGATGACTTAATTCCTACTCCTAATGGGATTTGAACCCATGACTCTTTGGCTAAGTAGCTAAACTAACACTTAAGCCAATAAAACCAAGAAAAATAGCGCCCCACTCTTGTAAGAAAAGGAAAAATTACATATATGTCCTAGTTACAATTAAAACTCTAATTAAGCTAATTAAATCATAATTAAGATGAGTCTTCTTGTTGACTTGGGTCTTGTGGTCAATAGTCAATGATTGATTATGATTGGGTTGACCAAGGAATGGTTGACCCATGCTTGATTCAGCTATAAGCATCCTCAGCAGCTCCATGCTTGATCCTAGCTTTCAGCTGTCAGCTCAAAATTCCACTGACAGGCGCAATCACTTCCTCCCCGTTGAAGAGGATTTGTCCTCAAATCTGAAAGTTCAAAAGAAAGCATAAGGGGTAAAAGAGAGTAGAAGGAATGGATGACAAAGAAGAGGAGAAGGTGGAGACTTCGCTTTAGGATTCGTAAGTCCTTGCTAGATCTTCAAAACATGGACATCCTCATCCAACCTTAGCCAACAAAAAGAAGACTCATTATTCCCAAGCAATTGATCTTTAATGCTCATAACAATAATACTCGGGAATCATATAGGGAGTATTGGAAATAAAGAAGAAGAAGAAGATGAAGAAGAAGAAGAAGAAGGGTGGAGGAAACTCCTTTGTTGTGTTGCTACTTCCTCCGTCTTTGACCAGCAACTCCTTTAAGAAGAAGAAGAAGAAGAAGAAGAAGAAGAAGAAGAAGAAGAAGAAGAAGAAGAAGAAGAAGAAGAAGAAGAAGAAGAAGAAGAAGGTGGAGGAAACTCCTTTGTTGTGTTGCTACTTCCTCCGTCTTTGACCAGCAACTCCTTTTCTTGCGTCCCTTCAAAACAACTAAGGTCAGTAGTCTTAAATTGGTGAAGTAATAACATTGCTTCCCTTTTATTCTTTTGTTTTTCTTTGGTTTTCACGTTTTCTACCTTTATTTTTTATGTTTCTACCTTCTTTTTCTTTTATCCTCACATTCTATTTTTAATTTTTTAATTTTTTTCAAGTTCTATCTCTCTCTTCAAATGAGCTTGATCCTCATATATTTCTTGGATTGACATTGGCATCAAAGTAATTTTAACTCCTTCATTTTTAAAAGAGATTTTATTAGAGTAACCATCATGGATAATCCTCTTATCAAATTGCCAAGGTCTACCCAATAAGATATGTGTAGCATCCATAGGTACAACATCACATAAAACATTATCATCACAGCTACCTATGTAAATAAAAATGAGAGTTTGTTTATTTACTTCCCTTTCCCCATCATCACATATCCAATATAACTTGTATGGTCTGGGGTGGGGGTGGGGGGTGGTAGACAACCCAAATTTCTCCACCATTCTTGCACTTGCAATGTTAGTGCAACTTCCACTATCCACTATTAAGGAACAAATTCGCCCCTCAACCATGCACTTAGTGTGGAAGACAGTTTGTCTTTGTTCATCCTCTCTAATGACTTGACTTCCTAATGACCTTCTTACCATGCAAAGTCTTCCCTCGGTCCTAAACACTTCTTCTTTAATTTCATTTTCCACTTCACTAGTTTTATTAGATGTTTCATCTTTACTTGCACTAGTGTATTCTCCATTTTCTTTTATCAACATTGCCCTTCTGTTTGGGCATTGGGAAGCTATATGTCCTTTTCCATCACACTTGAAACATTTGATATCTCTAGTGGATGTTAAGGGATTCTCATTTGGTGTTTTGGAAGGAGGTTGGTTTGAAGCAACCCTAGAACCCTTAGGTTCTTCCTTCTCTTGGCCTTTTCCCTCATCTCTCTTTTGGGTTTCTTTGTTTCTAGTTGTGTAACTAGAGTTACTTCTTTTATAGCTACCCTTTCTTTTTAGTTGAGTTTCAATTTTGATGGCTTGGTGTACCAAGTCCTCCATTTCAACATAAGGGTGCAATTCCACTATGTCCCTTATGTCAAAATTAAGTCCATTGATAAACCGTGCCATAGTTGCTTCACTATCCTCAACTATGTTTTCTCTTATCAATGCAAGTTCCATTTCTTGCAACTCCATAGTGTAATGTTGAGGTATGAACCTCTTTCTCATGATGGCCTTCATTTCCTCCTAAGAGGAAACTAAAGGAGCATTGCACCTTCTCCTATCAGCTTGAAGCTGATGCCACCATACCAAAGCATAACTTTTGAATTCAAGAGAGGCTATCTTAATTTTCTCTTCTTCCCTATAGCTATGGCAACTAAAGATTTGTTCAATTTTAAGTTCCCACTCTAGGTATTGTTCTACATCATTCCTTCCATTGAAGGTTGGGACTTCTATTTTTCATATATTTCAAATGAATATATGACGTTAATATTGAGACATCTCAATGACCTATCAAATAATTTCTGATTAACGTGAAATTTTATATGTATAATCTATATAATAGTAACTTTCAATCCAACGGTGGATTACTTGATACAATGATCCATTAAAAAATTATTCAACGGTGTAATACTTGGTGCAACTTACATCGGTGTAATTTGATCCCTCCCCTACCTATATATATCATTGTTAATTTTCATATCACATAAAATTAAAAAAAATAGTAACTAAAAGACAATTTCACTTTATAAATATTATTATTACAAAAAAAGTAATCTTCTAAGAAACAAAAAATATATATTTCATGGATGAAATCACAATTTTATTGAAGTTTTAATTTCTCAAAATTACCTATTAGAACTTCAACACAAATAATATTATTACCCAGAATAATACTACTCCATCTGTCCCTTATTGTAAGACTCTTTCAACCGTTTCACACAGTTTAAGAAAAGTTAGTTAATGTATTGGGATTTAAAAAAAATTATAGCATTCCAAATATACCCTTATTTAAAAATCACTATAATTTAGAGACATTAATTGTCACATGGTAGAAGACTCCAAAAGTCACTTTCCAATGGTGTAGTTGAGCATGTAGGTAAAGCTTCATTAATTATTCACACTAATCAATATATGGAAAATTAAAAAGAGTTGGATATTAATGAAGGGCAAATATGAAAAATTTAACTCAAAATCTGCAAATAGTCTTATATTAAGGTATATCACTTAAAGGTACAAGGATGATCTTTAATGTTGATGGAAAGGTAAGGGATTTTCTTTGTGAGATATGACAACAGAGATGAAAAGTGAATTAAGCCCCCAAGTTTATAACTATTCAGTACTTTCCAAGGTGAGGACATAGGTAGTGATTGCTTATTGAAGGAGAATTTTTCATGAGCCCCCAAGACATTTAGAACAATCTATCCTTCTGGTAATCTTGTCCCAGACTATCTATCCAATGAACATATTAACATTTGCTTTTGCCAAGAAGGAATTACAAGTGTCTCAATACTCCAAAGAATTTTCATTTCTTTTGCCATTTTTTTATTCTTTTTTTATGGAGCAGAATGCACTGACAACAGTAAGTTATTTTGTCTTAAAATTAAAGATAAGAAAATACGAGCAATCAATCATTGATCAGAATGGACTTTATTAGGCTTGTAATGTGGTTAATGGCTAAACAGGTTATGAAGAAAAAGGTACTAAAGACTCAAATGAGTGTTTAAAGGTTGATTGGGACAAAGGATCTTTTGCACAACGATACAATTTATAACACACAAGACAATGGATTATTCACAATATTTTTTTTCCAATTTTTTCCAATTTTCTTTTTTTCTCTTTTTTTTAATGAACAACATCACAAATGGACCATAATTAATACAAAAACTTCATTAGCCCCTAGAGTGGGAGTTGTGACATGACAGATTAAATAAAATGAACATATTGTGCTAGCCCCCAATGTAGAGGTGATCCAAGTCCAAGGTTAATTGAAGAAGAAAAAAGTTAATTTTTTATTTTTATTTTTTAAGGCTCAAAGTGGGTAGAAAGGGATATTATCTTATTGTGGATAAAGAAAAATGACCAAACTTCACTTCAAATCTCGATTGCTTATTTTCAAAAATTTAATTTCAAGACAAAATTTATTGAAATTAGTACATTTGTTATTTTTTTCATTTTCTTCTTTTTTTCCTTTTTTCTTTGGAGGAATGAGACACCAATGAGATAATGAAACAAATTAACTTATTGATGTTAGCAAAATTAATATGCAGTGACAGGCTCAACAATCTCAATCTCCTTTTGACATTTTCCTTATATTTTCCTTACTTCCATATCTTGAAGATCCACAAAAGGAATTGGAAGCAATGATCATAGGTGAAAAGAACTTGACCAATGAGATGAAGTTTGAGAATGAATGGGTGAGATAAATGGTTATTACAAAATCAATGTGACATTGAGAAATGCAGAGGCATCTTCAAGTGGATAATGACAAGCTATTAAGAGGTAAGTTATTAAGAATGAGTGGATGATGAACAAGAATTATGACACAATGGTGAGAATTTGAAAACAAATTATTTTGTGGAATGTTAATTCAAAACCTAAATTTTTCAATCTTTGTTTTCTCTTTATGAAAAATATGCATGGATGAAAGTTTTAAAATGATTTTTTTTAGTATGCAAATGAGATGCAAGTTGGAAGAAAATTCTTGAAAATTATCAATGCAAATCAATTTTTTTTAAAAAAATTGTTATGCAAAATACAAAATATACTATGGTGTATGCAATTTTTTTTTTAAAATGTCATGTTATGATGATGAAACCTGATTCAGCAATCGTTATATATAAAAAAATGCATGAATGTTATGCAATGTTGATATGATTATCATGAATTATTTTCGAGCTAAAAGAGGGTTATTGGATTTTATTAAATGAGGAAAAAAACAAATACACAACCAATTTCTTTTAGAAATTTTTTATTTTTTAGAAATTGTAAGGAAGCAACACATATATGTATGTATAATAGATAACGGTCTTCTATCCTAAGGTTGAAACAAGTATATTTACAATAGCAAAGATATTTAAGATATTCACAGTATAATGCATGGAAACAAATAAAATAAATTAATCAGGTAATGAAACAAATTAACAATATATTTACTACAGGGCCAGTGATCTGCGAAGGTGATTTTTGGCAAAATCAATATTGGATGCCTGGAACACGCACTAGCAAACAAAGCTTGGAACAACGATGACGCCCAGAAACAATCGTCGGCGCAGCCGCAAGGCCAAGAAGGAGAGCAAAGTTCTTGGAGTTGGAACGAAATCTCCACCCATGGGTTTTTGTATGGGAGAGCAAATTTTGTATAGCCGTCCTACTCGTCTCCGCCGCCACCGCCACGGAGAAGGGGTTCAACAATGGGATTTCAGGGGTTTTGGCTATGATACAGTGAGAGAGAAGTACAAAGTTGTATTCATTTTCCATGATAGCTCTAACAGTCAAATAACTACAACAAAGGTCTTCATGTTTGGAATTACCTCTTGGACAACACATCAGACCTCTAATGTTTTTGGTTATTCAATGATTGCATGGGATGTTGCATTTGTGGGCTCCAACAGTAACTTAAACTGGTTGGCAGTGGATAGCATGTTAAACTTTCCTGTAGGGACGAATCATCGAAGATATGTAATTGTTAATTTTAATCTCAGTACTTACAGAACCGGAAATATTTGGCTACCCAATCATGCGTTTGAAAGGAGTGCTCGTACATTGGAGATAGGGGTCATGAAAGGATATTTGTCAGTCTTTCAGTTTGTTGAACAAAATATATTGACTGGCCTTGTTCTCTGAATGCCTCTTTGCTTATGAACTTCTCTTTTTGCCACCTCCGTGCCTCACCTCCATCTCAATTTGTACCACCCTTGTTTATGCCAGATAGAATCCATCTTTTCCTGTTCTTTTCGGTGCCTTGAGCCTCAATATTTGACAATTTTATTTATCTTTTTGGCGCATAAAATTGAAGTTGACAAATTTGGTTAACACATGCTTTTCAAATAGCAACTTGCTTCAAATCACATAATTTGTATTTGGAGGCTAGCAGGATTCACAAGTTTCAGTTTTAATTTAGTTTTTAATGTGTAAAACAAAACAAATATATGAGTTGAAGCAATTTAAAAAAATCAGATACTCAGTAAAATTATATTAATTAATTCATCATTTAGTTAATTAATAAAAATAACCAACTAATTGATTAAATAATTAATTTAACTTTTAACTAATTAATTAACTAATTATGGAATAATTAGAGAATCAATTAATTAATTTCTGAGTAAATTCAAAAAGAAAAATTAGTTTTAAAAATGAAACAGTTATAATTGATTTCCGGAAAAAATTGAGTGCTGACAGCAGCCCCTTTTACTTATTCTTTCAAATAGAAAGAATGAGTAAAATTAGGAAGCAATCAATTTTGTCTCAGAACAGTCTAACATAATTAAAACCATACACACAACAAATATCAATATATGACAATTCACAACATAATTACTGAACCAAACAACACGAGTAATAATCCAAATGAAACAACAAGTAGTTTGACAAAAATCTTGAAAAAATCAATAGGGGACTTTAATTAAGACTTGAAAAAAAAATTCGACAGGTAATTTTATTGAAATCCTTGAAAAATCAACAGGATAATTTGATAAAGACCTGGAATAGATGGTAGGTAATTTGATTGAAATCCTGAAAAAATCAATAGGCAAATTGATTGAAATCCTGGAAAAATCAACAAGATAATGTGATGAAAACCTGGAAAAATCAACAGGATAATTTGATGAAGAACTGGAAAAATCAACAGGTAATTTGATTGAAATCCCGAAAAAATTAACGGGATAATTTGATAAAGACCTGGAAAAATCAACATGTAATTTGATTGAAATCCCCGAAAAATCAACGGGATAATTTGATAAAGACCTGGAAAAATCAACAGGTAATTTAATTGAAATTCCGAAAAAATCAACGGGATAACTTGATAAAGACATGGAAAAATCAACAGGTAATTTGATTGAAATCCAGGAAAAATTAACAGGATAATTTGATAAAGATGCTGGAAAATATCATGACCTTAAAGGAAAACTTTGGAAAATCATCAGAGATGAAGTGAAAACCTGGAAAATCATCAGGTAAATTTGATAGAAAAGTATAAACTTGGCGTCACACTACCTAATGTGCTTCTCAATACCCTAAAACAAAGGAACTAGACTTCACAATACCTAGCGGACTTCTCAATACCCTGAAACAAAGGAACTAGGCGTCACAGTACTTAGCGGGCGTCACAATACCTAGCGAGCGTCACAATACTCTAAGGGAGTGTTTGTGAGTTTGAAGAAAAGGGAAAGGAAGGGAAAGTAAAGAATTAGGAGGGGAAGGGAGGAGGGGAGAGTGCTTTGTAATCTAACTACACTCACAAACATAAGGGAGGGAAGTGTTTCCCATAAACCTTTCCCTTCATTCTTCAACTCGCAAACATACCCTAACAAAGAAATGAACTAGGCATCACAATACCTAGTGGGCATCACAATACCCTACAAAGAAAGGAATTAGGTTTCACAATACCTAACGGACATCTCAATACCCTAAAATAAAGGAACTAGGCTTCACAATACTATCGGACTTCTCAATACCCTAAAACAAAGAAAACTAGGCGTCACAATACCTAACGAGTGTCACAATACCTTGAAAAGAAAAGAAAGTAACTAGGTTTGACAGTACCTAGCGGGCATATCAATACCCTAAAACAAAGAAAACTAGACGTCATAATACCTAGCGTAGAAATCGGGCATCACAATGCTTGAAAGAGAATCAAAATAATTTAATATACATGAAATAAAGAACCAGGTGTCATAATAACCCAAGAGTTGATGTTGGATGCATGCAAAAATTGATGTTGGAATTTTTAAGAAAAAATTAGAATTTCATAATTTGATTCTTTTCAATAGAAAACTTTGCATGAACCCAAAATCAAGCCCTCATCTGATGAAAAATTCAGGAGAAATAACATTCCTAAAATGATTTTTTTTACCATTGAGTCAAAACACTTGTTCAACCATTGGCCTTGCTAATGCGCTGATGATTCTGTTACTGGGCGTCATCGTTGTTCCAAGCTTCGTTCTGCTAGTGCGTATTCCAGGCATCCAGCTACTGGTGTGTGTCGTCATCTTCGTTCCCAGCTTTGTTCTGCTTCTGCGTCGTCATCATCTTTGTTCCAAGCGTGCGTCGTCACCGAAATCTTCCTTCTGCGTGTGCGTTGTTGCCGGAATCTGCGTGTTCGTCATCATTAGAATCTGCACGTTGTTCTGTTTTGTCACTTTCCTCTGTTCATTTAATTTAATTCTATTTTCTATTATTTTTTTCTTGATTATTATTTTGGTATCTCTTCCTTTCTATTATATTCCTCTTACTGTGAACAGATAATATATCTAGTCAATTTTCATTAGTTTTCGTGTGATTTATGTTGGTGGATAAAGGTAGTCCATGTGCAAATTTTTCATTTATCTATTTTTAGATTCATGCTTTTGCTACTAAATATGTGTTTCCTGGAGGATTGTCCTCTGTTGGAAGGAGCTTAGCTCCCTTTTTGTTGGAAAAATAATATGAGATTCTCAATTCGTATCAAACAACCATGTCAATAACTCAAGGAAACATTCTTAAATCATTATACTTTTGGAATTGGTGTAGCTTTGTTCTCGCTAGTCCGGATTTCATCTTTGTTCCTTTTTTCTGTTTTCACTTTTATTAGCTGACTATTTATTTTATATAACACATGTTAGAAGATATCCTGATAGTGAGTTCTGTTATTAGAAGTTAGAAGTCAATTATTCTTGCTGATTTGATGAGAATAGAGTTTGGTATATGGGCCTGGGCCCGCGGGCCGATCCGCAAAAATTGGCCCGCAAGCGGGCTTGGAGCACAAAATATTAGGCCCATTTAAGTTGCGGGCTAAATGGGTTTAACTGTTTAACCCGCGGGCTTAAATGGGTTAACACGCAAACCCCGCGGGCCAACCCGCGGACTTTTTTTTTTGGTCAAGTGCAACTTTTTTAAAAACTAAAAAAATGTTTAAGTTACGTAACCCTAAGTTCTCTTTGTGCCTTTTCTTTCATTTCTAGATTTGTAAACATTGATTTGTAATTTATAACAAGAAACTAAAATTTATGCCTTTTTTCTAGAATTTTTATCATTAAAACCATTTTTTTGAGTTAAAACCAATTTTTTTGAAATAAAATAATGTTTAAGTACTTAAGCGGGTTGGTCCGCTAACCCGCGGGTTTACGCGGACCACAAAAAACAGGACCATTTAACATGCGGGCTTAAACGGTTAAGCCTGTTTGCCCGCGGGCTTAAGCGGGCCGACCCGTTACCCAGCTCTAGAAGAGAACCAGTTTTGATTCTCTTTTCACATATACTGACTCGCTCATTCAATTTCAGCGTCATAAATTGAAGGATATCTGAATCACATACCGACAGCAACTCCCCGCCATTGTTGCCAGATGATCTTGTGAGGCATATCTTGTTGTTTATACCAGTGAAGCATTTTTGAGAGTTAGGTCTGTATGCAAGTCATGGAATTCAATTATCTCCAGCACTGATTTTGCCAAAAATCACCTTCGCAGATCACTGGAAGAACTTTGACCAACCATCACTTGCTTTTACTGTTCTTAATCCAGACCTGTCATCTTCCTTTCTTACTCAATCAAGTCTGTGTTTAACAAGCCATTCACAATTTGGGAATACATTAACAACTCACATTTGCCTTTGATAAGTGCAAAATACAAAGTAATGGGTTATTGCCACAGTTTCTTGTTCTTTATGTCAAAGGAAGATATGGGGGAAAACCATTTGCGCTTGTCTAATCCATCTACAAGGATGGTGTCACCATAATCTCCACCCATGGGTCTTTGTATAGGAGAGCAAATTTTGTATAGTCGTCTGACTCGTCTCCGTCACCACCGCCACCGCCAATGCCACTGAGAAGGGGTTCAACAATGTGATTTTAGAGGTTTTGGCTATGATGTAGTGAGTGAGAAGTACAAAGCTGTATTCATTTTCCGTGATAGCTCTAACAGTCAAATAACTACAACAAAGGTCTTCACGTTTGGAAATACCTCTTGGACAACACATCATACCTCTAATGTTTTTGGTTATTAGATGATTGCATGGGATGTTGCATTTGTGGGCTCCAACAGTAGAACCGACAAAATAGGCTAGCCCGACCGGCCCGGCCCGCAAAATCGTAGGGCTCCGTCACCTATTTTAGAAGCCCGAATAACTACCGGGCTTTTTAGCCCAGCCCGATAAAACCCGCTACCCGCAAAAGCCCGGGTAGCCCGCAAAAACCCGCCAAAAAAGGGCTCTGGCACCTATTTTAGAAGCCTGAATAACTTTCGAGCTATTTAGCCCAGCCCGATAAAGCCCGCTACCCAATAGTACCTTAAACTAGTTGGCAGTGGATGGTTTGTTAAACTTGCCTGTAGGGACGAATCATTGAAGATATGTAATTATTAATTTTAATCTCAGTAGTGAGGGAACCAAAAATATCTGTCTACCTAATCATGCGTTTGAAGGGAGTGCTCATACATTGGAGATAAGGGTCATGAAAGGATATTTGTAAGTCTTTCACATTGTTGAACAGAGCAATGAGGTGCATATATGGATGATGCAAGACTATGGCATAAAAGAGTCTTGGCTTAACATGATTTCAATTCCATATGTACCGGTAGGGCCATTCTTTCCTTTTATAAGGCCAATTTGACTGTGTGAAAAGGGAGAGGTTCTTTTGTGGAAGAGGAGACCAATGGTTTATTGTTGAGATACTAACATGATGAGACATCCCACATTTCAACCTCTTCCAAATCATTATCGAGTTAACCACACGTATAAGTTTGTCTACATTGAGGGTCTACTTTCACCACACGTATAAGTTTGTTTGGTGAGTTAACAAACTTTAGAATACAAGGCAATTAAAGTTAGATACTGTTCTTTTTGTAACCAATATTGAAGTTTAATTCTAAAAAGTTTTGCTATTTTCATTTCTGTATATGTGCATGTATTCCTTGACGTCTTCTTCATTTAATTTTTCTTCTAAAATTTGATCTGAAACTCAGAATTTATTAAGGTTTTCTCCTTGGCAATTTTTTTTATCATGCTTTCTTATAAGCATATGAAGATTGTCGTGGTCATGTACTTATAATGATTATTCATTTTGTTGATAGATTTTTATTGTGCCATACAACTTGATTTGTTGTTTGGTCTTTCTTTTACTTTGGTTATGCTGATGGCCTTTTGAAAGTAAGGGTTAATCCACAACTTTTCATTGAAAGGCATGAGCGTGCATCACCAACTTGCCTTCATCAAAGTTGGCAGTACAAATACTAGAAAACCAGGAGCTTCTGATACGAATTGTTTATCTACATAATATTATATATCTATTGTACTTCCCCCCCATCTTTGTGCAATCATAGCTATAGGACATTTTGATTTTGATTGATAATTTGCACAAAATTTGTGTATTCTATATTCACTTCAAAACTTCATGTTAATGTTAGTTTTTTTGGTACATGAGAAGGATTTGTCAAAATTGCAGTCACGTTGGAACATGGTGTTTACTGCTATTTCATATTGGTGGGTGGCACTATGTGGCTATTGATGTTCTGTTACATATGTTATTAGTCATATGTTTTTTTATCTATTGTAGGAAAAGTCTTGATAGCTGGATTCAAACGAAAAAGTTATGTCGTGGGTGTCGGATTCAAGGTTGTGAAGGTATCAGTGTCTCTCTTATGTTTCTTTTCAAAGAGAAGGAAAAGTCTAATTTCTTGAATTTGTGGAAAGCCTTTTATCTTGGTTTTTATGAGTTTCTCTCAAGAGTTATAAATTTTGTTTTAAGGTGAATGAGTTTTGGGGAAAATTTAGCATATTTTTTTAGCTATTTTGCTGAACATCGATTTACATTTTAGTAGGGATGGAAAAATGGGCTTGGGCCGACGGGCCAGTCCGTCCCGACCCGTTAATTTTATAGGGCTGGGCTAGGGACTTCCAACCCTCCAGCCCGTTTAACCCGTCCCATACTGGCCCGTTAAAAATGGGCTGGAAGAGTATAAGGGTCGGGCCAGCCCGTTGGGCTGATTTTTTTTAAACTGGATAGTGGGCTAGGGTTCCCTTTCTTTCCCTCTATTCTAATCCTCCTCTTTCATTCTTCAGCTTCTGTACAGAGAAGCAACAACAGAGCGCCGCTCCCTCCCCACTTCCTCTCCTCCGCAGCAGCAGGTGCGTCTCTGGTCGGTCAGCAGCTCCGTCTCCTCCGCAGTAGCAGCAACTCTGTCTCCTCCTCCTTCGTAGCAGCAGCTCCATCGCAGTAGGCAGCTGGCAGGGGACTCTGGAAACAATGCTGAAGAAGAAGGGGGCGTTCTCGCAAACCCAGCTGGCAGGAGTGGCGCGTCAGGTGCTGAGCGGTCTGAGGTACCTCCACTCGCATTAGATTATACACAGGGACATGATGTCGTCGAACCTTCTAGTAATCAGGAAGATGGAGGTGAAGATTGGGGACTTTGGTGTGAGCAAGGTGATGCGCAGGACTGTGGATGAGTGCAATTCAAGTATGACCCTTATATGGGGAAGTTGCTTCTGGAGGAATATGATCATGTGGGTATGAAGCAATCAAGGAAAAATGTGATTTTGAAAGCAGGGGAAGCTCAGAATTAGAGTGTTGTTTTGGGAACTTTAGGCAGGCAAGGGAATTCGAAGATTTTGGAGAGATTGGAAAATAAGATAGGGATAAAGGATTCGGTTATACTGTGATTTTTTTTTTTATGTTTTTTTCCAAATTTTTATAATTTTTTTTGTCTAAAAAAATTCACTTCATTATAAGGGCTGGCCCGTTCAGCCCACTTAAATATGGGCTGGGCTGACATTTTTCGTCCATTTTCCATTTAGGGCCAGCCCAGCCCGTCCCGTTTTCTTACGGGCTGATCGAGGTCGGGTCGGGTCAGTCCATTTTACCACCCCTACATTTTAGTAACTTCCCTTAGAACATATGAAGACTAATATTTACATTTCAAGGTGGAGGTCTGATTTGTTTAAAATATTGTGATTTATAGTTAGTTTAGGGATAAGTCCAATTGTTAAATAGTTTATGCCCGTGTAATGTCAATATGATTAATTTTTGAAAAGAAACTAACATGAAACTCGTGAAATGATGATATAATTGATGTTGTCCGTGACACTTACTAGTTATTATTTTAATAAAATATAAACACAATTATGTATTAAAAAAAAGTTATATATAACATATATGTAGTATTAATGATTAAAACAGTTTTTTTTTTGTCAAGTAAACTGCATGTTATCCTATCGAGGTAAATAATGTAACAATGCATTTCTATCCATAAAAACAAATTGAGAAATGTATAAGGCATTGGCGGGTTAATTATAGATTTATTTTCATGAGGTAAAAAAAAAAAAAGTTAAAGGAAATAGTGCCACAAAGAATAGGGAAATTCATTCATCTTAATGAAGAAATTTCTCTAAATTACACAATTCTACATCCAGCATATCCTCAATTTAAAAGAAAGAAGAAAAAATGATTATTTTTAATTGACATAGCAAAATAGATCTTATGCTTCTTTATTAAACACAAAATTTATCTCTCGCCGCATGTTGTAATTAATCTTTAAATAATAAATATAAGCATTAAGTATAAATAAAATCAATGTTATACTCCCACCGTCACTATTTATAAGACCCCTTCTAGAAGAATTGAGTGTTGCTTAATATAAGACCCTTTGTAGATTTTGAGATAAATTAATTATTTTTTCATATTTGCCCTTCATTAATATCCAACTTTTTTTAATTTTCCATACATTGATGAATGTGAATAATTAATGAAGCTTTACCTACATGCTCAACTCCACCATTGAAAAGTGACTTTTGGAGTCTTCCACCATGTGACAATTAATGTCTCTAAATTATAGTGACTTTTAAATAGGGGTATATTTGGAATGCTATAATTTTTTTTTAAAAGCCCAATACATTAACTAACTTTTCTTAAACTATGTGAAACGGTTGAAAGGGTCTTATAATATGGGACGGATGGAGTAGTATTCTTATGGGTAATAATATTATTTGTGTTGAAGATCTAATAGGTCATTTTGAGAAATTAAAACTTCAATAAAATTGTGATTTCATGATGAAATATATATTTTTTGTTTCTTAGAAGATTACTTTTGTTGTAATAATAATATTTATAAAGTGAAATTGTCTTTTAATTATTATTATTTTTTAATTTTATGTGATATGAAAATAAACAATGATATATATATATATGAGGGATCAAATTACACCGGTGTAAGTTACACCAAGTATTACACCGTTAAATAATTTTTTAATGGATCATTGTATCAAGTAATCCACCGTTTGATTCAAAGTTACTGTCATATAGATCATACATATAAAATTTTACATTAATCTGAAATTATTTGATAGGTCATTGAGATGTCTCAATATTAACGTCATATGTACATTTGAAATATATGAAAAACCCAATCATTTGATTATCAAGTTATTAGTGTCAAAATTTTATGAAATTTGACACAAATAATCATGATGGTGAATAAACATAATTCAATGGTTGGATTAATAAAAAACACATTTGATTTGTAGTTATCAGTAGTGTAATAATTGGTGTAACTTAAATTGGTGTAACTTAAATCGGTGTAACTTAAACCCCCATCGTATATATATAGTCAGGATCCGTTGACACTAGGTGTCAAACTTTATGAGTTACACCTCTTAATAACTTTTTGTAAAATGTGAATTTGACCTATCCAACCGTTGAATCACATTATATTACCTTCATGATTATGTATATCAAATTTCAAATAATTTGAACATTCGTAGGTATGTTATCTAATAGTAGACTTTTATTTATATTTTAAAAAACATATTATACATTAAAATAAATTAGTTTGATGAAGTATCAATTAGATTTCGATTTTTATGAAATTTTATAGGCTTGATCTACTTTATAAGAACTTTCAATTCAACGGTTGGATTGGTCAAATTCATATTTTACAAAATGTTATTAAGAGGTGTAACTCATAAAGTTTGACACCTGATGTCAACGGATCCTGACACTCTCTATATATATATATAAAAGGATGCTTCATCGTTGATAAAATATCTTCAGCTTTTTTACCAAAGTAGTACGAAAAAAATATTATTTTTCAAAAAAAATGTGAAACAAAACAAATTATCATGATGGGGTGAATTTTGATAGAGTGGAAAGATGCGGCGTAAATTGAGATTGTTTAACAAAAGACGCTAACTAGTTAATGTTTTCAGTAATACTCATTTATGCTTTGTTTGTTTCCAAGTAAATAGGGAAGGGAGGGAGAGATATACAAGAGATTGATTAACTCACCATTGTTTGGTAAGAGGAAGTCATGGGAGAGATTTAGTTTTTTGTGGTGGGACCCACCATCAAAAGTTTCTCTTCAAAATTAGGAAGAGATTGAGGGTGAGTTATATGGAAAAGGTAAAATACTAAAATACCCATTGTTACTTTACTTTTTCAAAAAAAAAAAAAAAAGCTTACTAATTAACAAACTTACTTTTTTAGGGCATTTGGGTCTTTTAAAAAACTAATACATCTCTCCCTCTTATTTCTCCACATCCAAGAAATTATTAAAATTAATTTCTCTTCTATCTCTCTCATATTTCTCTAATATCAAACAACATCTATTTCTACTTTATTTCTTACCTCTTTCTCTCTTCACTATCTCTCTCTTTCCCACTTCTCTCTTCTCTATTTCCCTCTTTCCTACCAAACACAGGCTTAAACACAAGGTGCCAACTGGGTTAGCGGCTTCAGCTTTTTTGTGGCACAAAACGAAAATGCGCCACTAGTATACCTGAAACCATTTTATCAATTTTTAGCTACACATGCTGACGAATGCAATACTCCCTCCGGTCCTATTTATAAGACAATTCAGACAAAAATACACATATTAAGAAAAGTAATTAATGCGTTGATTTTTAAGAAATTACTCTATGAGATTACAAGTTTACCCTATTTAAAATTGAACTACACTACCATGGTAACTGTGTTACCTTAAAATCTTTAATGGTCAACAAGGGCAAAAATGAGAAAAAATAATAAATGCTTCTAGATTAGTGCACTTTGTCTTATAAATAAGACCATGAAAAAATTTGAAACTTTGTCTTATAAATAGGACCGGAGCGAGTACCATTTCTCTTTTAAAAAAATAATTTGTACCAAAAAGCATTTTTCAAATTGTAATAAAAAAAAGTGAGCTATGTGGATACATATATACATATGTACACTAATACACACGGTCATTGCCTCACGCAAGGCTTTTCCTGTACTACTTGTTTGGTTTAAAACTAAACCGCCACTATACTGATAATCCAAAGCACCATAGAGAACTCGAAGGCAAAGAGAGTATGAAGCAACCCTCTGTCGAGCACAAACCCAAATAGTGTTATCCCCCCGTAATTGTGCTGCAAATATGTCACTGCAACAGCCAAAGATAACATTACAACTATATATAAATAAATAGACTATAAACTAAAGTGGAGATAATAATTAATTAATACTCACCTAAAGCTTGCCTCGTTTGGGAAGAAGAATGTCTCTGTGTGGTTACTGATATGTACATGTCCGAAGACGAATCAGAATCACTTTCATCACTGCCTGCTATCCCCTCTGACAATTGCTCTGTTTCAGCAGATGCATTGGTCACCAGCATGTGCCATCTTGTGCCAATTGACACAATCCCTTGAGCCCTATGTGTGATTCTCGCTGCACCCATTAGGCACCACAATAACCCACTTAACTGCACACCTGAACATATCTACCAAAAAAAAAAAAAAATCCAATCTCAAAAACAGACATTGTTGCCATTGACCAGTTAATCAATACTCTCATAATCTTATTCAAAAAGACAATTCATACCAAATCACATCACATCTATTAAGAAAAATAATTAATGGATTAATTTTCAAAAAAATAATCTCTCATTTAAAATTAAACTCCATTACTATAATAATCGTGTCACTTTTTTAAAACATTAGCTTTGTTTTATTTATAGAATTAGAAGGACTAAAAAAATAGAGTATTTGTTTACCACAAGGTCACCAGAATTGAAGAAGGTCTTGTCATATTTGGATTCCAAAACCAGCAACAACGAACCTAATTGACTAACTGTGATTGTCACCAAGCAACCAATTATAAAGAACCTGTATCTATGGCTTGTGATCCATAATTGCCTCCTAATCCTTACATGCTCTCTCAATATCATACTTGCATCTGACCCACACCCTTCAAAAAGCTTATGAAGCCCTTCAAACCTTAATATCTGAAGCTCACAGGTGAGACTAAACATAACACACACCAACAAGAACACCCCTGTTCTGTAAATCCAGGAAACCAATAACAAAACAAACACAACCGAGTTCAAAAGAAGCCCTGAGGTGAAATGTGGGACTGAAATTTCCACACTCGAAAAGAGGAGGATTTTATGTGCAAGTTCAACAAAGAAAGAAGGTAGTATTATGCATGCTAAGTATTTGAACGCCTTTTGAACCTCGCGTGTGTACCCACGTCGAACAAACGTTGAATCATCCTGCAACATGTCCAAGAACAGAAGCTGCCTAAGCCCATACCTGCAAAATCATACATATGTTGATTGCTCTGTTCTGTTGAGTTCTGTTACAATGAAATGTGAAAATTCTATTTTTTTATTGTGTTTGGTTACCTTTGAAAGAAGCGAGAGAGGGTGAAGAAGGAAATAATGGCAAGGGCTGATTCTGGTAATTGGACGAGCTTGTTGAAGGAGAAGGGGTCGTTTTGAGAAGCAGAGGCAGGGGCATGAACGAAGAAAGAGATGAGAAGAGGGACAATGATAGTGAGGAATATGAACAACACATAGGAGATGAGTTTCCCAATGCTGGAAGAGTGGTCAAGAGCGCAGCATTTAAGGCTTATGCGAAGGTTTCGTAGTTCGTCAAAGGTAATAGATTTTGATCTCACATAAGATGGTTGCAGGAGCAGGGGAACGTTGAGTTGTTGCTGTTTTTCTTCATTTGGGTGCGTTTCAATGAAAGATGGCCTTGTTCCAGAGAAATCAATGTTGATGGTGGTGGCGGGTGATGTGGAGGGTTTCATTGTTTTGGCAAATTTGGGAGGGAGGATGTTGAATCAAATTGAATTGAAAAGAAGAGGCAGAGAGAAACAGAGTGAGGAACTGAGAGTAATAAAGGCTCTGTCAGCATTATTTATCAAGAATGGGTTGTGATATTTCCATGCCTAGAACAGATTATATAAAAAATAGTGTGATTTTTCTTTTTAATATAATCAATGTCCGAAAACAGTGAAGAGTAGGAACCCAGAAAAGGTATAAACCTTGCCTTGTCTTGTGAGAGTTCTCTGGGTTTTGGTGAAGCCAAGAATAAAGGGCATTTCAAGAATTAGTACTATTGTTTATGTTCTGGCCAGGAGTGCACAGTACACTTTTTGTGTACGGGGTGAACAATACTTTTTTTTTATTTTTTTTTAATCAACAGTAATTTTTTTCTTATTTTAGCCAATTTCAAATAATCATACCTTATATTATATATATCTTCTTATTAAACATGCAAAAAATAAATAATACCAAGTCACTCCCTTCTTTACTTTCCTAGCCTAATCCCGATTTTCCCACACCCAAAAGTGTACACCCACCGTACACTTTTGAGTGAACAATACTTTTATTATTTTTTTTGGCATGAACAATGCTTTTTTTATTTTATTTTTTTTTTTGAATGAACAGTAAATTTTTTCCCATAAACATTGACTTTTTTTAAAAAAATCTACAATTAACCAGACTGATAACATAGTTAACCAGAAAATTGTATAGCATTAACCATAAATTCATTCTTAGTGATTACTTGTGTAGTAATCATTATGATCAAATAACTATTCAAAATAAACTTTGTTTTCAAGTGAACATGTGGTTAATACCATATAAGTTGGTGGTTAACTGTGTTAGTAATCTGGTTAATAATTATAAGTGAGGCAAAAAGTGGTTAACTGTGAGTTATTATGTGGTTAAATAAGTTGCTCGAGTGGTTAATAATATAGTTAACCAGAATAATAACATAGTTAACTACCAACTTATAATGTATTAACCACATGTTCACTTGAAAACAAATTATTAACCAGATTAATAACACAGTTAACCACCAACTTATATGGTATTAACCACATGTTCACTTGAAAACAAAGTTCATCTTGAACAGTTATTTGATCATAATGATTACTACACAAGTAATCACTAAGAATGAATTTATGGTTAATGCTATACAATTTTCTGGTTAACTATGTTATCAGTCTGGTTAATTGTAGATTTTTTTAAAAAAAGTCAATGTTTATGGGAAAAAATTTACTGTTCATTCAAAAAAAAATAAAATAAAAAAAGCACTGTTCATGCCAAAAAAAATAATAAAAGTATTGTTCACTCAAAAGTGTATGGTGGGTGTACACTTTTGGGTGTGGGAAAATCGGGATTGGGCCAGGAAAGTAAAGAAGGGAGTGACTTGGTATTATTTTTTTTTTGCATGTTTAATAAGAAGATATATATAATATAAGGTATGATTATTTGAAATTGGCTAAAATATGTTATTGGTCCTCCAAAATATCTCGATTTTTCCATTTGGTCCCCCCAAATTTTTTTTCCCAAGTGGTCCCCCAAAATTTTTTTCATTCCCATTTGGTCCCTCTGTTAGTGCACTGTTTATTATCTCTGTTAAATGCTTGCGTGACAGCTTAGCTGGACAAAATAATCATACATGACATGCACATGTGTCTTATTATGTGTCCTATAAAATAAGCCTATAAGTGGTGAATCAATGTCTTTTTGTGAGTCACATTGATGAACTCTATAATTGTTTTTTTCATGAAAGGTGGTGATATAAGTCATGTAGAACACATAAGATGACACATATGCATGTCATGTATGCTTATTTTGTCCACCTAAGCTACCACGCAAGCATTTAACGGAGATAATAAACGGTGCACTAACAGAGGGACCAAATGAGAATGAAATTTTTTTTTTGAGAAACTAAATGAGAAAATCGAGATATTTTAGGGACCAAAATCATAATTTAACCTTTGAAATTTAGTTATGACCTGTGAGAGGCAAGTTTTTATATTTGTTATTTAAATTAGGAAAGTTCTTGAATAAGTAGTTCATTGAAGAGTGGAATATATAATATTGCTCATGTCATGGTCCCCTGAGGGCAAATTGTGTAGGAGAACACCTAACACTAGGATCTCGTGCTGTTGTTTTGTTTTTGGTTTTCTTGTTGAAAAAGCACATATTATTCCTGTTAAATAATTTCTGTTTAAATGTTATTATATTTAATTTGGTTAAGATAAGTTTATAATATATTTTAAAATATGTTTTTTTAATGTATATTGATCTAATTAATGTGGATTTTATCTTTGTGAATATATATAAATAGACTTATATGCTCAAATTTTTAACAAACTTAAATGTTTATACAAGCTAATAAGTATATAATTATAAGAAAATGTAATAAAAAATATTTATAATAATAATAAAAATATAAAAATATTAGTATTTTATTTATATTTAGTTAAATAGACCGGCCTGATAGACTCAAAAGGTTTTTTCGATGGTCTTAAGTCTGACCTGTTTTGGTATATGGACTTTTGAAAAAGCCTAGGCCTGATTTATTTAATAAATTGGCCTAGCCTAGCCTAAGGCTAATGTGGGCCGAGTAGTAGACCCATGATGAACAGCTTGATTTGTTCTCACCCTTACTCATACGTAATTGTATAAGATTGTTGTACAAAAATAATTTTTCATAAAATAATAATGATTATGGGATGATGTAAAAGAGTACCTCTCTTATCAAGTTGTATGGAAAAAAGTGGTTAACTGGTTCTTGTCTTTCACCAGTTATACAATTTCTGTTTTTACTTATTTTAATTTTGTTATATTAGTCCCTTTTTTAAGGCTAAGACGCGTCGTCAATTTGTCAAATAATATAATGGATGTATTCCGTGTTATAATTTACAAAATATATTTATTTATACTTTCTTTTGGTTTGTCTTTGGCACGTATGGCAATAAAAGACCAAGCGAGAGAGATTGGCGTTGTAATTATCACACATAGACAATGTTTAAACAAAAATTTACAAGGAAATGTAAGCAAATCATAAGTTCCTTAGTCCACTCATAGAAAGAAAAAGAAATTCCTTGCATATTCTAAGTCAATTTTTATCAATTCAAGAAGAAGATATTAAGTGTATTTGGTAGGATATTTCAACTAATTTTATCAATTCATCTAGTTGAAATGTTATTTAAGCAATAAGGTAGGATACCCCGCAAAACCCATAAAAATGTAGATTACCTGCAAGAATGTAGGGTTCAAACACTTAATTTAGAAGTCTAAATAACTTTTGAGTTATTTTAATGCAACCCAATAAATCTTGTTACCCGCATCGGGCAGAAGCTACCGGATAGCCCAATTGTCATCTGTAACGCCCATCTCTCTCAAGCTGATGTGATGAATAGACAAAAAGAAAATGTGTTGTATAAATTGTTGTATGTTTTTATTGTATAAATATATTATCTCTTATTTTATTGGATAATAAAAAAAATATTGGTAAATAAAGCAACGATTTTTGGAAAAAAAAAACTACTTATCCAACTTAATTTAACCTTTCATCTTCACTATTTTGAGTTTAGCATCTCGATTATTAAGAGGAGAATAAGAAATTATAAAAATAAACAAAATTATGTCAAATTTTTAATATTTTTACCATAAAAAATTATTTGATTTGAGAAATTAACCACAATGATATAAAGAACTTGATTCAAATTTATCCAACCAAAAAAACACAAAAGTTAATCCCCATCATGTCTAGCAAATTCAGATTTCAATAAGCACACCAGACAAAAAAGTTACATAAAATTGTTATTAACTTGTTTTAGACATGACCTATGTAATAGAAGACACCACCCTCACCATTAACAAGAAAAAACAGCCCCTAACCAGGCCACAACCAAGATATAATAGCCATTGAACAAAAGCATCTTTTGGAATGAAATCCAAAAATTTGTAAATGGCCGGCTTAACCAGCTCATTCTTTGCAGGAAGGACCTTGTGCATGTCACCCACAAAACCATCAATATTAATTCATAATAATTTCTTATGCACATTCCCCAAATCATTTCTTAACATTCCTCAACTTCTCTAGCCACAACCCATTTCAGTTTTCAATTCCATCTTCCAATCCAATTATGTTTCATAAAACACAATACTGCTGTCTTATTGTGTTCTACATGTTGGCCACTTGTTTTGTGCCATCACTGAGTGACACAAATGCTCAAGTTCTAATGAACTTCAAAGGCTTCTTATCCAATGCTGATGCTTTAAATAACTGGGGGAATGAGTCAATAGGTGTGTGCAGATGGACTGGTATATTATGCTTCAATCAGACATTTCATGGTTTGAGACTTGAAAATATGGGACTAAGTGGCACCATTAATGTTGACATCTTGCTGGAATTGTCCAATTTGAACAGCTTTAGTGTTATTAACAATAACTTTGAGGGCACAATGCCTGCATTCAAGAAGCTTCTGAGCTTAAGGGGATTGTTTCTGAGTAATAACAAATTCTCTGGTGGAATTCCTGATGATGCTTTTGAAGGCATGAGAAGGTTAAAGAGAGTTTTCTTGGCAGAAAATGGGTTCAGTGGTCATATTCCTACATCCCTTGCTCAATTGCCTAGACTTTTGGATGTAGACTTACATGGAAATAGTTTTGAAGGTAACATACCAGAATTTCAACAGAGAGATTTAAGAGTGTTTAATTTATCTAACAACCAATTAAAGGGTCCAATACCAGAAAGCTTAAGCAATGAGGATCCAGGCTCATTTGCAGGTAATCCTACAGTCATCTCAGTTTTTTTCCACCTATAGATAGACTAATAGCATGTTTGGATTACGTAAAAATCATGTTACAAACATAGATCGAGTCGTGATTTTGAGTAAAATTAAACATGCTACAAGTTTTTATTTGTTTTTACCCATTATAAGAAATTGAAATCAGATATCAAAGTTCATTATTAAATTTGAATTGATAATTTTCACTACTTTGCTAAAACCAAACCTTTTCCCATTTCTAGTTCTCTACACAGATCACAGATAAATCTTTTTGTATATCTGAACACTCTTTTCATACCATTGCTGTTTGCTCACCCCTCAGTTTACTATTGATTTTTGAGTTATTGGAAGATCCAATGAGGCAATGACACATTTTGATATCATTGTGATTTCTAAATGTTAGAGTATTATAAGATGTTTAACTATATATGTCAAAAAATTCTAACTTTCTTACACCATCTAATTTAAACTCTTAAATCAATCCCTTCTTCAGCATTTGACCACAAAAATCAAACAGTCAATAATAAATTGATAATCAATTTATTCTCTGAAACTCATCAAGGTTCTCTTAGATACGCATGTTTTTATCTAATTTTTCTTGTTTATCAGGGAACAAAGGTCTATGCGGAAAACCTCTTAACAATTTCTGCAGCAGCAACCCACCCTTAAGTTGTCCACATGAAGAAAATGAACATAAGAAAAATAGGAACCTTATTACTATTATTGTAGTGGTGGTTGTGGCTGTCTTGGCCTTGATCCTAGCACTTGTCTTCATCCGTTCCTGTAGAAGAAAAACTACACAAACCGTTTTGGTTGAGGATGCACAAGTACAACAGTCTCAGTGGCAGTCTCAGAACACTAGTGCAGTTATTTCCAGTGAGGCCAAATCTATTGATGTGGCAGGTGCATCCATTAAGAAGGGTAATATAGATGGAGATTTGAACTTTGTTAGGAATAATGAAAAGGTGATGTTTGATTTGCAAGACTTGCTTAGGGCCTCAGCTGAGGTTTTGGGAAGTGGCAGCTTTGGATCCACATACAAGGCTATGCTTTTGAATGGACCAGTTGTGGTTGTTAAGAGGTTTAAACACATGAACAATGCAGGGAAAAAAGAGTTCTTTGAGCACATGAAAAGGCTTGGAAGATTGTCACATCCTAATGTACTCCCTCTTGTTGCATTCTATTATGGAAAAGAAGAGAAGCTTTTGGTTCATGAATTCGTTGAAAATGGCAGCTTGGCTAGTCATCTTCATGGTATGACATGACTACATTAATTATTCTTAATAACAAGAACATATTATGAAAATATAGCAATTTACTTTATGGTTACCTTAAAGAAAATGTTTTACATGTTATTTCAATTGGCGTTTCTTGAATTTAGTAGCTGAAGTGTGTGTTTGGTTTACCCTAAAATCACGTTTGATACGTGGATACGGGCCAACACTACTGAGAAACTTGTTTAGTAGCATTGACCTGGATCCACGTTTCAAACGTGATTTTAGGTAAATCAAACATGCTATTAGTAGTTGAAAACTTGTTAAAGCATTTCAACTATGCCTCCATAAAATAGTTCTTTAGATTTTTTTTTTGTTTGAACAAAGGTATCTCTAACTGATAGCTAAAAACTAATCCTTTTTGAAGCGTAGAAATTACTGAAGTGGACTTTGCCTCTCTTAACAAAGTCTTATTAGCTTATCAGCTTTGAGTTTTTATCTTTATTTTTTTAGTTAATTTTTCAACTTTCAGCTAACTTGTTGTAATATTGCAGGTAGACGTGATTTTGAGTTGGACTGGCCAACTCGTTTGAAGATCATAAAAGGGGTAGCCAGGGGTTTAGCTTACCTTTACAAAGAATTCCCTGATCAAAACATACCACATGGCCATCTTAAATCCTCCAATGTTTTGCTAAACCATTCATTTGAGCCTCTTTTGGCAGAGTATGGACTTGCTGTAGTGATGGAGAAGAGGCATGCTCATCAGTTCATGGCAGCATACAAGTCCCCAGAGGTGAGCCAGTATGAGAAGCCTAGTGAGAAGAGTGATGTTTGGTGCTTGGGGATTCTCATATTGGAGATATTGACAGGGAAGTTTCCATCAAATTATCTAAGACATGGGAAGGAAGCAAGTGAAGAATTGGCAATGTGGGTGGACTCAATTGTGAGGGAAGGGTGGAGTGGGGAGGTGTTGGATAAGAGCATTTCAGGGAGAAGGAATGGGGAGGGTGAGATGTTGAAGCTGTTGAGGATTGGGATGGGTTGCTGTGAATGGGGTTTGGAGAATAGGTGGGATTGGAAGGAGGCAGTGGCCAAGATTGAGGAGTTGAAGGAGAGGGATTTTGAAGATGAAAGTGACTCATCCACTTTGAATCAACATGATGATGACTTGTCTTTCTCCCTCACTACTTGAAGAAAGAAAGCAACAAACACCTCATAACCCACAAGTTTGTGGTGGGAATGAGATGTGCCCTTTTTCTTGTTGTCTTGGACATTTTGCTCCATGTTTTTTATATTACTATAACAATATTTCAAATTAAATTATTGTTATTATTAATAATGTAATTATGTAATGACATTGATACAATGATAATTGATGGTAAATCTGTTGAATATGGTCAGTTACTCATACTATACTTAAAGAATTTAATAAAAATGAGTATTAAAATGTTTGGATTTTAATTGTTGTGAGAATCTGGGGAATCAGTTTATTGACCAACTCCATCTACCTTTTAAAACCACTGTCTTGAAAATTGATTGTTGAACTGTGAAACTGGATGAAAACCAATCAGACCGCTCATATATGATGTGAATTGGTTTTCTTCTACTTAAAAACTTATGAAGATTTTTCTTAGGAGAGAATCAAACTTAAACCCAATATATGATGAACAACCAATCCACCGCACATCCATTGTTGCATATACTCCCTCCGTTTCTTATTATAAGACCCATCCAACCGTTTTACACAGTTTAAGAAAAATTGGTTAATGTATTGGTTTTTTTAAAAAAATAATAGCATTCTAAATATACCCCTATTTAAAAATCACCATATTTTAGAAACATTAATGGTGACATAGTGGAAGACTCAAAAATTCACTTTCCAATGGGGTAGTTGAGCATATGGGTAAAAGTTCATTAATTATTCACACATCAAATATATGGGGAATAAAAAGAGTTGAATATTCATGAAGGGCAAATATGGAAAAAATAATTAATTTACCTAAAATCTGCAAAGGGTCTTATATTAAAGGACATCCAATTCTTCTAGAAGAAGTCTTATAAATAGGGACAGAGGGAGTATTATTCAATATTCTATTTCGGAGGTGTGCAACCAACACACCTAAAATTCAGATGGATCCCATTAAATTATATGGGTCTCACTTCTAATATGGCGTGACCAACAATTTATTTTAAATTTTTTTAATAATAATTATTATCATACATAAAAAGGGAATGAAAGGTGAGAGGGAAAAAGGCTAGTTAATAGTTGCAACTATATATTAGAGAAAAGATAAATTTTGACTTTTAAATCAAATATTTGGATAAAATAAAAATTATATATATATATAAGGGGAATTAGAAATTGAGGGGTAGTGGGTTCAAATATATAAAAAGAAGGGCAAAATATAAAAACTCAATATATTTACTTGCAATTTTATCAAAATGAGGGGGTGCATCTGCACACCCTCACTTGTATGTAGGTCTGCCACTGGGCGTGACTCATGTGACTTTTAATCTATTGTTGCCAGAATATTTTTGAGTTATGATCTACTAAATTATATTTAAGTTAATATACATCTATTTTTACTAACAACATTTTGTTTAATTTATTATTTATATTTATTCATCAAATTAGTTCTTATTATTGTGGCTTTTTTATATTACAAAGCACATAATATATAAATTTAAATTTTAATTAATTTGATTTCATTATGGTTATATATTAAATTTATCACTTAATAATTTATATAATATTTAAAATATATATTTAATGGATATATACTAATAATTTAAGTTTTGTATTGACATTCCATGATGAGTTAACATATTATTTATTGACTTTAATAAAACACAAAATGTCATTCTCATTTAATAATATGATAACATATTATTGAATTACATTGTAATTTTTTTTACGCTAATTATGTATTGGTTCATTTGGAATAACGTTTTCACATTATATAATCAATTTTAATAGACTTAAAATTGAATTAATTTAATTAAATATGCATTATAATTTGAGTATAATTTATTTTCGACAATTAATTTTAAAATTAATTCCATTTAATTATAAATCAGAATAAACTCATTTAATTATCTTTCTATAGAGTGTTTATATCTAACTAATCTTTCTGTGATGATATAGCAATATAGCATTACTTTAATTAAAAAAAAGGGAAGTTGAACCCGGTTGAATGGACCCTAAAGTCTAAACCAGAGGAATGGGATTTGGTAACTGTGTCTGTCTCTGTGACACTTCCGCGCGCGCACTATTTCGTGAATACCCGCCACTCTCACTCCTCACTCCTCACCTTCACATTTACCCTAAAATGTAATTGCCCAACCCTAACATCTTTATGCAATCCATTATCCATTATCCACTTCTGAAATGAACACTAGCACTATTAGGATTCTCATTCCCTTTTCGTGAGTCTTCTTCGTTACAGTTACAAGGGGAAGGGAACAGCGACTGCTAGGGCTGCTAAACCGATGAGTTGGTGTGAAGGCATTCAGGAACCTCGTGTTCTCGTTGCACCTGGTAAATTTCATATATATCTCTTTCATTCTTTTAACCATTTTTTTATTCTTCCTCGTCATCAAATATTATAATTAGTTTATCACTTCTGAAGCTGATTTTATTTCTTATCATTCCTGACATTTGTGAACTTTATGTACATTGGATAACATGCTATTATAATTAGATTGACAGGGATGCCACCATTATGTTATGCTAGCTAGTATTTCATAGTTTCCTGTTGTTAATATATGCCTCGGTAACTCACAGCTTCTGATTAGTTATTTCAATTTTATTCTTCTTCTGTGACCACCTTCTGATTCATATTATTTAAGCTAGATAGAGGTCTTTTTGTTTCTTTTAAATAAATTTTGCATTACTTTATGTTATGATCACGTGTAAATGCATTTGAAATTTTCTTTCCTGCAATTGCAGATCCTGGTATAAATGGAAATGGTTTAGGACGTATGATATTGCTCCGCCATCCTAAATCTGGTAATTGAAAGAATATCCATTATGTTCTTATCATGTTTTTGTTACATATTTATATTTATATAAATATGATATACTTTCATTTGTCTACCTCCCTTTCTTAATGTGTTGATTAAAATTTGATGCAGTTCTGTTAATGACATTATACTAGTTTGCTATAAATCTTTCTTGAGGAATTGGACCTTATTGAGGCTTTTGAATATTCTCTCCCTCTCTCTTCTTTAGGATCTTCCATATGTTTTCACTTGTTTGGCAGGTAATGCAACACAATATCTCTTTGTAAATGGGGTGCTTCAAGAACTTCAATGGTTTAAGAACTTATACGGATCTTGGTTTTTGGGAGATTACACAAGTGAAGGTAGATGTTTGATTATCTGAGATGTAAAGTATGCAACTATGCATTTTGCATTGTAATTTATGTTTCTATTGCATGAGGTACACTATTTTCTCCTGTTAACCTCTTTATCTGATGAAATTACTTGCTCCTGCTTTTCTTCAAAATTACATTTTCCGTTCCCGCTCTGTTTATCTCGTGTTCTTGTGCTTCTAACCAACACTTTAAAAAAATCTGTTCTTATCACAGTGTGAATGAAAACTTCATGATTCCTCTTGTTATTTTAGCAGTCTCTATCTCTTTCACTGGCGAAGAAACTCTAGTGAAACAATTAATTTTGACAGAAAATTTTATCATTGCTATTTTTTATTTTGTTCTCTAACAGATGGTCGGATGTATTTATCCACACCAGTTGATCCTGTTTTCATCATGTTGCCCATACTTGATGAAGCTAGAATGAAGGTAATTTTATGTTTCTTTTCAACTATGGGAATTGGAAGATATTTCTTATTTCCAAGTTCTATTCCATTTGAGTAAATCTGTGGTCAACTGTTGCTGATGAAGCGGAAAAAAGTTGAAGTTGCACATATGACAGTTCATGTATAGGGCCCACACACACTGATAACTATAAGTTTAACCATAGAGTAACCCACCCACAAAGTCAAAGATATGCCTTGTTTGTGAGACCCATTAAACTTCTACTTCTGAGGTTTGGGAATGCATTAATTGGGTCTAAATTGCTCCCTCCCTCCCCCCCCCAAATAAAAAAAAATCTCTGAATATCACCAGTTTCTTTAAAATGCTTGCAGAAGGGGGATGATCTCGGGAAGTTCAGGCAGTTGGATGAAATCTTGTTTATTGATGGATTTCCTGGATATCAGCAGTTGATGTCTGTCATGGAGAACTGTTTGCAAGTAGTTTGTGAAGTCAAAGGTGACCCTATCTATTTGCAACTTTGATTTGAAAGTTTGCCAAGTTATCTTATGATTTAAGTAATTTATTGGGAAGATATTGAGGAAAGAAAATGAGAAGTTTGTTGTTGGCTTTATGTCTTTTATACAGATTGTGGCAGCAAAGTGTGATTACCTCATATTTAGTCTTTTTCTTTCTTGCTTTTAATTCTCTCGGTTCTGTGAATCAGTAGAGGATATGATTCTGACCTTCAAAATAAGTTAGGTTCCCTATGCAATACAACAACAACAACTACCACTAAGCCTTTTCCCCCTAAATGGGGTTGGCTACATAGAATATACGATGCCATAATATATTGTCATGTATTAAGTTCAAAAATAGATTATTTGCCTCTACATTTTTCTTAAGGGTTTGACCTATACTTTTTCTTGGTCTCCCTCTATCTCTAACTATTGAACTTTCCTCCATCCAGTCAACGCACCTTATCGATACCTTTTCAAGTCTTCTCTACATATGCCAAAACCGTCTAACAAGACTCTACCATGTTTTCTGCAATGGGAGCTACCTTTCTCTCTAATGATTATATTCCTCATCTTATCTTGTCCCGTGTATTCACTTATCCATCATAGCGTTCTCATTTCTGTGACTATGACATTGAGCTTATTTTCATGTTGGCTCCTTACTGTCCAACGTATGGTCCTATATGACATTTCAGATCTTATAATTGTGCATTAAAATTTTCTTGAAAAGTTTGAGTGGTACTTTTATATCATAGATCACACCCAAAGCATTCCTCCATTTCATCCATCCTGCATGGATCCTATGGTCGACACCTCTCTCTATCTCCTTGTCATTTTGTATGATGGACCCAAAGTACTTAAACTGTATGACTTATGGTATTGTATGTTCTACAGTTTTCACCTCTAAGCTAGGATTTGTGTGTCTTTCATGTGTTTCCAAGGTTCCCTATGAAATGTTGCAATAATACTATCTGCAAGGTATGGCTATCTGATGGGATGCATATAAGAGAAAGATTGGACTTAAGCTGTAGTGAGATAATATTTTCTTTATAGTTATGGAAGTTAAATATTGTTGTGGTGATTAAATCTGCCCTCTTCTATCCTTGTGCATATGCAGAAGTTGGATCTTTAAAATTCTTTAGGCTTGATGACTCAAAGGTTCTACGTTGGCTATGCTATAAGGTTTGTCTATATTTGTTTAATTCCTATCCCTCCCCTCCAATAAGAAAATCAAACTACTATACACAATTGTCATGAACCAACTATCGCAAAAGCTTAAGTTGTTGGGTGAAGACACATGAATGGTTTTATTCTAGCACGCCTCCTCACGCAAGAGCCCATTGGGCTTGAAGCGTGGACAAACACAGACCCACCTACCTTGTGTTGAAATTAAACTTTTTTTATTAGAATGATGGGGGCAACAAGGATCGAACTCTTGACCACTTGATCATAGAGGCTCTGATACCATGTCATGAATCAATTATCCCAAAAGCTTAAGTTGTTGGATGAAGACACATGAATGTTTTTATTCTAACAACAATGTAGCTATATAGCAAATTTCATCCTCCATATGCTATTATAGAGTTATAATATATTAGCAGATGGATGTTTGAACTTCCATAATGTTTTCTCATGTAAGACTGAAGCATGATTCATCTATTTCATCATACTATAAACTTTGCACCATTAGAGAGTCATAGCCTATAGTATTGTCAGAGTTGGTTGTTGATATCATCATAGTTGTCAATAGCGGCGCTATAGCGGCATAACGGCCCCCTGCCGCTATCCGGGATTGATAACTATGGATATCATACAAGTACTTGGGTTGCTTTATGGAGGGTTTGCATTCTAACTTTTCCATTTATCTCTTGGCATATGGTTGACCATCTTTGATTTAGTTGCTAGAAAATTTTTCACCTATATTAATTTTTTTCTTCTGATTTCTCTTATTTTAGGTTTGTCAGCTAAAACAGACACTACCCAAATTGGACAAAAACTATGCTGTTCAATCAGAGAAAGACACATGTAAAGTGTCTATTACCATTCTATTCTGCGAGCTTTTGGAAAATTTTTAGGTTAAATTGAGAATGATAAATATTTTTTATATAGAAAAGGAAAAGATTGATAAATGCGTCCTTGAAATGTGTTCCTGTCTGATTTATTCCTTTTACTAAATGAAAAATGCTAGTAACACATTGTCTTGGACACTCTTTAATACACTTTTTATAATTGGTCCATTTTTTAAAAAGTCAACATACTTGTCTCATAAATTGATCACTTTTTAAAAGAGTGTTGACTTTTAAAAAAGCAGATCAATCATGAAGCGTGTGTTCAGAAGAGTGTATTACTAGCATTCCTCTTTATTATATAGTGTATAGCACAATGGCAATGGGGAAACTCATGTTTCTATTATTATGTCTAAATGCAGGATAACATTTTTGGACAGACAAATAATCACACAGTAAAATACATTGAAACATATAATTATATGTTAAATTTGGAAAATGGAAATAAAATAGCTGAATCTATCCTTTTTGTCGATAGAGTATCTACTTTCCTCCTATGTGAAAACCGTCCTTGTAGTTACTGGATTTTGTCTTGATTGAGGATTTTATCATTTAAGGGTTTTGTCTCTAAGTTAGGTTGGTGAACAAAGTAGACACCCATACTCATGCTTCATGTGCAGTTGTGTATTTATATACTTGAAGCACCTATATATTCCTTTATAATATTCCCCAGTCTCTTGATAGTAAATATTGGTGGTGATGCTTATCTTCATACTTGAAGTGCATCTTTGGTCTTTCTATGTCACAGTTTGGCCATTTATTAACTAACTGATATTACTGTTGCAGTGGTTGATGCAGTCTGTATATTAGGAGAGTATTTGAAGGAAGAACCTTGGTTACAGCTTTTGTGCAACCATCTTAAGTATGGTTACTCAGAAACTTTTATTATAAAGATAAAGATTTTACTTATATATTCCTTATGGTTATAAGAGAAATCAAAATTGGGTTGGAATGGTAATTTAAGATACCTTAAAGAGATATTGCTTTTGCAGGTTAAATATACTCGACGTTACTGGAAAAACACAAGTAAATGTTGAAGGAAGTAAGTCAGGTTTATGTAATGAATTACAGGTAATTACTGGGACACGAGAACAATGAGTCTTTGGATTTTGTTATTTTGGATTGTACTAATTGTTTCTTTACTACTGATGTGATCAGGAACAGAGTGATGATAAGAAGGCTACAATTGCAAAGAAGGGTAGGCCAGCAAAGAAGGTAAAATTGGAGACAGAATCACGTAACATAAAAGAGATGTTTTCGAGGGCATCCCGAAAGAAAAGCTAAATTATTCCATTCCCATTGGTGGAAAAGGGTCATTGTCATATTTATCATTTTCTAGGCCTGCGAGTAATGGATAAGCACAGAGTCAGATCCTGGTCTGTAACGTCCGTTTTATTTTCTGTTATTTATTTCGAGATTTTATTATATTTATTATCAATTTCTATTCACATGCAGCATATATATTATCTAATTTAATATCCATACCGTTTTGAGCCCTCATCTTATGTGGCGTATCCCATTTTAAGAATGCTAGTATTTGCCTCTTATCATTTTCCTCCATATATCATCCCCCCCTTTTCGTTTTTTAAGGGTGAGAGAGCGCATTCCTTGTAAATAAAGGTACCGGAAAACTTGTGAATAGAGGTATTAAAACGTGCCGACCCATTATAGGTTGAAGGCTCAGTGGATGCAGGATGATCTTAGTTTTTGTGGATTAAACATGTTGAATCATTAAAAATTTCAAAAAAACTAAAGATCATAAAATGAACATTAAACTAGCCTACAAAATGTCGAAATCATGTAACAGTCATCAAATATAACTTTATCAACTGTGATTGATTTAAGTGGTACATACACTTAGTAGGTTTCGGTTCTGAGTTTTGCGTATGGAATCCCATTGTTGGGAGAGTTAGTTTCATCACGATGTGGACGTTCTTGACTCGAGCAGGATTGTCTTCCGTGATACTTGTGGTTCACACAAAAAATTATCAGTCATCAAACTTAGATTATGTTTGATTTATAGCGTGTTTGGTTTACATTTGATCTATGTTTCAAAAGTGAATCTGGACCAACGCTACTGTGAGATCCACATTTGAAACGTGATTTTGATGAAAACCTGTGTGTTTGTTAAGCCACTTCAGCTAGCTGAAAACTGAAATTAGTAGTTGAAACCATTTCAACTGTGTTTGTTAAGATAACTTTTTTTGGTAGCTACTAGCATTTCTTGAAAAGATACTTGAGGTAGCTCTTTTAAAAAATTGTCATTCTCATCTACTAGCTAAAAATTTATTACAAGTTTATCTCTCAACCACCCCACTCATCAGTATTTAATAATTAATGATGTCCTTATATGTCATTTTACCATTTTCAGTTAGTTTTATCAAACATCAATCAAATCAAGTAGCTTTTCAACTTTAAGTTAGTTTTTCAGCTAGTTTTACCAAACACACTCTTAAAGTGAGAATGTGATAAACTTATATTTCCAACACTGTAAATAGTCATGTTGGATTTAAACTTAAATTTAGTCACTTCTTAACGTCAAATCAAACGTACACTTAAATTATTCGCAAGGTGACAATTTGTATGAGAAAGATTTTATAATTTTTTTTGTTTTGATCTCAAGAATTTATAATTTTCGAATTCAATAACACAACACAAAATTCAATTTATAACTGGTCCGAAGTGGCTTAATAAACAAGTCAAAATAACTCAATTTTTTGGGAGCCACATTTTAAAAAAATCATCTGTGACCAGAAAAGTAAAATACTTAAATGATAGAATATATGTGTTTTTTTGGTACAATAGAATATATGTGTTTAAGCACATCATTTTCACATGATTGAATTTGTTATTTACTTAAATGATATTTAATTTTTTTCCTACATAAGAAAACTTTAGATACACGTATTTGCAGCTGCAAATGATAGCCTCCAGTCCTGTCAGAATATCCGTTTTACTAGTTGGGCATAATTTATTTTATTTTTTGTAATCACATTTATACTTCACAAAATACAATCTTATATAAGCCAGTGGAACTAGCAGCAGGGCAGGGCATATGCCCCTCAAGGTAACAGTTTTTAAGAAAAATCCAAATAACAGGATCAACCAAATAATAATAAAATCAAGACTAGAAAATAAATGAAAGGAAAGGAAAGGAAGTCTTGTAAATTATAACTCCAACGTCTGTCCGTATATTTTGTTCTGTCTGCATTTTTTTGTCAAAATAAACATTAATTTCAGGTTCTATTGCTGGTGAATGGCATATCAGAAGAAAATATGTAATTACCTATAAATGAAAATTGTAAATATATTTAAAATTTATAAACGGGTTGGTTAAAGTGGTATATGTTTGATTCTGTTCGAGTATTGTGAATAGAAAAAATCTCTGCAAGAGAAGTTAGCCCCACCATAATATGGATGTTCTGCTCGAATAAGTTGTGGATGAAAAAAATCAGGAATTAACGTTATCATGACATGAATGTTTTCGACCGCACTTAAACCAAAAATATATATTTAAAATTTAATAGAGTAAATACATTTTTACTTGATAACGAACACCATATGAGTGACATGATATCTCTTCTTTTGACCACGTCATAAAATATTAAAAGCTCTTCATCGTCCCACCGTTCTATTCTACAACATCATCACCTCCTTTCGTCTTGGAGACTCAACCTCTTCCTTCTCTCATTCTCTCTGCTGGGGTTCCTCTTCAACTCTGACTTCAAAGGTAATTTACTCCAAAAATTCAAACTTTATCATTCACTCACTCGCTTCTTTGCAGCACAACAACATGCACTCACTCTACACTTTGGATTGCTTTTGCTCTAGTCTGAAAAATCTTTCCCCCTTAAAAGTGATGCTTCCATACATGACGTTTATGCTGTTATTAAATTCTTGACTCTTGACTGGGTTTGATGAAGTTCTATGCAAGAATCAAGTTATTCTTTAAAGATTATAGATAAGGGTGCTTTTGATCTTCTTCTCCTTCTTCCTTTTTTGGCAAAAATGATTATTTTAATTCTGAAACATGTCTTTTAGGTCCATTAAGTTCCACTTGAATGCAAAACTTGCCAACTTATGGAGGAATGCTACTGGCACACACTTCCACACATTATCATCATCAAATTACAATTGGTCCCACCTAAACTTTTACACACATGTGATTATGTCACCTTATAAGATATGATAAGATGTGACTTTTCCTATGTATCAAGCATTATCCTATTGAGTTAGTTGTAATAAAATCATTGAAATCATCAGAACCGTTGCATCATGTGGTAAAATAGCCTAATTCCAGTGATGTGGTTTAGAGAATGCATGTTGTTCCATTAGGAAGGCTTCTACGCAACCCTTTGCCTGGTTTTAAAGACTGAAGCATCCTCCAGGGGAATATCCCCCATATTCGTTGAAATATGTGGTCATAAGTTACTGTATCCTATATTTAAGTCTTTCCCAGTTCCCATGTTAGAAATTTCAAATTTTTGACCTCCAAGTTTGGTTCACATAGCTAGAAGATTTCACCACTCTGCTTCCTTCCAATCTTAATTGCAGGACTGCTTTATACAATTTGTGAAATTTATTAAGAAAGAGTGAAAGATGCCCTTGCACAGAATCTGAGCTTCTTTTTGTCTCCAAGTCTATCTTCCCTTGCAAAAGAATATAAACAAGTGTGAAAGTTAAAGTTTTGTTGATATGGGAATATGGTATTTTTTTTATATTACTTACTAAACTCATATTTTTCTCTTGATCAATTAGGTTTCAAGAAAGCTTGTTAAAAAGAGAGGAGAACATCTTTTTTCTGTAGCTCCAATGGCAGGGATGAATTTTGAAGGCAAACATATTGATGGCCATGATGTTCTGAAAATATTTGCAGCTGAAGGTGTTGAGTTCCTTTTATCTTGTGAAGGGAAGGTAGCTTAGTTTCTGCAGAACCCTCCTTCTCTATTATGTGTGTGTGTGTGTTGCTAGACAATAGGCAAGTTAATTGATTCAGCTTCAGATCAACTAAGAGTTTCAGTAGTTTAACTTCTAAACCATCCTCAGAAGGTTCTCTTTTTTCTCCAAATAAGTAAAAAAGATAAAATCAAACATTAAAAAAAAAGAGTGTCCCATCACTTTTAGTTTGTGATCTTGGTTACTTTAGCTAATGCTTGCCATCTTTGAATCATGAGATTAGGTACCATTGTCAGAATGCAGTGGAAAAATCATCTGCCTATTTTTCTCTGCCAACTGGTGCAGGCCTTGCAGAGCTTTCATTCCCCGTCTGGTTGAACTTTATGAAACACTAAGAAAGCAGGGAATAAATCTTGAGATCATCTTCATCTCCTTTGATCGTGATGAGGATGGATTCAAAGAACACATCAAGAATATGCCATGGCTAGCTGTCCCATTTGATGTAAATTTGCATAGAAGACTGATTGACAGATACCGAATTGATCGAATCCCATCATTCATTCCACTATGTTCAGAAGACTTAACTGCTGAAGAAAACTTGATTGAGTGCATTGAGGATTATGGTGCTGATGCATTTCCTTTCACAAAGAAAAGACATGAGGAATTGAAAACCATAGATAAAAGGAAACGTGAAGAAGCAACTTTAGAAGAATTATTGGCGCATGAAGGACGCAACTTTCTCATCTCTGGAGATGATAGAAAGGTAGCAGCCTAATGCCTTGCTTGGTGTTGTTGTTCACTATGCAATAGTTTGGCACATATGACATGTCTCATTGTTGCAGGTACCTATATCTGAACTAGCTGGTAAAACTGTAGGCCTATATTTTTGTGCCTACTGGTCTCCTCCTTGCCGTGCTTTCACCATCCAACTTACTGATGTATACAACAATCTCAAGGCTGAAAAAGGACACTGCTTTGAGATTGTTTTAATCTCAACTGATAGGGACCTTAAGGAGTTCAATGTCAACATAAGTAGTATGCCATGGCTTGCTATCCCATATGAGGACAGAACAAGGCATGACCTTTGTAGAATCTTTGATGTAAAGGGAATTCCAGCTTTGGTTTTCATTGGACCTGATGGCAAAGTCATTAGTATGAATGGGAAGTTTATGGTCTCCTCTTATGGTGCAGATGCTTTCCCATTTACTGAATCAAGGGTAAGAGACCTTGAAGCTGCTCTTAGAAAGGAAGGAGAGGCTTTGCCTCAACAGGTTGAGGATGTCAAGCATGAACATGTACTGAAATTGGATATGGCCAAAGCATATGTATGTGATTCATGTAAAAAGCAAGGGAAGTTCTGGACATTCTCTTGTGATGTCTGTGACTATGATCTTCATCCAAGTTGTCTAGAAAAGGTTAACAAAGATCAAAGTTGGTAGAGAATAGAAGAATCACTGAAGTTTGCAACCATATGGACAAGCTACTTTTGTGCTGATGGAATTCAAGTTGTCAAACGTAAGAAACCTATACACTACATACATATCTTTCTTTCCTATCAGTCTGTTGTTAAAACCTGCTATTTGAAATTAAGAGTGATGTTGGACAAAACAGAAAAAAAAGAGAGATTATGTAAGGTGGGTGAGTTTTTGTAAGGGAAAGGTCTGAGTAGAATTATTCTATTTAAGGAAGTCTAGGCAAAGAACTTCTTTTACAAGGATGTATGCCTTATGTTTAAAACATGCCTGTATAATACTTTTGATATGATTTTATACATACCCACGAGTAAATTTAATGGTGGAAAAAAAATAGTTAAAGCTTCAGTAAGGGAAAATGTATATGGTTAATGGCTTACTATTTTCATACATTTCTTAGATTTTTCCAACACTCTTGTGCCTTCCATTATAATTGTTCTTGAACATTTTCAAATTCTGAATATGTTCCATTTAGTATTTGCAACTTTATTTTTCAAGTATCAATTATCTATCTATTATCTATATAAAAATTGAAAACCACGGGATCAACTCTCAAATCACCCCCTATATCTAATTTTGCCACATGGTGGCATCTTTACATTGCACCTTTTCTTGCAATATATTATTTATTATTTATTATATATATTAAAGCAGAACCGTGGAATATGGCGTTGCCATTTGTACATTATTGTTGTCACCTTACTATTTTATCCTACGTGTCACCATTTCAATCGTGCACCCTTTCACTTTCTCAACTCGTAATAATGTCTCCACTTGCTCTTCTCTTATAATAATTAAAATTCACATGATTTATCATTTAGTTTCCTTTATCCCTTATAATAAGGGATAAAACCCTAAACTCAATTTAACATAAAAACATCAATTATATTATCATTATATTTTATATACTTAATATTATATTTTTATTTAAAAATATTTATAACATTATTTATTTATCTATTATCGATCTATCTATTATATATATTAAAGTTGAATCGTGAAATATGACGTTGCCGTTTATACACTATTGTTGCCACCTTACTATTTTATCCTACATTGTTATCACTTCAATTTTGCACCCTTTCCCTTTTTCTCAACTTGTAATAATCTCTCTACTTGCTCTTTTCTTATAGTAATTAAAATTCACATGATTTATCATTTAGTTTCTTTTATCCCTTATAATAAGGGAAGTTGAAAAGCTTTTACTGAATTTAACATAAAAACATCAATTATATTATCATTATATTTTATATATTTAATATTATTTTTTTATTTAAAAATATTTATAACATTATTCATTCATCTATTATCTATTTTATATATATATATATATATATATATATATTAAAGCTGAACCGCAAAATATGGTGTTGCCATTTGTACACTATTGTTGCCACCTTACTATTTTATCCACATGATTTATTATTTAGTTTCCTTTATCCCTTATAACAAGGGAAGTTGAAAAATCTTTACTCAATTTAATATAAAAACATCAATTATATTATCATTATATTTTATATATTTAATATTATATTTTATTTAAAAACATTTATAACATTATTTATTCATTTGCATTAATTCGTGTACATTCTATCTATTATCTATTTATCTATTATTATTATTATCTATTATCAATATATCTATTATATATATTAAAGTTGAACCGCGAGCTATATATTTGTCACATCAACTCTGAAATTATCACCTATGTCTAATTTTTCTACAACAAATTCAAATTACATTTTTCTTGTAATATATTATCTATAATAATATATAATATACCCACTTACAATTCTAATATTCTTTTAATATTCTTAAATTTTCATTCTTAATCATTATTTTATCATTATCCATCATTATGTCAATGTAAGTTATAAATGAAATTTATTACTTTATGTACAACCCATTGAAGGAAATCAAACCACCATCAATCTTTAAATCACCTCTAAATTGTATGAAATTAGAAATTATTCTTATTATCATCATTTCATACTTTTTCCCCATTTATTAAGAACGAATTATAAGATTATAGCACTCACGCAACGCGTGGGTCTACATCTAGTATATCACGTACACATCTTAACATTCTTTTAATATTTTAAAACTGTCATTCTTAATCATTATTTTATCATTATGAATCATTATGTCAATGTAAGTTATAAACAGAATTTATTACTCTATATACAACACATTGAAGGAAATCAAACCACCACCTACATTTAAACCACTTATAAATTGTATAAAATTAGAAATTAATTTTATTCTCATTATCTTATACTTCTTCCTTTATTAAAAAGTAAATTTATCATATTATAGCATTCGCGCAATGCGTGGATCTATATCTAGTTATTATGTTATTTCACCTCGTGTGAATGGAAAAATGGTTTGGATCTTTTATGTTCTGAAATCAATAAGCAACCCACGTACTATTGGAATACAATGAGGGTAAGCAAAGTTTTTATTTTGAAGCACCTAGTTGATTAAATAAGCAACTCACTATCATGGATTCTTATAAAAAAATGAGAAGAATAATGAATGTGAGATAGATTGAGGAGTCCATTTAAACGTTGTTATAAGATTGCTACTATTAGAGTAGAAAGTTGCTTAAATTATAAAAAATAAAATAAAATGATGTATATGCTTAAACGTGAGATAAAATAAAATAGAGATACGAAGATAAACCTCTCCTATATACTTAGACTTTTTCTTTAAAAGAACAAATAAAGGTAAAAGTAAGGAAATAAATTAATAAAACAAAAATATATATTTAAAAAATTAAACAATTTTATGAACGATTTTTTTAACCTGTGCAATATTCAGGATAATAAATCACAAAATGGAAAGGTTTTGTTGGAAAATGAAACTATCATAATATTCAATGCATTGATAATATTAAATGTTACATTTTTCAATAAAATATTTCCACTTTTAATTTATTATCAAGTGCAACTTTAAAAAAACGGAAAACCGTTTTACGAATGTATAACTTTTAATTGATTTAAATCAACTTAGTCCAAGCCACTAAAATTAAGTTAGCCGTGAAGCATTTGAGTAATTTGTATACCACCCTGGTATATATAAATATAAAAAAAAAAAAAAAAAACCAACTTTATATGTCCAATCTATTTTTATGAAAATAGTTGTCATAAAATTTGTACATAAGAAGTTACATATTTTTCTATTTTTAAACATTGAATCGCCTTTTGTTTTTGGTTATAAGAAATAGTAATAGTAATACTATACACTTGTGAGATTTACTTATACAATTTATTTATAATAATTAAATTAAATGTGTGCACAAATGAGCTATGCCTTGTTGCCTTGTACCTGACAAAATATATATTATTTAGTTGGTAGATTAGATAGATATTCCTTCTACAAGAAGGACAAAGTCAGAGATAGCCCACAAATTTTGGTTGAACAATCTGTGGTCGTTACATTCAGGAAAAAAGGTCAAAATTGTTAAAAATAAACCCAAAAATGGATGCTACTTATATAAGGAAGATTAGATATTTACTATTTTTTTGTTGTTTCAAGTTTTGAATACCAAAAAAAACTGCAACAAACTAACAAAGTAAACAAATCAAACACCACACCTCAAGTCCTTTGCTGGGAGGGACAGAGGAGATTCAAAACAAACAAAACAAGTTATCTTATATTTTCTTGACAAAAAGTGCCAAAGTCTTTGATTCATAAAGGCAGCTCGAGAAATTTCTGGGCACAACATAACAAACATCAAAAAAGAAATACATAAGACAAAAAAAAAGGAACTTTTACTTGTTTCTTGCAAATGGAAAGGAGATAAGACTTTTTTTTGGTTTCTGGGTCTGTGTAGTTTGGTTTGTGTTCATTGAAAGAGCACAAAAGATTGCAAGAGTTTTAGAACAAAGAGAGGAATGTGGTTGCCAAAGAATCAGTCAGAGAAGAAGGATGGTGTGAATGGATTAATAGCAGTGGCAATAGACAAAGAAAAAGGAAGCCAAAATGCACTCAAATGGGCTGTTGACAATCTCCTCACAAGAAGTGCAACTGTAATTCTTGTCCATGTCAAGCTTCAGTCACCTTCTCTTTCTCAATCACCTTCTATTTTCACCCCAAGTGAGTATACCTTAATACATATTAACCTCTTTGTGCCATATGAAACTGTCCTACATTAATAATAGCATCAATTCCTCCTCACAACATCTGTGTATATTAACAACGGTTTTTCTAACATGTGAAATGTTGTATGGGTTAATAAATCAAAAGTAGAAAGGTTTTATTGGAAATAACAATTATCACAAGCATCAGTAATATGAAATGTTATATTTTCCAATAAAACCTTTCCACTTTTGATTGACTAGTCTGTGCAACATTTCACGGGTTAGAAAAACCGTACTAACAAAGAGGTACAAAAGAAGAATAGATAGCATGTTGAGTTGCTACTCCAATGGCTACAAGATTGATTTCTCACTTTGTTGATTGCAGGGTTAGGGATAAATGTTTTTGGTGAAGAGAGTGTAGCATGTAAAGAACCAGATTGCCAAAACAAAAATGTTTTCCTCCCATATCGTGTCTTCTGTACAAGGAAAGATGTGAGTCATTTTTTCTTCTCAAGAAAAGTAAAAAGGAGATAATGAAAACAACAATGATTTTGGCAATGGTTTTCATTTTAGAATTCCATACATTATATTAGAATCTCATCATCTCTCTTTGCTTTTTTTTTGGTGGGGGATGGTGATTGGACCATAGATACAATGCAAGGATGTCCTACTAGAAGATGTAGATGTATCCAGAGCTTTGATTCAATATGTTGCTCAAGCAGGAATTGAGCATCTGATTCTTGGCTCTTCAACAAAAACTGGTTTGCTCAAGTATGTATGCATCTCTTTCTAAGTCATGTTTTTGGTTTAGCGTTGAAACGTGGTAAACTCACATTTCCAATGCTAGAAATAATTGCGTTGGAGAATCCAAACCTGAGTTTGGTCAGTTTCAACGCTAAACCAAACACACACTTACTTCTACCTTCCATTCTGAGAACACAAGCAATAGTCAATATACAAATTTAAGGCTTCCAATCCATAATAAGGAAAATAAATAGTTTGTTCCTGTCTGTGTGAATATGTATTACATTGCTAAGCATAAATAAAAGCCTTGGATATCATATATCAGTATGCAATTCCATTTCTTAAGGATTTTTTTTTTTTCCCTTTCATCAGAAGATTCAAGGTATCAGATGTTCCAGGAACAGTAGCAAAAGGGGCACCAGATTTCTGTACAGTGTATGTTATTTCTAAAGGGAAGATTCACTCAATGCGATCTGCTTCTCGACCTGCTCCAGGAATTAACCCTGTCCAGGTTGGTCAATTTAGTATCAGATCAGACCAATCAGACTCAGTTGTGTCATTGAAAGGTTAGATTTATCCCTTCTAAGAACTACACATGATATCTAATCTATATGTATATATATCAGTATCTCACTAAGAAATGTTGTTTCTATTAGAACAAGAAAGGCTCTCCCTTGATGCACCACCACGTAGATCACATGATGAAATAGAAACATTCAGGTCAGTGACATTACAAACTAGTTAGCAAAATTCTTGTTAATTATTGATGTACCAACTGGTTCTTTCTTTTCTTTGTATGATTAAATTAAATTAAATGCTATTGGAAACAGGTCACCATTCACTAGAAAAGGTTACAATGGGAGATCATATGGGGAAACTCCCAAACTAGATTCTGATATATCCTTTGTAAGCACTGGAAGGACAAGTAGTGCAGACCTATACCATTCAATACATAGCAACCCAGATACAGGGATGTCTACCCCTCCACTATCATTTAGTTCAGAAATAGATGGAAACTACAGCTTTGACTCCATTCATCATGCAAGGAGGTCTACGGATATCAATTCTCCTGCTGAATTTGCATCCTTCTCATTTGATAGTGAAAGGCTTTCAACTTCTACATCACAAGCTGTGGTAAGGAAACATGGCAGTGTACATTTCTTTTTTTTCTGTATGTATTAGTAATTCCTGTCATTTCTTTGTTATGTTTCAGCCAATGCTGCTAAGGGCCCCCTGAGTGTACCTGTATTATTTTCTACATAGTATTGACCATGCAAGGAAAGAATATATAGGCCCAGTTTGGATACACTTCTGCAGAAGAATTTCTAGGTGAAAAAGACTAAAATGAATCATAGAGGTCAAATGAATTTAACTTCTCCATAAGTTGAAATTAGTTACTTATGGAGAACTTAAATGGGAGAGTTTTTGGAGAAGGTGGGCTACAAAGACTAATTTCAACTTATGGAGAAGTTAAATGCATTTGACCTATTTGATTCATTCTATATTTTTTTTTCACCTAGAAGTTCTTTTGCAGAAGTGCATCCAAACTGGTACATATTAGACCTATATAATCAGTGATCAAATAATGAAATGTTTCAGTTAGACTTAAAGGTCTAAGTATTTCCTTTTTAAGGGAAAGTTTTAATTCATGATTGCTGTTATCATGTGGATAATCTAATCTTGTTCTGCACTTATAGGATGATATGGAGGCTGAAATGAGGAGATTGAAGTTGGAGCTCAAGCAAACAATGGAAATGTATAACACAGCCTGTAAAGAAGCACTCACAGCACAGCAAAAGGTATGAATTGATAATATCTGGCTTTTTCTCTAGAGAAGCTCAGCAGTATCTGAGACATGTTTTCCATGACAGGCAGTAGAACTTCAACGTTGGAAATTAGAGGAAGAGAGGAGATTGGAAGAGGCAAGGCTAGCTGAGGAAGCTGCATTGGCAATTGCAGAAAAGGAGAAAGCCAAATCTAAAGCAGCCATTGAGGCTGCTGAAGCACAAAAGAGGATTGCAGAACTAGAAGCACAGAAGAGACTTAATGCAGAAATGAAAGCACTGAAAGAATCAGAAGAGAAAAGAAAAGTACTTGATTCTTTGGTAGGTGTAGATGTCAGGTATAGAAGGTATTCAATTGAGGAGATTGAAGCTGCAACAGAATTTTTCTCAGAGTCCCTCAAGATTGGAGAAGGGGGATATGGTCCAGTTTTTAAGTGCTTTCTGGACCATACATCTGTTGCAGTGAAGGTCCTACGTCCTGATGCAGCACAAGGAATGGCACAGTTTCAAAGAGAGGTAAGCAGAGAAACAAAACTCCACATGTAACACTACAAATTCAACTCCACTCAACTTATAGAAATTTTAAGGGGCATTTGGATTCCATTTCATTCTCTATTTCTATTTCTTGTTTTTAGTTTTAATTATAAATAATGTCAGCTTGTTTCTTCATTTTGTTTCACATATTCAAAGTTTTGTATAAAAAACAGTAAAACAATAAACAGTTATTTTCAGTGTTTCCTGTATAAAACTTTGAAAACAGAAACAAAATCAAAACAAAATGACATTTTTGGAATCAAAACTAAAAGTATTTTGATAATTAAAACTGAAAATTGAAAACAGGAAATGGAAACATTTAGGGTCTGTTTGATTTGCATTTTCATTTCCTGTTTTCATTCTGTTTCCTGATTTTTGAAATTTTACAAAAGAAAAACTGGAAATACTGGAAACAGCAGTTTTTCCTTTGTAAAATTTCAAAAAACAGAAAATAGGAAATGAGAATGCAAACTAAACAGACCCTAAACCTAATGACCCTATAGTTCCCTTAAGTATATGTATGTTTAGTTGACTTATGTAATGTAACAGGTTGAGGTACTGAGCTGCATACGGCATCCAAACATGGTTCTTCTTGTAGGAGCCTGTCCAGAATATGGTTGCCTTGTGTATGAGTACATGGCTAATGGAAGCTTAGATGATCGCCTCTTTCACCGAGGCAACACTCCCCCATTATCATGGCAACTCAGGTTCAAGATTGCAGCTGAAATAGGCACTGGCTTGCTCTTCCTTCATCAGACAAAACCAGAACCTCTGGTGCATAGGGACTTGAAACCAGCAAACATCTTGATTGACAGAAACTATGTAGCTAAGATCAGTGATGTTGGTTTGGCAAGGCTAGTGCCACCATCAGTGGCTGATAGTGTGACACAATACCGCATGACATCCACAGCAGGAACTTTCTGCTATATAGATCCTGAGTATCAGCAAACAGGAATGCTTGGGGTCAAATCAGATATATACTCTCTTGGCATCATTTTCCTGCAAATTTTGACAGCAAGATCACCAATGGGTTTGGCTCATCATGTTGAAGGAGCCATTGAGAAGGGAACTTTTTCTGAGATGTTGGATCCTACAGTGCCTGATTGGCCAGTAGAAGATGCATTGAGCCTTGCAAAGATAGCAGTACAGTGTGCTGAATTAAGGAGGAAAGATAGGCCTGATCTTGCCAAGATTGTACTACCAGAACTCAATAGGCTAAAAGAACTTGCTGAAAATAGTGACCAACATTCAACTTTGGGTCACTCTATAAGTGTGTCCCATGAGAGACAAGTTTCTGTGCAGTTGGTAAGTTTCTGTTGTTGTTGAAAAAAAGAATTTTTTTTACTTGCTATGATGAATATGATGAGCTTAATTATGGCATTTTGCAGGATGAAAACTGTCCTACATTTCCTCACTCTGGAGAGATTAGAAGAAACACATCAGTTGGTGTCTGACATGTCAAAACAATGATCACATTGAACAAAAAAACATGAAAAAATTGTTCAATGAAAAAATCCTTTTTTTTTTTCTTTTTTACATATTTCAATACGGGTTGCATGCATCAAAAGCGTAGCCATTTTAAGATAGAGATTCACAACGCAAGCAAGAAAGTGCTAATAGATTATCAGTCTCAACAAAAAGAAAAGATAATTCATATATATGCGTAAAACGATATACATGTGATGCAATCCAAGAATGTTCAATGTAACTACAAAAAGAATTAGCAACATACCCGTAACAATAAATAATTAATATTTTGAATTTTTAATTCACGACATAATACACTAGTCTAAAAACGACATAAAATAAATTATGTGTATATAGTGTAACTGATAAGATTAACATCATAAATCCCAGTATAAAGAAAAACGAGTAAAGCAGAAAGTGTGTTAAACTACCTTTCATGTTAAGTTAACAATCAAAATAGTGTTTTTGAGACGAGTATAAACCTTAGGCATGTGAAATATTGATATACAATACAAGAGCTTACTGATATTCTACAGGTCCTAGATTCTATTCCAGGAGGCAGGCAGGGTGTAAAGTTACTTCAAGATCGAATATTTTCATCTATGGTAGTAATGTATAAAATCAATTCACCTCTACCAAGGACCCTTCCATAACAATGCTACCAAACTATTTGTGAAATGGGACATTTTAATATTCTAAGTAAATATTAATTTCACACCTAAAGAATAGAAAAACCTGATAAAAAAAATTTGCGAGCTTTCAATGAATGCATAACTTTAGCATTTGGCAAAATGGAACAAAATAATTTATCTTATTTTATTTTTTTTATTCTGCCCTTTTAAATAGAAACAAAATGTACCATTTTTTCACTTTTTGCCTTATTCTCTCATGCTTTAAATATGATCGGAATATAAAACAAATTTCATATATTTTACTTTGTCACATTCTAACATCTTTCCGATTTTAATTATAAGAGCCTTTTGATAATTTTTTTTTTCAAATTGTTTCCTATATTTATTAATTTGTTTTATGAAAATATCCTCATTAGTGGAGATGGACGAGTAATTAATTAATAGAGAGAATGAGACAATAGAGTACTTAGAAAGAGAAAGATAATAGATCTCAATAAATTTATGGGTAATTCTAGAAAAATGATACACATTCTTGATAAATTTATTGTAATCACTAAATTAAATAACTTGCTTATAATTAAGACTAAAGGAAGTATTAGTTTGCATGCACTGTAAAAATAACAAGATGTTATTATATAAAAAATAATATCACATCATCTCCCTTCCTCCCCTTTTCAAAAAGTGTAATTATTTATTTTGTTATAAAATAGTAAAATCTAATCTTATGTAGTATAAACATATATGAAAAAAATCCATAAAAATATGGATAGAGTTGACCAAAGAGAAAATGGTCTAATAATTAGGGATAAAGGAATTTAAAGGTAAAATGATCATTTGATCCATATACCTGACCCATTTAGTGAGAAAAGCTTGATTAAAATGTTATTTTATAGAAAATATACCTTAAAAAATCATAATGTGTTGTCTTATCAATTACATTCATAAAACAAACATCTTCCAAAAATCCAGCTTTGACAAACATTCTCACAGTAATGCTAAAGGCAATCATATTCAAGGAAACTCCTAAAGACGTAAAAAAATCATCTTTGCATCTTTAATGAGGCCCATGATGCAAGTTGTGGTGATAATGTAATATTATTGTTGTTATTATTATTATTATTATTATTTTTTGTCCAAATATACCATTATTATTTATGTTATGCAAAAATGAAATATATAGATTCTCAACTATCTAGCCAATGGAAACCAAAATTTATATTTTTGTATTCTCAGGAAATTTACTGAAGCAAAGGTCATCTGCAGACAACACGTTACTTTACCTGCCATGAACATTAACCATGAGTTTTGAGAGGAACCGCTATCATTCATATTTAGTGTCCATTTGGTTAATTCTAGAAATCAATGATTGAGATAACTGATATACATCTTACGAAGTACATTGGACAGAAGTTATTTAAAATCAGTTCCACGAAACTATGGTTTCACACTGTTTAAACACGGAACCAAACAGACTATTAATGTTCTACTTTCTAATATAGTAAATCTATGGTGCACCGTTACACAAGGAATGATGATGGGAAAAATGTTATTAGTCCCTAAACTTTTGGTCAACTTGGGTTTTAGTCCCTGAACTTTAATTTCTTGGTTTTATATCCCTGAACTTTCAAAAACCCGTAACAGTAGTCTCTGCCGTTACTTTGGCCCGTTAAACCTATGATGTGACATGTTAGGCAATTAACACGTGGCATGCTAGGTAATTGACACGTTACAGGTTTAACGGATTAAATTAACGCCAAGGGCTACTGTTACGGGTTTTTGAAAGTTCAGGTATATAAAACCAAGGAATTAAAGTTCAGGGACTAAAAACGCAAGTCGACCAAAAGTTCAGGACTAATAACATATTTTTCCCAATGATGATCATTAGATTTAACATTATTAAATTCAATGGCCCGGATTTAATTTCGTGAAACGGTTTCCGGTCATCACACATTTTTCTTGCACCGTACCACCGGAATTCCTTACTGCCACGCTAGCACAGTGACTCCCTCTCGACTTCAATCACACCATTGACTCCGACACCGTCCGTGCAACCGCCGGCAAGGCTTGCACCCTCTTGAAACCAGAAAAAACAAGAAACATAACCAGAGAAATAGAGGAAGTCTGAGAAAATGAGGAGTTTGTGTGTCGAATCCTCGTTCCAGAAAAATTTTTGGATCGAATCTTGTTCCAACACCAATAAGGCAATTTGTGCGCACCACCTTGAACCACCTTGTCATGGCAGTAGCCATAGCCCTCACACACAAACAAAGGAAAAATCTTTCAAGATCTAATCCTATGCTAATATGCCTCATTTCTCTCATACAAGCTTAAAGGGCTTAAAGGGGAAGATCAATGGCTAACGCTTACAGTGTTGAGAAGAGGGACAACCGCCTTTGACGGTGGCACCGCAGCGGCGCCCAGAGGACCACGATGGGAGGGAAGGAGGTGCGGCGGTCGCACATGGAACAACACGCAGATCTGGGCAGCAGGACGTTGCGCCGGTAAGAGGAAAGGACAGTGGCAGCGGCGTATAGTCATTTTCCAACGCGTCGATCCGAGAGGTGCTTCCGGCGAAAGCGCGGACAATGGTGGAGTCAAAGCCGGGTAAGTTTGCGATGAATCGCGGCTCTAGCGCGGAGGCTGTGGTGAATTCAACGATCTGGAGAGGGAAATAGAGAGATCTTCGTTGCTTGTTTCAATTCCAAGGAGAGAGTGGAGGAGTTCATCGGAGGGTCGTGGCTCGGGCGAGGAGGGTTCGCGGGAGATGAGCCAAAGGCACGACCAGATCTGTGGTGGCCGGCGCAGCAAAGAGGTGGCGCGAGTGATGGTTGAACACATCGCTGACGACCATCTCCCTCATCAATTTTTCAGGTCAAACCCCAACTCTACTAAGGCGGCGTCTACGGTACTTTACCACATGGGTAATGTACCGATACCTGTGCCTGTATCAGCCATCCGATTTATTATTTTTTTAATCAACGGCCCAGATATTTAACCTGCAACCGGTTCCTTCCCCAAGTACTGGTTGATTTTGTTTCTTCCCCACACTTATTAGTAATTTTGTTTTGACCCCGCTGACATCATTTTCTTTTTGGAAACAGATGTTGTTGGATTGAAGCCGGATTGGAAGGCCCAGGCACGTATAGACAAACTTTTCACTGCAGCCCATAGTAATATTTTGTTCTTTTGGTCCGAAAATTAATCTTTCAGGTAGCGGCCAATTTTTTTAAGTTGGTATTGAATATAGTTAATATTATTTAATTGAACATATAAGTTAATTTCATGATTTTTAACATAAGTACATGATGTTGACATAAATTTATAACTATTGTTAGTGCTTAATTTAATAAAACTTACTGTTATATATATATATATATATATATATATATATATATATAATCTATTTATCAAATTCTATTAAAATATTTATCATATTTATCATATTTTTATGTTGTTCTCTCGTTATTATAAAGATTATTATTCAAAAAAACTACACCATATAATAATTTATTTATCAAATTCTATTAAAATATTTATTATATTTTTCTTCTTGTTCTCTCATTATTATAAAGATTATTATTCAAAAAAACTACACCATATAATAATTTATTTATCAAATTCCATTAAAATATTTATCATATTTATCATGTTTTTTCTTTTATTCTCTCAATATTTAGCACATTTACCATGATTTTTCCATAATTTTATAACACACCAAATATTTATAAGTGATTTTTAATCATTTTATAACATAAAAAATCATGATAAATACATGCTTATGATATATTCGAGTACCTTACTTTTTTTTTTGTCAAAGAGATATAACATTAAAGCCCAAAGGGTAGCCAAACGGCTCTTACAATTATCCATAGCAAACACTCAAAGAGCAATACAACAATGTCCCAAAAGATAAACAATACATTACAAGACAGCTTGCTCTAACTATCTCTGAAATCGAAATAAAACAAACAAAATACTAGAAATCCCTAATCATCCACCACCATCTACTTTGGATAACTCTCTTTAAAGATTGCAACTTTACTCTGCAACTGTGTTGTTCGGAGATCCCATGTTCAAGGGCTGCCATTGAGATTACAAGTGGAACACCCACTTTTACCGCAACATCGGGGTCACATAAACAACATGAGGCAATGAAGTATGACAAATCGGTCTGTCTCACCTGTCCGGTGACAGTGGAAGTTGGGAGAAGAGAAAGGAAAAACTAGAAATCTAACAGGAAAAAAAACCGAGAATATGAAAACTCCCACTTAAGAGAGAGGAAATCCCATAGAAGGATGTAGAAATCCCCCATTGGGGGAGAGCCCCCCAAGGGGGAGGAGAGTTGCGGCGCTGTGAACTTGCTCTGCTAGGGTTCCTTACCTTTGTTTTGTCTTAAATGTAACCTTGGAGTACCTTACTATAAAACATACTTTTAAGCAGACTTTCAAACCAAGTCAGACTTTAAATAGACTAGACTTAGACCTTAAAATAAAGCTTATATTAGATAAACATGTCAAGCTCATGCCATGAATTTAAGGTTCAAGCCAGGCTCAGGCTTTGAAAAGCCTAGTTCGACTCGACCTATTTCGTAGTCCGCAAAACTCGAAATCAGAACAAATACTTGGGGATGATGTATTGCTAAAATAATTTCTTATTAGGTAAACCAATTTATTAGATATTTTAAAGTATAAACTTTTCAAATTATTTTATTTGTTTTTTATTTTGAATCTATTTTTTAGTTTTATGAAGAAATTATTTAATATATAAGATATTTGTTGATGTAATTCTAAAACATAAGATTCATTCACACTTTATTTTTTTCTCAGTAACTCCTTATTCTCACCGCGTCAATTATCATATATTTCATATTTCCTCTTCATTTTTTTTTCTATTTCTCTCTTCCCTACGCTTCCCACACCCCAAAAATTTATTGTTAAAGTTTTAATACTCTTAAAAAAATAATCATTTTCACTATCCTTTATTTTATACTTTCTTGCACATCTTATTTTTTTTCATCTCTCTTCGTTTTCTTCCACATCAAAGAAATATTTTAAATAAAACCAACGCATTGAAATATTGTTTTTTCCAAATGATTAGTAAAAAACAATCACATCAAAGTACTGGTTCAAATCAACCTAGCATATTAAAATATTATTTTATCCAATTAATAGTAAAAGGCAAACCAACTCATTAGTAATCCTAAAAATATATTATTACACTTGTAAATAGTAAAAAGGTGAAACATGCTTTTGTTAATTGTAGTAGTATAGATAGATTAAGCCCCTGTTTGTTTTAACGCTACAACAGTGCAAAACTATGGTTTCGTGAAATTAATTTTAAATCACTTCCGTCCAACGTGTTTCGTATAATGTGCATCATTCATCTCAATCATTGATTTCTACAATCAATTATACTCAACCCTAAACCATACAAACACTAAATTATTTTTGACAATGTTTTTTAATTTTTTTTTTTGTATTTAATAAAAATAAATTATATTTAAAATTTGAAGAGAAAAATAGAAATAAATATTAAACAAATAAACAAGGATAATTTATTGCTAAAATAACTTTTTATTAGGTAAACCAATTTCTTATATATTTTAAAATATAAAATTTGAAATTATTTTATTTGTTGTATTTTCAAATTCATAAAAAAGTTTATTTAATATATAAGATATTTGCTAGTTTAATTCTAAAATATATAAGATTGTTTCACACCCCATTTCTTCTCTCTCTTTTTTCCCATCCTATCAATTATCATATCTTTTATGTTCACTCTTCATTTTTTATATCTCTCTCTTCCATACACTTCCTACAACCCAAAATTATATTGTCAAAGTGTTAATACTCTTAAAATATAATGACCTTTTTCATACACATTTATTTTATGCATCCTTGCACACCTTATTTTTTCTATCTTTATTTCTTTCTTATCACATTAAAATACTATTTTAAATAAATCCAATATATTAAAATATTATTTTTTTCTTTTTTTTGTCAACAATATTATTTATTTCCAAATGAATGGAAAACAAATCACATCAAAGTTCTATTCTAAATCAACCCAATACATTAAAATATCATTGGAATTATTTTGATTTCAAATTATTAGAAAAGAAAGTTGTGCCATGGAAGAAACCACCGTCTTGAAAGCAAAAAATCGACAAACTTCAGATACAATATAGTGTTTGCTCCCAAGGTTAACACAGTTGCACGCTATGCAATATGCACTCAAGAACCTAAAAATGCATGTTAGAATCTCTACAACAATACTAATAAAATAGAAACAAGATCAAGAGGAGAAAACATCCTTTGCAAAGCTCATTCTATATTTTGTATATAGGCTTAATCTCAATGTAAATAATTGCCATAAAAACAGAAAAAAAAAAAACAATGAGTAACGCCTATAAAATCAATAATGTCATAAATTGAGATGTATTGAAAGAAAGGTGCTTTTTACGGTACCTAAGTAGTAAATATTTGTACCAGTACAATAGGAAAATAATCTCCACGTGCAGGTCATTATGACTTGGGAAGAGAATTGCAAGTTAGTTATTTGACCAAGGGGACGTCTACGGTACTTATATGAATGGGTCTGGTACCGGTACCAGACCCTGCGGTTGTCGTTGGATTTAGTTCAATTTTGATCCACGGTGGAAATAATTTACTTGTTACCGGTTTGTTGGGTGATTCTGTATTTAAAGTTGGAAATGCTGAATTTGACATATCATTCTGTCAAATTATCCAATTGCCCCAGCACTAGTATGAGGCCGCGCGCATGTATCTATCCAATTCGGTATCAGGCCGAGAATTGGGCTTGAATGCGATTCTATTTTAGTTCAATCTTGCTCTTGATTCAAAGTTATTGTATCTTTTGCGACAAAAAAAAAAGCTATTGTATCTTTTTTAAAAAAAAAAAGGCTATTGTATCTCTTGCTGTGTAAATCATTAAATCTTTTGCGTGAAATTGTATTGGCCCTGGTCATTATTCTAATTCAATTATAATTTGATTAGAAATAATATTTTTTAAAAAATCTAATTATAAATTCTGGAAATAAATGTAGATTATGTATAATCCTGAAAGTAGTTATAATTTAATTTATTTATTAATAGTTAATTTGACACAACAAATATAATTTATTATAGAATTTATATAATTGTAATTGAAAAATATTTTAAATGGTTTATAATTTAATTATTTAAAAAACAATGAAAAATCACTTATTTTTTAAAAAAGTGAAATAATTTGGGAAAAATCATTTTATTCCACCTTTGGGTGGGATTAATGATGGGTAATACTTCCTTGGTGGCTGACAATTGTTAGCATTCTTGAACATACACTTTACTTAGAGTGGAAAATACCAAGTATAGGAGGAGGTGATCGCCATGGGTGTTGGTGTTGAATTGGAGCATGGATTGGTCCTTACTTTTGGGGAAACATGAAGTGATTAAATATCAATTTTAGTGTTTTTCTCCAAGGAATGTATTTTTCACGAATTATTTAGTGAAAAAACAATGAAAAGTCACTTAAAATTATTTTAAAAGTTAAATAATTTGGGAAAAAATCATTTCAGTCCACCATTGGGTGGGCTTAATGATGAGTGATGCTCCCATGGTGGCCGAAAACTGTTAGCATTGGAGAACATGCACTTTACTTAAGGGTGGAAAATACCAAGTATAGGGGGAGGTGATTGCCATGGGTGTTGGTGTTGAATTGGAGCATAGATTGGTTCAGACTTTTGGGAAACAATGGAGTGCTTAAATATCAATATTGGTGATTTTATCTAAGAAATGTATTTTTCATGTATTATTTAGTGAAAAAATAATGAAAAATCACTTAAAATTATTATAAAAGTAAAATAATTTGGGAAAAATGATTTTAGTCCATCTTTGATTGAGATTAATGATGGGTGATGCTCCCACGGTGGCTAGCAACTGTTAGCATTGTTGAATATTCACTTTACTTGGGGTGGGAAATACCAAGTATAGGAGGAGGTGTTCGCCATGGGTGTTGGTGTTGAATTGGAGCGTGGATTGGTCCATACCTTTGGGGAACCATGGAGTGCTTAAATATCAATTTTGAAGATTTTTCTCCAAGAAATGTATTTTTTATGAATTATTCAGTGAAAACACAATGAAAATCACTTAAAATTATTTTAAAAGTAAAATAATTTGAGAAAAATCATTTTAGTCTACCTTTGGGTGAGATTAATGATGGGTGATACTCCCATGCTGGAAAATGGGAAAGAGAATTGGTTTGAAAGACGTTTGAAAATTCTATATGGTTTTGGTCAACCTTGGCTCTTAAAACTATGTAAGTGTATGTAATATTTTTTTGGGTTGGATTTATTTGCTCTTTATTGATTTAATTATTTGAGTAAGATGTGTACAAGAAAAATATTCGTTACATTTAGATACTTCTTCCGGACTCAATTATAAGAAAAAAAACTGCCTATGGTGAACTAAAATATAAACAAAAGTTGACTAATTTCACTCTATTAAATGATATTACCCCAAATTATCCTTTATTTAATTCATATTTTATTTTTAACCACTCTATTTAATGAATCATGTGCCAATAGAAAGAGAGTATGTCCACTTGAAACAAGTTTCAATAAAATTAAATGTAGGGTAATTTAGGCAATGCAATTATTTTTTAGATGATATCAAGAAAATTAAATGAGTTTAACTAGTTTTCTTAATAAATGTAAATATGATTATTTTTGCTTATAAATGAGTCCGGAGGGAGTACATTTATTTGAGTAATATATTTATTTGATCTTGTCGGAATCGGGGTCCCGACAGGATGACGAAACAAAGATATTGAAAAACTATTTCAATGGAGTCGCCACCAATAGTTATTTTTGAGGAAAAATATCGGAAAAAAAACCCTTTAAAAAATTGGTCTTTGAAACCAAATTTGGATTCAGGAGTCGATTATGTGTAGGGAATGTATTAACACCCTACAACATCCGTCCTAGGACGGTTACCTCTAATTAATTATACAAATCTTGTTAACTTTTGAAAAATATTTATTTTACCCTTTTAAAAAATGATTTACAATTTTATTTACAAATGTATTTGCAATGTTTTTTTTATTTTGGAAATATGAGAAATTTTAGAAAAAGATTTATTTTGGCTTGACGGGGACGGTTCCCGCTCCTATGTATCCCCAGCTGCAATAGGGAAATCAAAACCACGTAGCTTTGAAGGATTGATTTGTTGATTGATTGAGAATTTGGATTTTGATGATATTTTTGAAAAGATTATTTTTTGATTCATTTTTTAAAGAGTTGATTAAGAAGAATGAGTTCATTCTTGAAGGATTTCTGATAGCAAATGACTATACAATGAACTAATGATATTTTTGAAAAGATTATTTTTTGATTCATTTTTGAAAGAGTTTATTTTGAAGAATGAATTCACTCTTGAAGGGTTTCTGTTAGCAAATAGCTATACAATGAACATTTCTGATTCAAATAATATCAAACGATATAATTGCTATTCATTTAACATTACTTGATCATTGAGTGGATATTTATTTTAAAGCATTTTATTTTTAAAGCAAAATTTTATTCTTAATTAAATAAAAAAAGGTTTATTTTTCTTATTTTTGATAGACAACGTTATTGCTAGAAATGTTAATCTTAACATTGTTGATTTTGAAATATATTTTTATTAGTTTTTTAAAAATTATTAACAAGAGTGGGGACTATTTCGTTAACAAATGGTTATACTCCACAGTCTCATTAATGGTAGAAATGCTACTCGTTAACATTTGTTAATTTTAGGAAAATTATTTTTCTTAATTTTGAAAATAATTTACAGTTTGCGAGGATTATCTTGTTAATTAACAAATTGCTATACTTCATAGTTCTATATAATTTGGATAATATTAACGATAGAAATGCTATTCGTAATATCACCAAATTATTGCATCAATATTTTTCCAATTTTAATTTTGGTTATTCAAAGATTTTGAAATTAAACCTATATCTATAAGGTGTCTGTGAAAACCAAAAAAAAAAAACTATAAGGTGTCAAGTATGCAAATATTTTCATGAATTAAATACTCACAAGAATAAATTCAACAAAATACTCACCAAATCACACATGTTTAGCCGCACAAGTTCCAAGTCTGCATTTATTTTGGGCTTTCCTTTGCGTGAAATTGGATGGGCTTCGGCTTTTTTTAAATTCTATCATAAAAAGTATAGGAAAAATATTTGTAAAAAAGATAATTTTAAATTCTGAAAATAAATGTAGATTTTGTATAATATAAATTAATAATAATTGATTTAAAACAGCAATTCAGTGATATAATTTTAGTATAGAATTTACATAATCATAATTGAAAAAATATTTTAGATGTTTTACAAAATAAATATTTTGGAGAAAAATAATGAAAAATCAATTATTATTATTTTTTATTGTGAAAAATTGAGAAAATAATTTTAGTTCACATTTGGATGGGTTTAATAATGAGTGATGATCCCATGGTGGCTGGAAAACTGTTAGCATTGGAGTACCTTGTTGTGATAACAATTGCCGCAACAGAAGTGAGTATTCATTACTTTATGTTATCAACACGCCAAAGAGTGGGAGGAGGTGATTGTCATGGTTGCTGGTGTTGAATTGGAGCGTGGATTGGTCCATGCCTTTGGGGAACCAATAAGTGCTTAAATATCAAGTTTGGTGATTTTTCTCCGGGAAATGTTTCTTCACGAATTATTTTGTGAAAAAACAATGAAAAATCAATTAAAATTATTTTAAATGTGAAAAGATATGGGAAAAATCATTTTAGTCCACCTTTGGGTGGCACTAATGATGGGTGATCCTCCCATGGTGGTTGGTAACTATTAGTATCTTTGAACATGCACTTTACTTATGGTGGAAAATACCGAGTATAAGAGGAGGTGATCACCATGGTTGTTGGTCTTGAATTGGAGCATGGATTGGTTCATACATTTAGGGAACCATGAAGTGCTTAAATATCAAGTTTGGTAATTTTTCTCCAAGAAAAGTATTTTCATGAATTATTTTGTGAAAAAAATGAAAAATCACTTAAAAATATTTTAAATGTGAAAAAATCTGGGAAAAATCATTTTAGTCCACCTTTGGGCGGGATCAAAGATGGGTGATTCCAGGGCTGGCCCAAGGGTAAGGCTGCTCAAGCCCTTGCTTTAGGCCCCCGATTGTTAGTAACATTCTTTATACAAAAAATAAAAAATATTATTATAATTAGGCCTAGTTCATTGATTTATAAATTGATTTTCCTCCTCAATGGTTGAAGGTTCAATCCTTGATAAATAAATTTTAACTTTTAAGGTCCATTTCTTTCACTTCATGTATTTAAAAAGACCGTAAAATAAAAGTTTGTTTGAGGCCTCACTACATATTGGGCCATATTGGGCCGACCCTGGGTGATTCTCCTATGATGGCTGGCACCTGTTAGCATTGTTGAACATGCACTTTACTTATGGTGGAAAATACCAAGTATAAGAGGAGGTGATCGCCATGGTTGTTGTTGTTGAATTGGATCATGGATTGGTCCATACCTTTGGGGAACCATGAAGTGTTTAAATATCGATTTTGGTAATTTTTCTCCATGAAAAGTATTTATGGTGAAATACAGGTGAAAATTTGAAGAAAATTCATTAAAAATAGGGTGTTATTGAGAGACAATTCTTGAAAAATGAGGATATGATCCTAATAGTGTGAAAATTTGATGATATTTTTTAAAAGATTATTTTTTGATTCATTTTTTAAAGAGTTGATTTTGAAGAATGAATTCACTCTTGAAGGGTTTCTGTTAGCAAATAACTATACAATGAACTGGTAATATTTTTGAAAAGTTTATTTTTTGATTCATTTTTGAAAGAGTTGATTTCAAAGAATGAATTCACTCTTAAAAGGTTTGTGTTAGCAAATGACTATGCAATGAACATTTCTGATTCAAATAATATCGAACGATAAAATTGTTATTCATTTAACATTACTTGATCATTGAGTGGATTTTTATTTTAAAGCATTTTATTTTTAAAGCAAAATTTTATTCTTAATTAAATTAAAAGCTTTCTTTTTATTATTTTTGATAGACAACGTTATTACTAGAATTGTTATTCTTAACATTGTTGATTTTGAAATATATTTTTATTAATTTTTAAAAATTATTTACAAGAGTGGGGACTATTTCGTCAACAAATGGTTATACTCCACAGTCCCGTTAACAGTAAAAATGCTACTCGTTAGCATTTATTAATTTTAGGAAAATTATTTTTCTTAATTTTGAAAATAATTTACAGTTTACAAGGATCATCTTGTTAGCAAATTTATATACTTCATAGTTATATAAAATTTGGATAATATTAACGATAGAAATGTTATTCGTAATATCACCAAATTATTGCATCCATATTTTTCTAATTTTTATTTTGGTTATTCAAAGATTTTGAAATTAAACCTATATCTATAAGGTGTATGTGAAAACCAAAAAAAAATCTATAAGGTGTCAAGTATGCAAATATTTTCATGAATTAAATACTCACAATAATAAATTCAACAAAATACTCACCAAATCACACATATTTTTCCAATGGAATTGTTCAACGAAGGAGTTAAGGATAAGGAACCCTAACTCTAGAATCACCGTGGAGATACTACTTGGATTTAAAAAATTTGACTTTTTTTTTTATTTATGTGCTCTTAGTGTCATGGGATACACGAGGTATTTTGAAGCCAAGTTTGGTGATTTATGAAATTAAAATGAATTTATGGTGAATTATATGGTGAAAAAAGAAAGGAAATTCATGAAAAATAGTTTTTCATCACGAAAAAAATAAAAATTCCAGAAAATAAGCATGTGCATTTTCGGTTGTCCATTTAGAAAAAAAAATCCTTATTTTTCAGAAAATGGGATTATATTAAGAATTTTAAATTTTTTCCAACTAATAAATTTTAAATTTTAAATTTTATAATTTATAATTTACGTATATTTTATGTTTTAACAAAATTTATAATTTATAATTTACGTATATTTTATGTATAACAAAATTTTAGAAAAATATGATTATAATAAGAATTTAAAATTTTTTCCAACTAATAAATTTTAAATTTATAATTTACGTATATTTCATGCTATAAAATTTTTTTAGAAAAATATGATTATAATAAAAATTTAAAATTTTTTCCAACTAATAAATTTTAAATTTTAAAATTTATGACTTACGTGTATTTTATGTTGTAACAAAATTTTAAATTTTAAATTTTAAATTTTAAATTTACGTATATTTTATGCTATAACTAAATTTTAGAAAAATATGATTATAATATGAATTTAAAATATTTTCCAACTAATAAATTTTTAAAATTTAAAATTTTTGTTATAACGAAATTTTAAATTTTAAATTTATGTACATTTTTTTAGGGATATTATTTATTTAAAGAACACCAATTTAATAATTTATATTTGAATGGCTAAGGTTCCCTTTTAAAAAAAAACCGATTTTAAAAAAATCATTTTAACTTTTGATCGAAAAAAAATTATTTCAATTTATGGGGAATTTGTGTAATATCAAATTATATTCACATATGGTTGATTTACCTCCTATTACAAGTCAAAAAGTGACATGTATGGTACATGACCCATACCTCTCCTGTACAGTAGAAGCCACCCTCTACTAAACCTACAAAACTTGTTATTGCAGGTCAAATTAATTGTGTATTGGACTTGTGCACTTAAGATAGCACCGTAAATCTATGGCCATTGCTTTTCCCACCGAATTTTTTACTATTCCCACCCCCCATATATTTTTTTGAAAAATTTTAAAACCGAAAACTGCCCTTCAGTTAATTGCTTTACGGACAAGGCTGTTCGGAAATAGTTCCCGGACAACCTTGTCCATAAGCCATTTTTTAAGGCTTACGGACAAAGTTGTCCGGGATAGTTCCGGACAACTTTGTCCGGAAATTTCTTCATACCAGAAAATCAGAGAAATCATGTATTCTTGTTCTATGAGATCAACCAGATTTTGCAAAAACACAGGCAGAAACACCCAATGACCCAAAACCAGAGAAATCACAGTTAGGGAGAGAGGGGAAAGGCAAAAGCATAAAAGAAAAAGAGGAAGAACGTCCGAACACCTCTAACTGCAAGTCCGTGACAGAGCGGCCACCGCTCCACCACCTCTGTCTATGGCCGCGTCCCCCTCCCGCTGCAAGTCCAGCCATCACCGCTGCAGCCCGCCGTGCAACCGCGCACAGGGCCTCCACCACCGCACGCGACCCATGCGCGTTCCCCTCCGGTCAGAACCAACCAACCACCACCGCGCGCGACCCATGTGCGATCCGCATCCCCAGGTGTGATCACCGCCGCTCCGTCACGGATTCCTTCCCTTTTGCTATCAGCCCCACCGTGCTGTGAAATCAGCCACCACCCCCGCACGATCTCCCCCATCCCCTTCGCTAACGCTTTTGTCCCTGTCCCCGCACAAGCAAAGATGTTTGTAAAGGAGGAAGAAAATAGAGAAGATAAAAGGGAAATGCCGTAAGTAATTTGAGAAAAAAAATTTCGGACAAGGTTGTCCGACAACTATCCTCGGACAACCTTGTTCGTAAGCCATTTTTATAATTTCCGGACAAGGTTGTCCGAGAACTATTACCGAACAACCTTGTCCGTAAGCCCTTTTTTAAAAAAAAAAAAACTTACGGACAAACCTGTCCAGGGATAGTTTCCGGACAACCTTGTCCGTAAGCCAATTAACTAAAGGGCAATTTTGAGTTTTAAAATTTTTCAAAAAATATGGGGGGGGTGGAAATAGCAAAAAACACGGTGGGAAAAACAATGGCCTAAATCTATTACTAACTTTCAAAAAAATATTATTCACGGGGCAATCTAAATTGTAAATATAGTCTAAAGAATAACTTTGACGCACCATTTAAAGCCAAGTATAAACGAGCGTCGAGCATAAGCTAAGCGGTTGAAAGGCCTCTACAACAATACCAGGAATTCTAGCCCGTTAACCAAAAATAAAAAGTTAAATTCGTGCCAGAATCAACACCCCACTAATTTTCCAAAAACGTATAACGTACTAGCGCATCAATATTAGATAGATTTTGATCCATGAAGGAGCAAATATTCTGCCTTTCATGGCACGAAAGGAAAACAAGAAGCAAAGAATTATTAACATGAATTCGTGTCAATACTTATAATATACAATAACAATAATAAAAACTACTCAAACATAAAACTCGCTGCCCTTTCTAGCAAACATAGATCCCTTTTTGGAGTCATCAAACCCTTAAACAATACAAATTACAACACAGACATAAAAATTAAGTAGATATCAAGCCACAATACCTCAATCAAAAACACCAGTTTGAAAAGGACATGCTGTTGTGGGGATGCAAAGAGAAATGTGATGCGCATCAATGCCCCCAGAAGGAAACAATGCAACTGGTGAATCTGCACTGGCCATTGAATCAGCGATAGTACATAAGCTGCTGTCTTGATGAGTTACCAGTATATCCATCATACATGGCTTGAGATCCCCCAGAGTTTATGCCCATTGAAGCAGGAGCTAGGCCATGTTGTCCGGTCATTTGCAGAAGTGCTTGACCTGAAAGGCCAGATACAGCAGCCTGACTCAAGGCCAGTTGGCGCTGATAAGCCAACAACTCAGCGGGAGAATAGCCTTGGTTCATCCCTGCAGTGGGAAGTATTTGATATGGTTGAGCAGGAGGAGGTAGTGGATTTGAAGCTGTTCCAGGAGGAGTTGGTTTGCTACCCCATGAACACTGCACAAATTAAGTAAATACATTTTATTCACTGATATCACATGGTGGAAACATACTGCCAGTCTTTAAAAATAAGCATAGCAGAAAAGGTGAACATTTAATTTTGTATCATGGTGCTTAGAGGTGCATCACATCCATGTAATTGCATTTAAACTTCAAAAGCATTTTTAATTTCCCATCAATATAAAAACTGGGTTCATCTTCTTGCCATCTAAATCAACTCCCCCCACCCCAGAAGTCCTCCATCATGACTCCCAGTGGTTAAGGTACAGCAACATTGTCAGTTATTGGCAGGAAAAAAAGAAGACTTACATTCCTAATCTGTAAAAAAAGACTTATTACTAGGCATTATTATACAGGGCAAACATCAAACCCAACACTGAAATGGAAATTAATTAGTTGACCAGATAAGCAACAAGTGAAAAAATTCTCACCTTCATAGCCTTCCCACGAATTAGTCTTCCATTAGACATCTGAATGGCCAATGCTGCTTCCTCATGAGTGTTGTATCTGACAAATCCAAAACCCTTATCCCTCTGAACTCGGACCTCCTCAATTACCCCAGCTCCCAATCCATGGAACTGACAATGGAGTTCAGCTTGTGTTACCTGCCATTGCAAACCACGATTATTGAGGAATGACGAGTTATGTATCAATAAGTTTGTGAATTAAACAAATCATAATTTGTAAGAACCAGAAGTTTCAAGGCTGTTTCAGGTCATACTAAAATACTGCCATACTGCCACAGATTTGACAGACATTCATCAATAAGTATACACAAGGAAAAAGTATTTAAATGTCAACAGATTTTTATAAAAAAGGTCAGAAAAAAGGTATTACTCTCAGCCATGATTTTGAATTGCAGACTGCATAACATGAGGCAGCGTGATATTGTGGTTGCAGTGAGTTCTGCAGCCACGTCACACACTGCAACTGCAGTCAACTTACTGTTTTATATAGCCACCATGGCAATACTGCAGATGCAGTGAGTTCAGCAACCACGCCACTCACCGCAACTGCAGTCCACTAAGCTGCAATTCTCCACAAATCACTGGGATGTTTTTCCCCCATCAAGGCCAGATCCATTGATTGGAAGTATACATCATGCTCAAAATGAAAAAAAAAAGGGGGGGGGGGGGGGACCCCAAACACCCCTTAGTTGAGACTAGTCAAACTATCAGTCAAGTCAACACCAAGAACAAACTATACTTGAACTTTAAATACACTGATTTAAGTTCAAGTCAATTATAATGTTTGAAAGACCTAGGCTTGTAATGCGTCCCTAATACATGTAACTAGGCACATGTGCAGTTGGAAAGATTGCAGAGGATAACTGTCTTCCACATGCTATGTAATTTTTCTGGTAGTTTGATTTTATTAATGTTAAGCTGATAGTGATATAACAAAATCAGAAATACAAGGGCAATTCAAATATATATCAGTGAAAAATATGCATGCCTTAAATAATTTTTCCAAAATTAGGTTTAAAGCCAATACTAACAAACCAAACTGATACCAGCTAATACTTGAGTATCTTTCCATGTTTGTGAATAAAGAAAGGAAATTAAAGTTTTATGCTTGTGTTTATATAAACAATAACCATAATATTTCATTCTTCAATAAATATATGACTTACATCATGGGGAAGGCTGCCGACATAAACTGTTGTGTATGAAGGATTGTTTTCAGGAGCATCTTCATTGTTATTATCTTGACCTCCATCTGTAGAACACATTAAAAAACAGAAGAAAAGTTATAAGTATCTGTCAGCAATTCTAAATTCCTAGTTTGTTTACAGAAGTGCATAGAAAACACAGAAGCAAATGAAGCCAAAGAGCTTAATAAGGTCATGAAAATTAACAAGATATACCAAAGTCCAACTCAAACTAAATTAGCTTTGCTATTTTTGTCTATCTTAGCTATTCTGCTCTGCCTGCCCATGCCCTTTGAACACATGATAAAAGTACATAATACTGCATGAGCCAAATATATTAACCAAGCACGCAACAACACTGGTGTCTGATATATCTATCAATTAGAAATCCAGTGCCATTTACTAGAGGGTAAGGCTTGTGTCTAACAAATGTGAGCTATCAAATACACACGCTATCCTAATAGGTGTGGTCTTTTTATACATTTTGAATTATCATGACATCATTGAGCACAGTGAATTTATAGCAAGTAGCAACTCCCAGACAATGTAATAGCCAAATCTAGAGAAGGAAACAATTTAAACTAAAACCTACATCTATATTTTCATGGTTTCTAAAATATGAGCTCAGGCTCACAGCTATTTAGAAAGGTACATATATAACATGATACCTGAAGATCCATTTGTAAGCACAACAGCATTTTGGTTGTCATTGTTCTTCTCTTCATTGGAGCTGCCACCAGCACCCTTAGTTGCCCAATTGCATCGTATTTGCCTATTTCCCAGCCATTTACCTATTAAGATGCAGGAAACACAAGTTGGTAGGACCAAAAGCAAATGATAACAGAAGCAGGGAACAAACAGCATGGGGTTAAACAATAAAATGCCTCACCTGTCATATCATTTATGGCACTTTGGGCATCCTGCATATTAATTGCATAAAGACATATCATTTCACTAATTCAGCACATAATTAACATAGTGTAGTTTGGAAAAGAAATATTTCAATTTTTTTAAGACTAAAGTTTATTCTGGTACTGCCACATCTAGCAGAACAGGAAAAAGAAGAATCGATAATGATTGTGTGTTTGAGTTTGGAGGGAAAGGGAAAAAAAGGGTCAGGGGAGAGGGAAGAAGAGGAAGGGAGGGGGACAGCTTTATAAGCCATATAGGGAGAAAACCACACTCCCTCACAAAGGAGGGGAAGGCTTCCTATAAGCCTCCCCCTTCCCTCCCCCCTCCCTTTTCCAACTTGCAAACACACCGGAAAGAATTTTTTTTTTTATTCTTGCAGTATGGTTCATTGCTTGATCTCTCCAGTACATTCCAATATACAGAATATAGCAATACCTGATGGTCACGGAAAGAAACAAAACCATATCCTTTTGAGCGACCGGTTTTATGATCCCACATAACCCTTGCATCACTGCAAATAATGAGAGAAGATGGCAAAGTTAAAAAACAAAAAATATATAGCAAGACTGAGTAACTCAATGAAAGTAAATTCCCCCAAATCAACTATCTTTCTTCAACTTGTCACCACTAACAAGGACTACAACAGTCAACATTGGAAGGAATATACCTTGCTCTAGTGACTGGAAAAAAAAAATAAAAACTTGCAACGAAGGGGGAAAAAGCAATGAGGAACTCACGAACAACTAGGATAGACTGAGAAGCATGCAAATAAAGTTGCATCAGTAACCTCTGGACTCAAATCACCGACAAATATATTGAAGTGCCCTGATGATTTTAAACTAAAATTAAAGGAATATACAATTGAAAATTAAAAAAAAAAAGCCCCCATGAAGCAAAATAATCAAAACCAAGAATAAATGGAGTGTGCCTAAAAGTAACCTGAGGTATCCTCCCTACTGCTATTGGCATATGCCCAATTCACTTTAAGTGCTTGACCATATCTGCAAAATGCAAATAAAAAGAAAATAAACCAATGCAATGTTGCTACATGTTAAGGAAAATGATAAGGAACTTGTCAAAATTGCATAATTAAAACAACATCTGTAGAACTATTACAATAATATGTACATTGTCAAGTAAACGAAAGATGATAATCATTCCTCTATCTCCAGAAAAAACAGATGGGGCTTCACAGTTCATATCCTATGCAAATATGTCAAAGAACCAGAATAAACATGTATTATACATAATGCTTACAGTTGCCGTCCATGCAATGTCATTATTGCAAGGGCTGCAGATGCTCGATCATGGTAGTCTACAAAGCCGTACGAGGACTGTAACAATAATTTCACAAATCAGTAGAGAGCATAGATAGGGTAAGAACTAGGAAAACAATACAGTATATGCAGATGCTAAACCATGAGCCACTGTCAGGGGAATTTAACTTTGAACCCCACAGCAGGACTGACTACTGACAATTGACATATAACACACAAGCAGGATCTAAAGCAATCTATGACCTTCTTAGCTGCTGCATTTTCTCTCTCTCAAGCTCTCAGCTTTCAGCATACACAATTCCAAGTTAGAGAAGCCCATACACTGCCAAGGTTGGTAGACATCATGATAGACAGGTGGTCATAATTTAGGACAAGGAGAAGGTACTACCACCCATTCATCACAGCAAGAGAGGATTCTAAAGGAGGGAGACAGTGAAAACTCTAATTCTCTGTTAGTAAAGGCCAGCTTCACCAAACAATTTGTGTATTAACATGCAATTTATTTTTTGGAACATGATGCATATAATTTCATAACTCCTCAAAAACCAATCAACTTTGTAGAATAAAGATCCCAAGAAGAGTTCCTTGAAAGAAACTCTAGATCCTTATGTGAACCAGACATTTTGAAAAATTAAAAAAACTTACTCATCAGTACAAATAACGAACAAATTAAAATTTTAGGAAAAACAATGGCATTCTTTTAGTTATTAAGGCAGGGCAAATTAAAAGAGGTAAATTATGAGAAAAAAAAAAATAACACTGATGGTTGTCAAAAAAGAACATTGAGTTGAATACTGAATCAAACCTTTTCTCTTCTTATGAGCTTGCACCCAGCAAGAGGACCAGCACTCTGAAAAACTTCTGCGAGAAGTTTGTCGGTGACGTTTAGATGAATATTTCCTACATAACTGAAAGCACAAATCTTCAGATTAATTAGGTGTTAAAGTGCAAAACTACACTACTTCAGGTACAGTAATTGTTTAATACCATATTGAACCTAAGTAGCATCAAATTTATCTCTGAGAAATTCAAATCAGTTAAAATGCCATTATGTAAAAGAAATTTGCATCTACAGTTAGAAACTAGGCATGAAATGGAAAACAGTCATACTTGGGCACAAAAATGAAACTAAGGACAAAGAATGTCTAAAAGTAGAAAGAAATCCAACACTCACACACTACGACATGCAGAAGTATCAAAACCAGGAGGCAGATTTCCACTTGGAACAGGTTCCATCTGCAAAATTTTCAAAACAAGAAAGTATAAACATAGGGGAGAAAAAGGAAGAAGGTCCAAGCAACTATTGGAAGATATCTTATATGGAATCATAGAGGGAAAAAAAATTTTAAATCTTTTATAGCTAGTCAAAGACTGAACTATTTCTCATATGACTTTTAGTGAACCAAATTATCAGATTAAAACAATTATAAACCAATCAATTGCGTAAAACAATTTTAGCTCATATCATAATTGTCAAAAATAATCTTTAAAGATCATTGATTGTGAGACAACTATTTGTATACTTTTTGCGACCACAAGTTAAACATTCTTGACATTTTTTTAATAGACACTAACTGATTAAAGAAATTCTGGCAATCGTTATATTCTTTCTATTGATGTATTAAAGACCTAAAAGTTCGGATAAAAAATATCTGCAAATCAAACAAAGTAATCTGCCTCCTCTAAAGTAAGAAGTGCACGTAGAGCGAAAAATACAGTTATAACCAAGGTAGTTAATAGCGCGCTATAGCGGCGCGGAGCGGCCCCCTTCCGCTATACAGGGCTTCATAGCGTCGCACTTCACCATAGCAGCCGCTGTAGCGGTGCAAATAGCGGCCCGTAGCGGCGCTATTTGGCCGCTATGCTGAAGGAATAAAAATGCCAAAAATGCCCTAAAAAAGTGACCGTTCAAATGTCTTTTATGGGGGTATTTCAGACTTTTTGTGTGAAAAAACTTCTGCTTTAAGGACTTCTTCTATTCTCCCCCCATTTCACGACATTTTCCCTCTTCTTCTCTCAGCCCTCACTCCCGCGACCCACCCTTTGTTTTTTACCACCATTTGCGTGTTTCTCCGGCGCCCTCCGGCGACTCATTCCAGCGGCTTCCGGCGACTCCTCTGCTTCTGTTTTGAAGGTTCTGTGTTGCTGTTGCTGCTGTCCAGCAGCTTACTCAGGTTTTTTTCCCCCTGTTTCTCGTCCCTCCTTTCACGTTTCTGTACCCCACTCCTCTGCCACTTCTTTTTTCCTCAACGACCCAAACATTCATTCTTATTCGGGTTACATTTTTCACTGGGCAGTATAAATTACCTAACCTGTAGCATATAAATTCAGTATAAATTACCACATAAAATTCAGAATAGCGGTCATCCCGCTATGCACTATACCGCTATAGCATTTTGGGGGTCGGCCACTATCCGGGATTGATAACTATGGTTATAACCCTTGGTTAGCTGAGATTGTTCGAATCTACTTTCTTGATTTTTCAATCAAGGGTTACAACTTTTCACTTTCCCCTCCAAATTGCATCCCTCACTTTAGAGGGACCAAGTCCCGAACAAATACAAACAATACACTGACCAGTAATACAAGCAACAATTATCCAAATTGACCACTAGAAGATCGTCTGACTTGCAAGTTGCAAGATTATTATCAGTGCACAAATCACAAAAGAAATGGGGAGATGACCAAAAAAATAAGAAATGACTAAAAGCAGCCATCACAATACTCCAAATGACAATAATAGATCACTGCAGCAGCAATTTCCTCCATAAAGAAAACTAGATGGATATACAACAAATAAAGTTGATAGAGACAAATAACAATAAAATTATCATTTGTCAAAGAAAATGAGAAACACTATGGCAGTGTTTGGTAGACAGATAAGAATAAGATAGAATAGAACATATAGGTTCTGTTATATGTTTGTAGAGCAAAACATTACATAAGGTCAAAAAAAGTGATATATTTTGATTCCATTAAAGAGTTTTGGTTCCATTCTGTTCGCCACACAACCTATAGGTATCAATTGTATAAGGTTGTGAAGTGGCCTAATATAAATTTACTGAGAAACTAAAAACAAAATAAAAATTATATGCCCTAATTTCTTCTTTTATGGAATAGAAGAAAGCAACGGAACGCAATCGCAATTGGCTATATGGAGGTGAGCGATTAAATGCACAAACCACAAATTTGCTAGAGAAATGTTACACTAAATGCGTTAGGTGAAAGAAAAAGCGAATGAGAGTTTGGAATCAATTTACCTGAGACATAGCAGCGGCAAGCATGCCAGGGTGGTACATCTGTTGTTGCTGAAGCAAGGCTTGCTGCATGAGGGCTTGTTGTTGCTGCAACTTGAGCCTCTGTTGCATATTCCTCTCTCTTTCTCTTAATATACTAAAACCCGCGATTCAGAGAGATAGGTTGATTGATTCCTGAGAAAAGGAAAAAGCAAGGAGGGAAAACAGGTTATTGTCGCGACAATTTCGTAATAGAAAGAAATCGCGAAAATAATAATAATAATAATAATTAATGATAATAATCGTGAATCGAAGATTGAAATCTGGAGAACATGGCGGATATAGATGGAAAGGGGAATTTACTAACCGGGATTATGAGACAAGATGGCGGTGGCTATGGTATTGGCTTTGGCTGGTCCCAATTCGTGGTTTTGGATTTTACCCTCTCCGACTTCTCTCACACCTCAACCCCCATTCCAATGCTAATCTCAATCGATGTCCATCCACTTCCAGTGTAACTCAACACTCGGACCTTGTGCTCGGATCGGGTAAACCCGTTTACTTTTACTCTTTCTTTTTTAGTTTATAAAATAAATGTATATTTTGTCCCAAAGAAAATGTATATTATATCCAAATCAATTAATAAGACGTTAACATAAATTAATATCATCGCGTAGATAATTTTTTCAAATGTGTTTTACTGTTTTTCGCTCTCATATAGTTGATCAATTTTAGTTTTGATTTTTTTTTTATTTTTAATTTTATATTTGATAAAAACAGTCTTAACTATTCATAAATTAGTCATGTTTAACTCGCTAAAACTCAATCAAATTTGTTTGTTTAACTAAATAAATAAAATCAAATTTAAACTTAGATTCAATTATTTAAATCAGTTAAACTCAAACTTTAAAAGTAATTATATATTATATAATATAAGCACTTATATATAATAAATAATATATATAATTTAAATAATATTAGTAATAATTATTATAATCATAATAATTTTATTTGATATACTTACCACGCCTAATTTCATTTCCCAAGACTCGTTTTAAAATAGATTATTATTAGTTTTTTTAAACAATTTTTATCATCTCTATCATTAGACTTACGATATTTGGTTTATAGTTGGTAGAATTAATTTTAAGAAAACTCATTTTTATTTGGATATATAATTCTAAAAATGTGTTGATCAAAAATGATTTTATTTGGATGCACTACAAAAAAAAACATGTTTAAGAGTTGAAAATTTAGTGTAAGCCATGAGGCGAGGCCTATGCTAAATTAGTATTGTGGCTAGGACTAGCTGACACAATGCTTACGTTGAGATGTCATTTTAGTTTTTTTTTAAATAAATATACATTTTTCGTGGGTCCGGCCTACACTACATTTATTATTTTGGGTAAGTGTGTACTTTGCCTATGTCTAGCCTACGCTTAATGCATGTTATCCCTTCATGATACCCATCTCCCCTCTTCCTCATCTTTATGTTACTGAATTTGTTCCCCCCGTCTCTCTGGTTTTTCTCTCAGTTGAAATGCAGTTTCTGTTAGGGCCACAGGAAACACTAGAAGGGGGTTGAATAGTGTTTTACCATCTTTACAGATTCTCTGGAAAACCTTTCGAAACAAGCAACGCTAATTTGAAAATATTTTATCAACCTTCCGAAACTGGAAGTTCAGCAACTTGCTGATGCAACTCAGAAGGTTGAGTGAAAGCCTTTTTGAAATTATTTTCTCTTAAAGAAAAGATTATTTTTTTTGCTCCGATTAATAAAAAAAACTTTTCTTTATCCCTCATTGGTTAATTTAAACAGATAACAGCGGAAAGTAAAAAGGTAAGGGAAGAGAGGACTTAACACAGAGATTTATACTGGTTCACCCACTAACCCAGTGAGCTACATCCAGTCCCAGGGCAAAACTCCACTGGATTTTCACTAATCCTGCAATATTACAAGTATTATTTTACCCCAGCCTCTCCAGGCTTAACATCAAGCATTCTTTGTTTTCAACTGTCTCTTCAGGCAACTCATGAAGTATTCTTTGCACACCTAGCCTCTCAAGGCCCCACGAGTATTCTTTGTTTTCAACTGCCTCTCCAGGCAACTTAAGCAGTATTCTTTTACAGACAAGCCTCTCCAGGCTCTCAGACACTTAATAGTGTTTACAATATAAACTAAGTTTAAGCTTCTGAGAAACTTAAACTCAGGCTCTTCTTGTACAAAGGGATAACTGAGTAAAACTCAGGATACAAAGGGTAAATCTAAGTACAAGGAAATGAGAAATAACAGAGTGTTTGGCTTGGAATGTATCCTCTTTTGATTTGGCCAATTCACTTTTTAAGCTTTATATCTTCTCTTCTCTTCTTTCTTTCTGATGGGCTTTTCTAGCTTTTCATATTTTCTTGATCTTTTCTTTTGAATAGCCCTTTTATCTCTAGTTGGTCAGCACCTTCAGAATATATCTTTTTGAGAATATGGTCGACACGTTCAAAGTCTTGAATGAAGCTATTTATAGAGGCTTAAAATGTAACTGTTGAAGTTAGTTTGGTTACCGTTGAGAGATGGCCTATAGCTTTTGATAGCCTTTGACTTGAACAGAGTAGGTGTGCAAGAACTGTACCGTTCTGACACACAGCAGGCATAAAAAGTTTTTTTTCATGTACTATGAATCAGAGAGCGCAGAAAGAACTTTTGTAGATAGCCTCTTCGTAGTTGCTTGTAGAAGACGTTTAGAGACCTTTTAGTCTTTGCGCAGAAAGTCTTCAGATTTCGACAGCTATCTTGTTGCGCGTGTTTGGTAAGACTTCTCAGTATGAGAGATGATTCATGTCATCAGAAGGTTGGGAGAGTCTTCAGTAGATTTTTCAATACTTCAGAGAATTATTCATTTTTAATAAGCTCGTACTGCCACGTCATCATAGATAATTCAGAGAGTATGTGTTCAGCAGGTATAAGGTTGGCTCGCACATACTTTCAGCAGGTTGATCAATTCTTTAAGAGGTTCTTCTTTCAGGAGATTACAGCGTGTTGCTCTAGATCAGCAAGTTGCTTCAAGCTTGTAGATATGTTCTTTTCAGAGTTCCTGAAACATCAAAGACAAACAACCTTTCTCGGTAGAATCTATTTATATGCAATCAAATTTGTTACTAATTAAAACTAAGGATAATGAGTTTTGAATCTAATTTCAAATACTTAAATTAATTCTGAGACTCAACAGTTTCCTTCATTGGTCTTCCTTTAGCTTAACCTGATTTTTGTTTTACCTTACCCTCATCTCTAAATCTGTTATTGAATTAGTTGCACCACCGTCGTGAATTTCCCTAAGCATCGATGCACACTAGCCTAAACCCTAAACACAACCCTAAGCCGCCTTTTTTCTGCCATCGTTCCATTCATTTAGCACCGGTGAAGGATCTTTTTCATATTTAGTGCTGTGAAAAACAGCAAAGGATCTTTTTATGCGCACTAATACGAGTATGTTATTGCTTGCGGTGGAGGAGATCCTTCCACCTCTTCCTTTTCCTTTTCTAGAAATTTGAGTGTCTTGTTTTTTGTTCTACCAAATAGGTTACCCATGGCATTTTCAATTACGTTCTCTGAAATTGAAAGAAAACATGTATTGCAGAAGTAGTTCTGAATAATCATAGAGAACAAATAGGGGATGGATTTGAAGGGAATAAAGAAATTAATTAATTAATTGGTATATTGGAATATATTTGTCCTAATTGTTTGCTTCTGTTGGCTTATTTCAAAGGCTGGAGTGAAGAGTTCAGTTGGAGCTCAATTCTGGCCCAGATTTTGATATAATATACAATAAACTTATTTTCAACTCATTTATATTTTATCATGTAAACTTGAACCATCAATGCCTTGGACTTAATTCAGTGTCTCTGTCTTTCTTGTGTACTAATATGGTCATGAAACTGAAATGATAGAATTTACAGCCATGTATACATTTTGGATTGGCTTTGGAGATTTGTTTTTGTTTATTAGGAAATAAGCCCAGTAATAATTGTTAGTTTATTTCATGCAGCTTATTTCCTTCGCTGTTTTTGTTAGCCCAGTTCACTATGTGTACTAGTGTATTACTTCCCTGTAATCCAGTTAGGTTGTGCAAAGGCCCATGCCCAAATTAGTCAAGTCAGAATTGTTAGTTTTAGGCTAAGTCTGTTGCGCCAGCTCAGCAACAGATTCAGTTATTGTTGTAACAAATTATAAAACTTCCTCTGGAAGTTACTCTCCTTTATAAATAGAGGATTTGTATTCAGTTTCAATTAGATAAACGTTAAATGAATATTCAGAAACAATTTTTCCCTCCAACTCTCTCTCTCTTTCCCTCCTTTTTCGGTTTTATGGACTCTCAGAATTCGTTGATGGTATAAGGGCTTTTCTAAGAGCTCTGGTACACTCATTCTTCATCTATGTCTTCACGTTCCAAATCTAGATCTTCCGACATAACTTCAGGCAAAAGTTCGCTGGAATCATTACCCTCTCCGCCTCCAAAACACAGAAAAAGAAGAAGTTCCTTGATTACCTTTTCTCAGCCGATTTTAGCAAAGCTAGATGACAAGAATTCGCTAGTGTGGAAGTATCAAGTAGAGTCAGCAATAAAAGGCCACAAACTTCACAGGTTTGTGGTAAATCCATATATTCCTCTTAAATTTCTTTCTCCAAGTGATGAAGAAGGAGGCAGAATAAACAAAGAATTCAGGAAGTGGGAGCAACAAGACCAGTTGCTAGTTTCGTGGCTTATATCTTCTCTGTCAGATTCATTCACAACTCATGTGGTAGGATGTGTCCGCTCTTGGTAAATTTGGGACAAAATACATGCTTATTTTGACAAAGTAACAAGAGCAAAAATCAGACAACTCAGACAAGAACTCAAGAGTGTGAAGAAAGGTTCAAATTCAGTTGCAAATTACTTGTTGCGGATTAAAACAATAGTAGATGCTCTCGCATCCATTGGATCTTCTGTTACTAGTCAGGAATATTTGGATTTATTGCTGGAAGGATTGTCTGAAGATTTTGAATCTTTTGTAACAAATTTGGTTAGTAAGCTTGAACCATATAGTGTTGATGATGTTGAGTCTATGATTCTTACACATGAAGCAAGGCTTGAACAGCTGAAGAAGAGTGTGTCAGACTCTTTTTCTGCAAACATCGCTCATAAACATCCTCCTGGTCATGGTCCTGATCAAGTTCCTCAATCACATTCTACTCAATCTTCGGACGACAACCCTGTGCAGTCAACAAATCCAATGTATTATCCCCGGTTCGATTCTTAGCAAAAGAATTTTCATCCTCCCTCCAGAGGCAGAGGAAGAGGAGGCAGATTTCGAGGAAGATGAGGTAGGTCAAATTACAAATCCTATCTTTACTGTGTTATATGCAATAGATCTGGACATGATGCACAATTCTGTTATTACCGTTTTAGTTATAATAGTCCAAGAAATTCTACTGCATATTATTCTGGTGCAAATAATCCTAGTAATGTTGGTTATTTCAATTGTCCTTCTAGTAATTATCATCATCATACTTCTGGTCCACATGCTGGTGGACATAACCAATCTTTTCTTAACTTTACTGGTGGACAGAACCAATCTTTTCTTAACTATACTCTTGGTGGAGTTAACCATGTTGTTGGTTCATAATACGTACCTCAGCCTGTATACCAAAATAATACTGAATTAGCTATTAGAAAGGACACAATTTCACTCTCATCCTTAAGTTTGCTACGGAACACTAGCAGATCCTTGCTCTAACAATTGTTGCACTCATGCTGGTCAAGGTTCTCAACCTCAACAGACTGCAAATCCAGATTGGTTTCTTGATTCAGGAGCATCTCATCACATCACTCCTCATTAACAGCTAGTGGATAACACAATTGATCTTGATGGCATGCACTTAATCTATATGGGTAATGGACAAGCTATTCCTATTAAATCTATTGGCACAACTCACTTCACTTTACCCTTACAGCCACACATTAAATTAGTCTGCAGAACCTTCTTCATGTTCCACACATCACACGAAATTAATGAGAGTTAGTCAATTTGCAAAAGACAATTCAGTCTATTTTAAGTTTCATCCAATTCACTGCTTTTAAAATCATAGGGGACTAATGAAGTGCTTCTTCAAGGCAACATTGGCACTGATGGCCTATACAAGTTCTCCAATATGCACTTTATGGTTGTAGCCTCTAGAAGTTCACCATATGCTCTTAATTCAGCAAATAATTTAGTAGGATGTAGTTCAATTAATAACAGTACATGACATCCTGTTTCCTCATACTCTTTGTCGCATTTAAGACTTGGTCATGCCCACTCCTCTGTAGTTAAAAAGGTTTGAGAGTCCTGTAACATTTCCTTTGTAAATAAAAGTCTTAAAGACTTTTGTACTGCATGATGTCTTAGCAAGGTTCATAAACTACCAACAAGTTCATCAATTTCAGTTTATCATGCACCTCTTGATTTGATATACACTGATTTGTGGGGTCCAACACCTATGAATTCTCATGGTGGTTTTCGTTACTATATCACCTTTGTTGATGCACACACAAGATACACATGGATTTATCTTCTGCATACTAAATCTGAAGCATTGACTACATTCCTACAATTTAAGAATTTGGTTGAACTTCAATTTAATCTCAAGATCAAAGTTGTTCAGTCAGACTGGGGTGGAGAATTTCGTCCCTTAACCAAATCTCTACAAGATTTTGGTATTATTCATAGACTAATTTGTCCACACACTCATCATCAAAATGGCACTGTTGAAAGAAAGCATTGTCACATTGTTGATCTAGGATTAACCTTACTTGCTCATGCACATATGTCTTTGACATATTGGGATCATACCTTTCTCACTGTTGTGTACTTAATTAATTGCTTACCTTCAGCTTCTCTAAATTTTAAGGTCTCTTACACCAAACTTCACAAGGTTAAACCAGACTACAAGTTTCTTAAAGTTTTCGGCTGTGCGTGTTTTCCCTCTTTAAGGTCTTACAATCAACACAAGTTTTAGTTTCAATCCACTGAGTGCACATTTCTAGGTTATTCACCAATGTATAAAGGCTACAAATGTCTTTTTCCTGAAGGCAAAATTTATGTTTCTAAAGATGTGTTATTCAATGAGTGTAGGTTCCCCTTCTCATCTACTGAAGTTGCATCTTCTATGCCTTCTTCTTCCGCTGAAAATTCACCTCCATTAGCATCTCTTCAAATCCCACTATGTTCAGTCAAAACCACCCTTACTTCCACTTCTTCAACTTCAAGGTTGGCATCTTTTCCAACATCTCATTCATTAGGATCCTCATCTGCTACTGTATCACCTTCATCTTCTTTACAAGCTACACAACCAGCACCATCCTCCCCTTCTCAAAACAGTCACTGTTCAAGAACCTATTGTTGCTCAAACCCATCCTCCTTCAGTTCATCCTATGCAAACATGATCCAAATCTGGAATTTTTAAACCAAGGATTCAACCAACTCTTCTTCTCACTCATATGGAACCAAAGTCAACTAAGCAAGCTCTTGCTCATCCTCAATGGCTAGCCATCATGCAAGCTGAATATGATGCTCTTCTTGCTAATAATACTTGGTCTCTTATTCCCTTACCTCCTAATCGTTCACCTATTGGTTGTGTTAGTATATGCACTAGAGACCTATATGTTTTTGAACATCCATCACTTGTATCATATTATTATTTTATAAAGGCATTTTATTTTATTAATTCTTTTAGAATATAATTATTGTCCTTAAAATAGTAAGCTTAAACTTCATAAGAAATGAAGTAGATGACTTGATCGTGAGATCTTATGAAGAACTATTCTTAAATAGTCCCTAGTCATGTATCATCTTAGGACAAAGATGCATTTAGACTAGTATGTAAGTTCATTGATGATCACATCTCACAGATCATGGATATGAGATATCATGTGCTCACATAGGTACACATTAAGAGTAATGGTGTACTGGACAGACCCACATTAAGAACGTTGCATGGGTTGTTACATAAGTGTCATGAACGTTTCTTAAATTGATAGATGTTATATGAAGTCCTTCGACCTGAAATCACTAAGATTCCTACATAAGGAATTATATGTTTTAATTATCATCAAACGTTACCTGTAACAGGGTAATCATAAAGTTGGTTTTTGGACATGTAATAAATTATGTGGTGGAATGTGAGTGCCCTAGATGGGATTTGTCCCTCCTGTGTAACATGAGTTATATCTGTAGGCCTCTTGATAAAGTGAGACTGTAAAATGCATGGTCATGCTCAGGAGGATAAATATGAGATATTTATTTTCTGTACAGTCTACTTGGGAATCAAGAAAATATAAATTGAACTATACAAGGTTGACACAATCCATGCCCTTGTGTTCAATTAGATATTTGGACAAAGGGACAAATAATATAAATTATTATCATAAAATAGGATTTATCAAAGTTATTGATAATCTCAATATTTGGATAGTAATGTGTTGCTAGATACCGCTCACTATTTATGATATTAAATATAAAAGTGGTTTTATTTTAATATCATAACCAAATATTAAAATCCTATTGGGTCACACGCATACAACAAGTCACTAGGAAAAAGGATAATAATTCTAATTTAATTTAATTAGAATTATAACATAATGGGTGAGGCCCATAAGTGTGAGAGTTAAGTGAGTGAAGGGGTAAAACCCTAGCCACTACTTTATAAATATAGCATAAGATGCACTACCCCAGACGCACATGAGCAATCGCTTTTTACTCTCTAAGGCTACTAGCAGAGTTGAGGAGAGCTTCCTAGTACGGTTGTTGGCGTGGATACCAATAGAGACGCGGCTACTCTTGCCTCGTTTGTAATCCTAATAAGGTACGACCTTTCGTTTCAATACCTTTTATGCCTTGATTCGTGTTTTCGCAAAACGATTATAACAAGGGAGGGAATCCATTTATTTCCGCTGCACCCTGACCACATGCTTGATTCCCTTCAGGTTGTAAGTGGGTTTTCCGAGTCAAAGAAAATCCATATGGCACTGTAAGTCACTACAAAGCTAGGCTGGTTGCAAAAGACTTTCACCAACAACCTGGGTTTGATTATACAAAAACCTTTTCTCCTATTGTGAAGCCAGTTACAGTTCAGATTCTTCTCACTTTTACTCTTACTCATGGCTAGACTTTACAGCAGTTGGATGTTAACAATGCATTCCTCAATGGTATTTTAGATGAAGATGTCTACATGACTCAACCACAAGGATTTGAAGTTTCAGATTCTACACTAGTTTGTAAACATGACAAGGCTTTATATGGCCTCAAGCAAGCACCTCGTGCTTGGTTTGAAAACTGTCCTCAAATCTTCTTGCTCTTGGTTTTGTTGCAAGCAAATGTGATCCCTATTTGTTTATTAAGTCCACTTCTTCTCATCAAACCTATGTTCTAGTCTATGTGGATGATATCATAGTGACATGTTCTTCTACAACTGTTGTTCAAGGACTTATCCAACGTTTGAATGCTGCCTTTGCTCTCAACCTACTAGGAAACTTGGATTATTTTATGGGTATTAAAGTTGTATCCTTACCTAATGGTTATATAGTTCTCTCCCAAGCCAAATATGTTCGTGATCTTCTCAATAAAACAAATATGGAATCTGCCAAGGGAATGCCTACTCCTATGTCCAGCTCCTTAAGACTGTCTAAGCATGGAAGTGATTACTTTAAAGATCCTTCTCTCTATCGTTCCATAGTTAGAGCTTTACAATATGCCACAATCACTAAACCAGATCTCAGTTTTTCAGTCAACAAAGTCTGCCAGTTCATGTTAAGTCCCCTTGTCTCACATTGGAAGACTGTCAAAAGGATTCTCTGGTACCTCAAGCCCACTGTCACTTATGGTCTGGTTCTCCAACCAACACATTCCCCCTCTCCTTTTCATCTCACAGCTTTGTGTGATGTTGACTGGGCTGCTGACCCTGATGACAGGTGTTCTACTTCGGGTTCTTGTGTATATCTTGGTCCAAATTTAGTCTCTTGGTGGTCCAAAAGCAACCTCTTGTAGCAAGGTCTAGTACAGAAGCTGAATACCGCAATCTTTCCAATACTACTACTGCAAAAGTTTTATGAATATAAACTCTCCTCACTGAGTTAAAAGGCTCTTTCACCACTCCTATTATCTATTGTGACAACCTCAGCATAGTTAATCCATCTCATAATCATGTTCTTCACAGCAGGACAAAACATATGGAATTGGATATGTTCTTTGTGCACGAAAAGTCTTGGCGAAACATCTTGATGTCTCTCATATCCCAGCAGAGGACCAGATTGTTGACACATTGACCAAGCCCTTGCCCGAGATCAAGTTTCTATCCTTTAGAAACAAACTTAGGGTCCTTGACAAGTTCTCAAATACCCCCGAGTTTGAGGGGGGAGTATTAGGAAATAAGCCTAGTAATAATTGTTAGCTTATTTCATGTGTTATGCTATATATCCCAGCTCATTTCCTGCGCTGTTTTTGTTAGCTCAGTTCACTATTTGTACCAGTGTATTTACTTCCATGTAATCTAGTTAGGTTGTGCAAAGGCCCAGGCCCAAATTAGTCAAGTCAGAATTGTTAGTTTTAGGCTAAGTTTGTTGTGCCAGCTTAACAATGGATTCAATTATTGTTGTGACATATTACAAAACTTCCTCTGGAAGTTACTCTCCTATATAAATAGATGAATTGTATTCAGTTTCAATTAGATAAAAGTTAATAGAATATTCAGAAACAACTTTTCCTTCCAATTCTCTCTCTCTTTTTCCTTCCTTTTTCGGTTTTATGGACTCTCAGAATTCTTTGATTGTTTAAGTTGTTGACATCTCATGCTTCATCCATCTCTTTTTCTTATTTAACACATAAAAGCAAAATTTAAATTTTGTGTCATCTGCATTAGTTGCTTGTTCTGTGGATATAATTTCATGTACATATTAGACAAGTTTGTTTTTCTTTTTCTCCCCCTCCTATGTAGTTAGTATAGTGGAGAAGTTAAAAAATGCTTAAACTAAACAAGAAAAATGAACGAGGATATGCATTAAGTAATTTTTTGGAGTATCCGAGTTAATTATAATTTGTTTCATTCCTTGTCTGAGTAAACTACAAGCAAATATGCAATCACAAAGAACACAACCAAGTTAGTGACATCTTAATATCTGGACAAAGGAATTCAAAATTTATAGATAATCTTTAAAATTACCCAATATTAGTTGATGTATCCATTTTATCACTAGTCAAAATGTAACGTCCTAATTCCGGAAACTAAGGAATAATGTCCGTTGGAAGCACATTCCCAAATTTACAGAATTATTTTTACCGAAATTGCCGATATCATTAACATACAACTCTAAAAATGCTTAGGTAACCAACGTTTACTTAAGTAGAACTCCCAACTATACAGGTATACAATAATTTTTCCATTAGTTGGCTACAACAAGCTAAGGCTATTACTCCAAATACATATCATTATTTATATACAATTAGACCTAATTGCTTTAATTCAAATAACTCCTAGGGAAATATCCATCTTGGGCACCAAGTCCTTCCTTAAAGGCCTGGGGCGAGTCTCCTGCACAACTGAATAAATCCGCAAACATATGGTGAGACTAATGTCTCGGTGAGCATAACCGATGCATGCAGGTGTAGGGAAATCAAGCAAATGCAATGCAACATCAACTTACATAATCATTTAGGAATTAAATATGTACATAAATAACTAAATAACTTGAAAACATAAATAAACATGAATTGTTGGACCTGAGCTCAGACTACAAGAAACGTCTTCCTTGGGGACATATAGTACCGACATTACCTAAATCGATTATTAACAAACATACACATGAAGATTTCCTTTCATTTTCTTATACATGATGGTCCTAGACTCGTGTTGGCCGAAGCCGAAGGTATTTTCTCTTAGACATGATGGTTCAAGACCCGTGGTGGCCGAAGCCGAACATGAATGTTTATTCCTTTTAAACTTAAAGTCATGAAACATGATTGTTCTACTTGAGTTATACCATGATAATAACACTACACTTGTCAGGCATGAAGAGCAACACATTATGAAATCCCACAACCCTTCTCAATTCCCATGAATTTCAAAACCTAGGTCTAAACATAGAATTTTCAACATTTATTCTAATTACTTACTTAAATCCTAGGTCAAACATCAATCATCATCAAATAACTAAGACATAAGCAAGGATAGAAATGGGATTAGAGAAGAGGGATCATTTAGGGCTTTTGCAATTGCAACCAAAATGAGGGTGGGCGTGTGGGTTACACTCACCTTAAACAAGCTTCAAGAGAAGCAAAGAGATTGTTGGGGTGTGGTGGTGAGCTCCTTTCTTCTTTTAATCCTCGAATCCCAAGCTTGAGCACTCCCTCTCTCTACTTTCTCTGAGATGAGGGAAAATGTGGGTTATAGGAAAAGAAACTCTAACTTTACATTTTAAAAAACTTATCCCGTGCATTTTCACTCAAGCGAGAATCTCTCTCTTGAGAGAAAATGACACGGAGGATCTCCAGAGCATTATCGCTCTGGCAAGAATACGCTTTTCGCTATTCTTGCTAGAGCGAGCCCCTCCTCGCTTAAGTGAAAATCGTCCAGAGACTCCCCATTCTTTTTGCCTTTTTCTCGCTTGAGTGAGAATGCCCTCGCTCAAGCGAAAATATCAGCAAAGAATTCCCCATTTTAACTGATATTTTCACTCAAGCGAAAATGCTCTCGCTTGAGCAAAAATCTCACATAATGGAAGCTACAAATTTCCATTTCTACTCGCTTAAGTGAGCTAATTCTCGCTTGAGCGAAGAAGTGACAGAGTTATGACCTTTCTAACTTTTTTAAACCTTCTACGACCTAATCCCTTTCATAAGAACTTCTTTTTATCTTAATTTCACTTTTACAAGCTCTATCTCTCGCATCCTAGCTTGATTCTTCTATGTTCATCTATGGCCCGAGGTTGAGACCAAAATACTTGATTCCTATCTATAAAACTCACTCTCAACTCTAGACTTTTATTAAATTCCTGAGATTTTATATTAATCTAATCCTTAAGTTATAACTTCATTAAAATTCCTAAAATCCTAGTTTTTGGGATGTTACACAAAACCCATAACTTAATCCCAGCCTGTTCTAGCTTGTCAATGCATTCAGGAACCTATAATGTAAAACACAAACACTTATTCATAAGAAAACAATGTATAGAAATATTGTCACAAGTTCTTAGAAAAACATTTTCAAATATCTTATCACATAATTATAATAGGTAATTACTTAGGTAATATGAACACTCTGGCATAACAAGAAGAATTAAATCAATATTTATAGCATATCTCATCTTGTAGTTTGTCTTCAACTGCAGTAGTACCAAGAAGAATTAAATCCTTCTTAATATTTTGTAATATTTCCTCTACAATCTGCTCCTGATTTGCACTCACTAAGTTCTTGACATATGTTAACTCCTTATTAAATTGATTGTACATTTCCTCTTGGAGTTCACGATATGCAATGCCACGTGAAAAAAAAACAAGTAAAAAAAGTGGGTGCTTGTATTATCCTCAGTTAGTTGTACATAACTTCATTTCATATACCATCTGTGCAGGATTTAGAGTCAGAATATTAATCCCCCTCTCTACATATACCATTAATTTGTACTCAAACATCAATTTAGTCATAATCTCAAAGATGTTTTTCGTGGATTTTAAAGCCTTGCATTTTCCATAAGTCTTATATTGTGATATTAGGTAACTTTCAAGTTGTAGAACTATTTTTTAAATTAAAAAGTAATTTAAAAACATTTTTAGAGTTACAAGTTCATCGATGAAGCAAAACTTGAAAGGTGCAGAACATCTCCCAGTTCATATACTAAATGCATCAAAACTTGGTGATCTAGTTCAATATCAACGGATGCATTCATTTGAAAGATGTGTAAATTATGTTTGTTTCATTATTTTCCATCTAATCTCAATGTTGAATGATGGGTTATTCTAAACTATTTGTGCATATTGATGGGAGACTCAAAGCGGGCTGTGAAAAATAAGGCTAGAGTAGACGGTTCAATATGTGTCTTCTATTTACACTGTGAGACAACATATTTTTGCTCTCACTATTTCAAGAGTTTCAACTTATTGTCAAATAAAAGTCTTAGGAATGATCCTCGGTCAGGACACAAGGTCATAGTTCCCATGCTCTCAATCTTGAACAAATATGGTCATCATAGTGGAAAGAGTCGAACACACTGACTGGTGATGAATGGAAGTCTGCTCATGTACATGTTCTCATCAATTGTAATGAGGCTAAATCAAATCTTGAGTAAGTAAACTTTAAAAATATGTCGTGTTTGACTTCTTATAATCTTATAAACACTAATTAAGTTTATATATCAATTATGTCCCCTATTTTAGCGTAGTCTTGCAATACTACTCCAACAATGATAAAAAAGCTTCTAGTCATATACAATGTCTAACATTATTTATATTTTAAATAGGTTCATGAAGAGAGTAATGGGGTGACAGACACAAACTTGAAGTCATTGTTATGGGTCCCGAATCAAATGCAACATCATGGAACATGTACTTTGTTAATGGCTACAAGTTTCACACCAAGGCATGGAGTGACGGTAAAAAAAACTATAAATATTGGGGGTACATGTAAAAGGTCTTATTGAAGGAGATGAAGATGATTTTTATGGCATCATTCAACATATATACGAATTGGATTATCATGGTTTGAGTAATAAGATTATTGTCTTTTATTGTGAATGGTTTGATCCATCAAGGAATATAGAGGCACAAAAATCCATCCAATGTATAAAATTGTAGACATCAAGATGAATACATAATATGATTGCTATGATCCATTCATTCCTGCACAAAAAATAAGACAAGTATATTATGTTCCTTATCCAGAAATGTGTAAAGACATGTGTGGTTGGTCTGTGGCCATCACAACTGATGGAAAATTGGCAAGCGCACCAATATCGTCAAGTATTCGAAGTAAATGAGGGTATCGTATCCACAAGGATTGAGGCTCAAGTACCAAATTACAGGGAACTTATCTAGTTGAATATGAGAAATTCAATTGTGTTCAATGATCTAAAACTAAAACAGTAAACTAAATCTTACAACTAAACCGGAAACATTGAATTTGTTTTGATCAATTTGATAAAAGTACAGTAAAATTGGAATACGAATTTTATAAAATTGGTTAGGGTTGATTTCACTCAATCTTCCTTTCATGCAAGTATACACTTCACTCAATTCAATTGTTAAAAATGATTCAATGATCCAATTCACAAACCTAGTTAAAATCCAATTCCTTGGTAGATTAACCCTATGTCTTCAACTAAATACCCTAATTCCTTAGGTGAACCTAATTGTGACATGCATTATCATCAAGAATTGCTAAAGATCACATAAAAACTGAATCCTATTCCTAAGCAATCAGAAATTTATGTTGCTTACTTCAGATCTAAATTTTCCTCAAATTTTCCAATTGTGAGGGAGCTTTCAATTCATACAATTGATTGGGCAATTCAATTGAAGCTTTAAGTGCAGAAGAAAGCAATTGAAATGCAAACGAAAATTGAATTGAATGAGTGAAAATCTTACACAAAATTCAGATCAAGTTCCATCAACTCATAACCTAAGAGAATCTAGCAATTCATTACAAAAGAGAAGAGGAAAGAGGAGAAAGATGCAAACTCAAGAATGAGATCCATGGAGAATAGCCCTAGATTCCACCTTTGAGTTGAATTCTCAGAGAGGGAGATGAGAGAAAACGAGAGAGAAAATGAGAGGAAAAAAAAGAGAATCTGAAAAATTCGGTAACTAACTGCACTAATTCCTAACTGAAACTATTTATAATGTTTCTGCAGAAATCGTGTCCCCACACAAGCCCTGCCATGTTCCCACACGAACATGGCAGAGAGTTCCTTTTAGCTCCAGTAGCTTCTGCCCAGTTCATGTCCTCACACAGTTTCAGCTTGTTCCCACACAATTCTGACAGAGAGTAATTCTCTTAATTTGCACCTCATATGTCCAATGTTTCACTGTTAGCTTCTTCCAAAGATTTCAAAAAATGTTTTTCTTCAAACTCTTTTTTTTTTCTTTTTCAAACAATACCTATAAAAAAAACACCAAATCAATGAAAAATTAGAACAAAAAATACTATTATTTACTACAATCACCTAAAACACAAACAAATTCAATTATGTATAATTTTAACTACAATTTTGCAAAATTATCAAACTAAACAACTAAAAACTACCTAAAATTACTCTATAAATCTACTATTAAAGTGGATTTATCAACAACTAAACCAAGGGGCCATGTGGAGGTTGACGACACAGAAGATGAAGTGCCTTATCAAGGTAATGGAACCTCACATGTTCTTCCAATTACGAAAGATGAACAAGTAACTAGCTTACTTGATGACACAATAGATCGTTATGAATAGATAGTTGAACTTGTTAATGGACCAATGATTCAAGATAATGAATAAGAAGATGATGAAGGGGGATCGATTGAGAATAATGATGATTATGATCATGACGAGGAGGAGGAGGACAAAAAGGATGGGAATGATGATGATGAAAAGGATAAGGATTAGGGTTGTATGTAGAATTTTAATATTAACAAAAAATTATAACTTAATAGATTACTAATATAATTGTGGGTTACATATGTTTTTAGTCTTTATATGATCAATTTTTGTCAAAGCCCCCAATTTTAAAACCTTTACTTTTCATCCTTCAAATTCTGAAATAACTAACCATCGGTCCTTGACGTTAGTTCATTCAATTCAATGCTTGTTTGGTTCCCAGTTGGGAACCATCAATATAAATTATGTGGAATTAATTTCAAATCACTTCTGCCCAACGTGCTTTATAAATCATGCATCATTCATTTCGAGCTATTAATTCTATAAATCTATCAAAATCAATTATACCCAATTGTAAACAAAACAGACCCTTAGTGTCTTACGTGTTTAATGAGGTTACAAGTCACCAGTCTTTGTTATGAGCCTTTTTGTACATTAAGAAATTGAAGAAGCAAAGAGAAATAGAAAGAAGATTAAACAATTTATATGTACCTGAATATCTCATCGCCTCCTTTAAGAAATACTTTTCAATTAATAAGCAGTAACAAAAAGCATCCAATAATTCTATGCAAAAAGACAAACCTCGAGAAATGGAAATTCAACAAAATAGCAATTCTTAAGACGAGTTTCACTTTTCCACAATTCACAGTAGTACGTACCATGTATAGATTTAATCATCTATTATTTCAGGGGCCAATTAATCACCCTTTTCATGGCGTTTGGTGCCATAAAAAAGGATCAAGCAATGATCATAGCTTAGAGTGAAGGAATATATTTTATTATAAAGGGAGAGTAGTGTATAATAGTTTGTGATAGAAAAGAAATAGTTCCAATAATCACTCTTATATAGCGTTTGGTAGATGAATAAAATAAATTAAAACAAAAAGAATAGAATGTATCGTGACAATAATATCATCTATTTTGTTTTTATTAACTTCAAAGTAAAACAAGACTATATGTGTTTAACTGCATGTGTGTGTGTGTTTATTTATATATCCTTACCATAAAGTATTTGATTGATTATTGATAAATTAAGCAACAAGTGTCAAGTAGTGGTGGGGGGTGTTGACGACAAAAGTGTTGGTGGATGGTGTCAACGGTGGTGGCAATAGTGAGGGGTGTTGGTGGAGGTGGTAATAGTGAGGGTGTTGGTGGTGAAAAATGTCTAGCAGTAATGAGTAATGTAAGGTAATGGGACGATGACAGTATATGGTGGTAAACATGGATGATGATGGAATGTGTTTGACAATAATTGATGCAATTGAGAATGCCAGACATTTGTGGTGTGGGGGTGTCAGGTAATAGTGACGGTGATGAGTGGTGTTGGGTTGGGGTGATGGTGGTGAAGGGTGATGAGCTACAAAAGTGGCAATAAAGGGTTTTAGGTGGTGACAATTGTGATGATGATTGAGGGTGTTGGACAATAATGGTGGTGGTGGAATGAGTCATGCAATAGTTAAGGGTGTCGGTTGGTGATGAAGGTTGTCAAGTGATGACCATGGCGGTCAAAGGTGTGGTCGACAATGATGGTTAAGAGTACAAAATGGTGGTGACTATAGTGGCGTTGCTGAGCGACAATGGTGGTTGTATAAGATGTTGGGTGGTAATAGCTATGATTTGGGGAATTACAATTTCGGGAGAGAGTAGGGATGTTCATTGGTTCGGATCGATTCGATGAGCCCGACGAACCAAACCGAACCATTCAAATTGGTTCGGATTTTTTCTCATTCGGGTCCGAACCGAACCGAACCAATTAGAACCGAGGACTATTGGTTCGGGTACCGGGTTGGGAAATCCAAACCCGTTACCCGAACCAAACCAAACCTATATATATATATTAAAAACGCGTTTTTTTTACGGTTAGTGTTTATGATTTTTATGATATCAGGATATTTGAGGACTAATTTTCCTATGATCTTTAATTGATAATTTGGTCAATGTGTTATGCACTTATGCTGGTTTGTAATTTTCATGTTTGAATGTTATTAGTAATTTGGTTATGTTACCACTGATACTTGGTTGAAAATTGAATGGTTGGTGCAAATTTGAAGCAACAAAACAGTTTTGTGCCTTTTTTATATCAGGTTATATGTATTATTTTAGGCAAAATTATGCATTTTTTCTTTTTTCCCGAACTGGTAAAAAAATGGCATTTTCTGAGTTTCTGATCCGATTGAACCGAACCGAACCAACCCGTATTTAATTGGTTCGATTTGGTTCAGGTCAATGCAGAAAAAATAACGAAATTTGAACCGAACCGAACTGAATCGAACACTTTTGTTTGGTTCGGATTCGTGTTTCCTCTGAAGCCGAACCAAACCGACCCGTGAACACCCCTAGGAGAGAGATTAAGAGAAGAAGTGGTAGTATTGTCAATATAAAATTAAGGAAAAAAGTATAAAACGACCAATAACTTTTACCCTTTTGCAAAGAAACACCATCAACTTTTATTTTATCTTAATTAGTCTTTAAACTCTTATCATTATTGCAATAGATCATTTCATTAACATAAAGTTAAGTAATTAACGAAACCAATCTTAATCCTTCGAGATTTTGTGTTTTAAATATTAAAAACACATAAAATAAGAAGTAAGGAGTAAAAGTTACATTATTTATTATTGAATTCTATCAAGTTTTAAGTATGCTTGAATTTCTAAAATTAAAACACGATGATGTGTTCTTTTAGATTATGGATTTTTTAGTTTTTTAAGCTTCATTTTACATGATTTTAATATGTTGAACAAAATTGAGTGTACCATTTTTTAAATAATTTATTTTGTTAAGTTCCACTTTTAAAGTACGTCAAACATAAAATGGAATATACATGTCTCGTTTTGTCCCACTCTGACATGTCTATCAAACACTACCTTAACATCAATCAGCTTAAGTGGTCCAATTCATTGATTGATTAATAAAATTAATATTTTACCTATGGAATGTATGAAATGAAATGTATATGTATATTTTTAAATTTCAACTATATAATTTATTTTTCAAATATATATTTATATTTAATGATAAATAAGTATATTAAAATATGAAGTATATGTTAGAATTAAAATAAAATTATTTACATTTAATATGTAAATATTAAGAGATAATTAGTTTAATTTATGGAATTAATTTGAACACACACATACATGCATACATAACTCTCAGTTTGTGGAATTAAATGATGATTGTTTTGAATTTAAATAATTAATACATAATATTTAATTATTTCAATCATATTATTTAATCAATACATTTGATTTTAATTAATATAACTCTTAGTGTAAAAAAGTTTGGAGCTGAGCGGAATTTTCCATAGTACCACTACATCTAATACCTGTTTAATTTACTATTAGGTAGAATTGATTTTAGATTCAATGGTTGAGAATGAATTGTGTATGAATTATGATACACATTTAATAGAAAAGTCAATTCTTTATAAGGTTTGATTTTTTCCATACTCCTAATTTTTACACTCCCCTCCACATTTCATTTTTCTTTAAATTAATACCTCAAATTGCTCCGTGAAAGATTAGAGGTTGGTCAAGTTAGTACTTGAGAGAAAGAAATTAACAAAATCGTCCCTGAAAGATACTCATGTTGTCAAGTCAGTCATTTCGTTACTTATAGTCAGTTAAACTTAGCGAAAGTGTCTGCGTGGCATGTTATTTGTCACGATAGATCCTATTAATTCTGTCTAATGTGACTTAAAAGTCTTTTATGGAATGGAATGAATGTTTGTATAAAAATTTGAAATCTTATTTTCTCCCAAATGTTTGGGCTACGAAACCCTCACTCCAGCTTGGAGAATTTCCTTCTCTACAAATATGATGGGTTGGAGACTTGAACAACCTCACATATAACAAAAAAAAAAAAAACCAATCCCGGCCTCCTGGTATGGCTCTACAACTTCCAAGGATTCTACATGCGCAAGCAAGGGTTTCCTTTGTGTTATTGCAAAAGCAAATCGATTGTGGAATTTGGACATTCATAAACCGCTCCATAACATCCTAGTCCCTTCATTGTTTAATGAAGTTCTTCCACAAATGCATTATGTAAAACCTTTGAGACACCCCGAGCACAACCCACTACAATTCTTGAATTAGACCCAATCTATAGAAATTAGAAAATATTTAACGATCGAATTGGTCCTTGAAAGATCTTAATAATTTTCAAGTTAGGCCTTACAAGATTATTATAATGGTCAGATAGGTCCTTGAAAAATTACTAATGAATTCAAATAAATCCTTAAATATAAACAATACCTTCTGCATGTTAGACATGAAGTTCCAGTTATATTGTTTGCAGCAACATTTTGTCCCTTCTTGCTTATTGTCTCCTCAATGCCTTTATTGTCACTTTTAGCATTTTCAGTGTTGCATGGTGGTGGTTTGTAAGAACTATCTCTTGCACTTTCGTAGTCATCACTGTCATCATCAAATTCTAAAAAAAGTGAAGGCATTAGTTCCTCCATTCCCGATACATCTTCCTTTTCGATTAGTTTGTTCCTCATCACATGCTCTAATTTATGGTGAAAATGGTGGGTTAGGTTCTGCAGAAGGGGGTGAATTTGGTTGTCGCTCCATAATGAGTCCGATTCTATGATTATGGGTGGGTCTTCTCTACAAATTTTGGGTGAGATACAATGCGACGAGTGAAAAATGCATTATGGTTGGGTCTTTCTCTTCGCTACCCCAACCACTCATAGTCTCACACGTTTGGAGTTGGTTTCAGAATTGCAAAGAGGTAGGTTTTAGGCGTCCAACTTGTGGTTGCTTCTTTTGTAACGGGCAAGGAGAAAGGGAGGGAACTTTTACAGGGAAAGAATAATATTTGACACGTAATCACACACACTGACACTTAACAGGATCCACCATGGGAAATAACTTGCCATGTAGGCACTTTTGTTAAATTTAACTAATTTCAAGCAATAAAAGGACTAACTTGACTGACCAAAGTATTTTTAAGGGACGATTTTGTTAATTTTTTCTTTCCTGGACTAACTTAATCGAATCCTAAGCATTCAGGGACCAATTTATCATTTTTTCTTTATATTTCTCTTCCTCTCCTATCACATTAATTATCACTACTCTCACTTACTATCTCTTTATTTTATTTTTTCCTTCCATCTCTTTTCCTATACTTCCTTCACACATCCCAAAAAAATTGAAAAAAATTGGGTGCGTATCAATCTTTATTTTATGTTCGAGTGGAAAGACAGACACTACCATGCATGTCTATCCATATTTTATACTGTGTATAAAAAATTATTAAAAAAATAAAAATAATATTATAAAACGTGTATTATTCGGATTATGTGTTTATTATTATATTATGTGAATAATTATATTTTAATTTAAGTGATTTTTAAAGTAGTTATTATAAGAGTATTTTTGGAAGGGAAACAGATATCTCATCTATATACAGTAATATACTAGTATAGAGGAACTCAGTTTTCTACTATTAGAATATTTTTTTTGGTTTTCATCGTAAGTACTTCCTATATTCACATGTGAGACTCTTCACCTCTAAAAATATAATTCACCGAGGATCAAACTCATGAAAAGAAAGTTTTTCTCACAATCTCATCGTTTTGGTGTCAAACGGCTATATGTAATGTAATGTAGTAGTACAGTAAAAAAAACTACCTCGTGACTCGTACTTTTATTTTAGGGAAATTCTACTGTACCCTCTGGTGAGAGAGGGTTTTGGTACCTTCTTTGATCATTTAATCAATTTCTCTCAATTTTCTTAAATGGTCTTAGTACTTTTACAGTTATGAGACAATATTTAACTGTTAGAATTTGTATTTTTAATTTTTGAAAAGACGTTTTGACCTCCTATAACCATTATCCTGTATTTTTTATTGTATTCCTCCATTTTTTCACATTTTTCATTTGAAATACATACATGTCTCATTTAAAATCTACTTTATGTCTTCGAAATAATTTACGATGGAGTACACGACTTGTTCCTATGTAGTTTTGATCTTTATGCCTCTATTCAATAAAAAAATAATAAGAAGGTATCAAAACCCTCTCTCGCAGGAGGGTACCAAATTGCGACCCTTTATTTGATTGTTGCAGGAATGCTCGAGTCACGCCGAAAGGCGGCAATAAAATACTCCATCTTGAGTCTGTGATGGAAGGTTGGTGGAAACATGCATGAAAGTCTCCATCTTGCTCTGATTTTGGGGAACCACCAAAATGCCGATATGCCAACTGTTTCATTCACTCAACTCCAACCCAACCCAACCCTTTTCTTTTATTTTATTTTTCCTTTTCTTTTCTTTCATTCATTCACATTCTGTTATTTTACTATATTTTCTCCTCTCCAACTTCCTCACACTCACTCACCCCTTTCATTTTCTTCCACTTTTCACTGTCATCTCTTCTTTCTTTGTATCCATCCTCCACTCTTATCCTTCCCAGAAGACAATATGTAAACTCGCCTTTACTAGGTAATGCCTTCAATCATTTCCACTCCTTTGTTCGTTTTATTTTAGATTTGATTACTTAATTGAATTATATTTTTTTGTTTTGTTTGATTCATACGTCATATTATTCTTAGCGTTGCGTTTTATTCGAATTTTAGGGTTTGATTGGTTTTATTACACTAGAAGCCAAGGAGGTAATTGGATTCGATCTCGTTTTCGCCATGGAGATCCGTGCCGATGCAGAAGCGAGCTCCTTTTCAAGGTTTTCCATATGCTCCTTTCCTTCTTCATTACTTTACTTCGTTTTCACTGAATCGGGATTTTCATTGTTTATATTGAACAATCTTTGATTCGCCAAGATGGTGGATATTTAACATTCAATCGCTAGATGTTGCTGTTAATTATAACGATGTTTTTGTTTTCACGCAGTTTGTTCGCAGCCGTGTCATATGGAATTGCCTCAATGGCCATGGTTTTTATCAACAAGGCTGTTCTTATGCAGTATGCACACTCAATGACTCTCCTCACTTTGCAGGTATTGTTGCTAATAGAAGAAAACAGAGAACCTCAAGCTTTGATTATTCTTCTTCTACTGACTATTATAAGATTTAATGTTTATGTCTTTCTTAGCAACTGGCTACCACCTTGCTTATACACTTTGGTCGAAGCATGGGATACACAAAAGCCAGAGGAGTGGATATGGAAACAGCCAAGAAACTGCTCCCTGTTTCAATTTTCTATAATGCCAATGTGGCTTTTGCTTTGGCAAGTTTGAAAGGAGTCAATATCCCAATGTATATTGCAATAAAGAGGCTTACGCCACTTGCTGTACTTGTTGCTGGGTGTTTCTCAGGAAAAGGGAGACCTACAATTCAGGTACCAGTTTTGATTATTTTCTTATTTAGCTAATTTATTGTTAATGTCAAGTTTTTTTTTTTTTTTTTTAATCTTGTCGTCACCTTAATTATTAAGATAGTTTATGTATGGGAAACAATGAAAGCTCCTGGTTGAACTAGGGTGCACATAGATCAAAGATGGTTGCTAGAAAATGCATTTGTGTTTTTAAAAAGGCAGAAGAACCATTGGGAACAGAATTTATTGATGTTAAAAGGAGGGTATTGCAGTTAAAAAAACTTTGATCTTTTTATGGTAAGATTAATCCCAAACATTATCGGCCGCATCAGGCTGCAATTCTGATAAAAACTATTTTTTTCTTTATTTATTTAGTAGATTTAGAGGAAATTTTGAAGGGTTAGAGAGATTTAAAGATAATAGTAGACTGATTGTAAATGAAAAATGCAATTTAGGAAAGGGAAATAAGAGACGTAGGATTATAAAAATGATTCGTAATATATCATATTTGGTGCAAGAATAAAATAATTTCACACCACAACGGCCGCAATGCACGTTTTGACAGCTGCAATGCCCACAATCACAGCAACCGCATTCGCGACCGCAACCGCAATTTAAAACCATGATCCCAAATGGACTCTAAAAATATAGAAGGAACCTTATGTAACAGCGAACAGTATGAATATGTTATGTTCATTTTATCACACATTGGCATGGAGATCATAATTAAACAAAATATGTGGGTTTTAATGCCAAAATTGTTGCCTTTTGTTTATATGTCATTTGATTACCCTTGGATGCCTACTGCTTACTATGATGATCAGTTTCATTTTATTCTTTCCCTCTCTTGAGCTGAGCAAAAGGCTTATGATGTTAGATGTTCTGTCATTTGCTTTTATTTTTATCAATTTCTGGTAAAACAGACATTACAGAATGTAAAATACAATTGTATTTAATTCTTGGGCTGGAAGTATTGATTTGGCCACCAATATTAATAGAGTTTACACTCAATAAAACATGATGTACCTTTTCTGTCAAATTTCAGGTGACTCTCTCGGTGTTGTTGACTGCTACTGGAGTTCTCATAGCGGCCCTTGGAGATTTTTCCTTTGACCTTACTGGGTACAGCATGGCCTTCATTTCTGTTTTTTTCCAGGTAACATGCTGACACTTCATCATCCCTAATCTTATAATGGAGTAATGGCATTGTAATTGTGCATGCTTTTCTCATGATGTTGCTTACTCACCTATGCAGACCATGTACCTTGTGCTGGTGGAAAAGTCTGGTGCTGAGGATGGTCTTTCATCAGTTGAAATCATGTTCTATAACAGCTTTTTATCTCTTCCATTTTTGATGTTTCTTATCATAGCCACTGGGGAATTCCCAAATTCTTTATCTGTACTATTTGCAAAGGTCAGAATCTCAACCTTTTTTGTGGTGTTGAAATTGATTCACGATTAAGATAATGTTTCAGATGTTTGATGTCTTCTATCTTCCTATCTAAACAATCCAATAAATTCAATGATTTCAAAAGGAGCTGCTGTAAACCTCAGTAATAGCTTGATTTAGTTACTATGAGGTTATCCCCCACAGTAAATGATGCACAGTAATTGTTCATTTACTTGTTGTTGTCTTTGTGAGTTGTTGGACAATTCAAGAAGAATCGCATCAGCACTGGTGTTCCCTTCCTCAGTCTGATAATGTTCATTGAGAAGTTTCATGCTAATTTTCTACTTATTTGTTCACTCTAGAATATTGCTTAGAATCTAGCAGGTTCCTATCTTGCAAAACAATCCCTACATAGGTGGATTTCGAGGTAATTCAAGTGTTGGGATTAGGCATGAAACAAAAATCAAGGAAAAAGAAAAGAGGGATGAGGCTGTGATCACTTGATGTATGGTGGAAAACAAGTTATAGACATCTGGTGGGATCAGCTTTTGATTTTGGCGTGATAAGATGGGCTGTTCAAAGTAATAAAACACCTGTCCATTTATGTTAGATGCTTTATAATTATAAATTAAATTAACAGAATAGTTGACTCAGTTTCTTTAGTTCTTCTAAATTAAACTCCTTTCAGAATGTATTATCTAATGAGAAAAAATAAGGATTATAGAAACTTAGTTGTGATGGTTGACACTGAAGCCATAGCTTGCAACATCTTTTGGAAAGGCTAAAAGTTTGCGTATGTCTGATGTGATATGGCATAGCTGGGTCATATATTATTTAGTGATATATTGATGTGAAAGCTAATATCTAACGTAATTTTTTTTTTTCCTTTGCAGAGTTATTCTTTTTCATTTTTGATGATTCTTATTCTTTCGTTGGTGATGGGCATTGTTCTCAACTTCACCATGTTCTTGTGCACTATTGTTAATTCAGCTCTAACTACAACCATTGTTGGCGTTCTCAAAGGGGTTGGTTCCACGGTAAGCTAGGACTGATCCTGTGTTTGCTGTAGAAGTTTATGTCACAGAACAAAAACTCTAATTAGGAATAGTTGTCTTGGAACTGAATATTATTGATACATATACATTATCCATCCATCCATCTTTTTTTTTTTTTTTTTGTATTTTAATTAACCTAATTTATTTCTACCTTTAACTGCAATAATTAAGTCAGTTTCTTATTGCTTCTTCAGACCCTTGGTTTCTTCATGCTGGGTGGTGTTCAAGTCCATGCTTTAAATGTGACTGGATTGGTTATCAATACAGCTGGTGGTGTGTGGTATTCATATGCTAAATATCAGCAGAAAAGAAGTAAGTCAGTGAAGCAAGTTACAGATGTGGAGGCTCATCGTAAATAGAAGTGGCATTGATGAGTTGCGGTGAAAACTAACTGTTATATACTGTAACTGTTTCTTTACTTAGATTTACCACGATTGTAGACACTAGTTTATGTTTTTTGCTCTCATAATTTTTCAGTAATTACAGGCTCACACGGTCAAGAGCCTCAGAGTCAGAGGTAGTAATACTGACATGTTATTCAGAAGTCAATAAAATAATTGTACTTTTATTGTGCAAATATATAGTAGACTATCAAATTATGCCATTTGTGGATGGTGTCTATTTTTTTTTAATGTCTATTTTCTTAACACAGGAATTGAGAATTGTGAAAAGGGTTGTGGTAAAGTGTATTACCAACAGGAAGGCATAGTTCTGGCCTCGTATCTTTATGTAGATTAGCACCCTTGTACATGTGTGATCACCCTGCCTTGCCCTTACATTTCAATTTTGACAATAATCATAATGTGTTTTGGTTTGTGATGATGTTCAAATGCTTACTGTTACATTTTGTTTGCCCCCTTGACAATTATCTCCTGATGCATTCACGTTTTTTGGGTACATTAGAACTTAGAAATGCAACCCCCCCCCCCCCCCCCCCCCCCCCCCCCCCCAAATAGATGGCCTAGTGGAGGATCAAACATCTGATGTCATAAATATCACCTGGTCTCGATGCATTTACTTTAATTAGTGGTTAAGGATGGTATCATTTTTTGGGACATGTTTGAAAAATGTAATGATAAACAATCATATAATTATGTAGTGTTGTGAATACATAACTTGTTTAGATAAAATTACTTCATCAAGAGAGAAGTTTAGTATTAAGGACCGTGAGATAAAGTTTTACTCTCATAAGTAGTGAATTTTCACTATCAAATGAGAGAAGAAAGAGAATGCTAAAAAATAAGGGAGAGTAGAGTGAATGAATGTCGAGTAAGTGTTTTACTCTATCTTTATGTGAGATCTCAAAATTATAATATACAAAGTTGATTTAAACTTTTGAATTTATTTTACTTTTAAAAAGGTTGAAAACTTTGATGTTATCACTATTAAATATTAATGATTGAAAAAATAAATTCTCGAGATTGTTAGTTAAATGAAAATATAGGTATTGGAAGAGTTTTATTTTCACAAATGAGTTATTTTGATTTAAATTAGTTAGAGTTCAATATAATTTTCTTTTGATATATAGAGTCTTTGGTCAAAAAGTGACTTTACCAATTTGGGTCCAAAAGTCAGCTTATTTCTTATTTTCTTACAAACATTTGTAACGGGAAGAAAATTAGATTAAAGAAAATAAGTATAAGAAAAAAATAAGAGAGACTGTGAAGAGAAAACAAATGATTTTTTTCTTCTACTGGAGAGAGAGAAGTGATTTTTTTTTCTCTATTTGTCTAATTCAATACAAAAGTGAAAAGAAAGAAATGAACAGTTGATAAACTAAGAATAAAATTGATATAGCTTCCACATCAATTTCTCTCTCTTTTTTTTTTCACAACCAAGTGAAAAAAAATAGTATATGATTATATTCTTCTCATATTATCTTCACTCAACTTTTTGCGAATTCATTACTCACCTTTGTTAGTGAAATTTTTTGAATTTAGATCCACCATAGGGATGAGAGACAGAAGGAACAACTTATTCTTTGTTATTTTTTATATACACAACCAATACATATAATAATTCATACAATATATCTTTTTCCATATATTAAACTTATATTATTTATGAAAAAATCTGCTATGAAACATGTTTTGAAGGTCCATATCATACTTCTCCCTAAAATAAACAGATATTTAGGGTTTTTTTTTTTTTTTTTGGTTATAATGGTGCAAAAAGGCAACCGAACTAATTACTGACAATGAAAGACCACCAAACATAGAATTTGGAGTACAAATTCTAAATGTCACACTATAAAGGGAGTGAATTTTCTTCACATAGATATGTCAAATAGCATTTCTGATATCCATAGCTTGGGAATTTCCCAATTGACTAAATTGATTTTTTTTTTTAAAACTTATAAAAAAAAATTGATTTTTTTTAAAAGAATTTAAATAATAGAAATGCTAGTAACACGTTTTTTAATATCTTCTTTTCAATACATTGAGTAAAAATTATATCGGCCTCATCAAACAAAAATCAGATTCCACCAAATAAAAGTGAAACTCATATTATTTAGTGAATCTTACATAAATTCCACCTAATGATAAAAAATGTATTATTAACAATCTTCTTTCAAATCATATCGTTCTTGCTGGGATAGTTTTTGATAGTCTATAAATAACGCCACAGTGTAAATTAGGTAAGGGAAAGTGTCAAGGCTAGAAATACAACACAGTTGACAATTACTTAGTTAAATATCTCTCACTACATATATATAGGAAATTAGGAATTATGAGCAGCTTCTGCACATTACACATGTTGTTGATTGCAATTTGCAAAGACGTGAGAGACACGGATCATATGGCATTGGGCCAAACCCAGTAAGTCCTTGTATCCAATAATCTATTAATAATTAATGGTGAAGTAGGTCATCCTTCCTATCATATTTATTTATTTCACAAAACACAGCTAAGAATGATCAAATGCAATTGTAGGCCATGACCATCACCATGGGCAAAGCATAGGGATGGTGATCAATTAATACATGACATTTATTCAAGAAAAAAAAAAGAATACATGACATTACGTATAATTAAGGTTCAGGTTCTGCTTGTGGCATCTATGCCCTCTACTACCTCGTGTAATGTCTGCGGTTCTCTTGAAAACCAAAGCTGGCTATGTCATATATATGTTCCTCATAATTTTTTTTTTTCATTTATGTTCTAGTAATTTAATAAAATGGATTTTTTCATTCTCCGAATAATCTTTTAGGATAAATTGTAGGCTCACAAAAAAGATAGAAAAACGTGACATTTAATTCAGCTGAAAAACACCTGTTTTTAGAGGTGAGTAGCTAGAAACTTGAATGCCTCTTAATTTCACCAAAATATATATAAACAAAGAAAGAAAAGCAGTAGAATATATAGAACCGTTTCTTTTTCGCAGCAAAAGGAAAAGTCATTACATTTTTTTTTCTTTTAGAAAAATATAAAAAGGAAACCAATCTTAAATTAACATTTGTTCAAGCCAGCAAAGAAAAGAACAATTATGATTATGAATCTTCACATCCATTGAGTAAAGTTGCTACCAATTAACCAAAGTAGTATACTGAAAAATCCCCATTAACATTGGGCAAACAGCCTTAAAGCCAACAGGCTCACAGTCCAAATCCAAATAGAGATTGGGCACTTCAATTTTTGTTAATATATAGTATATATGTGGCTCTATAAATGTGATTGTGAAGCAGAAATAATTTTCTTTTGCACCATGGAATATTTTCCTTTTCCTTTATTTTTTCCTTTTAGTGAAGAAGAAGAATTCTACATAAAAATTGATTACATATTTTCCTCTTAAAATTAGAATTTTACAAGTTATCATTGCTGCAGTTTGAAAGTATGGGATTTTACGTGATTTTTTACTTTGTAGTGTGCAAACTTTTGAGAATTTTACGCTTTAATACAATAAAATGTTCTAAATTTCCAAATATTCGCCTCGCTCATAAGAAAAAAGATTTAGCCTCAGTTTGTTTTACTGTTACTATAGTGTAAAATCATGATTTCATAGAATTAATTTTAAATCATTTTCATCCAACGTGCTTTGTAAAACATGCATAACTCATCTCAATCATTAATCTTTAAAATCAATTCTAGCTCATAGGTTTTTTTAAGGAGTGATTCTTGTGTAACCACCTGTTTATAAACAAAAATTTAATATATATTAAAATAATTTGAAAATAGATACTGTAATAATTATTCTTTTCTAAGTTTAATATACTTAATAAGTTTTTTTTTTAACTTTTTTAAAATAACTTTCATATATTTTAATTGAAAAAATATTTGTTTATTTTTATTTATATATTAAGTTAGTTCACAAACTAATGAATTAGAAATATAAAAATTCAAGATTAACTCATTTAACAAATTGTAACCAAAAACTCATTTAACAAATACTCATTACTTTAGACTTTAATCTAGTTCATTAACTAGCTTAATTTGACTTTGTTGCTTTTTAAATGCTGATGCTGTTAAAAGATTGATCCTTGTTTATGATTGGGCTATACTGTATTGTATGATGGGATCAATAATTATTAATTAATGAAGTACTTTTGTGTGTGCAATGCATAAAATTGATGTGAGAGAAGGGGGGATAATTTAGGCAGGGTACAGTGCCATATATGCATGGTCTATCCAGAGAAGGCACACATATACAGGTAAAATGGCCAAACTCAACTCTTCCCCCCCTGAATCCCTGTTTCTCTCCCTCTCCAACACGCACTCACATTGAAATCCAGCTCAGATAGTGTCTGTCAAGATTTTAGGTTGTCGGGTTCAATGTTGTATCACATGCATGGAAGCCAGATCTCAGAAAATGTTGTATCATACAGCATTTTAATTTGGTCTTTTTACTAATTTCAAACAAATAATTAAAAATCAATTATCTTTCTTTCTCTCCAGTCCCCCCCTTCCCCCATTTGCAATTTTACTTAATAAACTCTTTTCAATTCAACCAAGTAGATTTGGGATCAAATTTTAAGTAAACATATTTATATGTTTTAGTCTTAAAAATCTAGGGTATACTCCATTTGTTCTTAATTATAAAAACATTTTTAGGGTAAATCTGGTTCTTTTTATAAAAATCTTTTTAAATTATCTTATGTATTAATCAATTTTTGATAAAAATACTCCATTAATGGAGGTATGTAAGTAATTAATTAGTAGAGAAAATATGACACAATGAAGTAATAAAATGAAAAAAGATAATGAGTCTTATAATAAATTCAAGAGTAATTCAGTAAATATGATACACATTCTCTAAAAATTTATTGTAACCAACTAAATTAACAAATTTAAGCTAAAAGTTTTTATAATTAGAAGTGGTCAGTTTATTTTTCAGAAATTAAAATATAATCTACTTCCTTTATAATAAAAAGTGAGATCAGTTTGATTCTACAAAAAAAAAAAAAGTAACATTAATCAAATCCATCAATTTAATTACGAAATTGAAGATTCCATTACTTGTGTTCTTACGGTTTGTTACGTAAAATCCAATATTGATATTAATTTTAAAAAACTAAATTAGTATAAACTTGTTCACTTCTAATTTTATTGCTAAAAGTTTAGTTTAGGCTAGAGCCTAGGCTCTACTTCTAATTTCTCTGTATTATCATTATCGAAGAAAGTCATTTTATACTAATTTACTTTTAATATAAATTCGCATTAGTCTTTGGTTAATACTTAATAGAACTAATCTTCTAATTGTTTGCCAAAAATTGAAAAATAAAAAAGTCGTTATACTTTTCTGGCAAAAAAATAAACGTCAAACTTCCAGTTATTCTTAAAATTAAATATTCTTCAAACGCCATAATCTACGCTAACCTTTCAACTTTGAAGCATGTATTAAAATGATTGCGTATCCTTTTGGAATAGGTAAGTACACATTGCAATTCTGAGGTATTAATAATTACAACAACTACTAATAGACATAAAAAGATGTTTACGTCTATAATATGATTATAAGATAAGATGACATGATAAGCAAAGAAAGGCGAATGAACTAACCACCCATATACTACATATATATTGTAATTAACACAGTATCTCTAATTGCAATGTGTACTCACTACATATATATTGATGAATTACTACTTTTATTTTTATTTTTATTTTTTTTATTTAAACCACATGTATCCTCAACGGAGACAATTCTGATTGAGCATGGAATATACACGTTATGGTGAAACTAGCTTTCCGGAGATTTTTTTCATTCACAACATTCCAATCTGAGACCTTATTTTTTACTTAAGGAGAATCAAATCTATACCAATTAAAACAACCCCATTGGTGATTACTACTTTTATTATTATCATCATCATCATCATCATCATCATCATCATCATCTTAAAATAATTTATTTTATTATTTATTCCAATTTATCTATTTCGTTACATGAAAACTCACATTAAGTAATAGAATAAATGTTTTCATTTATTATATCACTTATCTATTTCATTTATCTATTTATTATATATAAAATTGCTCATCCATAACATGTGTCATGTTTTCCCACTTACATTTCTTTAATTTTTTATTAGCAATACATTAAAATGATTTTTTACGAACCATACAACTATCTTCCATGTAAGACAATCATTCTCCAACCGTTTTCTTTTATTATTCTTTTTATTTTTTTTTATCATATTTTCATTTTCTTTTTATTATGTTAATATAATTATCTCTCTATTTTATTCATTAATTTTTTTACCCATTATCTCTCTTATTTATTCAATATACTCTATATTAAATTTTTTCTCTCGGTACATATGTCACATTTTCTCACATTGTTATTTATATTTTTTAAATTTTTTATTCTCACTTTAATAAAGTGAATTTTATAACCCCAAGGTACTCTCCACATGAGGTAGTCATGTTCATTCAATGAACATCCATATAATGGTGGGGCTAACTCTTCCAACAACGGTTTTGTCAATACACTTTATATAGGTATAGGTGACTAGGATGAGAAATCTCAAATACTAATATAGTTTTAAATTTATAATTACTTTATGATGTCTTGATTATAATTTTTTTTTGACAAAATTTCAAATTATAATTATAAAATTTATAATTATTTGATTTTCTTTTACTTGAATAAAATTATTATATTGTATTTTGTTTTATTATATATTTAATATAGTACGTTTAAAAGTTAAGCAAAATTTTCAATTATAAGTTTAAAGTGATTTTTTAATAAACTACAAATACCCTCCATCATAGTTAGTCATGCTCCGATCAAGAATATCGATATCATAGTGAAGTTAGCTCTCTCAATAATGATTTTTTCCATACACTTTTATACAGTTTTGAAATAATTGCATTGAAAGATCTCAAATGTGAATATATTTTAATTTTATTATATTAATGATATATTTGTTATTATTTTCTATAAACATGATAACAATATGATATTCACATTTTACTAATTGATGTATATGACTATATCATAAATTAATTTTATTATAAAAATTTAATAATATATGTAAAAATGAACATAACCCAGAACCCAATGTTAGTTGTAACATCCTGAATTTTACTAGGATAAATATTAATTAAATCAAATAAATAATAGGACTACTATTATTATTAGTTTTATTTCGTAAAGATAATTTTAATTTAAAAGAGGATAAGGGTGGAGAGTGGGCCCAAGCCCAATTAGACATTCTAGTAAGGAAGGGTTAACAGATCACCTTAATCCTTATTCGTATGATCTTCAGAGAACGAAACGCTAAGGAAGGGAGAAACTGTGTCTCAAGGGAGAGCTGTTGTGGAGTGAACGCCAAGAATCCAAGAAAGGACTTCCTTGCTGTGATCAAGCTTCGTTTAAGGTACGGTGGGGGAGAGGGTGCTGCTTGTATATGCATGTAGGGGTGCTTGGGTAGTAGCCTAAGAGTATAATTGTATTGATGTATGTATAACTGAGAATGAATGATATAAACTATTGATTTATGGTTGATTGGATGTCCAGTGATGATTTATTGGGTGAGATTAAAGATGATATTGAGAATAATGAAAAGGGGAATTAGAGATTTGAGAATTTAGGGATTTTGATGAATTGGTTGTATAATCTGTAAAAGATTGTTGTTTTGTTGAGTTTCGAATGATATTAATGATTATGAATGATGTTTAATCGAAAGGGATTGATTAGAGATTGATTGGAATGGTTTAGAGGTGTTAGAAATCGTGAAATCTGCGATCTGCGTCGCGGGTAATCGATTACCAAGTGTGGTAATCGATTACCAGGGTGTTCTGGGCAACCCAGAAATGTTGTTTGCTGATGGTAATCGATTACAGGTTTGTGGTAATCGATTACCAGAGAGTTTGTTTGCAGGTAATCGATTACAGGGGTGCTGTAATCGATTACCAGAGTGTTTGGTCGCAGGTAATCGATTACAAGGTGGTTGTAATCGATTACCAGAGACTTTGTTTGTAGGTAATCGATTACTGGAGGATGGTAATCGATTACCAAAGTGGATTTTGAGAGCCTAAGTGCTCAAGGATGCTTGATATGCTTGATATTGGTTTGGTATGCATATAGTTGGTGATTATGCTATATATTTGATGTTATTTGGTATGCATATGGTTGGTTAATATGTTATGTAATTGATGTTATTTGGAATGCATATGGTTGGTTAATATGCTATGTAATTGATGTTATTTGGAATGCATATGGTTGGTTAATATACTATGTAATTGATGTTATTTGGAATGCATATGGTTGGTTAATATGCTATGTAAATCAGGTTATTTGGAATGCATATGGTTGGTTAATATGCTATGTAAATGAGGTTATTTGGAATGCATATGGTTGATTAATATGCTATGTGAATGATGTTATTTGGAATGCATGCGGTTGGTGAACATGCCATATAATTGATGTTATTTGGAATGCATGTGGTTGGTGAACATGCGATATAATAAATGATGATGTTACTTGAGTTGTGCGGGCCCATAGAGGGGGTACAACTTAAGAGAGATGCCTTGAGCATGTGTGATGAGACCTGAATTGTGCGGGCCCATAGAGGGGGTACAATTCGGGAGGTGAACTGAGTTGTGCGGGCCCATAGAGGGGGTACAACTCATGGGATCAAGATGGGGCGTTCGATGCACGGGTCCATAGAGGGGGTGCAACCTAGGGGTGAATTGTACGGGCCCATAGAGGGGGTGCAACCTAGGGTCGAATGTCGTTGTGCGGGGCCCAACGAGGGGGTACAACCTATCGGTTTGTGTGGTGATGCCGGTAGACTATCTTGGTAACAACTAGAGTGATTGACGAGGTGCACCTATTGTGTGGAGTTCCAAGTCATGATCTTTGGGTAGATGATGAGATGAGTATTGGTGCATGTGATAGTTGGAATACTCAACGATGGAATTGAGTTATATAATGATGAGTTTTGGTGCATATAATATATTGGAATACTCAACGATGGAATTGGGTCATATGATGATGTTAATGAGTTTGGATGCATACATGTTGGATGTATATGTGTTATATCTGATGATGATATTGTGTTATTAAATGATGTTGTGAGTATTAATGATGAATGAGTATTATGTGAGCATGTGACTCCTTTGGTGAATGATGGTATGAGATTATCTATTGAGATAGATGAATAACTTTATGTTGATTTATGAATGTTGCTTATTTGATGGATTATTGGATGTTTTGGTATGAGGTATGATGATTGTTGATGTTGTTTATATGTGGGTGAGGATAAGGTAGTCTCCTATTTGTATGTATGAGTAGTATTCTTTTCCTCACCGTATACTGTGGATATTATTTTTACAGGTGTTGATGAGGACATGATTGGTGTTGAGTTTGATTAAAGGGAATGTGCTCTGATAGTTGTGACATCAGGGTATAATTTTGGGGGTCTTTTATTATGTTTCTAGTTAGGAAGGCTTTTGGTGTAAACTATTTTGGGATGTTTTACACGGCAAGTAGGGTGTTCAGTATTTTTATCTTCTTTGGAGATTCCGCTGCATGAGTGTTGGATTATAATTGAGTTTTGTTTCGTTTTAACTAAGTTGTTTTCGAACTAATGAGGTTTTTGGAAAGAGAGTTTTGTGAACCTTTTACCATCGTGGGACGTTGCCTTTTCCATAATTCAATTTATTAAACATATAAGAGTATGGGATAGAAGGGTGTCACATTAGGCACTATGAAACTACGATTATAATGTTTTAAAAGTATAAAGATATAAAATAAAAGGTTGTAAAAGTTAAGGATAAAATCTAAAGTTAACTGAAAAACATGAATGAAAAATATAATTTATCTAATATTAAAAAACATAATATTTTCTAAGATAGAAATATATTTAATTTTAATTTATTTTTCTTATAATTTCATTATTTTATAAAAATAATTACTGTAATATTTAAATTATATATGAGAATTAAAAAATCGTGTTACCCGTGCAACAAATGTCAACAGATCTATTTGTTAATATAATGTTAAAAATAATATTTGAGTTAACATTTGTAGATTGTGTAACAACATTCTATTTTTTATTTTTCTTCTTTTTATAAGATTTTGTGATTTTTCTTTTCAGCGTTTCTTTCTTCTAATGACATATTTTTATTTTGTAATTAATAAATGTCGTACAAGCTTTAACTTGAAATGAATGAGTTGGATTTAGTGTCAAACCTTTACAATTGTAATCACAATTAAAGATCATTTATATACATATCAAGTAAGAAACATGTTCGATGATAAATTAACAAAAAGTTTACTTCCCAATTATTTTTATCAAGAGTTTAATTACTACACGTTGTCAGTGTAAAGAAATTTTACATTGTCATCCAATAATATTTTGTTACATCGATTAATGAATAGGACACCTCATATATCATTATACTCATTAAAAGATGTATCAACATATCATTGGATGATTGTGTAAAATTAATTTACACTGACAGTGTATATTTATTAAATCCTTTTATCAATTTAGTTATTATTGGAATATAAATTTTTTTATTCTTTTAGACATCGTATTAAACTCTGAATACCATAAATGGATGAATATCTCATTTTTATATTAAAATAATTTTAAAATGTGATAGATGAAATAAACCTTTAATTTTACATGTATATATAGTATTAAATTTATATTGAACGAGATTACATGTCATATTAATATTGATATGAATTATTGATAATCAAACTAATATTGAAATATCAGAGGCTTTACTGATAAATTCTATAGGTAATACAATTAGAGATATAGTTTCCTTTGTCTATCCTAATTTACTATCAAATTTTGGAAACATAGAATTGTTTCAAGATAAAGCAATTATTGCTCCTACATTGGATGTTGTTTACTCCGTCAATGAATATGTCATGACATTATTTCTAGGAGAAGAAATTATGTATGGAAGGTGGATGAGGAAGTCGGTATTGAAGCTAATTGGTTGACAACTGAATTCTTAAATGATATTAGGTATTCTGGGCTCCATGATCATAAGTTAGTGTTAAAGATTGAAGTGATTGTTATGCTAATGACGAATCTTGATATATCCGTTGGACTTTGCAATGGAACTGGATTAATAGTTGATTAATTAGGTTCTAATGTCATTGGAGAACCGTTATTATGAGAACACATTTGGGAACAAAGGTATTCATTTATCGAATGAATTTAATTTCATCTAAAAATCTCACCCCTTTAAAGTTTCAACGAAGACAATTTCCATTTTTCTTTGATTTGTTACGACCATTAATAAAAGTCAAGGTTGTCACATGTTGATGTGTATTTACCGAGGCCTGTTTTTTCTCATGGTCAATTATATGTTGTTGTATCTCGGTTAAGTCTCAACAAAGACTTAAGATTCTTATATGTGATAACAACTTTAAGTGTTGTAATGTTACAAAAAATATTATCCACAAGAAAGTGTTTCAAAAAATTTAAATGAAGTAATATTGCTGATAGTGTTCATTTGTAATTATTAGATGTGACTATTTCATGTTTCCAAATCAACTTTACTTCGTTAGTTAGTTACTTAATCTACTAAAAAATATTAAGTTAAATATTAAAAATTAATTAATATTATGATTTAATATTTACATATATTAAATAGGTTAAATATTATTAAAATTCAAGTTAAATATTTATTTGAATAATTGTACCGATTGGATACTAGTTACCTTCCATTGCTATATGGTGTAAATGGTGCTATAAATACTCTCAGTTATGTGCTTATCAGATAGTGGTGGCACTTTATTGCACTTGTTGGATTAGCATTAATTATGTTCTTCTGGTGGCAACTAATTAATCCGAACTTGGGAGTTTAGACTTTATAGATCCAGCAGGAAAGCTGTACTGTCTGGTCCTTTTTCAATTTTTTTTATTAAGTTTTCATTTCAGTTTCATAAAGAGCACAATGCATGTTAGCAAATTAGCATAAAAAAATTTGAACTTTGTTTATTCATCAGTTTTTGGTAACATGGGTTCCCTTTGCGGGACCAGAGTTGGTGTGAGGTGTCTTCATAAATCTTCCTTTCTTTTTTTTGAAAAAAAAGTTTTTACCCTTGTTTTGACACCAGAGATTAATGTAAAAAGAAGAAAGGAATATTCCTGAAGAGTGAAGAAGCTTCCATTTCTCACTAAATAATGTTCTCATTTAATCTCTAATAATCCAAGTCCAGGTTTCTTTTTTGAGCAATAATTAAGTTAAGCTCTAAAATGTGTTAAGGGCTTATGCCATTTAAAGGGTTCTTTTTGGGTAGATGGTCTTTTCCTCTTAGTCACCATTACCCTTTTATTAGCTTTTTACACAACTCTCATCCCCACCTTGGTCATTGACATCATTATAATGTCATTATCATTGTTATTGTTATCATATCATTAAAAAATTAAAATGTTGTAAATAAGGGTTATTATAATAATAATAGCTAAGCTCATAAATCACATTGTTACTTGGAATCTTCATTTCCTACTAACAAGTGGACTGATCCATGATAATCTTCCATTCCAGTCATGACTCATGAGTCAACCATTTGAACACTGTTGTTACCTTCAAGTGTATAATATTCCTAGTTAAGTGTTGTTAATTTTGATTAACTTGGGTGATTCTATGAGCATACTGTAAATCATTTTCTTCTTGGGAATCAAATGGATGGGAAGGCTAATTGTGGATTTATTGGGGGAAACCCACTTGGAAGTTAGTGTCTCAGTCTTACAGCTGCAGATACCTTCCCTCATAATGTAGCTTTCCCATGTTAGGTGCCTTATAGAGTCCCTTGTCAGTACAAAAAGACCCTCACTCACTTCACGTTCTTGGCTTTTATTCGCTGCATTTTGTTAAATGATGACCCTTCAAGATAGCTCCTTTAGGTTCCAATAGAATCTGGGGTTGTGTTGGGTTTTCAGATCCAAGTCTTTATTTACTCTTTACCATGATGTGTACTAGTAAAGATTGATAAAGTTTGTGTCTTGAGTGAGTCCTTGCTCTGTGTATATATACTCTGTGTTGTTCTGTTGTGTGAGAACTGTGAATCTGTGTCTTCCAATCAGTGGAAATGGCTCCAAGATTGGATTTTTCCAATTGGTGGACCAAGGATACACAGAAAGGAACACCAGTGGTAGTGAAAATGGAGAACCCCACTTTCTCTGTTGTGGAGATTAATGGTGCAGATGCTGCATTCAGGCCAGTAGAGAAAAGCCGTGGCAAGAATGCTAAGCAAGTCACATGGGTGTTGCTTCTTAAGGCTCATCGTGCTGTTGGCTGTGTTACTTGGCTTGCCAATGTTCTGTGGGCGTTGCTTGGAGCTATTAAGAAGAGGTTGATTCATAGAAATTTGGAGAGTGAGAGTGACAAGTTGGAGAAAGGGAAGTTACTGTTTAGAGTTATTGGTGTGTTCTTAGTTACTTCCTTGGCAGCTCTGGCTTTTGAGGTTGTTGCTTACCTTCAAGGTTGGCATTTTAGGAGTCCCAATTTGTTGCACATTCCTCGTACTTCTGATTTGGAAGGATTGCTACATATGGCTTATGTTGCTTGGTTAACATTTCGTGCTGAGTACATTGCTCCACCTATACAGGCCCTTTCAAAGTTTTGTGTTGTTTTGTTTCTCATCCAATCTGTGGATCGTTTGCTTCTTTGCTTGGGGTGCTTTTGGATAAAATTTAGGAAGGTTAAGCCAAGGATTGTTGGGGATCCCTTCATGATTGATGATGTTGAAGGATCTGCATGCAATTATCCCATGGTTCTGATTCAAATTCCAATGTGCAATGAGAGAGAGGTAAGGCACCAAATTTTTGCATTCCATTTGTGGTAACCAAATTGTTTTGTATCTAGTACTAGTATTTAACTTAGCAGCAAATTTCAATATGTTACTGTTTGCTACTTTTCCTTTTTATTTAGTCAGGAATAGATTTTTGCAAATGTTATAAGAAGATAGTACTTAGGAGGTTGGATTACCTTTTTTTTGCAATGCTTAAAGAATTATAGAAGATTGCACCTGAAAATAAAAAGGAAATAAAGTTATACACAGGCATCCAAGCATGTAGTGTCATCTAGGTTGACACTTGACACATTATAATTTTAAGTTTATAACTCCCTTTGGAATTATCTGCAACCTTCTTAAATCAGAAGCATAAATACTTTCCTGCAGTATGAAAGATTGAATTAACAATGTAGAGTATATTGATACTTGATAGCATTATTTTCAGTTTCTGTAATCTTAACAATAGTTGGAGGAGTTTCCTCATGATGTTAATTGAGGAATTTTTAACTCTTATAAGCAATCAATGACATTGAAAACATATGAAGTTCACTGGATAAATGTATAATTACTATGCACACACTGACTTTATGCAGGTGTATGAGCAGTCTATTTCTGCAGTATGCCAAATTGATTGGCCAAGAGATCGTTTACTGATTCAAGTACTTGATGATTCTAATGATGAGAGCATACAGTGGTTAATTAAGACAGAGGTCTCTAAGTGGAGCCAAAAGGGAATCAACATAATCTATAGGCATCGCTTAGTCAGGACTGGATATAAAGCTGGAAATCTTAAATCTGCAATGAGTTGTGACTATGTGAAAGACTATGAGTTTGTTGCAATTTTTGATGCAGATTTTCAACCAAATCCTGATTTTCTTAAGCAAACTGTGCCACATTTCAAGGTGAAGTGAAGTTCATGAAACTATTCAGAAAAGATTATTGGAAAGTGTGTTTAACAACATATTTTAAGATCTGTGCATGCCTTTTTATTACAGGACAATCCTGAACTAGGTTTGGTCCAAGCTAGATGGTCTTTTGTGAACAAGGATGAGAATTTGTTGACTCGTCTACAAAACATTAATTTATGCTTCCATTTTGAAGTAGAACAGCAGGTCAATGGGGTGTTTCTCAATTTCTTTGGTTTCAATGGAACTGCTGGTGTTTGGAGGATCAAAGCATTAGAAGAGTCTGGGGGCTGGCTGGAGAGAACAACTGTAGAAGATATGGACATTGCTGTTCGAGCTCATCTCAATGGTTGGAAATTTATCTTCCTAAATGATGTAAAGGTGATCATAAGTTGCAGTTTTTTTCCCTATCCATATCTCCTTTCTTTTACAGTGCATAATGTACTGGTAGAGCAATATTCTTGTACATGCATGACATGACTAGTTATGTTGCCTTCATGAATTGAGGCTTCTATGTTCACCTCAGATCCCTAATGTACTCTCTTGAATTCCTTAAATTTTCAGGTACTTTGTGAAGTTCCTGAGTCATATGAAGCTTATAGAAAGCAGCAACACCGCTGGCATTCAGGTCCTATGCAACTATTTAGGTTATGTCTTCCAGCAATTTTGAAATCTAAGGTATATCTGATTCTCAGCTTGAAGTAAATAATAGAATAGTGATGAACAAAAGCAGGTTCTGATAACTTGCAAGTATTGCTTATGATGTGCACTGCCTAAAGGGCCTTAAATTCTCTATAACTGCAGGTGTCAGCATGGAAGAAAGCAAACTTAATACTGCTATTTTTTCTGTTAAGAAAACTAATCCTTCCCTTTTATTCCTTCACCTTATTTTGCATAATTCTTCCTTTAACCATGTTTGTCCCAGAGGCAGAGCTTCCTCTATGGGTGATCTGTTATGTGCCTGTATTTATGTCATTCCTTAACATTCTTCCTGCCCCAAAATCTTTTCCTTTTATTGTTCCCTACCTCCTTTTTGAAAATACTATGTCTGTCACAAAATTCAATGCAATGGTATCTGGACTCTTCCAATTGGGCAGCTCTTATGAATGGATTGTCACAAAAAAGGCTGGCAGGTCATCAGAGTCTGATTTACTGGCTGTTGCTGAAAAGGAAGCCAAGTCAATAGAACAAAAGATCCAGAGAGGAGCTTCTGACAGTGAACTTGTTGAGTCACACCATTTAAAGGAACACAAAGAAGCAGCTCCAACACCTGTTAAGAAAGCTAATAAGATATATAAGAAAGAGCTGACTTTGGCATTTCTCCTTCTCACAGCTTCAGTTAGGAGTCTGTTATCTGCACAAGGTGTTCACTTCTACTTTCTGCTTTTCCAAGGGGTGACTTTTCTCCTTGTGGGACTTGATTTGATTGGAGAGCAGATGAGCTAGTTTTCATTCAAAACAGCCAAAAAGTGTAGACAAGTGGCAAACACCTTTTGCTGATTTATCATCCAAGTTGCAGTCAAGTAACAAATCAACAATGAAGTAAAGTTTAATTTTTTTTTCTCCCTTCTGAAAATCCTAGTACAGGTCTAGCAAACTTAATTGATTGCAAGTACCAAAACAAAGTTTCTCAGTTATTCAACTCTTTTCCATTTTGCATTCACACCATTCATCCCAAGTATTCCATATAAAGCACTGGTCATTGTACTCTTACAGGTATTGAATTCTTGTTATCTGTTATAGGTAGGTGTATAAAATCTTCACTTTTCCTCATTGTGTTTTGGTTTGAGTTTCCAGTTTTACCATTCCAAATGTCTTGAATCATAGGAGCCTTCATGGTAAATGGGGTGTGTAAAACAAGACATCTTTCTGTACATTCATTAGTATCTAATGTAAACAATAATTTAATTTGCATTCTCCCAACTCTGTTGTGACTTGTGACCCTTTTGTTATTTAGGCAATTTAACTTGTGTTTTAATTGTGTGACTATGTAGATAAAAAATGAAATGGTGTCGGCAGGAAATAGCAGAGACAAGCTCAAGTGGCTTGATAATTAGTACTCATGTGGCCCCTCTTATAGATTCATGTTTTTAAAACTGATATCTAGTCACTAGTCACTAGTCAGTGAGATTTTCATCACTGACCCAATTTGCTTTATCTATGATATTGAATCTATTAACGCCACAACTTACCACCGCTAATATGTTTTTTTAAGGACAGAATTGGCCAAAAAAAGGACAGAATTGGCCCATTTCTTTGGACGGATATGTCGGTCATGATATTGAACTGTCTCTAAGGAGTGGGAGGAAAAAAAGGAAGAATGATAATATAATTTTTGCTTTCACAAGTGTACAAGTAGTTTACCAATCACAATTGTGTAACTTGTAAGCACTTTAATCTAAAAATAACATGAAAAAGTTTAGGATAATGTTTTAAGCCATCAAAGTAGTCTTCAAAGTGCCACCAAAAGAAATTGTATATTTAAATTACAAGGAAAAAAGATAAGCAAGAACAAAAAATATGTGGCAAGACAGGAACAAATAGGAAAATATGCCAGGAAAAGTGCAGTGTAATGTAATATACAAGTGGTATGTCAAGAAATCTAATATACAAGAGGAAAATGATTTTGAGAAGGAGATCCACTGAGCTGACAACCCAAACAAAAGTAACTTCTGGCAAGAAGTTGATGCCTATGGCCATCAACTTTGTTAAACTGTGATGGGATCACAATCCAAAGAGACAGCCTGCAGAAAGTAAGTAGTAAAGTACAGGGTAAGAGCTTTAGCCCCCCAGAAAGCTTCTCCATCAACAAACAACTAATGCACACATATTATAGGTATGGGGCCATCTTATTTGAACCAGGAATAGTACTTTTCACTCTTGAAGATGGTATTGGTATGGAACTCTAGATGTTGGTCCTTGGCAATAGTAGCTGTATCAGTTACTTAATATTGCAGTATTGAGCTAATCTTCATCAGGCTCTACTGAGAAATCTGGTTCTTCAGGCTTTTGTAACTTGGGGAGCTCTACATCCTTGATCTTCTGAACCCCTCTCCTTGTGTTTGCAGCAAATCTTGAAGCCAGTATAGTGACACCTAGGTGCTGTTTTACTTGTGCAGTGTTTGAAGTCACAGCACTGCTCTCTTCTTCTTCATGTTCCATTTGATTCCTCACTTGTTCACCATCATTGAAGGACTTGAATTCCCTCAAGCTAAGGCTATTTGCCAACACTCTCTTCTTGTACCGGCGCCATGCAGCCTGAATGAAGCAAGCAGCCCATGTCCTCCAATGATAAGAGTAGAAACGGAAGGTATGCTGTAACTTCTTGCTGTGGAGACGTCTAAATTGATTGGCTACAAACTTAAGATCTTCTGCTCTGAGTGCAAAGGCTTCCACTTCTACAAGGGCTCTAACTGTTCTTGTAGAAGAAGGCAAATTGAGAGTTGATTTTGGAAGCAATGCCCAAGCAAGTAGTTCTTCTCCACAAAAATCACCAGGCCTCAAGGTGATGGAGTTAAAGAAACCAGTTCTGCCTCCATTTGTTGTTGAGCTTTCAAGTCTCCCTCTAATGATAAAAAGCATCTCTGTGACAGGATCTCCTTCTCTGACTATGTATGTGCCTTGAGTACTCAAGGATGATACCAATCGCTCACATATTGCATCAAGTAGCTGATCATCCATTTGAGAGAAAAATGGAACCTGTAAATTGGTGGAGAAAGCCATTCATTCCATGGTGTATCATAAACTTCAAGAAACTATTCTAGTTCAAATGCATGAAGAAAAAAAAGAGAAATTATTGAACATTTCTTCATGTTGTTTTCATGCTATCATGCTAAGAAAACATGGTTTGATACAAGAATATTTAATGTGTGTTTAGTTTCCATCAAAATCACGTTACAAATGTGGATTAAGTTCAATGTCACTCTCAGCAGCATTGGTCTGGATTCATATTTGTAATGTGGTTTTGATGGAAACCAAGCACGCTGTTAATTTATTGGGAGGAACTTACACGTCGAACAAGGTCCAAGCAAAGGTGGCGTTGGATATCTCTACGGAGGTCTATAGGCAGGCCTCTTAAGATTGTTTCTTCATCAACCCCACGAGTTGCAAGCCATTTGTATTGAACAAATCTTCTGACACGTTCTCTGAGATGTTGTGGAAGCTGGCGATGACTCATCCATTCTTCAGTGTCACGTCGCTTGAGTCTCCACTCTTCAAGCCTCACAGTAATGGATTGCAAATAGGTCTGCATTAAATTGAGCATGTTAGGTGTTTCTCTATGCACTTTTCAAGATTTTTTTTTTACCATTTTCAATTGATGTTTCACCTTATGATATAGCAAATTCTGGCAAGGTTCTAATGAACAATGCCAAATAACAAAAATTGACAAGCTCAAGAATACTGATTAAGATATGAGAATGACAAAGAAAACAAAGCATTGCAACTGTTTCAGAATTTGTGTTGAAGACATGAGAATTCACAGATGACATGTGTTTTAGAGAAACATAAAATGGATCCTAGATTGTATTACCCTAGGTGAAACTGTGTTTAAGCACTAGAGCAAGTAAAGAAGGATAAAAGCAACAGAACTACTTATAGCAAATAAGGTTATTTTGAAATTAGAGATTTTAATATTTCAAAAATCCTGATTACCTGCATGTTACCAATTAAGTGAGCAAACAAAACTAGACCAAGAATAGACATGACTATTGCAAATGCAGTTTCCCAAACGAATGTGCTTGTAGTCAAACCCTGGCCATAGGAACTGAATATACAGAAAGGAATTAGAGATTAATCAAATGTGAACAAATAATGAATCAATGAACATAGACATGTGATGTTCCACTGAGTTTCATGTCAAATATTCATCTGTAAAGAAAGATAATTGAGCATCCAGACAGAAGAACCAAGCTTTTGTTTCTAAAGTGAAGAGTAAGACCATAGTTTTAGTTACAAAAAAACTCTTTCAGCTAAAGCAGACTTGGTGAAAAATAGCAAAATATAGAATCAAACCTCAAGTTCTGCAAGCCCCACCACAGACAATAGAGGTACTTCTCTATAAATGCAGAGGAGACAACATTATTTTCCACTGCATTTCCAAAAATTCCATAGTTGAAATTGGTGCTATTTTCTGGATTGCAGCTACCAAACACAGAAGTGGTATTTGCCCACTTCATGCGATCACCATTGTATAAAGTACTGCAATCCAAGTACTTAAGAACACATTTTACAGGGAGGATTTCATTTCTACATTCAGATTTCCAGCAAGTAGCATGCCTTTCAATTGACAACAGGTACCATGATGCCCCCAAGACCTACATGAATAGGAATTGTACTAATATAAATATCTGAAAAGCTGAGAGATAATAACTAACTTCAAATTTTGTGATTGAAGAAAACTTAACATACATGACTAGCTAACATGTAAAGTAAAAGATTGTAAGCAGCTCCAGCCCAAGCTGTCTTTGTAACCACACCAGTGGCTTTAATAATCTGAGAACTTAAAGGGAAAATCAAATATAATCTGGGGGCATATTGAAGCAGAACAATCAGTACAAGAGCATTGTTGGTATGATCAGCATGGGAGCTTCTAATTGCTGGCATAATAAACCAAATCACAATCTGCCAACAAAGAAAAGCCAACAATGTCATTTAACAAGACATCCACAAAACCAATCAAAGAGGACAAAGAGCATTCTAAACATAACATTAGGATTCTAATTTCTATTCTAACCTTGAACTAAGAAAAAAAAAACTAAATTATGGTCTGATTGATGAAAGCTTCCACTGTTGTACACCATTATGAAGTTATCAGTAAAAACAATATTGCTAATTTTCAATTTCCTATACATTTGATTAAACATATACAAAATCATTCTATTCAATTCAAGCAGTTGTGGTACCTGGGGAAGAGGCAGTGTAGCTACAAGATCTAGGAAGAAATCTGATCTCAAATACCGCCTAGCAATCAACCTTGGATCCATAACAAGTTCACCCTTTCCAAAAACCCTTGAACTTGGTGACACATAGGCTGTCCTGAACTTTATGGCCATGTTCAGCAGATAGAAAACATCAGCAAATGTACGGAAACATGTGACAACAATTCCTAAATTCAAATCAGTAGCCATACATGATGAATTCCCATCATTTGCTACTGAGGGAAGGTAGAAAAACAGTGGATCAACAAACAATGCTAGTATGCAAGCAAAGAGGAAAGCCCTGTTCCACTCCAAAAACATATCACTGCCAGGATCAATAATTCTCTTCTTCCATGTCTCATGGTTCTCTGGGAAAACCTTAAACTTTCCAAAAGTGGGGAATCTGATATTCATTTTGTTCTTATTATCACCACTAGTAATTTCATATTCTGCCTGAATCTTATAGGCTGGGAATGGCTTCTCATGGTATTTGTGAGCATCTATCTTTTCCCAAGGAGGTTCAAGATTCTGTTTTCCATCATTGGAGAACCTGTGAGATTTTAAAACCATTAATCAAAATCAATGCAAAGTTGTAATGGGGATAGAAATACAAAGAACAACAAAGGGTATGGTAGAGAGTTTACCTGACTAGCTTCTCATTTTTTAGCTCCATTGTTATGATGAACTATTGTGAAATGCTTACAGAGATATATACAGATACTACTACTGAGGAATGCATTGCAAGTTGCAACATCACAATGAAGACAAGAAAAACTCTATTGGGATTTTTCTGTTAACATTGCTTCTGATATCAACAAAACGTGTCATGTACTTCCACTGCAACCAAAATAAGCTTTTGAATAAAAGGGAAAAGTGGGAGAGAGAGAGAGTTAAGCTTTGATCATTGAACGCTTAATGCGGCTTTTGGATTTGGACAATGTGGGTTTGACTTGCTTCAATGGAAAGCGAAAAGAATAACCACCAAAACGGCCTCCCACTAACACAGCTCAGATATATTATAGTGCACACAATACAAGTGTGTATCAGCAGCAACGTGGGAACCATGGAAAAAACTATTTATAGATTCACAATTGTTGCTGTGAAGACAAAAACAGTAGTAGCAGCAAAAGCAAAAACATGGTTAGACCTGCCATTTGCTCTTCTTTTTTAACTTTTTTTTTTTTTTTAAATCACAAGTATACTTGTGACAAGAAGCCGTCTCGTTCGAGTCTGAAATATCCACACCATTTTTCCAGTTAGTGATTCGGGCTATTAGGTGCCACTTGACATGGATAGCGGACTTTATCGTGCTTCATTAAAAAGCTCGGTAGCTATTCGTGTTTCACGAGCCCTACATTTTTACTAGTTTTTTATGTGGACTTTATTGTGTTGGACTAAAAAGTAAGTTATTCGGACTTATAAAATAAGTGTCCGAGCCCTACATTTTTGCGTGTTTTTGCGAGCCGGCTCGGTTAAGCTAGCCTATTTTACCAACTCTACCTGAGACTTTGCTTAAGAAAAATCAAACATGTGTCACTTGAATCAACCATTTGGTTTTTAGCTTCATTTTATTTTGCACATCAATTCAATCCATAGATAGTTTTTATTTGAATAAACTAACACTTTCATCCTCGACTTTTACGTCTTACAGTTTCGTCCCTAACTTTTTTAAAGTAACACTTTAGTCCTTTACTTTATTAAAAACATGTACTTTAATCCCTAAAGTGCATGTTACAAGAACTCAAGTGCTATTTTGAAAAAATCAAAGACCAAACTACAAAACACCGTAAAAGTTGAGGATCAAAGTATTAGTTTACTCATTTTTATTTCTTTATTCTTAGGAATATTCTCCATAGATGTTGCAGCTAACAACTACTAAAATCTAGACAAAGCTCATCAGGCATCTATCTATATATACGTGGAGAAATTTAAGCCTCTAGAAGATCATATATTCAAATTTCTTTCTATATTATCATTGTACCATTTTCAAATCAATTTTTAATGAAGTTTAATGGTTGCTTTTTTAAATAAAAGAAACTTGGGGCCTGCACTGCACTACACAAGAGGCAGACGTTGACCGATCATATGAAGCAACCATTTTATAATTGAAAAAAATATTACACAAGCTATCGCATTTAAATATAATTACGTCTTTTAAGATTGATGTGTATATTTCTTATATGACCAACATAATTTCATACATGTCAGTCAGATTTAAATGTATGGAGTAAACGCTTCTAAAATTCTCTTTATAATTAAAACAACGAGAACAGATTAAAGTAGTGAAACAATCAAATGAAGTTGAGTGGGGCCTGAATCTTGATGATATCGTAATAGAATCTTCTCCACTCAGCTTGTGCTGAACCTCAATTAACGGCGAGAATGTGACCAATGTGCTAGCTAGACGTGCCAGAAACTATTCAACATAATTATAATATCAAATATCAATACTAAGACAATGCCACGTAGCAAAGTAACCTATTCTCTTTAAACAATTCTAATTTTGTGAATAGGAAAAAACAAGCATTATATATTGAATGATCACTGATTGGTTTAAGTGATACATACTTGATTCCACTTAAAAATATTCATGGGTCGAGCACCATGTAGAGGCCTAGGGGTGCAAACAAGTTGAGCTATTTGTGAACTATTTGGGCTCGACTTGGTAAATGTTCGATCAAATTTATTTGTTTAATTAAACAAATAAACTCAAACTTAAAATTGGATTTTATTATTTTAATGACTCAAGCCTAAGCTTTTTTTTTTTGCTGATAGTCAAGTCTAAGCTTTGTAAGCTTGGCATTAAGGGCCCATGAATAGCTCGCGCGCGCGCACGCACATACACATAGAGAGAGAGAAGAGGGTTCAACTTACAAGTGTGAGTTATACAAAGTGTTACATCATTGAATAATTTTTTTCAAATAATAGTATTTCAAAATCCACCGTTGGATTGAAAGTTATTATCATATAGATCATGTCTATAAAATTTTACATTGATCCAAAATTATTTAATACATCATCAAGATATATCAAGATTAATTCCATATACACCTTTGAAATATGTGAAAATAAGAACATTTTGATTATCAAGTTATTAGTGTTAAAATTTTATAAAATTTGACACAAATAATCACGATGATAAATAGTTACAATTCAACGGTTGGATTGATAAAATTCACTTTCAATTTAAAGTTATTATTAGTGTAATACTTGGTGTAATTTACACTAGTGTAAGTTGAACCCTCCTCATATATATTATTAAATAAATTTTTCATATAAGCGAAAATAATTAAGTTATAAATGAGCTAAGCAAGTCAAACTCAAGTTTTTTGAACAAGTCAAACCCAAACTTTAAGTGACTCATTTAAATAAAAGAGCCAAACTTAAGCCTCCCATTTTTTTTTTCACATGTCAAACCTAAGCCTTAGATACTCGACTCACTCATTTACACCTCTATGTAGAGCATACTAATGAAATAGACCAAAAGAGGAGCCTACGAATGGACTCATATTGGTATAATTAAAGGGTCAAGTCGTCTATGTTTTGATTTTTTTGTGGGTATCGTCCCTCATTCATTAGAAAGATTAACAAAAGTATCACTACGAGCTCTCATTCAGACTTGCAATATATCCTACTTTCTATAATGTTGCACCAATTTCTTAAACTTTATTCTATTAAAGAAAAATTAACTCACATCTTAGTGGGAAACATAAATTAGGAGTTTAAGACCACTAAATAAGGAGTATGCGTCAAATAGATTATAGTTTTAAGTAGATGGGAGAGATGGGACTTTACTAAGAGTCGTTTAATTCAAAAGTTTGAAGGAAATAAGATAAAATGAGTTAAAAATCCCTCCTCCACCAAGTTTGAAGGAAGGGGTAATATGATTTATAATTGGCAAAATTGCACTCACCTCCCCCTGAGGTTTGTCTAAATAACAAAGACCTCCCCTTTAGTTTTGGAAATGCACAGACCTCCCTTCCAATTTGACACCTTGAGATCTCCGTTAACTTAGAAAGAATTCTGCACTGCATATGTTGCTTTGGGAATCGGGGTCCTAAATATTCGGTTCTTCCTAAAACTTTTGTGTTCTCTTCTTTGCTTGCACATGCATAAGGTGTTGTCTTGTTGCTGGAATCAAGCCCGATTGTTTTCTTCTGTTGACGTTGTCTTCTGCTTCTTGGTCTCTTCTTATTCATTACTGAAACAGGTACGAGGCATCACCGTTGTTTCACTTGCCTAAAGTGATAACATCAATCATTGTTCTTTCCATGACCTATTGTTGTTCTAATTTTTTTTTGTGTACATGTGAATGTGTTTTAGGTGTTGGATTCATAAATGCAGAACCTTAGGTATGATAATGGGGAAATGGGTGATGTAGTAATTAGTGAGTCTGGTGATGAATGGAAAGGAGGTGATGGGGGTGAAGAAACTGAGTCAAACCATAATTATTTAGATAAGGAAAAAGACAACAAGAGAATAGTAACGATGATCTTTGTGATTATGAAGAAAAACATGACCTTATCCTTTTTGATAATTCTGATGATGATAAGGTTCCAATTTATTTTTACAGAGGTATGAGAGGACAATTATTTGAGCATGAATATAATAGAAAAGTGAAACTAGAAGTTGGTTTATTGTTTGTTGATGTGGATGGGTTTAGAGCAACCCCTAAAGACTTTGTTATACAAGAGAGATTTGAGATTAAGAGAATTAAAAATGAAAAGTCTAGACAACTACATATGCTTCAGATGGTTATTGTTGGCGCATTCATGCCTCTCCTACACCGGATTGGAAAGAGATATAAGATTAAGACATATAATCATGTGCATTCTTGCATAAGAACTTCTAATAACTCGAATGCCGCATCTACTTAGATTGCAGAAAAAGTTAGAAAGTAAGCTAAAAGCGGAGCCAAATATGAGTTATGCAAGTATGAAACAAGAATTGTTGGAGAACTATGACATAGAAGCAAGTAATGCAACTCAACTCCATCGTGCAAGAAAAAGGGTGAGACAAGACACCAAGGAGATTCATGCACTTTCATATATTGACTTGCCGGCTTGGACTAACCTTACCATTGAAACAAATCCCGGATCTATAATAAAGCTAGAGTTGGAACCTAGGATATACAAAACCCCGAGTTTAAACAGTTTTCCATTTGTTTATAGATGCAATTAAAAGAGGTTTGTAAGGGGTTGTAGGCATTGGTTTGGGATTGATGGTTGCCACCTAAAAGGACCATATGGAGGAGTATTACTCTCCGTTGTAGCAGTTGATGGAAACAAAGGCACGTTTCCAATTGCCTTTGCTATTGTTGAAGTTGAGTGTAAGGACTCATGGACATTTTTCTTGACATTGTTGAATGAGGCATTAAGGTCTGAGGGTCTAATTAAAACCGAGGCTAAGTAGGACAGTACTAGGTTAACCCAGATATAAGTTAAATATAATAGTGAAATGGTCATATAAACAATGTTTAATAGAAAATTGTTCATACAATTAGTAAATATATTGCATACAATAGAATTCATCTTAATGCATGTAATATTTTTTACTTTCTTTAAAGTCTGCGATATTACTAAAATAAGAATAGCTCTATATCACTACATAACTTTACATATAAAATGTATTTTTAAAGGTAGATATAGCCATATAGAAAGCTTAAACTCAAAAACCTATCCAAAAGGAAAAAATGAGGATAGGTCTTTACGTAATTGAAAATTATGAGTAATAAATATTATATTTATATGCAAAGGACATATTGAGTCATCCGAAGGTTGACATGAACCCGTCCTCAACCCGATGTTGGGTCATTAAATGAGATCTGATGAGATTCGATTTGGTCTTATTTTTTTTATAGGATAGGAACGGACCCGACCCGAATAGGACGAGTAGGGACTGATTGAAAGGATAGATCGGGTCTTGAACACCCCTAGATTTATTGTAGATTTTTTTCTTCCATTGAACTTGTTTATAATATTTAGTGTTTTTTCAAGGGCTAAAATCTTACTCTAACCTATACTGATGATGAGACTTCAGAGAGGCGGAGTAATGGCATAGCCTTGGGTAAGAAGTGAGTTAGTTGATTCTGCTCTAGAGAGTCCCTTTTGTAAGCGCTTGTGCTAACCCTTCATTTAATGCCTCATGTTCCTGGCTCAATTCTCCCTTGTCTGGTCCTTTATCTCAGTCAGATAACATTTACTGAACTTCTTTTTACAGTTTGGTTTCTTCCCCCTTAATTGAGTTTATTGGTACCCTTATTTATGCACATTCATTAGATGAGTAAGGTTTGATTTAGGTCACGTGTTCAATGAATTTGGACACTAACTCTAAGTCTATTTATTGACCTCTTTATTAATGACGTACCAAGCTATCGGTCGACTTGATACGTGAGACACGAGAGTTGGGTGGAGGAATAGATCGACCTAGCACAATTTTCCACTTATTAGGATCTAGCTAGCTATCAATTCATAAGTTTTGATCTCCACCATTGAATAAAAATATAATAAATAAAAGAGACTTAATTGATTAGTGTACCATTCCATCACTCTTTAATTTGTGTATAGACGCTAAATTAAATTGGATTTTTACTCTTCCCCCCTTATGATTGTAACATCCCAAATTTTATTAAATAAAATAAAATTAATAAAATAAGAGAAGTAAATAAATAATAATATTAGTAATATTAGTATTTTTATTAATAGTGTTATTTCTAATTAAAATAAAGGATGAGTGGGTTGAGGGTGGGCCCGACCCAATTAAGTATTTAAGTAAGGAGGGGTAACCAATTCACCCTAATCCTTATTTTTCAAATCATCAGAGAGCGAAACCATAAGTAAGGGAGAAACGACGTCTCAAGAGGAGATTGCTGCAGAGTGATCATCAAGAAAGAGTCAATCCTTGCTGTTCGACCTTCACCTTCAAGGTACGGTGGGGGAAAGAGTGTTGCTTGTATATATATGTGGGAGTGCTTGGGTAGTGAGGGCAACCATAAGACCCTCTTAAAATTGAAATTCGAATTTGATGTGTATGTTATGTGTCGTGTGATGAAAATATGTGGTTTGATGGTTAAATGTGTTAATCTTGATGAATCTTGATTGAATTGAAAGAGGGTAGCGGGAATAGCAAAAAGGGGTAAAATAAGGGTTTAACGATTGGGGATTATGATGGAATAACTATGAAAATCTGTGTAAAGATTGGTGTTCTTGTTGATTTTGTTCAGTATAAACGTGTATGATTGATGTATTAACACTAAGAATTGATTAGAGGTTGAATAAAAGGGTTTAAAAGGGGTAAAAATCGCAAGAACTGTCATATCGTGTCGTAGGTAATCTATTACAGAAGTCTGTAATCGATTACTGGGTGTTCTGGGCAGCAGGGGAGTGAGTTTGGCTTGCTGGTAATCGATTACAGGGGGTATGTAATCGATTACCAGAGAGTTGGTTTGCTGGTAATCGATTACAGAGGGTTTGTAATCGATTACCAGATGTTTTGCTTGCAAGTAATCGATTACAGGGGGCCTGTAATCGATTACCAGAGAAATGAATGGCTGGTAATCGATTACAGGAGGCTTGTAATCAATTACCAGAGTGAAGTTTGTGTCCCAGAGTTGCTGATAATTGATTACAGCTGTGTGGTAATCGATTACCAGGTTAAATTGAGTATGAGGGTGTTGTTTATGTGGTGATTGTGATTCTCTTGTCTGTTGATGTTGTTTATACAAATTGTTTGTGGAATTGAGAGATTTAAGTGGATGTATATAGAGTATTGATTGTGGTATGAGTATGATGACATGAATATCTCCTGTGACGTTAGATGTTTATAATATTATGATGTATGATGATGATATATTGATGTAATGAGCATATGAGGTATGAGATGTGTGATGATGATATATTGATGCATTGAGCATATGAGGTATGTTATGATGATGATGATATAATGATGCATTGAGCATATGAGGTGTGTTATGATGATGATTATGCATTGAGCATATGAGTTGTGGTGACTGAGATGCACGGGCCCATTGAGGGGGTGCAATTCAGGGTGTGAACTGCACAGGCCCATTGAGGGGGTGCAGAGACCATGATGGTGTCATTCGATGCACGGGCCCATTGAGGGGGTACATCCTAGGAGCGAATATCGATGCACGGGCCCATTGAGGGGGTGCAACCTAGGGTTGAATGTCGTTGTGCGGGCCCATTGAGGAGGTACAACCTACCGGCCAAGAGAGGGCGTGAACGGTAGAGCCATCATTGGTAACAACTAGGGAGATTGATGAGGTGCACCCATTGTGCGGAGTTCCGAGTCATGATCCTTGGGATGAGGTTTGGTGTACATGATGATAGAGTAAGCCTGCATTGTATTTTATGATGAAATTGAAATATGATATGATGATATGAGTATTATGTGTTGAGTGTAGAGAATGTGTATTCTTGATGATTTGCGAGTGTGACTTATAAACTGGTGATGAGATAATATATTTGCTAATAAGAGTATGAGATTATATGAGTATGATATTATTTAATGATGATGATGATGATTATATGTGGGTGAGGATAGGGTAGCCTTCTGTGTGCATGTATGAGTTGATATTCTTTTCCTCACCGTTTTCTCTGTGGTTTATTTACAGGTGATGATGATGGCACATCAGGTGCCGAGTATTGAATTGAAGGGGTGTCACACTGATACTTGTGACATCAGGGCTTAGTAATAGGGGTTTTATTTTTATGTTATGAAGAGGAGATTATGAAAATTATTTTAAGTGCCTTACATGGCCAATATGGATATTTTGATGTTAACACTTGAGATTTTGACGTTTTAATTATTTTGAAAACCGTTGACTTTAAATTCTATTTAAATCGAGTGATTTTGAATCAATGACGTTTTGTTAGAAAAAGGTGTGAACCTTTTTACTCGGTGTGGTCCGTAACTTTTCCTAAATATTTAGAATTGTTGAATGTATAGGAGGTTGGGGTAAAATGGTGTCACATTAAGTGGTATCAAAGCAGGTCGGTTCACCGGCCGTGAGTTATGTGTTTGCTATGCTTTTGTGATGTTAATTGTGATGTTGGTTGAGTGCAATATATTGCGTTGATTTAATTGTTTGTTTGATTGGTCGATTCATCGGCCATGAGTTATGTGTTTGTTGTGCTTTCGTGGTGCTAAATTGTGATGTTGATTTAGTGAGATGCATTATTGAATTTTTTTGTTTTTAGTGTTCTGCAAGGTTGATATATCTTTAATTATCTTGCTTCAAGTGATTGGGACTGGCCACCCTAATGATTTGAATCTGATAAGGGAAGATGTGACGACTTGCAGAGGGAATGTTATGTCAATAACATTGCTAGAAGAAAATATTTGCGAAAATGTTTTAAGAAAGAAAATTTTAAATTAGATTTCTTAATTTGAAAAGAGTTTTGTATAATATAGATTGCATACATGCATACACTGCATTGCATTATACTGAGATATGTATTAGAAGTCTTGTATGACATGGATGAAGGATATGATTATTAAATGATATGATTGTGATGATATTTTTATCATGTTATGTGATGTGAATGATGATTGTATAATATTTTAAATTTAGAAAAGATGAGAGAAGAAAATAAATAAACAATAAATTGTTTGAATATCTAAGAATGAGGTTGTGCTTAAGTGGGAGACTCCTAGGTTAGTGAATGAGATTAGAAGTTTTCTTGGGTTGGCTGGGTATTATAGGAGATTTATAGAAGGATTTTCTAAGATAGTTTTACCTTTGACTGAGTTGACTAGTAAGGGGGTTGCTTTTGTGTGGAATAGTAAGTGTGAGCTTAGTTTCCAAACCCTTAAGGAAAAGTTGACTAGTGCACCAGTGTTAGTTTTACCTGATCATAGTAAACCTTTTGTAGTGTATTGTGATGCTTCTAAGATGGGTTTAGGTGGAGTGTTAATGCAAGAGGGTAAAGTAGTATCTTATGCTTCTAGGCAATTGAAAATCCATGAGAGAAACTACCCTACCCATGATCTTGAGTTAGCAGCTGTGGTGTTTGTGTTAAAGATGTGGAGACATTACGTGTATGGTTCCAAATTTGAGGTTTTTAGTGACCATAAGAGCCTTAGGTATTTGTTTGATCAGAAAAAGTTGAATATGAGGCAAATGATGTGGTTGGAATTTCTAAGGAATGATGATTTTGAATTGAGTTATCACCCTGGTAAGGCTAATGTAGTAGCAGATGCTTTAAGTAGAAAATCTCTTCATGTTAGTTCTTTGATGATTAAGGAAATGTATCTCTTGACTCAGTTTAGGGATTTGAGTTGAGCTTGTGAGGTGACTTCTGATAGTGTTAGGCTAGGGATGATTAGAGTAAGTAATGATTTGTTGAAGGACATTAGAAAAGCTCAATTAGAGGACCCATTTTTGGTGATTAGGAGTGAGGCTATAGAAGGAAGTAATGGTGGGGAGTTCATTATAGGTACAGATGGAGTAGTGAGGTTTGGAGATCGAGTGTGTGTGCCTAGTGAACCTACCATTAAGCGCTTAGTACTTGAAGAGGGGCATAAGTGTAAGCTTAGTTTCCATCCGGGTTCAACTAAGATGTATCAAGACTTGAAAAAGGTATTTTGGTGGCCTAGGATAAAGAGGGATATAGAGGATTTTGTGAGAGCTTGTTTAGTTTGCCAAAAGTCTAAGGTAGAACATCAAAAACCTTCAGGATTGTTGCAACCTTTAAGTATACTTGAGTGGAAGTGGGATAATATTTCTATGGACTTTGTAGTTGCCTTACCTAAGACTGTAAGGGGGCATGACTCCATTTGTGTTATTGTGGATAGGTTAACTAAGAGCGCTCATTTTCTTCCTATAAACATTAAGTACTCCTTAGAGAAACTAGCTCAGATTTACATCAGTGAGATTGTGAAGTTGCATGGCATACCATCTAGCATAGTTTCAGATAGAGATCCCAGGTTTACATCTAGATTTTGGGAGAGTTTGCAACAGGCTTTGGGGACCCAACTTAGGCTTAGTTCTGCTTATCACCCTTAAACCGATGGTCAGACCGAGAAAACCATTCAATCCTTAGAGGATTTGCTTAGGGCTTGTGTGTTAGACCAAGGGGGTAGTTGGGATAGCTTCCTACCTTTGATAGAGTTTACTTACAATAATAGTTTTCACTCTAGCATAGGTATGGCGCCTTATGAGGCATTGTATGGTAGGAGGTGTAGAACACCCTTGTGTTGGTGTGAGCCGGGAGAGAGTCTTGTGTTAGGATCGGAGGTAGTGCAGCAAACCACTGATAAGGTTAGGATAATTCAGGAGAGGATGAGGACAACTCATAGTAGGCAAAAGAGTTATGCGAATAAGAGGAGGAAGGAATTGAAATTCAAAGAAGGAGACCATTTATTCCTAAAAGTCACTCTGTGGACTGGGGTTGGTAGGGCATTAAAGTCTAGAAAGCTTACACCTCGTTTCATTGGTCCTTACCAAATTCTCAAAAGAGTCGGCAATGTTGCCTATCAGATTGCTTTACCTCCACACTTGTCAAACCTTCATAATGTTTTCCATGTTTCTCAACTCCGGGAATACATCCATGATCCTTCACATGTGATTGAGTCGAATCATCTTGAGATTAAAGAAAACCTGACGGTGGAGACCACGCCGGTGAGAGTTGAGGATCAGAGGGTGAAACAACTTCGAGGTAAGGAAATTCCTTTAGTTAAGGTAATCTGGGGAGGAGCTACACCTGAGAGTGCTACTTGGGAGCTTGAAGAGAAGATGAAGGAGTCCTACCCAGAGTTGTTCATTTCAGGTAAAATTCGGAGACGAATTTTCTTTTAGGAGGGGAGAGTTGTAACATCCCAAATTTTATTAAATAAAATAAAATTAATAAAATAAGAGAAGTAAATAAATAATAATATTAGTAATATTAGTATTTTTATTAATTAGTGTTATTTCTAATTAAAAAAAGGATGAGTGGGTTGAGGGTGGACCCAGCCCAATTAAGTATTTAAGTAAGGAGGGGTTACCAATTCACCCTAATCCTTATTTTTCAAATCGTCAGAGAGCGAAACCATAAAGAGAGGAGAAACGACGTCTCAAGAGGAGATTGATGCAGAGTGATCATCAAGAAATAGTCAATCCTTGTTGTTCGACCTTCACCTTCAATGTACGGTGGGGGAAAGGGTGCTACTTGTATATGTATGTGGGAGTGCTTGGGTAGTGAGGGCAACCATAAGACCCTCTTAGAATTGAAATTCGAATTTGATGTGTATGTTATGTGTTGTGTGATGAAAATCTAGGGTTTGATGCTTAAATGTGTGAATCTTGATGAATCTTGATTGAATTGAAAGAGGGTAGCGAGAATAGCGAAAAAGGGTAAAATAAGGGTTTAACGATTGGGGATTATGATGGAATAACTGTGAAAATCTGTGTAAAGATTGGTGTTTTTGTTGATTTTGTTCGGTATAAACGTGTATGATTGAAATATTAACACTAAGGATTGATTAGAGGTTGAATAAAAGGGTTTAAAAGGGGTAAAAATCGCAAGATCTGTCATCTCGTGTCGCGGGTAATCGATTACAGAAGTTTGTAATCGATTACTGGGTGTTCTGGGCAGCAGGGGAGTGAGTTTGGCTTGCTGGTAATCGATTACAGGGGGTCTGTAATTGATTACCAGAGAGTTGGTTTGTTGGTAATCGATTACAGAGGGTTTGTAATCGATTACCAGAGGTTTTGCTTGCAGGTAATCGATTACAGGAGGCTAGTAATCGATTACCAGAGTGAAGTTTGTGTCCCAGAGTTGCTGATAATCAATTACAGTTTTGTGGTAATCGATTACCAGGTTAAATTGAGTATGAGGGTGTTGTTTATGTGGTGATTGTGATTCTCTTGTCTGTTGATGTGGTTTATACAAATTGTTTGTGGAATTGAGAGATTTGAGTGAATGTATATAGAGTATTGATTATGGTATGAGTATGATGACATGAATATCTCCTGTGACGTTAGATGTTTATAATATTATGATGTATGATGATGATATATTGATGTAATGAGCATATGAGGTATGAGATGTGTGATGATGATATATTGATGCATTGAGCATATGAGGTATGTTATGATGATGATGATGATATAATGATGCATTGAGCATATGAGGTGTGTTATGATGATCATTATGCATTGAGCATATGAGTTGTGGTGACTGAGATGCACAGGCCCATTGAGGGGGTGCAACTCAGGAAGTGAACTGCACGGGCCCATTGAGGGGGTGCAGAGACCATGATGGTGTCATTCGATGCACTGACCCATTGAGGGGGTGCAACCTAGGAGCGAATATCAATGCACGGGCCCATTGAGGGGGTGCAACCTAGGGTTGAATGTCGTTGTGCGGGCCCATTGAGGGGGTACAACCTACCGGCCAAGAGAGGGCGTGAATGGTAGAGCCATCATTGGTAACAACTAGGGAGATTGATGAGGTGCACCCATTGTGCGGAGTTCCGAGTCATGATCCTTAGGATGAGGTTTGGTGTACATGATGATAGAGTGAGCCTGCATTGTATTTTATGATGAAATTGAAATATGATATGATGATATGAGTATTATGTGTTGAGTGTAGAGAATGTGTATTCTTGATGATTTGTGAGTGTGACTTATAAACTGGTGATGAGATAATATATTTGCTAATAAGAGTATGAGATGATATGAGTATGATATTATTTGATGATGATGATGATTATATGTGGGTGAGGATAGGGTAGCTTTCTGTGTGCATGTATTAGTTGGTATTCTTTTCCTCACCGTTTTCTCTGTGGTTTATTTACAGGCGATGATGATGGCACATCAGGTGCCGAGTATTGAATTGAAGGGGTGTCGCTCTGATACTTGTGACATCAGGGCTTAGTAATAGGGGTTTTATTTTTATGTTATTAAGAGGAGATTATGAAAATTATTTTAAGTGCCTTACATGGCCAATATGGATATTTTGATGTTAACACTTGAGATTTTGACGTTTTAATTATTTTGAAAACCGTTGACTTTAAATTCTATTTAAATCGAGTGATTTTGAATCAATGACGTTTTGTTAGAAAGAGATGTGAACCTTTTTACACGGTGTGGTCCGTAACTTTTCTTAAATATTTCAAATTATTGAATACATAAGAGGTTGGGGTAGAAGGGTGTCACAGTGATCCTATTTTACATTCTTGTATTAGTTTAATAATTTCATCACTGAGTAACAAAGTTGAACTTTACTCATTTGTTCATTAATTATTCATATTATTTTTCACCACTCTATATGCTCGAAGGTGCATAAAGTACTCCAATCTCATGTTTCAATCATACTAATGCCATCTCTTTTTTTGGGCATTTTTTCTTTGATATTTTTGTTAAATCTCTTGAGAGAAGTTGACCACCATTGTTGAAGTTAAAGAGGGAAAAGGAGGCTCCACTTACAAGATCGATATAAGCTTATTTAATGAGAAATATTTGATAAAACTAGTTATTTAAGTAACTGATTAATGTAAAATGACATAAAATAACATATTTATGTAAATTTTATTATATAAATTCTATTTTTATTTTTTAAACAAAATATAATATTAGGTAATTACAATTTTAGATTTTTTTTTATAAATTTTTAATTTTTAATATTTTTTGTGATAAAATATTTTTTTAAAAATTAAAATAAATAATATAATATAAAAAATCATGCAAAAAATATATAGTAAAGAGAGAATAATGATTAAATAATTCATAAATTTTAAAATTACTTACACTATATATGTAAACTATGATTTTTTATCTTAATTTGATATTTTAATAAATTTAATTTAATTTAGACATGATACATAATTAAGTGATAATAGTTTTTCATAAAATATGATATTGTTATTAATATACATACTAATGTGTAATATGCTTCCATTTAGTTTTCACAAAATAAAAATAAATTGAGTGCAAATTAAAAAGTATGTAAAAATATGAAGAATAAAAATAGAAGAAAAATAAATAAATTGTAAACTAAAAACTAGTACTAAAATAGATTATTTTATCAAATATTTTATCTTGATCAAACTATAACAAAATGAAAATGCGAAAAGAGAAAAAAGGGAAATTTTATCCTTTTAGATTACTCATTGATGTATGTTACCCTCAACTAAGAGTGATGCTAGCGTTTTTTATGCACACAGTCGAAGTTGTTTGACAAATTTTTTAACTATCAATTTTGTTTAAATGGAATGTCAGACTGCATATGAGACATTATTAGAGAAATCTAATGCTTCACACTGAAGGATAATTTTTGTGTTGATGTATTAGCTAAACAAGGAGTTTGTTTCTTTAGAAAATATTTATACTTTTAAGCATTCTTCTAAGAGAAATTCTACTATGGGCACAAACGTAACACGTAAGATTTAAACACAATCAATAAAAATATTACACGTCATTAAAATAAGAAAAAAAAAACCATGTGTGATATAAAAAAAGAGAAACGTGACCACGAGTCCACGACACCATTCCCACCCTTTCAAGTTTCAATTCAACCTTTCTCGCTGTGCCATTTTTTTTAAAACACAAAGATTGGCACTATATGCATGCGGCTTCGGAGTTTTGGACGGCACGGAATGGAGGCGAGGATGAAATGCGCCGCTAGTTGTGCCAATGGGTCACTAGCTACAAGGCAACGTGATTAAGCAGTTGACAATGTTAACCGAGTTTCTCCAATGAATTATGGATTTGAAAGATTGCAAGTGTTACTAGTTTTGATAATTACCATGACTAAGGCTTTGTAAAGGGACAAGAAAGAGAAAAATGGTTGGGGTGATGGTGAAAGGAGAAAGAAAGGGTTGGGGCGGTTGAAACAGGTGAAAAATGGTGTTGTGGTTGAAGAAGGGAATGTGTCGCAACCACGTGTCTTTTTGTTTTCTGTTTTACACATGATTTTTTTTTTAATATTTTAATGAGATGTAATGTTTTTATTGGTTGTGCTTAAATCTTAATTGTTATACTCTAAATAACTATTTTGTAGCTAATAGAATTGGTGCAGTGGTGTCTCCTTTATAAGGTTGTAGCTTCTTTTTCTTTTTTTTTTTTACTTTTCCATCGTGTAACCAAAAAGAAATGTAACGGCATTTCACGTATTAATGGGAGTTGAGGCTTCCAACCAATTAACATTGATGCAATAATGTTATCTCAAGTATTTAAAATATAAAAACAAAATTACATTTTAAAATTTAATAACATTAAATTATTATATATTTACAATAAATTAAAAATAAATTATTTACACTTTAAAAATAAATGAAACCAAAATAGTATTGTTTTTTAATATTTAGAGTTAAATTGGATTCATTTCCAATGTGAAATATCTTTATAATACTCCCTCTATTTCTTTTTATATGTCGTTTAAAGTTTTTGCACAAGGATTAGAAAATGCAATAATTATGTCTTCTAAGTCCCAGATTTTTCAAAGATGTCCTTTTTCATTATCTTATTAATGCAATTAATATTTCTCTTTTCTCAATAACTATGCATAAACATCATGTGTTTATATTCACATTGTTTACCTCTTACCATAAATTTTTTGTTGGAAACATAAAAAATACATTTATTAAAATTTTAAATAAAAAAGAATCAAATTACGATAGGGATAAAAAAGAATCAGATTACGATAGGGGTAAAATTGGAAAAATAACATTTATTATTATATTGATAACTGAAAATGACACTTATTTAAAAATAAAATTTGAAACCCTGAGACAACACTTAAAAAGAAATGAAACGGAGGGAGCATTATTGTATATATTTGGTTAAGCAGTTTCTTTCTTAAAAAAAAATAAAAATCACTTTTGTCCTGAAGAACCAACAAGCATTTATGTCATAATAAAATAGTAGTACTATTTTGATAAGCTTTTTAAAATAGGCTAAGTATTTAATGAGTATATATTAACAATGTAAGAAAATTCAATATTATATTGTCACATTATTTATTAAATTTAATAATATATTAAATGATGTGAAAATACAACATTAGATGATAGGGTAAAACTTTTCTTATATTGATAATGCATACCAATTAAACTTATCAATTGAAATTTTTTTCTTAAAAAAACTGTTTTGATGATTTTTTGAAGTTATTTTTTCAAAACTTAGTTCCTAAATAAAATAAAAGACTATACTAGCAAATTAGTCTCTAAGAGATTTCTAATCGTGCAGTTTAGTCCCTGAGAGAATCAAAATTTCAAAATGGTCCCTGAGAGATAGCTCTGTCATGCAAAATGATCTTTGTCATGTAAAATGGTCCTTGAAAAACAAACAAATTAGTCCCTGAGACATTAAAAAATCATACAAATTAGTTCTTGAAAAATGACCTTTTAACCATTTTGCATGACGGAGCAATCTCTCAGCGACCATTTTGAAATTTTGACTCTCTCGAGGACTAAACTGCATGATCAGGAATCTCTCAGGGACTAATTTACTAGTATAGTCTAAAATAAAATGAAGCGTTTTCTTTTGTCCTTTTAATAAATATGTATTAATTTTAATCTCATGCTTTATTTTATTTTATTTTTAAATATATATTGAATATAAAATAAAATTGATATATTATATTTTGTCCTCTTCTTCTAAGTTATATGAACTTTCTTAAATCTTATGTCATGCTTTGTCTTTTCTGCAATGCCCTTAACAGCAAATTAAACCTTGAGGGGAATATATATAAAAGGCTAAAAGCAACTCATAATTGGAATGGGATTTGATTAATATTTTGAAATCATAATTGAGTTGGGGATTTGGTTTTGTTTCAGTGTTCTACATCAATTTCCAGGATTTGGTTTTGTTTCAGTGTTCTACATCAATTTCCAGGTCTGTTTTAGTATGTTTGCATTTTTCTTGTATGTGAGATGGAATATATATATATATATATATATATATATATATATATATATATATATATATATATATAGTACTCCACAAGGATAGGGCCAAGGGCCCAAACTGAGGCCCAATTCATACTATCAGTAAGCCGCAACTCGAGCCCTACAACACAAAGCCTCTTTCGACCAAAAAAAAAAAAACACAAAGCCTCTTCCTAGCAAATATATTCTCTATAGATAAAAGAACATAATCCATTCGACCAAAAAAAAAAAAGAACATGAAATCAAGAAATTAAGTAACTAAACTGATCATTGCCCAATAAAACAGATAACTTCTGCTTCTTTGTCAATCCCTTAAACCACTTCTGGACATTATTGAACATAATTTGTTAGCACAAATGCACAGTAACAACACTAATTGCAGAATTAAAACTGGGAAACTAGAAGCACGCAATTTGACATAGGGGCTTCGTAATAAAATATCAAACAAGGAAACAATCCAGGTCCTACTCTAGTCTATCAGATTTATTTGTCATTCTTCTGAACAGCTAACAGACTTATAAAGATAAAATTCCATAAAAAGAAAAGTAGATTGTGGAAGGAATATGAAACACCGACTCCAAAACAAACACGAACACGAACACAGGTAGCAATGTTCTGGGACAGGTTAGGATTGATTTTCTTATCTCTTACCCGGTCCTATGTTTTGACCGATCAATTCAATAGACCCAAACTCGATTCGAAGAGATCTGATCATGTACGTGTATAAATTAGATAAGATCTAATCTACATAGGATAATATTGGGTTGACCCAACCTATAAGTTAAATAAAATTATGAAATGATCATATAAACATAATAAAAAAAAATAGTTAATACAATTAGTAAATATACCACATATATTAAACTTCCTCTCAATACATGCAATATTTTTATTCTTTAGATATTCCAGGATATTACTAAGGGAATAATGATAATATATCATAGAGAAATTTAAACTTGAGAACCCTAACTAAAAGGATAACATGATATTAGGTTTTTAAATATAGAAAATTATTAGTAATAAATATTATGTTTAATAGGACGGGTCGAGTAACCCGAAGATCAATGTTTTTAAAATCAAACTGATCATTGAACCGATAAAGGCACCGGTTCAAGGTTCGATTGTTGGATCGTAATCGAACCACTAGTGAATTAAATAATTTTTTTAAATTAAATAGTAAAAAAAGTTACCCCCACACACATCAAATGTTTTTTCTGCTGCCACACACACATAATCAACAACCTATGGCTAGGCATGACAAATAAACCCGAACCCACCCCGCCTTTAACGGGGACGGGGGAGGGTTCGGGGGTGTAAGAACCCGCCCCGCCCCGCCCTGCCCCCGCCCCGAACCCGCCTCGACGTAATAATTAAATAATTTTAATATACTAATAGTTAAATAATAAAGGTAACTTTATATATTTTCCTTAAAATATAATATATTTCTTAAGTTTCTTATTTTTTTAGGATTATCAATGTTTATATTTACATGTTATTTGAATTAGAGTATATTAAATATATATAACTGATTTAAAAACATATATTTAAGTTATAAAAAATAGAGAAAAAAAAGAAAAATAGAGAACATGAAATCCCCGCGGGTTTCCCCGAACCCGACGAGGACCCGCACGCGGGGATGGGGTTGGGTTTCATAATCTCATACCCGCTCTCTTTAAACCCGAACCCGAACCCGCCCCGACTTTTACGGGGGCGGGGAGAGCAAAACCCGCCCCCGACTCGCCCCGTTGCCATGCCTACCTATGGCTGCCACGTACACACATGACACATATATTTCACTAGGAAGAAAACCCAAATCCAAACTTGGAACAAGAAATAGGATTCTTCAGTGGGCAAAAAAAACCTAGGTAGGTTGGGCATTAGGGCCAGTGTATATTTTGAGGAGAGCAGATTCTGCATGAGCAACTAGGAAGAAAAAGGAAGCGACCGAGCAGGGAACACGAAAAGGACGGAGTAGGCACTATGAGTGATGGACCTCCACAAAGCAACGCGCGACGGAGCGAGGGCGAGCCGTTGTAGGATGCGACGATGCAGAAAAGACGTAACGGAGCGCTAGAGCGAAAGGCTGAACCATAGAGGTCTCTCCACGAAGATGAACGGATGACAATGATGAGCATAGAAGTTTCTAATCAAACTGTTTTTTTAAATAAAATCTAATCAAACGACGACGTTTTGGGCTTATCTCCAGAATCGCTCAAAATGGTCAAACCACTGGTTCTTGACATGTTACCCATTCTTTGTCTGTTCGATTTTCTAGTTAGATCGAACTTCTCATATGACAAGTAGTTATCGGTTTGAACCGACCGGTTTGATCCAGTTCTTACAATATGTCAAATATTAACTGAAAGTTGTACTTGACTCGATACCATGTCATAAATGGAATTTAGTACGATCCTATTATATCTTGTAGGACAGAGTCATAGCCGGTCTAAATAACTCAGGTAGAGACAGGTCAATGAACCATATTTATAGTGAAACCTAAATGAAAAATTAATATTTGTTTGCTCATCCACCTTCTCAAAATAAAATTATTAAGTTTTACAATGAACACGCCAAAAAAATAAATTTTTAACACATAAGTATTAAAAAGGGATTTTTAGTGGCATACAATAGTAACCCTCTTAAAAATGTTTAGCTGAATCATTTCAACAAAGAAAAAAAGGGAATACGCAACGATTGGCAGAAAGGAAGATCAAATAATAAAAAATTTAAATTATCTAATGTGTTACACTTGTTATTTAAAACCATCATGGATAAGATGCACTTAAATAAGTTTAGAATAAATTAACACATGAAAAGCAGTATCATATACACATATCGGGAGAGCTCTTCTGATATTTACTTTTATAAATATAGATTAATTTTTAGTTGTATTAATTATTGAATTTTTTATAAATTTAAGTTTATTGTGAGATTTATATTAATGAGGCACTCATCCATTAGTCATTACTCATAAGAATCATTCAACTATTTAATACTCCCTCCGGTCTTTTTTATAACGCACATTTAACTGAATTATACATACCAATAAAAATGGTAAAGTTGGTTTATTTTATTGGAGTTTTTTTTTAAAGTTTTACTTTCTAGTTTTATCCTTATTTAATATCATTGACTAATTCCACTATTATTTGATAGTTAGAAAGGGAATAAAGTTAATAAGAGCAAATAATGAAAATGATAATAAATGCTTCATTGAAATTGTAAAGTACCTTATAAAAAGGTCCACAAAAACTTATAAAAAGTGCCTCATAAAAAGAATCGAAAGGAGTATCATTGTATTTCTGGAATAAATAAATTTAAATTTATGGGTTAAATATATTTTCCACCTCTAAAAATACAACGAAATTTGTTTTAGATCCCTCTTTTTTTTTTTTGTTTTTGTTTAAACCATATGCTTTTAGTTATTGACGTTAATTATGCTTCGTTACACTACAAGAAATCAGGGATTTAGATGTGAACGGGTAGCGTCGGCCACGACACCGTCGCTAGTAGTGTCGGCTAGGCCGACGCAAGACCGACACTAAGTTGAATTTTTTTATGTAGCGTCAACCTGGCCGACGCTAACTTTATTAAATAGCATCGGCTAGCCGACGCTAATGGTAAAATAAATTTTTTCTTAATTTTTTTTTATTTCCGCTAAAGGCAAAAAAGAAATTTAGCGTCGGCCTTCGTAAAGTTAGTATCGGTCTGGCCGATGCTAACTTCTTGTTATTTTTATACTATATATTTTTATACTATATATATATATATATATAGTATTTTACACTATATATTTCAAGAAACAAACATAAGGTAACGATAATGCTTCTTCTTGGTATCATGTAGGTTACAAATTTGATCCTCACAATTAATAAATTTGAGGAGAAAATTTTTTTAAAAAAAATTATTAGTAGCGTCGGCCTTTAGCGACTGCCAGACCGTTGCTACATAGCGTTGTCATGCCTGGACGGTGTGCTAAAGGGAAGCTTGCGGCAGATTTGTGAGGTCTAAATCCTTGTGGCAAAGTTGCGGAGGCTGATGGATGAGTGAGGAGGTGGCCATGGCTGGTGGGCTTTCAAAGAGTGACTCTCCTTCTCCCTCTCCTTTTTCATTGATGGTGGTTTATATTTCCCTTTGTTCACTTTCTGTTAATGTTCTATGTTTTCTCTGGCTTTCTCTTCTGTTTTTTTTTTGTGATTTTTGGCCTCTCTTTTTTTTCTTTTTTTTAGTGCTTTGTTGTGTTGAAGATGAAGGCATTGGTTATTGACTTATAGTTCACAATTATGTGATAGTTTATCCTACTTGGGATGTATGCGGTGAGTGGAAGAAGGCGCAGATCAAGGAAAAAAGGTATAGGCCCTATTCTCACTCTTCCCCATTAGTTATTTCTTGCTAATACTTTTTTTATTTTGTATCTTATGTATGTCCCCCATTTTTTAAATTTGAATCGGTTATACTTTTATAACTCACAAGTTAAAAAAAAACACTTGAGCCGTTGAGGAGTTATTCCATCAGCCAAAGACTTGGTTTTTTTTCACCCATTTATTTCTAGCTTATATTTTCATTCTTACGTGCTGCACTTATGGCTCACCCATGTAGGACATTTTTTTCATTTTTTGTTTTCTTTAAGATTATAGAAAAGCTTGGTGATGGACAATGCTTCATTTTCGAACACTATGACCATGCTCAGCAGATATGTCAATGTCTAAACTTACCGAGCTTTTTATTAAATCTTGCATGTTGATTATAAACCAATTTTTTGTAGGCTTAAAAAGTCTTTTGTTCGAATGATTAACCAGGTGCAGGACGTAGCATAAGTGTAAATATCACAAAACACTTTCCAAAAAGAATGAAGAGAATGCATTATTCTGTTATGATGAGTAAGGCCTCAAATTGGATAGCAAGTTCTTCCTTAATGGGTAACACAAATCTTTTTATTAAAGGTAAATTTAAAATTGCATTAAATTGATCGGTCAATATTTTTATAGCATGAGTTCCTTTCCAAACATGTTTTGGTTAGTTTGGCGTTATCAGTTGTATCTTTAGGAAATATATATATATATACACACACTCAATATATATATATATATATATATATATATGTTTCAGCATATACTAAAATTAATATTATATGAAACATATACATATAATAAGAAATATTGATGAAATTTGTATATTATGAAAGATGTTTAGAAGAGTTGGTTTTGCATTGGTACCTAATCTTATTAGTGGTGTTTTCACATGTAATCTTCTTTAATTTATGATCTATGAATTTCTACCTTCTAAATGAACCTTCAAATACTGAGCAAGCTTTAAATTGGTTATATTGCCCAGTGTTAGCATGCACTTAGTTCGCATTAATGAGGTGATGATATCAATAGCAATATGAAAGTGGCTGGTGCTTTATCCTGTTGTTCCCTGCTCTTAATTTTGAAAAGATTTTTTAAACAAATGTTAAGAATTACGAAATCTGTCTGGTTTCTGTTTCATAATTTGTTTATAATATATGGTATTATTTATTTTTCTAAATCATGGCATATTTTTATTTTTGCTTTTAACATGTATCTTTTGGCTCAGGGTAATATGAAAGTTGTAGAAGGTGGGTATGTGCATCCTAAATTCCTATGTAAAAAATTATGTCATTCTCTGCATTTGATGAAGTAGGAAACTTATTGCTTATTTCTATATTTCTATGGAATGTGTTGGGAAAATGCTCTCTTTAATTTGTTGTGTAACAAATATCTTTTAATTGTAGTTTTTTTCATTTTTCAGTATGAGTTTTTAAGACATGTAATTGATGTAATTGATATATGATAAATTATTTTAATTGTCATTTGGATTGATTTCTTTACAGTTTTAGGTAATGGTTAGGTTGAGTGTGGTTTAATTTTGAATGAATGACAGTAACTTGCGTAAATGGATTATAAATTGCTTTGCAAGTATATTTGTCTGACCACTTCAGTTATATCAACAGTTGTAATCTTTGGTGAGTAAAGAGATGTAAAAGCAAGTAAATGGGTTCATCTCATTCCTTTCGGAGTCGATATATTTTTCTTCCAAATTTATTTTTACAAAACCATTTTATTTTTATAAGATATAAGCCATAAAATGGTTAGAGGTTTTCTAATTTCATAAAAAGGTGAAGTCTATTTAGATAAAGAATATCTACAAGAACCAAGAAAGAAATACTTATTCAATGTGGTAACAGTAATAGATAAAAAAAAAAGTATTGCAAACTTGAATGACTTGCCTCAATTGCACACCATATGCTGAGTTATTTTGTTATTTAAATCTCAATTTTATTTAACTAATATAATATTACCCATTTATTATTATATCTAAAAATTAATTATTAAATACAACTTTAATATATGTGGTTAAATCAAATGTCTCTTTTACTTTTAAATAATTTGTTTAAGAGTTAAAATAGATTAGATAAAAAAAGATGATTGATAAGTTGAAATATAAAGAAAGGATAATTTTATAAAATATGAAAAATAACTATTAATGTATATAAAAAACTAATTTAATTTTTTTAAAATATTTTATCGATATTAAAAAATAATTAAAATACAAAAGATAGAAATATCTAATATTTATATTTCAAAATGTTCGACAATTCATTTCATTGATAAAAATTATTTTACTAATAATTTATGCCACATTGTTTTTTATATACATATATGAAAAATTAAAAATATCTAATAATTTATATAAATATTTTTATGATATATAAAAATTAAACTTTGAGATATTAAGGCCGTGCTATGCAACACTAGTTCATAAAATACAATTAGGCTATGATCGGTCCTATCAGTTTGCTTTCGATTTAACCTTTGTCGCTGAAGCTTTTTTTTCTAACTAAAAAAAAATCCATATACTTAGCATGCTCCTCCTCCGCTCAAGTTATATAGTGCCACCAAACCACTTGCATCCTTCCATTAATACTTGTTTTTTTCAATGATGATTGGATTAAACACAGTTGAATGACACTTAACCCTTAGATTGATTTTACAATTAATGTTTCAACAAATATACAACACAACATACTCGCTCAAAATATACCTTTCAAATACATAAACAAAAACCAACAAAGAAAATATACCCTAAACATATTTCCGCTCTGTCTATTTTTTAATTTTTATTAATTTGATCCCAGTAATTCTTTAAAAAAAATCATAGTTACTTTATTGATATAATTGAAAAACTAATAAAACAATATCAAGATTCAAACAAGGTTGATAAAGTAATTAACAATAGCTTATATGTTTATTGGAAAATTTTAATACTTTAAATTTTATTATATTTATAAACCATTGCTCACAACTTAAAAAGAAACACTAATTTGGCTGCTGAGGAATAAATATATATGTGTGTGTGAGAGATAAAATAAAAATTTTCATTATGGGAAACTGTATAATAGAAATAAAAAAATCATAAAAAGTAACGTTAGAGTAAAAATACCTATTTCATGAATGGTTCGATTTGCTCTGATATTAAAAGAATTTTAAGTAAATATATGTCGTGGAATGACAATAAACAAAAATCAAAAGGGCCACTATATTGTGTGTGAATTTTAATTTAAAAAATTTATATTTTATTATGGACAACTATATGTGTTATATTGTTAAGAGTAATATTATTACGGGTGTTGAAAATTTTTGTAGTTAAGTAATAAAGAAAATATATACGCTACTCTAAAATTGTTATTTATACTGAAGTTATACAAAAATGACTTCTATTATAAAGTATTTATTTATTTTTATTATAAAGTATTTATTGAATTTTCTCAATACATTTACCTTTTGTTATATTACATTTGTTTAATAATAACTTTACCAAAAGAGCTGATATTTATTGAACATGATATATGAAATAGATAAATTACATAAATAATTCCAAAATAAAATAACTACAAAAATTCTCAACTTGATCGTTTCATTATATTTTATAATGAATATACTCTCATTTCTTGACATTTTTTTATTTAAATTATAATAACTTTTACATATTTAATTTATTAAAAAATTACTTTTATCAAATATTATCTATAAATATAAAATATAAGTAAAATAATATTAAAAAGATATGGACGGTTAGGAGTACAAATGTTATTGGAAATAAATGGGCAGCATTTTTTGTCTTGTGTGGTGCATGTTCTAGCCTAAGGATGGAATTTGAACCCAAACCCTATTGGTACCCGCAAAAATTATCCGCAATGAGCAGGATAAAAACCCGTAAAATGGGTATGGACGCGGGTACGGGCAATATATAGCCCGCATTTTTTTATGGGGATGGGCGCGGGTACAGGCACTATGATGCCCAGCCCAGCCTGCCCTATACTCGCACTCATATATATAATTATATATAGAGATATATTAATTATATTAAAATATCTAATATATTTATACATATTTTTAAAATTGATATATATAATATATTATAAATTAAAATATATTTAAAACTATCTATTTGTGCTTTTTTACTTTATAATATATGATTGATTAATGTTAATACTTTTTACAAATATTGGATATTTCTAACACACGATATCCAAGTTTATAAAATAGTGTGACGTGAACGTATATTGTAATATTTAATAAAAAATTTTGAACATTAGATCATGTGCTGTGCTTTAGGACATTAGCGTATTGTGTTTCAATTTAATTAAATTGTTGTGTTATTGATATTTAAAAATTATATTTGGACAATCTTCCAGCCATTTTTCAATTAAGATATAATTTTCTTAAATTAATATTTTTTAGTGAGATGTTAATCTTTTACTTAATAAAAATGCGGGTAACGAGCGCGGGTACAGACATATAGGTGTCCGACAAATATGGGGACGGGCACTAAACTTGCCGCCCACGCAAGTACGGATGCGGGTACAAAAATTTTTAAAAGCGCGAGTACGAGGACAGACATTGTGGTACCTTGCCTAGAGGGTATCCATTGCCATCCGGCTATCCCTATTCTAGTCGGACCCACATTAAATGCAAGAGCAATAGGCAGGGATAGAGAAATGGATAAGAATTAGAAAATTTTCATTGTTTGATGTTGCATAGAAATAATTGGAAAATGCAAAAGTTAGTGGGTCCCACATGAAATGTATTTCTCTACTAATTTATGAAGTGATGGAGGAGAAATGGTTATTTGATACTACTCATTACCATTTCTCTTTTATTTCACACTCATTTCTCTCATATCAAACAATTTGTAAATCATATTTATTTTCTGTTTCACATTTATTTCTTTACCAAACAACTTACAAATAATTTTTAGAGTAAACCCTCAACAAGGTCCTTGAAATAATACACACACATCGTCAGTTAGGTCCGTCAAAGATTTTAGTTACCAATTAGGTTCCCGAAAGTAGTGTTATAAAACTCAGACTATATGACTTGGGCTACAAAACTCTTTTTGGGCTCAAGCCAACAACAATTGAATATCCAAGGCTTTCATATCGTTGGAAGACAACTTTCTTGGTTTCGGTCAGTTCAATGATGCAATTCTCAGTGCAAATGGGAGACAATATACTGAATGATAGCTATGAAAGGAAATAATGGATGAATAATTTAAAATAATGTACAAATGTGTTAGATAATTGATCAATCATTCCATTTATGGACAAAACATGTCGAGTTATGGTTGAATGATGAACTTTGGAATGATATCTTTTCACCTCCAATAAATAGGAGGGTTTGCTAGGCAGAATATCATCCGAGTAGTAGTAGAAATTAATTATTAAATCTTTCATTTACTTTTATTTATCTTTTCGTTGTAAAGTCTTCATGGAAGGCTAAGTTTGTATTAAATTCAAGGATTCAAGCTTATTTTCATCTTGATTCTGAGGTTTGATATTCATTTACATGCATATTGAATTATATATACCTCGTTTTTCTACTCTATTTACTTCAATTTCATATTTCTTTTATCAAATTAAGTTTGATTGGTTAAGAAGTTTTGGTTATGAAAATTTGTTATTAATGTATGTTGTACTCTTGATTGGTTAATCATCATGCAACAATTAAAAAACATAGAGTAAGTAATTGAATTGAAAGTTTTCATTAATTAATTACTTCAATTGGGTTTCGATCGAATATAAAATTGATTTGGATCTAACATATAATTTGGTGTATTCGATCTTGTTTATCTTAATCAATTGAATTATGGGAGTTATTTTCAGTAGTGAATCTAGGGATCATTGTAGGGGTTTCATATGATCATAGGTTGATAGATTTAATATCTTGTATGCATGCTTTTAATAATCAATTATTAATTAACCATGAAAATATCCTCCGGATTCCTTGAATTTATCTTATCTTAAATTGATTCAACATTTGCTATTAATTTTATCTTTTTTTTTCAGTTTATTGCAATTAATTAAAACCCTAAAAAAGATTAAATTGAGTATAGATCTTCGGGGTTCAACTCAATTTATACCCTACTACTACAAATAGCTAGTTTGTAAATTGGTTAACTATAATTTTAATTTTGTGCAGGTTTAATACTAATAACTAAAATCTTTAAAAAAACCTAGTTGACGATCCATGTATCTTTTAAGCACGGGTTAAGGGCTTGATCTAATTTTTATTTCACATTTCTTTCTCTTTTCTCTAACTCTCTTTTCCGTAACTCTCTCTTCTCTATTTATGGATCATATTATTTCTTTTCTCTAACCAATCAAAGTGTAAAAATTAAATCAATAGTTTGAATTCATTTGTACTCGAATATAATTTATGTCTAAAACCAACCCGTGAAATCATTTTGGGAGATTAATGCATGTATTAATATAAAGCAGAAAATGACAACGATTATGGTAGCTGTCATTACTACGTACGGTCCCTGTCCTTCCTTTCTTCATGTACTGTCCCTTTCTATTTTGTACAGTTAGCTGAATCTAATTCTGGTGAAAATCCGTCCATGCATGTCTTCACCTTAAAAAGTAATTAAACTCAAATTTAAATCTCTCCACACAACTATTTAAAACATTGATAAAAAAAAAACACACTAAACATCAAGGGCGTAGCTAAGAGGTTGGTAAGACTTAGGGCCCCAATTTTTTTCAATCTTTTTTATTAATTATACATATTTCATATAAATTATTTTATTAATTATTAATATAGCCCCCAAATATTTTTATAAATTTTGTAATATTACTTTTTTATTATAATTTTTGTCGGTATCCTTATCGTAAATCAAACTCTATTTAATTATCTCACATTAGTTAACCTAAAAAATGTTCAATAATTAAAAGAAGTAAAGATAAAAAAAAAATTCTTCTAAAATTTTATAAAGACAATTAAAATAAAAGAGCCAAATAAAATTATAAAAATAATCATGTGAAAAAAATTGAAGGAAGTATTTTATTCCAATTCCTCAAAGAAAAAATGCAAGCTACGCAAACGCAACTAATAAACATGTATTTGGAAAAATATATCCCATCATCATATCGCTCAAATATCAAAAGCGACAACTTGTATTTTATTGACTATTAAAAGTTGGGTCACAATTTGGCACTCTTCCGTTAGAGAGGGTTTTGGTACCTTCTTGTTATTTTTTTTATTGAATGGAGGCATAAATGCCAAAACTACATAGGAAACAAGTCATCTACTCTGTGCTAAATTATTTCGAAGACATAAAATAGATTTTAAATGAAACACATGTGTATTACAAATGAGAATGCGAAAAAATGAGGAATACAATAAAAAAATACAGGATAATGGTTATAGAGGATCAAAAAGTCTTTTCAAAAATTAAAAATACAGATTCTAATAATTAAATATTGTCCCGTAACTGTAAAAAATACTAAGACAATTTAAAAATTGAGAGAAATTGATTAAATTATCAAAGAAGGTACTAAAACCCTCTCTCACGAGTGGGTACATTAGAATTTCCCTAAATGTTTATATTTTTTATTAAATTATTTTTGTATGATTATTTGAGTTTAATTTAAAGGTGAATATAGATTTACAATCCAACACATATTAGTTTCGTTGAGAATTTATCAATTTAATTTGAATTTTTATTTTTTTCAATCAATATTCATAAAAATAACTGAAAATCAGTTTAATATTAATTATTAATAAAATAAATATTAAATTTGATAATAAAAAATTTAAATTATTATATTTTTATATTTTATAGATGGTTGCCCCTAACACACTCTAATAAAAAAGATACTCCCTCCGTCCCTTATTATAAGACCCTCTCAACCGTTTCACACAGTTTAAGAAAAGTTGGTTAATGTATTGGTCTTTTAAAAAAAGTAATAGCATTCCAAATATACTCCTATTTAAAAGTCACTATATTTTAGAAATATTAATGGTGACATGGTGGAAGACTCCAAAATTCACTTTCCAATGAGGTAGTTGAGCATATGGGTAAAACTTCATTAATTATTCACACTTATCAATATATGAGGAATAAAAAGAGTTGAATATTAATGAAGGACAAATATGAAAAAAATAATTAATTTACCTAAAACTTTGTAAAGGGTCTTATATTAAGGGACATTCAATTCTTCTAGAAGGAGTCTTATAAATATAGACGGAGGTTGTACCATATATATGATGTGTTCGGTTCTTAGTTCATACCAATCGTCCATCGAAGCATCACAAATTAAAAGATATACAACGTGATAAGCATGCTAATCATCATCTTTTCAATACCACAATTATGAAGCCGCGGAACTACATTACACTGAGGGGGACTGAACGGTCGGGATCCTCTTCCGTTTAAAATAACTGGGTGAGATTTTAATCGTTTATTTTCTTAATTCATGATTTTAAAAAAAAATTGAAAGTCACTAACTAAATAAAAGCACAGCCCTTGGATAATAAAAACGGGAGACTCTTCAATTATTTTAAACTGGATTCCAGTTATTTTAAATTGGAGAAGATCCCGATCCATTCTGAACCCTTCTGAACAAACACATAGTGGCTAAATAAATAATATTATCCCTTTGGATATTCCTGGTCTGTATGGTAACGGTTGAAAGACACTATGGACCACACACTGTGCTGGAATAAGATTGAAAACAATATGTTGCTATTTATAAAGTATGCAGGGGCTAAGTATATACATTTTAAGATATAACAATTTTAATAAATTTATATAATATACCATAATGACACTAAATATTACATTCGGTGCTGGCTGGGCCGCTAAATATCAAAGTTGTTTCATATATGTTTGCTTTGTTTTATCTGGGGTTGATGTTTGATTCTCCATCTAAAGTCGCTTTTGCTTCTAAAATAATTTTCTCCAATTCTATATTAATAATGATGTGTTTGACTACTTTTAATTTGTAACATTACATTTTCTTCCAAAATAATTGCTTCCTTGATTAATAAAATTTATTTTAGATATAAAACTAACATGATTTTAAAAAATGTATCCATGATTATGTTTTGAATTAATGATCTTTTATTATTTAAAAAATTAATTTGTTTTTTTTAACTATTATTTTGGGTTAAATATGTTTCTTTATTCTGAAGACTCGAATTTGGTTTTAATTCTTAAACTTTAAAACCGTTAGCTCTGGTCACTATCACGTAATCTTAGTCGCTGGTGTTCTGAAATCACATAATTTTAGTCATTCCCCTTAACACCATTAACTTTGACGTTCACATAGGAAACAAGTTTCTATGTTAGTTTGTCAAGTTAGTTACAATAATCATAAAATGGCAATTGAATATATACCTTAACTCATCCGGTCAATTTTGTTGCCAAAAATTAAAATATACACCAAAGCGTTGTTTGAATGGGTGTAAATCTTGATAAATTTTATTTGAAATATAATACTGAAATTGAATTAATACTTGAATAATAAAGATATTTATAATCAAAGAATGATTTAAAATATGTTTAAACAATAATTATACTTTAAAATTGCTAACTAAAACTTAAGAAATGTATGAAGTGAGAATATCATTTTTATGTGATAATAAGAAAAGTAAATCTTGGTCTTACAAGTACAACCCACAAATGGTTCATAATATAAAGTTATTTAATAGTCATATGATAATTAAAAAAATTATATGAATTTTTATTTTAATTTCGGTTATTCATAATAAGATATAATTGCTAAAATCCTTCGCCTTACATAAAAATGACATTTTCACGTAATACAATACAAAGAGAGGGAGGGAGACAGAGAAAGCATACTTTTTAAGTAATTAAATAAACATACTCTTTATATATATATATATATTAAATCTGTGTTCTTATATATATGATCTCAAATGTGAATGTCTCAAATGTGAAACATTCACACACTAACAAAAGCTGGCAAAATTAGGATGACAATTAGATCCTGTCTCAATAGTGTTGGAAATCCCTCCTTAATTAATACATCCATGCATGAGAATGAAACAATGAATTTATCCAAGGTCTTAATTCAATGACTCTTGAAGAAATGCACATTCATCTTTGGAAAGGTGAGAAGCATTTAATATCCACTATCTCTTCTTCATGGTAGCCTCAACCCCTTCACTATAAATATGGGATTTGAGAGAAGCTTGGATCATCAATCCAACCAGAGAGTTGAGAATCAAGAGTGAGAGAGTTTGTAATCCTCTTTGATATAGTTTAAGTGATTCCACCACACTTGGTGAGATAGATTGATTTGTATTCCATCTTAGAAGGGTGATGAGATTGAGTGTTATCCTCTTGTACTGAGAGAGAATCATTATAATCCTACTTTGATAGTGAAGATCTTTACTGGCTAGTGCCCGTGGTTTTTTCTTCTCACATTGAGGGGATTTTCTACGTTAAAATTCTCGGTGTGATTCTTCTACTTCTGCTATATTTTTCTTTTGTCTGTTTATTGCTTCCGCAAGTGCCCATTTTGCGTCTACACAGAGGAGGGAGAATTGGTTCTCTTTTTCCCAACAGTGGTATCAGAGCTCCCAGGTTCATCCGGGGAGCATAGCCTGTGTGATACAAGATGGAAGGAGCTATTTCTGATGGAGACATGTTCAAGTTGACAGCAGATAATTATTCCTATTGGAAGCCCATGATGGAGGATCACTTATGCTGCAAGGATATGCACGAGCCCATTTCTTGCAAAGACAAACCAGAAGGTAAGAATGACAAGGATTGGGATCTTTCGAATCGAAAAGCTGTTGCAATAATTCGAAAGTATATTGATAGAAGTTTATTTGAGCATGTGTCCACTTACACAAATGCTTATAAATTGTGTTCAAAACTTGAATTTATGATTCAAAAGAAAACTCCAAGAAATAAAGCATCCCTTGTACGAAGGCTGGTGAAACTTGACTATAAGGACGGACAAGGTATGATGGAGCACTTGAATACATTCAAGGGCCTTGTCAACCAATTGACAAAGATAGATATTAAGATTGATGATGAATTGCAAGCACTTCTGCTACTCAGTTCATTGCCTGAAAGCTGGGACACATTGGTGGTCACACTCAGCAACTCAGTTCCACATGGGAAGATCACAATGGACACTGTTTCAGACAGTTTGATGAATGAAGAATCCATAAGGAAAGAAAGAACTACAAATTTTCAATCTGAAGCAAATGTAATAGAGATGCGAGGAAGAAATGAAACCCGTGGGAAGAGTGAATCCCGTGGAAGAAGCAAAAGCAAAGCCAAAGGTCGTTCTCAATCTCGCACAAGAACAAAAATATGTTACTACTGTAGCAAAGAAGGACATAAGAGATCAGAATGCAGATTTCTAAAAAGAGACCAGAAAGTTGGAGCTGTTCATCCAGACTTAGTTGATCCAAAGAAGAAGGATTGTACTCCAACCACAGTCGTCGCTGTAGACGATGATGTTTTCCTCATTGGAGAAGACAATTACCTAAATGTTGCATATGGTGATTGCTCTTGGATCATTGACTCCGGTGCCTCTTTCCATGTAAGTCCACATGAAGATTTCTTTTCAAATTATAAGAAAGGTGATTATGGCACAGTGAAAATGGGGGAACCATGTCACAAGCAAGATTGTTGGCATAGGAGATGTGATCTTGACAACAGACATAGGGAGCAAGCTCGTGTTGAAGGAGGTGAGACATGTACCTGACATGCGTCTAAACCTCATCTCAGTTGGGAAGTTAGACGATGTTGGACTTGTGAGCCATTTTGGCGCAGGAAAGTGGAAGCTGGAAAAAGGAAGCATGTTACTTGCCAAAGGTTCAAAAGAAGGATCTCTGTATATCATGCAGGGCAGAATCTGTAGTGGAGAAGCAAACGTGTTAGACGACTCCAAAGATCTTTGGCACAGGCGATTAGGCCACATGAGTGAGAAAGGATTGCAGATCCTTGCCAAAGATCATTTCCCTAGCATAAATGGACAACTTCTGGAATCATGTACTGATTGTTTGGCTGGGAAGCAGTGTAGGGTCAATTTTCATAGATCAGACGATCCCTCAAGGAGGATGGAGGCATTTGAACTTGTGCACTCAGACGTTTGCGCACCGTCTGAAAGATCCCTTGGAGGTGCGTACTACTTTGTAACCTTTATTGATGACTACTCTAGAAGAGTATGGGTATATCTGTTGAAAACTAAAGACCAGGTTCTTCAAGCTTTTAAGGAATTTCATGCTTTGGTAGAGCGTGAGACTGGGAAGAAGTTGAAATGCCTAAAAACAGACAATGGTGGAGAATACTGTGGTCCATTTGAGGCTTATTGTCGGACTCAAGACATCAGATTAGAAAAGACCGCACCCAAGAATCCTCAGCTGAATGGAGTGGCTGAAAAGATGAATCGGAAGATTGAAGAAAAAGTCAGGTGTATGCTAAATCATGCAAACCTCCCCAAGTCATTTTGGGGTGAAGCTGTGAAGACCGCAGTAGCGTTGATAAATCTCTCACCATCACGACCTTTGAAGGGAAAGATTCCAAAGGAAGTATGGTATGGGAAGAAAACATCCTACAATCACCTGAAGGTTTTTGGATGCAGAGCATTCGTCCATGTACCCAAAGATGAAAGAATGAAGCTTGATGCTAAGACCAAGGAGTGCATATACCTTGGATCTCCAAAGGATGAATTCAGATATAGACTATGGGATCCTGTAAACAAGAAGATTGTTAGAAGCAGAGATGTGGTGTTCTTTGAAGACCTGACCATCAAGGATTTTCAGCAGAAAAGACAAGCAAAGTCCAAGGTGAGCAGTGATGATGTGATAACCCATCCAACAACCAACAGTTCAGTTGGAGAAAATTCGCAAAGGCAGACTATTGTTGATCAGATAAATCCCGAGCAAATGCAACCTCAAGAGGTAGATGATCAGATGATGCCAGATGCTCAGACGAATCCAGAACCCCAAACAATGGAAGAAGATCTTACGCAGCCTGAGCCAAGACGATCAACAAAAGTAAAAATACCCTCCACCAAGTACCCACCAGACCAATATGTTACACTCACAAGTGAAGGTGAACCTCAAAGTTTCTCAAAAGCTATGGAGACAGAGGAGAAAGAAGAATGGATCAAAGCCATGAATGAGGAGATGACCTCTTTACATGAGAACCATACTTATGATCTGGTGGAGCTACCCAAAGGAAGAAAAGCCTTGAAAAACAAATGGGTGTACAGGCTTAAAACTAAAGAAGAAAGCTCAAGACCAAGGTACAAAGCTCGGATTGTCGTGAAAGGATGCCATCAGAAGAAAGGAGCTGATTTTGATGAGATATTCTCACCAGTGGTGAAGTATTCCTCCATAAGAGTTGCATTGGGTCTAGCAGCTAGCCTAGACTTAGAAATTGAACAACTTGATGTCAAAACAGCTTTCCTTCATGGAGACAATAAAGAAGAAATCTATATGGAACAACCAGAAGGCTTTGAAGAACCAGGCAAGGAACACTTAGTGTGTCGTTTGAAGAAGAGTTTGTACGGTTTGAAGCAGGCACCAAGACAGTGGTACAAGAAGTTTGAATCCTTCATGACCAAGCACAATTTCAAGAAGACAACCGGTGACCATTGTGTGTTCATCAAGAGGTATGAAGATGGAAGCTTTATTATCCTACTTCTATATGTCGATGATATGTTGATCATTGGACGAGATAAAACCAAAATTGCTGGTTTGAAGAACGCTTTAAGCAAGTCTTTTGCCATGAAAGACTTAGGTCCTGCAAAGCAAATCCTTGGGATGCAGGTGATTAGAGATCGTTCCAAGAAGTTAATATGGCTATCACAAGAGAAGTACATTGAGAAAGTTCTCAAGAGATTCAACATGGATAAGGCAAAACTTGTTAGTGTTCCACTTGCTGGACATTTCAAGCTAAGCACAATGCAATGTCCGACCAGTGAAGAAGAAATTAAAGAAATTAAATAAGCAGAGTGCCTTATTCTTCTATGGTAGGAAGCCTAATGTATGTCATGATTTGCACAAGACCAGATATTGCTCATGCAGTTGGTGTTTTGAGTCGGTTCTTGTCCAACCTGGCAAAGAGCACTGGAATGCAGTGAAGTGGATATTGAGATATTTGAGGGGAATTACCAAAAGATGTTTATGTTTTGGTAATGATGATCCCGTGCTGGTGGGATACACAGATGCAGACATGGCTGGAGATGTAGATTCCAGAAAATCCACATCATATTTTATAACTACTTTTGCAGGGGGAGCTGTGTCATGGAAATAAAAACTACAAAAGTGTGTTGCCCTGTCAACCACTGAAGCAGAGTGCATCGCAACAACTGAAGCCTGCAAGGAGACTCAATGGATGAAAAATTTTATGTGTGTGTTGGGTCACAAGCAAGAAAAATATGTTATTCATTGTGACAATCAAAGTGCAATTCATCTGGCTAAGAATCAAACTTTTCATTCCCGTTCAAAGCATATCGATGTTCGCTATCACTGGATAAGGGAAGCTTTGGATGATGGCTTGTTTCAGCTAGAGAAAGTTCATACAGATGATAACTGGTCTGATATGATGACCAAGACAATTCCAGTCAAGAAGCTCTCAGATTGTTGCAAGGGAGTAGGACTGATGATGCCCCTCAATTAAGTCGGGAAAGGGGAGATTGTTGGAAATCTCTCCTTAATTAATACATCCATGCATGGGAAAGAAACAATGAATTTATCCAAGGTCTTAATTCAATGACTCTTGAAGAAATGCACATTCATCTTTGGAAAGGTGAGAAGCATTTAATATCCACTATCTCTTCTTGATGGTAGCCTCAACCCCTTCACTATAAATATGGGATTTGAGAGAAGCTTGGATCATCAATCCAACTAGAGAGTTGAGAATCAAGAGTGAAAGAGTTTGTAATCCTCTTTGAGAGAGAGTTTGAGTGATTCCACCACACTTGGTGAGATAGATTGATTTGTATTCCATCCTAGAAGGGTGATGAGATTGAGTGTTATCCTCTTGTATTGAGAGAGAATCATTGTAATCCTACTTTGATAGTGAAGATCTTTACTGGCTAGTGCCCATGGTTTTTTCTTCTCACATTGAGGAGATTTTCCACGTTAAAATTCTCGGTGTGATTCTTCTACTTCTGCTCTATTTTTCTTTTGTCTGTTTATTGCTTCCGCAAGTGCCCATTTTGCGTCTACACAGAGGAGGGAGAATTGGTTCTGTTTTTCCCAACAAATAGATACTCCCAAAAATTATTCACGATGGGTAGGGTAATTGCCCGTTAAATGGGTTTAGATCTGGGTAATTACTCGTAATTTTTAATAGATATGAGTGTGGGTATAGGTATTATGGTAACCCACCCTACCCATACATGCACTTATATAATATATATAATTAATTTAATTAATATATATGTTTATATAATTAATTAATATAAAAAAACTCATTTAATATTAATATATATTACGGTCACCAAAAAAAATAATTATTTTGTTTATAGTTAGCAAAAGTGCAGATAATGCGTTGAGGTACAGGTACTTGAGTACCCAACAAGTAAAGGTATAAGTATATAGGTCTATTTGGTTTGCATTTTCATTTCCCGTTTCTATTTCCTGTTTCCTGTTTTCTGAAATTTTACAAAGGAAAAACTGGAAATGTTGAAAACAAAAAATTTTTGTTTCCAGCATTTCCAGATTTTACTTTGTAAAATTTCAGAAAACGGAAAACAGAATGAAAATAGGAATGAAAAGATGAAATGCAATCAAAACAGACCCTAGAATTGATATTCATGCGAGTATGGGTATTTTTTAAAAACAAGACGTATGGGAATGTATATTATAGTCTATCTATCTACTATCTACTATACTTTAAGAAAATCTTTCGCCCAAGCACACATGTCTCTCTCTCATCTTCTCTCTTTTTTCTTTTTCAATTTTTAAACATTTTACTAGACACAAATTTTTCTCTCTCCTTCTCTCATTTATTTTCTTTTCTTTTTCATTTTTTATTGTTTCCAATGGTTTTTGCTTTCTTTTTTTTTTAATTTTTTCTTTCCTTTTTTACATCACATTTTTACTTTTTATATTATTATTTAAATTTTTTCTCTCATTATTCATTCCTATATATCATTTTCATTATATAAAAACACAATTTGAAAAATATAATAAATATATTAATTTGTATTAAATAAAAACACAGTTCTGTCCACACTTTAATTTTATTTTAATTATTATTTGATCTTTAGGTAACTCCAATAATGGTTGCAGAGGATCGCTTTGATGGCTGACAACAGTGGCGACGAGCGGCTGGTGGTGGTGCACCTGCAAGGACTTCGATGCTTAAGTCAGAGAGTATTACAGCAGAGTAACAATATATCAGAACTGAAAGCGTACCTGAGAAGATGCACCACCGGGGTATTTATAGTATAGTTTTGGCGGGAAAGTCCGATAACGGTTGTAACAGATTCTTGAATTTACGGCCAAACGCGCTTGTCCGAGGTTGGGAACACGCGCCGCGGTATATCCCGCAGTCGTGATGTATCATGCCGACATGTGTATGCCGATTGTACTTTGAATGTCCAATAAGTGCAATTAATGTGATATGATCCCAAAATGATGTCGGATGATCCTTACAGGAATAGTAGTCATCACGGTTATTGTTGTAGCGATCCCGGACGACTCCGGTATATGGCGGCGTGAGTCAATCCGGCTTTACATTACATTACTCCAGAACATTATTATTATATTAAAATGTGTTTTCTCATTATCCATTGTTGTTTATCTGTTTTATTACATAAAACACATGTCATGTTTTCTCGCGTGCATTTTTTTTTCAGTTTTTTTATTTCCGCTTCAATAAAGTGATTTTTTATAAACCACGAGTATTCTTCATGGGAGTCAGTCTCGCTTCTATCATTTTTATTTTTCTTTGTTTTATTGTTTTTTTTCACACTTTCGTTTTCTTTATTATTATTATTATTGTTATATTTTAATGTTTTTCTCATTATTTGTTCTTATTAATTTGTTTCATTACAAAAGTGGTTTTTTAATGAACCACATGTATCTTCCACGAGAGACATTTTTGTTCGTACTGTTTTCTTTTTTTCCTTTTTTCACACTTTAATTTTCTTTTTATTATTGTATATTAAAAATCTGTTCCCTCATCGTCCATTCCTGATTACATTAAATATTTTAATTTATATTATAATTAAAGTGTCTTTTCCGATATATAATTTATCTCTCTATTCTATTTATTAATATTTTCACTTATTATCTCTCTTATCTATTTTTTTATCTATGTACTTTTTATCTTAAAATTGTTTCCGCAGTACACATATTATGTTTTCTCACTAAGTATTTTTATATTTTTACTCTCATTTTAGTAAAGTAAATTTTTTAATGAACCATGGTTTATGGGTATCCTCCATGGGAGATAATGCTACTTCAGTCACTTCTTTTTTTAATCACACTTTATTTATTATTATTATTATATTAAAACAATTAATTCTTTCATTGTTCATTCCTATTTATCACTTTCATTATATTAAAATTTACTTTAATTTTAAAATGTGTTTTCTCATTATCCATTGTTGTTTATCTGTTTTATTACATAAAACACATGTCATGTTTTCTCGCGTGCATTTTTTCAGTTTATTTATTTTCGCTTCAGTAAAATGATTTTTTATAAACCATGAGTATTCTTTATGGGAGTCAGTCTCGCTCCTATCATTTTTATTTTTCTTTGTTTTATTGTTTTTTTTCACACTTTCATTTTCTTTATTATTATTATTATTGTTGTTGTTGTTGTTATCTTTTAATGTTTTCTCATTATTGTTCTTATTAATTTGTTTCATTACAAAAGTGGTTTTTTAACGAACCACATGTATCTTCCACGGGAGACAGTTTTATTTTTACTGTTTTCTTTTATTCCTTTTTTCACACTTTAATTTTCTTTTTATTATTGTATATTAAAAAGCAATTCCCTCAGTCCATTCCTGATTACATTAAATATTTTAATTTATATTATAATTAAAGTATCTTTTCCGATATATAATTTATCTCTCTATTCTATTTATTAATATTTTCACTTATATTATCTCTCTTATCTATTTTTTTATCTATGTACTTTTTATCTTAAAATTGTTTCCGCGGTACAGATATTATGTTTTCTCACTATGTATTTTTAAATTTTTTACGCTTATTTTAGTAAAGTAAATTTTTTAATGAACCACGGTCTATGGGTATCCTCCATGGGGGATAATGCTGCTTCTGTTTTTTTTTTTGTAACATAAAGCAAAGAAAAGAAAAAAAAATGAAAAGACTAACTAAAGCATCTATCCCCTAGGGAAAACAACACCACTAGCATCAGCCAAAAGTAGCTGTGAGAGCCCAAGAGGAGGCTCCAAAACTACTACCAACTTTTCACTAGACAGAGCTCCATGTTTCGCAAGTGTATCAGCACACTGATTCCTTTCATGATGAATATGTCTTAATTGGACAATCCAATCCTGCTGCATGAGTTTCTGAATGCTGCTAATGATGCTTGCATACTTATGAAAAGTTGGTAATGGGCCATTAATTAACTCTACTGCTAGAAGAGAATCCGACCAGCATTGAACCAACCTATAACCACCACTCCAAGTAAATTGAAGACCCTTCAAAATTTCCAGTAATTCTGCTTTCAGAATTTCTGAAACACCAGCTAAGCCATAGAAACCCTTTATCCAGCCTCCCTGATCATTCCTTAGCAAACCTCCAAAGCCAGCACAACCAGGATTACCTAATGAGCTCCATCTACATTTAAGGCTACAAATCCTACATGAGGAGGATTCCATTTGACAGCAATCTTGTTTCTGCAACTATGACTTTGAAAAACAAAACTGTTGCTAAACAAGATGTCCAAGCTTATGATTCTGCACATCAGCTGATCTAAATTAGTAACCTTCCCTTCAAAGACTTGTTGATTCCTAGTAATCCAAATCTTCCAAATTCCAGCTAAGAACATTGTGCCTAAAATATTGCGACTCCAGTACAACCAATCATAACTAGATAGAGGAGAATTAAATTGGACATGTTTTGTGAAGCCTAATGTGTCCCACACCCGAATTGCATTTGAACAGAATCTTAGACAATGCAGAACATCCTCATTAAAGTTCTGACAGCGCATACATGTAGCAGACACATAAACATGTCTATCTCTTAGGAGTTGCTTAGTTAGTAATATATCATTAGCCGCTAACCATATTAATAGTCTCACAGATTCTGAACTGCTTACCTTCCAAACCCAATTCCATGATTTCACATTAAATATAGATCCATCTTGTTTAGTAAGCCAAGAATAACCTGCTTTGGATGAGTATTCCCCTGATACGGAACTGTCCCATATAATGTTGTCCCTTACACCAGCAGAAATAAATGGCTTCACACTCTGAATTTCTTGAATGCAGGAGGGAGGCAGCTGAGTCCAGATAGATTGCAAGTTCCATGTAACACCACCCCAAACATCACACACTTTTAAGTCAATATCATGTGTATTTATAAAATCAACCTTGTCACTGATTGCACCTGATGGAAGACAAGAATCAAAAATAAAGTTTGATTGGCCATCACCAATTCTAGATGAGAAGCCATCCTTTAATAAGATGTTGATTTCTGAATTGACCTCCAAATATATGAAGCATTTTGTGTTATGTTAAAAAGTGCTGCACCACTTCCATATTTGCTGCATAGAACTTTGACCCATAATTTATCATTAGAATCTTGTAAGACATTCCAAGCTAGTTTGCCCAAAAGTGAAGTGTTCTGTTCTCTAGCAAGTCCGTGACTTCTTTTTTTAATCACACTTTATTTATTATTACTATTATTATTATTATTATTATTATTATATTAAAACAATTTCTTTCATTGTTCATTCCTATTTATCACTTTCATTCCCGTTTACGAGTATCCTCCACGGGAGACCGTCCTGCTCCTGTCATTTTTTTTAATCACACTTTAATTTTCTTTGTCTGTTATTATTATTATTATTATATTAAATCTCAATATCCATTTCTATTTATTTGTTTTATTATATAAAAACACACGTCATGTGTTCTCACTTGCGCTTTTTTCTTTATATTTTTATGAATCACGAATATTTTCCACGGGAGGCATACACATATTGTTCCTGCCATTTTCATTTTTTCTTTCTTTTTGGTTTTTTTATTACATTTTTATTTTATATTTTTTATCATTGTTATATTAAAATATTTTCTCACATTATTAGATCTAACTAATTTGTTTTATTAGAATAGTGGGTTTTTTTAATTTAACGAAGTACATGTATCTTCCATAGGGACTAACTTGCTCCTACTATTTTTTTTTTCTTTTTCACCTTTTAATTCTTAAATCTCAATATATTTTAAATTTATAATTATTTTAATGATATATGAGTTACTATTTTCTATAAACATGATAACAATATGTTCTTCACATTCCACCAATTGAAGTATATGATTATATCATAAATTACTTTTAGTATAAAAATTTAATAATATATGTGAAAACGAACATCACTAACAACTCAACGTCACCCGTGCATTCATACGGGTACTGTGCTAGTATCCTACTCAAACTATACCCATAACCCATTGTCAACTTCTCGTCTTTGGGCTAGACGAACTACTTAACCTAGCATGGGTCATGGGCTATAATAGATCAGGCAAAAAAGCCAAAACTTCATTTGAATTTAAAAAATATGTCCAAACTTGACTATAAAATACAAAGCATTTGAAATTTTAATTATAAACAAAAATTACAAATTTGATTTAATTGATAGATAATCATTTTAAAGGTTTTCATAACATCAATCTTAAGAACAAAAGATAAGAATATTTAAAATGGATTTTTTTAATAAAAAAAGGGAAGCATCTATGGCATTTCTTTTAAGTTTGTGTTGTAATAAATACTTTTTTTTATAAAAATATTTATTTTAAATGTTCTTATCCTTAGCTTTTAAGATTAACTAGATTAAATACCCGCGCAACACGCGGGTTGGATTATATATATGTGTCAATTTTTTTTATAATATTTTAAAATAATATAGCTTATATTATTACATCATAATATATATGGAAGAAAAATTCCAATAGAAGATGGATTTTTTTTTCATTTATTATAAGGTAAATTTGCAATAATACAATTAAAAAAAATTTTCCTTTTTACATACATAGAATCAATGTAAATTTTATTTATATACGGAAAAATAATATATAACAAATGAAAATACCAATGAAAATATAAAAAAAATGGGACGAAAATTATTATCATTGAGTTGCTTTAATTTACTTTTGAAAGTTTTAAATTTAATTCTCCGCCAACATTATTGGGACGAAAAATATAGAGTATATACCAATGAAATAAAGAAGCTCATAGGAGTCAAAAATCAAAATAGGAAAAAGAGAGAAAAAAGATATACATCCTATTTGCATCACAAATCCTTCCAAAGATGTTTACAAAAATGAAAATCCCAACAAAAATAAAATTTAAAAAGGGATTTTGAAAAGGGAAAAATGACATCATCCCCCACTTTCCTTGAACATCCTTCAAGTCCAAGACTCTTTGCTAACCAAAATACCTTGAAGTTCCTTCAATTATTTTGGTGCAGAGAAACTTTGTAGATAATTCCAAGAGCTCTTCAAGTGCTTATGCTCTCTGCCCAAAATATTTCATTATATATGATTCAGAGTAAGAACATACAGTTAGAACTAATGTGGCCTATTTTGGAACCACATGAAAAGGGATTTTGTGAAGTGTTCAACAAAGAGCGAGAACAAAGTTGGGAAACCACCATTTGAGCCTAGCTTATGGTCAGATTTCCTTCCTCCTCACATCTTCGCCATCATTGACAAAACCAACACAATCTCCGCCACTCAAATTAATTCACTGTTGGACGCACCTTCAACTTGTCCTTCTTGTTGCATTGTTCGTTAAGCTACTAACCCCCATTGTCCTGAAGTGTTGATTGGGGATTCGGTGTGGGTTCTCATACTTCATCTATTCGAAGGGAGCCTTATATAGAGAGAATGAGGGAAGACGAAGAGGGTGGGAAAAGATGACTCCAATATCATAGCTAGGTACATAGTGGTTAATTTGTTTCACATGATTTAGGGATTAATGGAGAAAACACGTTACAAGTGGGGAATCAACGTTATGATTTAGGAATTAATGAGGAAAACATGTTACAAGTCAGCAGTCAATGTTACAATTTGGGGATCAATGCAGAATTAACTTTGTGTGGGTTACAATTTGGAAATGCATAGTATTAATAAGCTTGAACCAACAACCTTCTAGTATTCTGTGGAGTGGACCAATGATGGACAACGTAACTAAGCAAAATGTTTGATGTGGCACAATAAACAAAACTCAGCCAATTGCCGAAGTGTCGATCTAACAATGTGCACTTCAGAAATTATATATTATATACTTTGACAATTTCATTCCTGAGTAATGAACCGTATAATTTAAATATGTTAAGGTTATGAATAAATTTAAGTTGTGCATAAACATATAAAATGGAAAAATCTTACTCTTGGAGTATCAATTGTAGTCTACGTATTTTTGTTTGCTTGCCCTTCACTTCTATCTCTTCTTCGCTTGTCCAAGTGCATGAAGTGTTCCGATAATATCTAAAAAAATTAATGTGAGTATTTAGTAATATGTAAAATATAATAATATTTGCTTACCGGTTAGCAAAGATTTGTCTCCTATCTTATCCTTGAGATTATGGAAAGGACAAAAGTCAAACTAATGTGTTGGAATGATGACATTCGGGTCATTTATTTTTGTCAAAGTAGTAGTCAACAAAAACCATCCCTTTATTGTCCCTTTGATCAGTTTATAGGTGTCATTTTCCTCCTTAACTTTCAAATTTTGAATGTTGTATATGGTTCCCTCTTGCAAAATGTGCTTGAAATGAGGAATTAAATTTTGGTTCACTGCTACATGAAGTGATTTTTCCTATTGAAATTAAAATGAGAATGATGAGTAATGAGTTAAATATGGATATATTGAAACGTAAAAATATAGTAAAAATTTAATATTTTAAAATTATAAAATATGAAATTGAACTTTGACGTAATTTGTAACTTTTTTTTACTATAAAATAAACAACACAGAACAAAATGAAGACACGTACATAAATTAAAAGTGAACAAAGTTTGAGTGTTTTAATTATTAAAGATTTAAACTATATAGAAAAAATGTGTTTTTTTATATCTATGTTTTTTTAAACTTAAGAATGTATTAATTACTTATTTTATAATTATGTTTTATAATATAATTTTTTTCATTATAATATGGTTGATAATATTATAAGTAAGAAAAGAGTTATAATATACAAATGTACTAAATTGATAATGCGTACCTTTTCATCCAATACAATCATTTTCATAAAAATGGGTTCTTTGTCATTCTGTGTAGTCAAGGCATTCCACAATTGAACCACACGGACCTTCAGAAACCAGTCATCCCTTTTTGTGTGGACTTCATCAATGAATTGGTAATTCATGGTATTTGTTGAATGGTTACATGAAGTGAAGGAGTAAGATGAAAAAAAAAAAAACTTGGTGGTGAAGGTGAGTTTGTTGTTTAGAACGTGCATGTATATTTATATAAATTGGGCATGAGAACTGAATGATGAGGTGTAATTATTATGATGCATAAAAATGATTGAAGAAAATTATAATAGTTTATCAGTTTATAGTGTTTTGTTTCAATAGGATTTAAGGTAATGAAATAATTTATAAGTGTTAGTTACGGTGGTTATAAGAATTTTTAGTGTGTATAAGGTAAATAATTCCACATGATTGGAAATGAAAGTTATGTTTCATTGACCAAAATGAAATATGAGTATTATATATAGCAATAATATATGTAATTTTTTTGGCTAAAGTCGTTGCAGTTTGTGTTTTTAATTTTTTTAATGTCATTAATTTATTTGGTTGTAAAAAGCTAAGAATAAATGCAGTTGGTGTTACTAAAATTTTGAAGATTATAAATAGATCAAAAATAAATGGTGTTAATGTCTATACAATTGAAACATTGGAATGTGAAAAGAATATAAGCTATTCAGAATAAATATATGGTGTTAATTGTGCATACATTATAAGATTGTAATGTGAAAAGAGGGGTAAAAAAAAGGGAAAATTAAGGATGGGTTGTATGTTTCCTGGTTCCATAAGTTGCTAGGAGAAGAGTGACACATAAGAATTTTAATGAGGTGGCAAAAATAGGTTGAGGTGGCTAATGTGAATGTAAAGTGGCAGTCTGAAATTGCGCGACTCAGTTTTAATTTATTATAATAGATATCATCAAAACTGGCATTTTATTAACTGAATATGTTAAATCGGTTTTTCTAACATGTGCAACCTTACACGAGATAATAAAACAAAAGTGGAAACGTTTTATTGGAAATTATAACTATCACAACATTCAATGCATTGGTAATATTAAAAGTTGCAATTTCCAATAAAATTTTTCTATTTTTGTTTTATTATCATGTGCAAGAGTTGTACATGTTAGAAAAACTGATGTTAAATTAATGAGTGTTATCACTCTCCAACATTAAGCGTATACCCACTAGCTAATAATTTTCTTCCCACAAAGAACCATGTGACTTTCTAAAAAACTATATGTGATTTCTCTTTTTTTTTATTCATGTAAGTCAAATGATTATTTATCTTCTGATAATGGCATATCTAGATATCAAATTTCAACTGATTTTTTTTTTAATTAAAACTAACTATCCCCTAATCTAATATCTACATTTTATTTTCAAGTTAAATCCGTAATCAATGTATTTATATTTATCTTTGACTAGAATTCCCCAAAAGGTAAATTAAATTTATTTGGATAGTCACGGTTCACTACGACCAACTATTATTAGTAAATCCACAATCCATATATTATTATTATTATTATTATTATTATTCAAATTCAAATTTATTAGACAATGTTATATACACAAGTTGTCTCAATCTCAAACATGGTGACTTAAGAATTAATTTTTAACATGTTTTTTACCATTTAAAGTAAAATTATAATTTTGTTTTTAATTTATGAAATATTAAATGTTTATATTTTTTTATCCTTTTCTTTTTAGATGATAGCGTTGAAACGTGGTAAACTCACGCTTCCAACGCTAGAAATAGCTGCGTTCGGAAATCCAAACTTGAGCTTGACCAGTTTTAACGCTAAATCAAACACACACTTGTATCCCCCACAGGAGACAATCCTTCCACATCATGGTGGGGTTAACTCTCTCAGGGTGATTTGTTCCATACATAATACACGAACTCAGGGACCTCATTTAAGGGAGTAAACTAGCACATCGGTCCCTGACTCTTGGGGGACCATGCAGTTTCATCCTTGACTTTTCTAAAATAGCACTTTAGTCCTTATTTTATTAAAAAAACATGCACTTTAGTCCTTATTTTATTAAAAAAACACGCACTTTAATCCTTCACTTTATTAAAAAAATATGCACTTTAGGGACTAAAGTGCAGATTTTAATAAAGTTGGGGACTAGAGTGCTATTTTAAAATAGTCAGGGACGAAACTGCATGGTTCCCCAAGAGTCAGGAAGCGATGTGCTAATTTTCTATTATTTAAGGGGAATCAAATATATAGCACTTGAGACAATCCTAGTTGGTAAAACACTTTTAATTCAACTTTCATATTAAATGTTATAAATTGAATAATAAAAAAAAGTCCTGTTAATAATTTTTATTACCAAATTTAAAATATTCAAAAAATAATATAACAGTATTTTCTTTAGTTATCTCAGCAATCATTACATGATCTTATGTAAAACAAAGTATTCAATAAAACAACATTAACTTTTTCCACACTGACTTTATTACACTACATTCATTCTTTTCCATCTCTCTTATTTTACCATAGTTTCTCTCTCTTACCTACCCTGACAAAATTGAGCGTTGATACATTCTTTTCCTAAAACAAAACAAAAAACGGCGAATGTCGTCTATCGCAGACCCAACCTGGACAAAATATTCTAAGATATTAAACAAAACATATGCCAACTCACACTCACCAACCATCACGTTTTCTTATCTAGTCCCTTGCTTCTGCCACTACTGAGTGACGAGGAACAGAGTGAGAGAGATGGAGGGTTCCAACTCCCAGTTCGACCTCATAGTCATCGGAGCTGGTGTCATGGGCAGCTCCACCGCCTACCAAGCAGCCAAACAAGGTCTAAGGACTCTTTTACTCGAACAGTTCGATTTCCTCCACCACCGTGGCTCCTCTCACGGCGAATCCCGCACCATTCGTGCAACCTATCCCCAATATCACTACTACCCTTTAGTCATTGAGTCCTACAACCTATGGCAACAGGCCGAGGCCCAAGTCGGTTACAAAGTCTACTTCAAGGCCCATCACTTCGACATGGCCCCATCCGACGATCCCACCATCCTCGCCGTCATCGATAACTGCCGCAAACATGGCATCCCCCACCAAATCCTCCACCGCGACCAGGTCGCCGAACAATTCTCCGGCCGCATCGACATACCGGAGAATTGGGTTGGGCTGTCCAACGAACACGGTGGCGTCATAAAGCCCACAAAAGCAGTGGCCATGTTTCAAACACTTGCCTACAACCATGGTGCTGTGTTAAAGGATAACACGGAGGTAACAGACATCAAGAAAGAAGACAAAGAGGGCGTGGTGGTTTTCACCGCTAACGGTGAAACTTTTCGCGGTAAGAAATGTGTGGTGACAGTGGGAGCATGGGTGAACAAGTTAGTTAAGAGGATTAGTGGGTTTGAATTACCGATTCAGCCCTTGGAGGTTCATGTTTGTTATTGGAGGATAAAGGAAGGGCATGAAGGGAAATTCTCTATTGGCAATGATTTTCCCACGTTTGCGTGTAGTGGGAAGGTTTATGTGTATGGAACACCTGCTTTGGAGTACCCGGGTTTGATTAAAGTGGCGGTGCATGGAGGTAACCCGTGTGACCCGGATAAGAGGAAGTGGGGCCCCACTGTGATGATGGATGAATTGAAAGAGTGGGTGGAAGGGAGGTTCTTGGGGATGGTTCATTCTACTGAGCCTGTGGTGAAACAATCTTGCATGTACTCTATGACTCCGGATGAGGATTTTGTGATTGATTTCTTGGGTGGGGAGTTTGGGAAAGATGTGGTGTTGGGTGCCGGGTTTTCGGGTCATGGGTTCAAGATGGCTCCGGTTATTGGCAAGATATTGACTGAACTTGTGGTGGATGGGGAAACCAAAGAGGTTGACATGAAACACTTCAGCATTGGAAGGTTCAAGATAGCCTCTTGAGTTTTAGGTATCTATCCCTAGCTCATCTCCCTTTGTCACCTTATGTCTCTTTCAAATTTCTATTGTCCTGTTCCAAAGGATATCCAAATCAAGCTTGTTTGGTTGGTAGACAAAACCATAACAACTTGTATTATAATAAAGCTGTTACAATTGATTTGTTGAATCATCATATAATAATGCAAGTATAGTATTTCCTGAGCTTGATTCTATTTGGAGCCATGTTCCAACAGAAATGTTCTAACCACCGTTTTCTGCCTTTTTCTGTAATTCATATGCTCGCGCAGGATTTGCTTTACATTAATTATAATCAGGATTTTGATAAAATTCCTAATTAGAGAGTTATTGGGGCATCTTATCTTATTTTAGTATTTAACCACGAGTATCTTATATTATTAGGGATAATCGTTCCGGGATTTAGTCTCCTCAAGAGTGTGTGAGATATCTTATCTTTAAAAGTATTTTAAGTCATGAGTTCAATTCATTACAAAATTCACAGAATTACTCCATTTAACAGTTTAACAACACTGAATTATACAGTTATATTTAAGACTTATGAGCTACTGCCTACACCACCCCTAAAAACATTAAGCAAAGAGAAATTTTACCAAGAGGAATTGAATACTTAACAACTGTGAAATTTAATGTGGCTAAGCAGGTAAAATGGCTAAATCAATATAAAAGCCTATAAATGTCGTTACAGATCATATATAAATATCTCCCTATCACAATTGGGGTCAAGCAAGCAAAAGGCAAGGAGTGCATGTATTATATGGTCCAGTATATTCTAATTCCAAGCCGTAATACAGGCCGTCTTATCAGAGCTGGATCACATGAAACCCTGAAAGAATGTAAACACAATACCATGCCAAGACATTCATTCAATTTAAAGAAAATTAAAATCATAAAACGTGAAGAAGGAAGAATATCCCTACCATCAATCATGTCAATCAAATGTTGGGACAATTTTGGATGAAGTGAGTGACTTGAAACCATGAACTGTGAAAACAAGTGGGGAAACCATTAGTCAAATAATGGCAATGTGATCATTACTTCCCTTACACAACTTGCAAACTTGAGGCGTCACAGAAATCTATATGTTGCTGTCTACATATGTATATGCAATAAGGCAAAAAGAAAACTCAAATCCCTTTAACTATCTTCAAATTGAGGGTCACTGTAACTTTCACAGTTCACCATTTATACACATAGGTTATTTGTTTTTTTTTTAAAAAAGCAATGTTAATGACCAATTGAGGGACAGAACTTGTTAAGGTGGGGTTGACCAAGGGGAAAAAAACAAAAAAATTGTGCCCAAATATATACAATATATAGATGAAATATATATCCTTTTCTAAAATTTTGGTGTATATGTTAGTGTCTATCTATTTAGCAACCCAACCTAAAATATCTGCACTTGATTACCAGATTCAATTATTATATGTGTAGAACCTAGATACATTAATATATGTTTCTAATAATTAGTAGTATTTTCATGTTTTAAGTTTTATAATGTTGAAAATCTGGTTGGTTAGGAGTTTGATATGGATTTAATATAAATTCACGTACTAGTATGATTTACACTTTTTGGCATAGTCTAGGATGATGGATTCATTCAATGTAGATATTAGCCTAATGCCAATCACTCCTCCCATCCATATTCCTATCTTCTATCCCTTTATTCTTCAATTAAAGTGAAAAACAATTTATTCATGCGCGTAGGGGCTGTAGGCAGGGTAAACACGCAGTGTAATAGTTCTTAATACATGAAGTCTTAGTATTTCGCAAGCAAAACTATTTTTTTTAAAAAAAAAAAATTTAATTGCCTCACCGGTTCAGTGGTTCTACCCCCAAATTTTCCTAGTTTATGCTAGCTCTTTTGATTCTCTTCCATTTCTTCAAGTAAATTCAATCGTGATTCCTTCTCATGTTGAATACCCTTTTCATGTTCCCTAATATTCTTTGCCAATTCTTCCATTTGCATCTCTTCCGCTCCAGCATCTTCCTTTTTGCCTCAACCTCTTCCACCTGTTTCTTTAAATCCTGTTCTTGAATCCTAGAAGATTGAAGATCTACAGAGTAACTGTTTGCAGCAGTTTCAGCATCCTTAATTGATTCATAAATTCCATTCACATCCTTTCTCTTCGAACATCCTTCTCCTGAAGCTATCTCTGCAAATTTGTTATAGCATCCTTCATTTCCTTTTAGTTAGCATCTAAAGTTTTACTTTTTATACTATAACAAGCTCTTTTGTAGCCAACATCACTATTTTTTTTCACTACTTTTGTTCTTCATGGTTTCACAGTTTTTCCTTCTCGTGTGCCAAACTTGATGCTTTTCTTAAGAGAATTGGCATCCACAAAGAACTCTTGCAGCTGATTCCCCAGAAGACGACAAATTTCAAGAATTGTATTATCATCAAAGTGGACAATTGAATCAAAATTTGACCAAGAGTCTAGAGAGAAAGAGCTATTCTGGAGAATAACCTGAAGGAAAAAAAATAGTCATATAAGGCTTAACAAAAATAATAAGGACAACAATTAATAGTGTGTTTGGTTTACATCAAAACCACGTTACAAACGTGGATCTGGGCTAACGCTACTCTCATTAGTGTTGGCTTGGATCTATGTTTGTAACGTGATTTTGCGATAAACCAAACACACTATTAGTGTGTGTTTAGTTTACCCCAAAATCACGTTTCAAACGTGTATTCGGGCAAATGTTACTGAGAGTAACTTCTACAATGTGAATCCAGTATAAATCAAATACACCATTAGTCAACTACTTAAAAATGCAGAGTTAGAATCACTTTGCAAACTTGCAAATTATAAATAAATAACCAAACACAATCCACCTCCAATTACAAGCTTACACATTACTAAAACAAATATTCCCAATTTCCAATAAATTGTATAAAAAAATTGTGAAACCTTAACTTAAGAAAAGCACATAAAAACATATCTCAAATTTCTCGTTCCGACTTCTCTGCTGCGTGCGCCCGTGATGCTCGTCTCCAGTCCGAGTTTTGGACCGTCCGATCTCCATCGGACGGTCCGGATTCTGCATGCAATCCACATTCCTTAAAAATAGTCAACAAATCCAAACTGTCCGATGGAGATCGGACGGTCCAGAGCGCGCGCAGGAGACGCACAGCGCAGGAGAGAAGCCAAGCTCCAAATTTCTATGTGCTCAGAAGAAATGACTACAAGACAATGATATTTATGCATGAATACTTTAAGCATGGGCTAAACTTTCTGCAACAAATGTTGCCAAGTGTTGAGTTTGTTCTAGTTTAAATAGTCAATGCTCATTTACAAAATTCTTATATATATATATATACACACACACAGCTTACATGAAAGAAAACAAAATAAAATATTATGATGAGGGAGAAAACCAAGAGATGAAAAGAATACAGAAAATAGTGGATTAGATGAAACAAAACTTTCCCGTCCCTATGCATATCAGACAAGGAAGCCGCCTTAAAATAACCATTCATAAAAAACTGAACAGAAAGGCCATGAATACAACCCTACCACCCTACCCCATAACATGTGTAAGCACAAAGATACCCCCTTAAAAATACAAGCATTCTGCTGAAGCCGTATACACCAGAAAGCAGCAATAGTCATTTATCAATAGCATATTCAAATAGTAAAAGAAATTGAACCAAAAACATCACCATCAAATATTTGACAACTGAATGATATGTTCTATTTCTCATTTCATAACATACTACACAAAAGACAGTTGATGTATAATACACGTAATAAATAAAACAAGGAGTGAATAATCAATTCTAATCATTAGATGAGCACCTAGACCTTTGTTAATACCTTACTATTAGATGACCTGCATAAAAAGCCATCATGTCATTTGATGATAGATGAATCAACCACATCTGCAGCATTGTTACCTTTTTTCATATATGATTCAAGAATAGCCTCCAGATTATGAGAAGATTCCAAATCAATGAAAAAAGCACTAGCCGATAACTTTTTAACCTCAAAGAAGCCTTTGTAAAGTTGGTTCATTCTAAATTTTAATCTCATGATCTTAGAAAACTGCCTCCTTTTTCCATTCAAAAAGAGCTTCCACAATCTGGCAGCCTCAGCTGAATCCCCTTCCTCTCAGAGATCCACAAGTTCAGCAGCCACCTTTGCAAGCATCATTCCTTTCTTGAACCTCATTCAACTCAGCAAGGAGTAGCTTTGAAGCTCTATTGGATTTCTTGGACTCTTATTCTAAAGAAGCCACAGAACCATGCAGATCAGAGCATACCTTACCAATGAATTCTAACTTCTTCACTGGATCACTAGAACTACTTTCACCACCAACCCATTCCGCAGCTATTCTGCATCTCAATTACTCTGGAAAAAAGTGCTTTGACCTCTGCTTTGGAAGTATTCAATTGGTTTTGCAGTTCAACACTCTTGCTGGAAACATCATGTAGTTCAACATGGCAATTCGCAAGTTCTTCTGCGAGGGGTTGATTCTTCTTGTTGACTTTGTTGGGCTCGGGGACTAAGATACAATGTAAATTAAATGATATTGTAATATAGCAACAAACACCAAAGTAGATTTATTAGAGCTAGATACCATAGTAGCATAGCAATCCTAAGAGGTGTAAAGGGTAGAATAAAAAACACCAAATATTTTATGTGGAAAACCCTCCAATACAGAGCGAAAAACCATGAGACAAACTCCGAAAAATATTTCACTATATTTACCTTGTGTTTGGATAAAGTAATTTTAAATTACTAGATTTATGAGTTAGAATAGTAAACCAAAAAAAGAATTTCAAATGGCAAATAGGAGGAGTTTTCATAACAAATGGGAGCAATTTCAAATGACACATATTGAGAGAGAATTTTAACATTTCTCTTTTATTTTTAACTTTTTAGATTATCATTAACAATTTCTCCCCTCCTTAACTCTCTTTTTAATCAACTCTCACAATTCATTTCACAATTTTTGGAATTCTAAAGTTCTCCATCCAAACACACACTTAAGAATAGATACATCATCCTTTCCACACTCTTTTATACAAGAGATACAAATATAATGTTTACTAGTGAGACTCACTCCTATTCAAATACTACAATTTGTAGTACCAAAGAGTAATAGAGATGATACCCATTTTTCCCACATTCTCTCTTTGGATTTACTCTCATTACTTGCTCTATGGTTTACTCTTAAAACAGAAATCGTGTATACTGTTCATTTTGCAACACCGTGTATACTGTTCACTTTGTGGCTTCTCCACAATTGCTTTCTGACCATTTCACATGTTGCACATTTCCTCCTTTTTTATTTTCATCCTTTTCCTCATGGCTGGATTCTACAATTCTTGCGAGTTTGTTCCTTAGCCTAATGTTGGAGGTCTCCCCGGTGTTGTAGGCCCTCCTATTTGATAATGGTATCAGAGCTCCAAGTTGAGCTCTGGGTTTGTGCTGTATAGATTAAATGGAGGAGACCACTAGCGCCATGATCAAATTGATCGCTGCAAATTAATCCATTTTAAACTTCCAAATAGAGTAATTTGCAGCAATTAATTTGATCATGGCACTAGTATCCTTCATTTAATCTACACAACACAAACCAGAGCTCAACTTGGAGCTTTGATACTACTATCAGGTAGCAAGAGGGCCTAAAACACCAAGGAGACCATCAACATTGGGCTAAGGAACAAACCACATAAGAATTGTAGAATCCAGACATGGAAAAAAAAAGTAGGAAACGTGTAGCATGTGAAATGGTCTAAAAGCAAATGTGAAGAAGCCACAAATTGAACAGTATACACGTAGTTGCAAAATGAACAATATATGCGACTTCTATTTTAAGACCTCTATAAATAGAGCAAACAAGCAAGCAGTGAGAGAAAAATAGAGAAAAAGAGTAAATCCGGAAGAGTAAGTGTGTGGAAAAAAAATACACCAAGTCTATTTTTGGGTTTCATCTCTATTACTTCTTAGTACTACAAATTGTAGTATTTGAAGTAATAGATCTACTTTTGTGTCTATTGCTATGTTACAATATCATTTAATTTACATTGTGAATCAGTCTCGAGCCTAACAAGTGGTGCAAGTGTAAAGAGAGCATTAGCGGTAATGACTGAGCTATGTGTTGGATCTGCGTGGTGATCCTACAATCTGGTGTTGGATCTATGTGGTGATCCTTGTATCAGAAGTCTTCCTGGTGATATGTGGAGGTTAGGCAGCATGTCCCGTTGATGTGAGCCAACAACGATGCAAGTGTAAACAAAGTATTAGCGGTAATAACTGAGCTAGTGAGCTCTAATCACCATGGAATACTCTTGATGTAAAAGCTTCTACTTGAGTGGGGAGCAGTAGCACTAATGGACTCACACTTGAGAGAGGAATGTTAGGATATCAAGTATTAGTCTCACTTGGAAGTTGGATATGAATGAGCAAGGAGAACAATATATAAGTGACAAGACCCATAAACCTAACACCTTTAAGGTTTTGGATTGGATGTGGTGTCTAACACACTTGAGTTGTTTGTTCCTTAGCCCAATCTTAGAGGTCTCCCCAGTGTTTTAGGCCCCCTTTCATTTTTCTACCTGACAAACTTCACTATGTGAAGCTTGGAGCTGAGTCTAAGATAGTTCATCAATCAATTGGTAATGCTGATTATCATACTCCAGTTGCAGCCCAACATGTTCAGCTAATTGCAAACTAAATATGTTTCTGAAAGGTCATGAGTCGTGACCTGCATTAGAAATTGTTATCCGGACTTGAGCAGAACGTGACACTCTTCTATGTTAAGAACCCTTATAAATACTGCCAGCAGCAAGAGAGTAATTGAGCTCACATCAAAAGTTGACGAGACCCACAATGGTGTACCCAAGTTTACTTCATGATATCTCACTTAAGCACCTCCCAAAGCCCCCTGCCTTCTCTTCCTCTAAGAACTTTCATTATCAATCTGTTCTTGACAAATAAGATGAATCCGGCAACAAATAAGAATATAAATTATTATGTATGAAATCCACAAATAAATTTTCCCAACGAATTTTCTTCGGACCTGCAGTGATTCCGATTTCATACGCGAATGGTGAAGACATGTTACTGGTCGGGGTTTAGGGGGTTTTTGTGAACATGAAATTGTTGAAGCTGACAACAGAATTAAAATTAAATAAATAAAAGAAGTAGCACTGCAATCAAATCATTCATCTATTTAATTTCGGAGAATTAAATTTGTTTGACCATGAAAAATTGAAAACTGAACTTCTATATACATACTCTTTTTTCTGCCAACTTCGATTAGATCTCTATACACTCCGATCTACTTCTTTTTCTTCTTCTTCTTCTAAAAAGTTCAATAACTTTGACTGAGGAGAGGAGGGCTGGAATCGCGAGAGCTAGCTACAATAGCAACACACACGACGTCGTCTGAGATTTCTATTGGTTGTTTCTAACTTTCAATTCAATCTTTTCAATCCATATCCTTCCTTTTAGACTTTTCTAATTACTATACTAAAAAATTAGTCTAATGAGAGATTCCTGATCGTTCAGTTTAGTTTTCAAGAGATTCAAAATCCCAAAATAGTTATGAGAGATTGCTCCGTCATGTATAATGGTATGAAACGTTAGCCCAACAATACGTGTCACGTTGAATGCCACCTTGGCACCCAGCTAGACCCCCCTGCAGTTGAAACGACGTCGTTTTCCTCTAGTGGGTAAACTTAAATCCAAAATAACAATTTCATTTCTCCCTCACTGTGAAAAGATCTCATGTGTTTCTTCTTCTTGGTATTGTTGGTTGACGAAGGAGGTAACAATTGGCTGCAATCTTAGAGACAATTCTTAGGGTTTTCAAGTGTGCGTTGAGGTTACGGACTGCTGGGGTCATGGATGTGGAGGTAATGTACCGAACAATCTGAGATTTTTCTGGTTAGGGTTTACGAATTAGTTTATTTTCACTGTGTGGATTTTTTTTTACTTACTTGGAAGATTGACACTGTTAAACTGAAGTTAGTTTGATTATTTTGGGGCTACTTGCTAGGATTATTATATTGTGAAGGGCAACATGTGGTATAGCTATATGTGTGGGAATCTGGTTTATAGTTTTTTAAGGGAAGGGAATAATAGGAGACTGTGTGTTGTGGACCCCTCCCCTGCATGTCAGGTTTAGGAACCGTGGAACCCATGTGAATACTGAATGTCCTCTATCTGAAAAGTAGGTTTCACTACTATGTATATGATATAATGAATATAGCAATTAATAGCTTGATTTGTGTATTTCACAATTATTAATTAAAATATAGTTAAAAAACTTAAATCATTGTGATATGATTAGTTGATTACAAAACTTAATATGATTGTACAAACTGAATAGATGCATTGTATGTGAATGCAGAGAATTCAAGTTCACATTCACCATAGGGGGAATTTTTAGGAAGGGGATGGGGGAAGGTTGAGGTATATGAGGAGGAAGGTAGATGTTTGGCCAGATTGTGATGATGATACTTTGGATGTCTTTAGTTTTAGGAATTATAGTAAGGAACTAGGATATGACAAGATTAACAATGTTTGGTGGTTGGATCCTTCAAAAAAATTTAAGGATGGGTTGAGGTTGTTGAAGGAGGACGGTGATTTGTTGGAAGCTGTTGAGTGTGCTATGAAACATAGAGGAGAGATCCATTTGTACTATGAGCATCCCATAGAGAAGCCTGAAGTGGTGAATATAAGAGCAATATTGGATGAAGCTTTGAAGGGGGTTGATGCAGTTGGTGCAGTTGGTGAGGATGGGAATCAGGAAGTGGATAAGGTTGCTCCCCAGTCTACTGAAGGTGAGGTTGATTTTTTTTTTTAAATTGCTTATTGTTTATGTTGTGATCTTATTTAATGTTAATCATTTTATAATTGCGATATGACAGGGACAACTAGTAGTAGTCAGAGAAAGGGCTTGAAGGTGAAAAGTCCGGCAAGGAGGGGTAAATCTTGTGGTTTAAGTTCAATTAATGATTCTGTGGGAAAATAGACATAAGGTAAGTAGTGTGGTATGTAGGGCCCATTTTAAATGATTTAGGGATGAGTGGGAGAATTTATTTGCTTGGTTATTTTGTGCAGAAAAACAAACTGATGTTGGGCAAGGGAAAAAGGCTTTGAGGGTGAAGAGTCCAGCTAAAAAAAAGGCTTTTCAAGCCTTTATCAAAAGAGAAGGAAAAGAACCAGAATGAAGGTATGTTGTGTTTGATTGTGTGTTTTTTTGTTGCTATTGATTTTACAGTTTGTCACATAATATGTTGTAACTTTGAATTGAGTTATGTGTTGTGTGCAGATACTGTGATGATAGGGAAAAATGCATCTCCAAGTGGGTTGCATAATATGGCCACAAGATCAAAAGTTGCTGAAGAGGTTAAAGGAAAGAGTCCAACCCATAGTAGGCACAACATGGTGCTTAGGCAAAAGAGTCCAACAAAACCTGGCGTGGGGCAAAGTGAGGCCCAACCACATGTGAAGAATAGTCCAAGAAAAGTTGGTCTTGGGGATAGTGAGGCTTAAGTTCATTTGGGGATAGTCCAAGTACCTGTGACCAAGAGTCCATCACAAAATGTGGCCCAAGACCAAGTGACACAGATCCCTGCAGAAGCCCAAGCCCAACAAACTGTGACAAATAGTCCATCAGAGAGTGTGGCCCAAGTACATGTGCCAAAGAGCCCTGCATAAACTAATGATGTGGAGGTGAGAGTAAGGGGCAGTGACTGATGCTGTGACAAAGGAAGTGGGACCATCAAATGAGGTTTGTGGTGAAGGTCAGAAGACTACAAATAACAAAGAAAAAAGGAATTGGAGGAAAGGAAAAAGGAAGATTATTGTGGAGGAGTATTCAGAAGAAGATGAAGTTGTTCCTAGGCCAAGCAAAGTTGCTACAGAAGACGGTGATAATGAATATTGGCATTCTAAGGAATTAAAGACACCTCCAATGACAAAGGATGAAGAAAGTGAGGGGGAAGACCCAAGTGCTGTTAGAACTGACTTCTTTGCACAATATAATCCATAAGCAAGATTTGGCCAAGTGGCGTTAGAACTGGGTATGGAATTCAACAAGATAGGGGAGTTTAAACAAGCAATGAAAGACCACACCATCAATCTTGGTAGGGAGATCAAGTGGTTGAAGAAAGACAAAGAGAAGGCCAAAACCAAATGTAAAAACGGAGAGTGTGAGTGGGAGATTTACTATGGGTATAGTGGTGCAAGAAATTGCTTCCAAATCAAGACTTTCAACAATGAACACAGTTGCTGCAGAACCTTCAAGAACAAGCAAGCTGACCAAACTTGGGTGATAGGGAAATAGGTGAAAAAGTTGAGGAAAAATCCATCAATGAAGCATAGAGAGGTGTATGACTATTTAAAAAAAAATATGGTGTAATGTTAAAGGACTCAAAGGTGTATAAGGTTACTGTGAAGACAAGGGAGATAATAGAAGGTCCTGAAAAAGGACAATTTAGTAAATTATGGGATTGTTGTCGGGAGTTGCTTAGGTCTAATCGAGAGTCAACTGTTAAGATGGACACAATACCCCCACGAAGAGGGTCCACCAGTGTTTCAAAAAGTATATATATGTCTTGAGGGTTGTAAGAGTGGCTCCAAAGTAGGGTGCATGCCTTTGATAGGCCTTGATGGTGCAATTCTGAAAGGTTATTATTGAGGAAAATTACTATCTGCAGTGGAGCAGGATGCCAACAACCACATATGGCCAATAGCCTATGCAGTTGTTGATGTGGAAAACAAAGACAATTGGAAGTGGTTCCTTGGCCTGCTGCATGAGGATCTTTGGAAAAACTTCACTAAACAATGGAAAGATAAAGAGCTCAAAAGTTTACTGTGGGAGTGTGCAAGATCAACTACAGTGGCTGGATTCAATCTGAAGATGAAGGAAGCAAAAAGGATCAATGAAAAAGTATGGAAGTATTTAGACAAGTGTCCAAGAGAAAGCTGGACAAAGAGTCACTTCAGTGATTAGGCAAAGGTAGACTATATCTGTAATAATTACTGTGAGGTATTCAACACAAAAATCCTATCTGCCAGATCAAAGCCTATAATCACAATGCTTGAAGAAGTAAGGTGCTACATCATGTTGTGTTTGCCATATCATATAACAATGAGAAGCTAGAAGAATATTGTCATGGGTGGCTGGCCATGGCATTAATTGCTGCAACATACTCACACCATGTAAACCTGTAGAAACACAGGGAAACACTAGAAGGGGGGGTTGAATAGTGTTTCTTAAATAACTTATGAAAGCTTTTCGCAAACAGCTTTTATAATGAAATTTCAGACAGTTTAAAGGGGCTCTTTGAAGTTTCTTAAGACAAGTTTTGAAAATATGTTTTTAAAACATTTCTTGCTTTTATAAATTATCAGAACAGTTTTTCAACACCCTTTGATTAGAATAAACGAATTGACAAGAGATAAGGGTAAGAAAACTTAGCCACATAATTTATCCTGGTTCACTCACTACCACTGTGAGCTACGTCCAGTCCCAATGCCAACTAGCACTTGGATTTTCTCTTAATCTCAACCAGATTACAAGTATTCTTTTACAATCAAGCCTCTTCAGGCTCTACAGCCAAGTATTCTTTTTCAGTCAAGCCTCTCCAGGCTCTACAACCAAATATTCTTTTTCAGTCAAGCCTCTCCAGGCTCTACAACCAAGTATTCTTTAGACAACAAGCCTCTCCAGGCTCAAAAACAATTTTACAGAAAAAAGATTGTTTAAGCTCTAAAACTAAACCAGTTTGAAGCTTAAACTGTTACAATGTACAAATAACTGAGGTATACTCAGAATATATGAAATGATGTACAAAGAATTTTATCAGAGTATGTTTTACAGAGTAAAACTAGCAGCATTTTGTTTCTCTTGAAAAATAATCTCTTGTTCTGCTTCTTTTTCTTCTTGTGAAAGATCTTCAGATGAAGGGTATTCAATCCGTTGAAAAATCACTGTTTAGAGATAACATTTAATGCTTTTTAATCCGTTGTGAGACATGCTCTTGAGCATTCTGTGCGTTCTGAAACTTTTCTGACAACGTCCAAGGTTGCTGCTGACAAAAGCTGCCATAGCTGTTGCTGCAAAAACTGCGCTGCAGAAATTTCCCAAATGGTGTATGAAATTCAAACAACCCAGGAAAGGTCTCTGTGTCTTTGCCAAAATAAGCCTTGAAAAGTTGCGTGTAGCAGAGAGAAATTTGACTCTTCAGAACTTCAGACAAGTCTTCTCACAACTTCAGCAAGATGTGCCACGTCATAAAATACGACTTCAGACGGCTTCAACACTTCAGACGGGTTGAACCTTCAGACGACTTCAACACTTCAGACAGGTTAAACCTTTAGACAGCTTCAACACTTCAGACAGGTTGAACCTTCAGACAGTCTTTATTAAGATTAAAGTGGCTTGCTGAAATCATAGATAAAACATTAAAAACATATGTATCCATGATAATTCTTTTAACCAAATTTGTTAAACATTAAAACTTAGGGATTGAGCTGTCTTAAATCATTATAATCTTCCTTATGATATTTTTGAGACTCAACAAAACCCTCTTCAGGGTGAGCAATATTGGATTAAATTTGACTAGATTCCACCATTACCACCACCAATAAAGAAGGGCCCAGGTGTGACACCCTTCTACCCCCAAACTCTTACACATTAAAAAATTCGAGATTTAGAAAGATAACGTCCCACAACGGGTAAAAAGGTTCACATTTCTCATCATTCAAAACGTCATTTGTTCCAAAAGTAAACTCACATAAGATAAAATAGAAGTAACAGTTCCCAAAATACTTAAGCAGCGGAATCAACATCAAAATAACCTACTGGCCATGTACGACACTTAAACAGTTTATAAAATCCTTTCCTAAAATAGAGAACACAAAATAAAAAATCCCCAACAGTATACCCTGACGTCAAATATATAAGAGCGACTCTCCCTTCAATTAATACTCAACACCAGTTGTGTCATCGTCATCACCTGTAAAATTAACCACAGTATAACGGTGAGGAAAAGAATCCCACTCATACATACATATAGGAGGCTACCATATCCTCACCCACATATAATCCTCATTATCATCAAATAATCATATACTCAGAACATCTTACACCTTTATTATCAAACATCATATTTCAATACAATTATATGAATCACACTTTATAAATCATCAAGCACATTCCCAACACATAATACTCATCTCATCAATAATTCTCATAACACCATAATATAATTCAACATCATCATCAAATACAATGCATATTCATCTATCATCATGCACACCAAAACATCATCAACATCATCCCAAGGATCATGATTTGGAACTCCGCACAATGGGCGCACCTCATCAATCTCCCTAGTTGTTACCAATGATGGCCTTACCGTTAAACACCACACCGACCGGTAAGTTGTACATCACCCACTCTAGGCTTGTATAGAGAATATCTCCCACCATGGTCTCCTCCCTGAGTTGCACTCCACCCCTCTCTAGGCTTGTGCAATCTCAAGTACAATCATCTTCCTGAGCTACACTCGCCTCTCACTAGGCTTGTGCATCCCAAGTACAATCACCTCCCTGAGTTACACTCGCCTCTCATTAGGCTTGTGCACCCCAAGTACAATCACCTCCTTGAGTTACACTCGCCTCTTACTAGGCTTGTGCACCCCAAGTACAATCACCTCCCTGAGTTACACTCGTCTCTCACTAGGCTCGTGCACCCCAAGTACAATCACCTCCCTGAGTTACACTCGCCTCTCACTAGGCTTGTACACCTCAAGTACAATCACCTCCTTGAGTTACACTCGCCTCTCACTAGGCTTGTGCACCTCAACTACAATCACCTCCCTTAAGGTTATACACAACATCATCATCATCATAATAAACATCCATTCATCAAAGGTATAATCATATCTTCAAAGTCACACCAAAATCAAGTATAACAATCATCATCAATCACTAAGATCTCAAATTCCACACTGGTAATCGATTACCTGCAAGCAAACACACTGGTAATCGATTACAGTATCCCTGTAATCGATTACCTGCAAGCAATCTCTCTGGTAATCGATTACAGCATTCCTGTAATCGATTACTTACGAACAAACAACCCTCTCGGGCTGCCCAGAAACCTTGGTAATCGATTACTCGTGACGCAGATCACAGTTCTCACGATTTTTATCACCTCTAAACTGCCTAATTACCCCTTTTCATTATTCTCAATATCCTCTTCAATTTTACCCAAGAATTCATCAAGATTCATCAAATCAATCATCAATCAACAGTTTTCATCATCCATTCTCAATATAACATATATTAATACAAATTTAAAGCCTTAAGTTACTACCCAAGCACCCCCCACATGCACATACAAGCAGCACCCTCTCCCCCACCGTACCTTGAAGTGAAGATCGAACAGCAAGGAAGACTCTTTCTTGATTCTTGATGATCACTCTGCAGCAACCTCCTCTTGAGACTTGGTTTCTCCCCCCCTTAGCGTTTCGCTCTCTGACGATTTGAAGAATAAGGATTAGGGTGAACCGATAACCCCTCATTACTAAAATGTCTATATGGGCTTAGGCCCATCCTCAACCCCCTTATCTTCTTTTTAAATTTGAATTGGCTTTATGGATAAAACTACTCATAATATTAATTCTATTATTATTTATTTATTTCTTCTACTTTATAAATTTAAGTTTAATTTATTTTATTTAATAAAATTCAGGATGCTACAACTCACCCCTCCTAGAAGGAAATTCGTCCTCGAATTTTACCAGAAGCGAATAACTCTGGATAGGACTCCTTCATCTTCTCTTCAAGTTCCCAAGTAGCACTCTCGGGTGTAGGTCCTCCCCAGATTACCTTAACTAAAGGAATTTCTTTACCTCGAAGTTGTTTCACCCTCCAATCCTCAACTCTCACCGGCATGGTTTCCACCGTCAGGTTTTCCTTAACCTCAAGGTGATCCGACTCAATCACATGCGAAGGATCATGAATGTATTTCCGGAGTTGAGAAACATGAAAAACATTATGAAGGTTTGATAAGTGTGGAGGTAAAGCAATCTGATAGGCAACATTGCCGACTCCTTTGAGAATTTGGTAAGGACCAATCAATCGAGGTGTAAGCTTTCTAGACTTTAATGCCCTACCAACCCCAGTCCACGGAGTGACTTTCAGGAATACTTGATCTCCTTCTTTGAATTCCAATTCCTTCCTCCTCTTATCAGCATAACTCTTCTGCCTACTCTGAGCTGTCCTCATCATCTCCTGGATTATCCTAACCTTATCAGTGGTTTGCTACACTATCTCCGGTCCTAACGCAAGGCCCTCTCCCGGCTCACACCAACACAAGGGTGTTCTACACCTCCTACCATACAATGCCTCATAAGGTGCCATACCTATGCTAGAGTGAAAACTATTATTATAAGTAAACTCTATCAAAGGTAAGAAGCTATCCCAACTACCCCCTTGGTCTAACACGCAAGCTCTAAGCAAATCCTCTAAGGATTGAATGGTTCTCTCAGTTTGACCATCAGTTTGAGGGTGATAAGCTGAACTAAGCCTAAGTTGGGTCTCCAAGGCTTGCTGCAAACTCTTCCAAAATCTAGAAGTAAACCTGGGATCTCTATCAGAAACTATGCTAGATGGTATGCCATGCAATCTCACAATCTCATTGATGTAAATCTTAGCTAGTTTCTCTAAGAAATACTTAATATTAATGGGAAAAAAATGTGCACCCTTAGTTAACGTATCCACAATGACCCAAATAGAGTCATGCCCCCTTACAGTCTTAGGCAAGGCAACTGCAAAGTCCATGGAAATACTATCCCACTTCCACTCAGGTATACTTAAGGGTTGAAGCAATCCTGAAGGCTTTTGATGTTCTACCTTAGACTTTTGGCACACTAAACAAGCACTCACAAACTCTTCTATGTCTCTCTTCATCCTAGGCCACCAAAACTCTTTCTTCAAGTCTTGATACATCTTAGTCGATCCTGGGTGAAAACTAAGCTTACTTCTATGCCCCTCTTCAAGCACTAAATGCTTAATGGTAGGTTCACTAGGTATACACACTCGGTTCCCAAACCTCACTACCCCATCGGTACCTATCACAAACTATCCACCATTACCTCCTTCTATGGCCTCTCGTCTAAGCACCAAAAACGGATCCTCCAATTGAGCTTTGCTAATATCCTTCAACAGATCATTACTTACTTTAGTCATCCCTAGCCTCACACTATCAGAAGTCACCTCACAAGCTAAACTCAAATCCCTAAACTGGGTTAAAAGATCCATTTCCTTAATCATCAAGGAACTAACATGAATGGATTTCCTACTTAAGGCATCAGCCACTACATTAGCCTTACCGGGATGGTGACTCAACTCAAAATCATAGTCCTTAAGAAACTCTGACCACCTTCTCTGCCTCATGTTCAGCTCTTTCTGATCAAACAAGTACCTAAGGCTCTTATGGTCACTAAAAACCTCAAATCTGGAACCATACAAGTAATGCATCCACATCTTCAATACAAACACTACATCCGCTAACTCCAGGTCATGGGTAGGGTAGTTTCTCTCATGGATTTTCAATTGCCTAGAGGCATATGCTACTACTTTACCCTCTTGCATTAACACCCCACCTAAACCCATCTTAGAGGCATCGCAGTACACTACAAAGGATTTGCTAAGATCAGGCAACACTAACACTGGTGCTCTAGTCAACTTCTCCTTAAGAGTTTGGAAACTAGACTCACACTTACTATTCCACACAAAGGCAACTCCATTCCTAGTCAACTCAGTCAAAGGTAAAGCTAACTTAGAAAACCCCTATATGACTCTTCTATAGTACCCAGCCAACCCAAGGAAACTTCTAATTTCGCTCACTGACTTAGAAGTCTCCCATCTGGATGAGAATACAACTCACCCTTGCAAGAAGATTCAGACTTGTTCTGAATCCTGATAGGTCCTCAACTCTTATAATGCGTAGCTCTAGCCCGGTTGTCTTCGTCGCACACCCTACGTTTATTCACTAGCTCGTGAAATCGCGCAATTCCCTGGTAGTTGAACACTTGCTTGATCTCTGGACGAAGACCGTTGATAAACTTTACGCATTTTGATTCTTCCTTAACAGCTCCCTCATACGTAGGACAGAATCGAACTAGCGCTTCAAACTTGGACACGTAGTCTGCCACGGTGCCATCCCCTTGCTTTAACTCAAGAAACTCGATCTGTTTCTTGTTGCGAACATCATGAGGAAGGTAATTCTCAAGGAACAACCTCTTAAAGTTGTCCCAGCTCAACGCGGTGCCCTCATCAATCATCCTCTGATAGGTGCTTTGCCACCAGAATCCAGCATCCCCTGATAGCATGAACGTGGCTAACGTCATCTTTTGTATCATCAGGCAGTCCATCGCTCTAAAGATCTTCTCGATCTCGAATATCCAGTCAGCAGCTCCATCAGGATTACAACCCCTATGAAAAGTAGGTGGATGGTTCCTCTGGAACCGAGCAAGCCAATCCACCTCATGATGTTGGTTTAGGTTGCCAACAGCCTGTGCCGTAGCTATTAAGGCGTCGGCCATCGCTAGATCATTCCTACCACCAGCCATTACTCTTTTGGTTCACAGAAAAGTAAACAATTCACACAATTAATTCAATCAAGTCAAACAACACAATTCAATCAATCAATCAATCATCACAATAACACCACAGAAGCATAGTAAACTCATAACTCAAGGTCTGTGAACCGACCTGCTCTGATACCAACTAATGTGACACCCTTCTACCCCCAAACTCTTACACATTAAAAAATTTGAGATTTAGAAAGATAAAGACCCACAACGGGTAAAAAGATTCACATTTCTCATCATTCAAAACGTCATTTGTTCCAAAAGTAAACTCACATAAGATAAAATAGAAGTAACAGTTCCCAAAATACTTAAGCAGCGGAATCAACATCAAAATAACCTACTGGCCATGTACGAAATTTAAACAGTTTATAAAATCCTTTCCTAAAATAGAGAACACAAAATAAAATATCCTCGACAGTATACCCTGACGTCAAATATATAAGAGCGACTCTCCCTTCAATTAATACTCGGCCCCCTTATCTTCTTTTTAAATTTGAACTAGTTTTATGGATAAAACTACTCATAATATTAATTCTATTATTATTTATTTATTTCTTCTACTTTATAAATTTAATTTAATTTAATTTAATAAAATTCAGGATGTTACACCAAGTAGACCAAAGAAAAACAGGAGGAAGGATGCCAATGTTGAGAGTGTGAAAGGGACTAAGTTAAAGAGAATGCTTACTGAAGTCACTTGCACTACATGTGGAGAGAAGAAACACAACATCCAAACTTGTCCAATTACCAAAAAAAAACAAAGAAAAAAAGAGTTCAAAGCCAAAGAATGAATCCTCCAATGAAAGTGGGCCTTTAAATCCAACTGAAGGTGTACCAAGTACTATTGCTCCAACTGATCTTGGGCCTACCACCTTACCTCCAGTAGTGCAGCACCATCCAGATGCAGCTAATCAGAATGGACCAGATGAAATAGACCTTTCCCAATCATAGCCCCCACCAATTATTCAAAGTCCATAAAAGACTCACTCAAAGGTCACAAGAAGAAAACAACCAATCAGGAAAGCCCCACCCCAAAAAAGACAGAAAAACCCACCACCAGCTGCAACTACTCAAAATGAAGATGATTAAACCAAGGCACATAAGTTTATGCCAACTCCTGGATTGAAGAAGAATGCACAATGATCTATATTGTGTCTATCATAGTTTATGTATTTTGGAAGATCTGAGACTTGTTATTTATGTTTGAAGTTACATTTTGGATGTTTGTGCACCTTTATGTTATGGACAGTTTGCTTCTGACTTAACTATATTTTGGAATGTTTGGTAATTTAATTTACAAGTCAATTTCAAGTCATGTCATGTTGTCATGGTTATTTTTTTAGCTTATATTTACGGACTTTATACATTCCAATATTTATCAATTTCTGAGGATGATGTAAAGTGCAAATATCATATAGCCCAAATCCAAAATTCATTACAAGTCAAAGGATTGTCAATCTTTATAGGATACAAAACCACATAACATAACCCAATCTAATTCATTACAAGTCATAGGATTATCAATCTCTACTTTCTCAACATTAGAACAATCATAAAACCCAACACCATAGCAAATGTTGTTATGCAACACAACAACATAATTGACAAACATAAATTCCTAATTTGACATTCTAAATTATTAAGCTTCCTAGATACAAAAATCCTCCACTCTTCATCCTTAGTTGCAGCAAATGGGAAACTTCATGATTCATTAATGTTTCCTTCTTCAAAATGTTCCCTTTCCTCCTACATGAAGAATTGACATCTTTCAGCAACCTACAAATGACATACATGTTATGATTAACAAACAAAAACATAAAAGTATACTTCTAACACTACATACAATATAAACCATTACCATAAGCTTAGGGCAACCATAGAACCATCTCCCTGGGTTTTTTCAGTGAAGGAAACCCTAACCACTGCTCTCATATTACAGTGGCATTTTGGGCAGGCATGCCTCATGTGAAAAATTTGAGAACCCTTGACCCACCATTGTTATTCCTCCTTTCATTAGTGTTGTCCATAAGTGATTCGCTTTCCAATTTTTAGAGAAATAGGGCAACGAAATAGAGGAAGTGGAAAGAAGAGGGATAGCAGAACACACAAAGGAGGAAGAAGAAGATGCGGCAGATTAAGAGGAAGAAGAAGATGCAGCAGATTAGAAGGAAGAAGAAGATGTGGATGACACGGTGACCAGACAAGAATAGAGATTATAAGAAGAAGCTCATAGATGACCATTATGTGCTGAAGCCAAAAACCTATTAATGGAAAGGAAAACGACGTCGTTTGATGGGCAACGTGCCAAGGTGGCATTTAACGTGACATGTATTGTTGGGTTAACATTTCGGACCATTTTGCATGACGGAGCAATCTCTCAAAGCTCATTTTGGGATTTTAAATCTCTCAGGGACTAAACTGCATGATCAGGAATCTCTCAGGGATTAATTTTCTAGTTTAGTCCTTTTTAATGGTTGGGTATTCGCTCTAGTATTAGCACATTGGTTTAGCGCTGAAACATGGTAAATTCAACGCTAGAATTAGTTGAGTTGGAGAATCCAAACTTTGATTTCATTAGTTTCAATGCTAAACTAAACACACACTACATCTTACGCAACCATTTGATCCTCAATGGCTTATGTTTAAATGCATGGGCAAATGCACCCTAGTTGTTGCTGTTTAATTTTATTTACTTTTTAAGTGGTAAATAACCTTTTTTTGGTCTTTGAAGTGGTAAATAACTTTGAATTGGCGGTAGATTGGACTATTTGTTTGTTTTTATTAGTAATATTTTTTTAAAATTAATTTTAAAAAGCCATTATAATATAAATATACAAAAATATTCTAAGAAATAAAATTTAATTAATTATGAATTATAATAAATTAGTCAAAAGATAAATGTATTAAAGATTTTATTAAATAATTTATTCTAGATAGCATTTTTTTTGTAGCAATTTATTAAATAATTTCAACCTTCGAGTGCTTCAAGCATTGGACAACACTGATACAGAATCAGACAGGAAAGAAGCTTAAGCGACTTCGAACTGATAATGAACTAGATTTTTGTTCTAAGGAGTTTAATGATATCTGCAGAAATGAAGGCATAGCAAGACAACTATTCGAAATACTCCACAACAAAATGGAGTAGCTGAAAGGATGAACGAAACTTTGCTAGAGAGGGCTAGATGCATGTTGTCTCATTCTGGTCTAAATCAAAGCTTTTAGGCTGAAGCAGTTAACACTGCTTTCTACCTTATGAATTGTTCTCCATCCACTACTAATAGACTCAAAACCCTATTGAGGTATGGTCTGATTAACCAGCTAATTACTCAATGTTGGAGGTGTTAGGGTGTCCAGCTTATTATCATGTGAATGAAAGAAAGCTAGAGCCTAGAGCCAAGAAGGGTGTTTTGTTGGTTATGGAAGTGGAGTTAAGGGTTCCGGAATTTGGTCACCTTTTGAGAAGAAGGTAATTTTGAGTAAAGGTGTTACTTTTGATGAATTGTCACTACTAAATTCGAAATCTGAACCCCTGTCTGAAGTTGGTCGAGTTCCTCTGTCTGAACTCCTATCTGAAGCTGGTGGAGATCTTCCATCCGAAGCTTTGTTTGAAGCTTCCAATCAGACAACTGCAATTCGAAGGTCTCAGAGGCAAATCAGAGCACTCGTGAGATATGGGTATGGAGACATGGTGTCTTATACCTTGCGGGTGGTTGAAGAAGTCAAGACATTCGAGCCAAACTCATTTCGAGAAGCAATCACTTGTGTTGAATCTGATAAGTGAATTGTGACTATGAATGAGGAGATGGAATCCCTTTAGAAGAATTAAACTTGGGATTTGGTGAAGTTACCTGAAGGTAGAAGAGTTGTTGGGTGAAAATGGATCTACAAGAAGAAGAATGGACCCACTGAAGCAGAGTATGAAGGAATCAAGTTTAAAACTTATCTCTCCAGTAGTAAGACACACATCCATTCGTGTTTTACTTGCTTTTGTAGCGAAGTTGGACATGGAATTGGAGAAACTATGTAAAAATGCCTTTCTCCATGGGTATCTGGAGAAGGAAATTTTGATGAAACAGCCTAAAGGTTTTGAGGTGCAAGGCAAGGAAAATTAGGTGTGCAAGCTGAAAAGGTCCCTTTATGGCTTGAAGCAACCCCCAAGAAAATGGTACAAAAGATTCGATCAGTTCATTGTTTCTCAAGGGTACATCAAAAGTCCTTATGATTCATGTGTCTAACATAAGAAGATGGAGGATGGTTCCCAAATTTATCTACTCTTATATGTGGATGAAATGTTGATAGCATCTCGAAATAAGTATGAAATTTAGAAGCTGAAATAACAACCTAGTAGTGAATTCGAGATGAAGGATATGAGTGCTGCTGAGAAGATTCTAGGCATAGAGATTAGCAGGGATCATTCTCAGAAGGAGCTTTTCTTGTGTTAGAAGGAATACATGCAAAAGGTGTTGAAACGTTTTGGAATGGAAAGTTCCAAACCTGTATGAACTCCTTTGACATCATCCATCCATCTCTCTGAGCTCAATACTACTCAATCTGAAAAGGAATACATGTCTTGAGTTCCTTATGCTAGTGTTGTAGGTAGTCTTATGTATGCAATGGTATGCACTAGACCGACCTAGCACAAGCAATTAGTGTTGTGAGTAGGTATATGAGCAATCCTAGGAAGGAACATTGGAAAGCAATAAAACGTATCTTCAGGTACCTTAAGGGTACATCTGACGTTGGACTTATATACAAAAGTGACAATTCTTGTGTACTTGTTGGATATTCAGATTCTGATTATGTTGCTGACTTGGACGCAAGGTGCTCTGTGACTGGGTATGTTTTTACAATTGGCAACTCTCTTGTAAGTTGGAAGGCTACTCTTCAACCCACAGTTGCCTTATCTACAACTGAAGCTGAGTATATGGCTTTGACTGAAGTAGCAAAGGAAGGGATTTGGCTGAAGGGTCTGATCAATGGTCTTGGGTTTCCTCAGGAGAAAGCTATCATTTTTTGTGGCCAAGGATCAGGTGCACCATGAGAGAACTAAACAAATTGACATCCGGTATCGCTTCAATCGAACTGAGAAGAGGATCGAAAGTACAAAAAATTGATACAAAGGAGAACCCAGTGGATATGTTTACGAAGCCTGTTCCGGGAAGCAAGTTCATGCATTACATGGAGTTGCTTAATGTAGACTGCTGAGAGGATTCATGTCAAAGTGGAGAATGTTGGAGTAGTGTCAGGAATCTCTCTAGTTAGTTAATATCTGAACAATTAGGTATTTCTGTTATAACTGTCATTTAGTTAGTGTCTGATCCCCCTATAAATACTTGTCTGAAGTCTTTGTAAAAAGAGGGAAGTCTAAAAATGTGTTTTCGAAACAAATCTGTATCGCTATAGTAATAAGAGAAACCTCCAATTTCTCTATCTTCTTCTTCTTTTGCTAATCTGTGCATTTGTGTTTCTATTATTTTCTCACCCTTTTATGCAACATTTGGGATGAATAATGTGTTTGATTTACCCTGGATTCACGTTTCAAATGTGGATTTGGGCAGAAGCTATTCTCAGTAAATTTCATATAATGTGTTTGACTTGAATAATTTATCAAATAATGATGTTTTTTTTTATATATAGGTGTCTTTATAAGTTTGTGTGAATGGAACTTCGATTAAACAATTTACTAAAGGTACTAGTACTAAAAAATCAAAGAAGTGCTAGCCTAGACGAGGGATGAGTCAGTTTCTTAAATTTTAATCCTTAGTTTCATCTTCAACTTTAAGCTAAAATTCTTTACATGTTCAATGCACTATGGAACAGGGCATGAAAGTAGTAAAGTGAAAGATAACTACCCTCCGTCTTCTTTTAAGAATAGGGAATAAAATAATCACATTAATCCAAGTAGAACAAGAAAGATTAGAAGTTCTGTGCATCTAGCTGAATTTACGAAAGTTTTCTACTCTTTCCTCGTGGCAAACTTGGAAATATTACCATTTAAGAGTAAATCCACAAATTGTTCCCTGACTTATTTTGCATTGGGAAATTTAGTTCCTGAAATTTAAAAATGATTATGTTAGTTTCGGACATTCTTCGTTATCCATCAGTTTAGTCCAACGTCACATTTTTCGTTAATAGAATGTTGAGGTGTCATGTTAAGTGACACATAGGACTCAAAAAAACTGTAAATTAGTCCACAACTTTTTTTTAACATCATGCAATTTAATCCTTGATATTTAAAATGAGTTTAGTAGGGATTGAATGTCATAGAAACACGTGACTCTATTTTGAACTCTATAAAACTTTAAAAATACATTTATTTCCATTAAAAAATTGACTAATTACTCTTTCAAGGATATGTATGTTCATATTAAATCTTTTCCAGTTTCCTTTTAACTTTTGGATTCATTCTATTTCTTATTTTAATTTGTGTTTTTATTTCAATTAGCACATTTATTAAAGGAAATGAACCCTCTTAAAAATTAAGTTTCTTATTCTTATTTAATTTTCTTCCCTTGTCTTTGTGTTAATCATTTTCATATGAATAAACACAAGTGCAAGCTTTACGTACTTTAGAAACTTTTCCAATGGGAGAGCATCAGGGTGCTTTAATGAGAAAAGTTCTACAAGTGAAATTTTGTTCAATGTATTTATAATGCAAATAAGATTCTAATGAATAATCTGATGATAGAATCTAATCCTTAAGGGGGTTTATTTCCTTTAATAAATATATTAATTGAAATAAAAAGACAAATTAAGATTGGGAAGAGAAAAATGAAACCAAAAATTAAAAGGAAGAGATTTAATCCAAACATACTTGATTCTTTAGAGAATAATTGATCACTTTTTGAATAGAAATGAATATATTTTGAGAGGCCTTTTAGTTTAGAAGAGAATCACGCGTTTCTACAACATTCAATCCTTGATAAAGTTATTTTTAAAAGTCAAGGACTAAACTACCCAATGTTTAAAAAAGTTAGGGATTAATTTGCGATTTTTCTGGGTCCTACGTGTCACTTAACAATTAACATGACAACTCAGCTATTCGTTAACGGAAAATGTGATGTTAAAATAAACTGATGGACAATAAAAAAGATGTCAGATACTAATGGGGTCATTTTTAAATATCGGTGACTAAAATACCCGTCGCAAAATAAGTCAGGAACCAATTTATGAGTTTACTCTACCATTTAACTAGGGAGTTCTATAAGTACGTCAATTTTTTTTTGTAACAGAAGTACGTCAATTTAGGGTGTGTTTGGCAAAACTAGCTGATAAGCTAGCTGGTAGCTGATAAGCTAGTTTCTAGCTAATAAGTTAGCTGCTAACTGATAAGCTCCTAACTTATAAGCTCCGAGCTGATAAGCTAGCTTATTGAATTAGAAGTGTTTGGTAGAACTAGCTGATAAGCTAGTTGGTAAATGTAAAATGACATAAATGGACATAATTACATAAGTTTTATTATATAAATTCTATTTTTATTTTTTAGACAAAAATATATTAATATTTAATTATAATTTTAGATTTTTTAAAAAATAATTAAATTCCTATTAAACCTTTTAGTGATAAAATATTTTATTAAAAATTAAAATAAATAGTAAAATTGATAAAATAAAATAGTATAATATAAAAATAAATTCATAAAATAGTGAAAAGAAAATAATAATTTAATTAATTCGTAATTTTTTAAATTAATTATTATATAGGTAATAATAATTAAAAAGAAATTGAAAGGTTTTTATCACTAAAATTGAAAATAGGTAATAATAGGTAAGAATAAAATAAGAAAAATAAGGGAAATGTATTAAAATATAAAGGATAATGTTGGAAGAAAATTAAATAAGCTAGAAGCTAGGTAAAGTAGCTTATAGCTTATAAGCTAGAAGCTCCTAAAATAAGCTACTTTGAAGTATGTTACCAAACACTTTTATGTTGGTCAAACTAGCTTATAAGCTAGTCAAATAAACTAGAAGTTATCTCTCTCATATTTTTTAAAAGCACAAATTTAATTTTTAGTTGATAATTACTTCCATAAGATCTAATTATAAGTTTGTCAGTGTTTATTCAATTGATATTTTAATTTTTAAATCTGTTTGGTACTATTTTTTTTCAATTTGTAAAAAGCTTTTAAAGATTTTTTAGAAGTTTGTTTAAGAGTCAAGATTATATTTAAAATACAAATTTTCGTAATAAAAAATGAATAAGTTTTTCAGCAGAAACAATTTTTCATTTTAATATTGTTCATCTTACTTTTACATATTTTTCTTAATTGGTTGATCAATTAAAAGAGATTTTTATCTTCCTTAAATTATTCAATAAATATTAAATATAATATAATATTAGAGTAATTTTTTATTTTGTAATATTAAAAAATTTTAAATATATGTATATTTATATTTTCATATTTATATATTATATTTTTTCATTTTCATTAAAATAATTTTATTAATTAAATTAATTTTAAATTAATATTTTTATATTTTATAAAAATATCCATGGAATTTGTAAACTCCTATTATTGTTATAATAAATTATTCGGTTAACTTGTAATTAAAGTTACTATCAGAATATAAAAGAAACTATTAACTCATGCAATGCATATGATAACATTTTTATCTTGTTGATATAATAAGTTAAAAAATCAAATATAAAAGATTACATATTTTAAAATTTAAGTAGGCAAATACACAAAAGATAAGAACGCTATTAAATACAACTTATCAATTTGTTTTTAATTAATATGTTTTAAAATTTGAATAAATAAGATAAGGTGGTGTTTGAACCATGTAAATATAATTGGATAATGAAAATTTCAAAGTTTTTTATTGTAATAATAAATTTTTCAATTTTTATAATAAAAAAAAACATGCGGGGTAAATGTAAGTCTTTGAGACTTAGATTTATAATATATTCGGTTCCCCGTTTAAACAGGGCGAAACCATGGATGTGTTTTGTAAAATGTATATTAGTGATTTCAACTATTAATTTCTAAAATTAATTTTACTCAACTGTAAACCAAACAAACACTTAATATATAAGAATATATTAAAATAAAGTAAAAGTTTGATTTGTCGATTTATAAATAGGTATACAGAGTTTATAGTGAATAGTAACTATACGCCTTCAGAATCGGAAAAAAAAAATCATAAGAGTCCAAATTTATTCATTGATAACTTAACTTTAAAGTTAAGAGAAAAGTTTATTATAATAATAAAATTTAAGAACTAATTGGGATGAAATAAGATTATTTATTCTGCTTTATTTGTTCAAAATTTAAAAAATTAGAAAATTAAAAAGGTAATAACCACTTTAAATCTTTAACCTTTTATAAGTAGTTATCTTGAAATTTTATATTTTGTCTTAATTAAATTTTAAATTATTAAATTTCTTGCAATAAATCATTTTATTAAGTTGGTTGGGGGTTAAATTTATCTATGAACAAATTCGGATCTTTTATTTTTATTAAATCTCAATGGTTGTTTAAAATATTAAATAAATGAATTCTAACATCTAAATCTAAACTAGAAAAAAAAATGTGGAATAGCAAAGAGTTGAGACTCAGGTGCTAATGTGGGCTGAAATTATGGCAATAGCTCGATCTTGATTTAATCCCCATTAAACACATTCTTAGATTGGGATGAGAAGTCTTAATTGTGACTATACAAATCCTAAACAGGATTGTCCTGATAATAGAGGATACGTTTGATAAACACAAAAAAACTAGAAAAAATGAAAAAAAAAAAAAAAAAACTTTTTATTCATTTGACCATCATCTCAACTGTTATTAATTATAAACGAGATAGATGAAAGTATCATGTATCATGTATGTTCCTTCTATTGCGAGATAGATGAAAGTCTTACGGTGTGATATGATAGCTCATGTTGAGGAAAAAGAACGCCCGGAGAAGATATCTGCTAAGGCAAAGAGTCGAGGTGTGCTTCTCCTTAATTTCCAAAATGATGAATTGGTCTCAATTTGTTATCGATCTTCATACCTTTTGGTTCCAGGTGATAAATTAAATCTACTCATGCAGAAAACCCAGCTCCACATAAGAATTATTAATTAGAACTAAATAAAAGTTAAAGCCGGCTGTTTACAAAAGATTAAAAAAAAAAATCACCCTTGTCAAAAAGACAACAAAAGAGAAAATCACGTTTTGGATGAATTCGTACCTAATCTCCTTCTCACCATATAGCATTATTGAATTAATAATTATAAAAACAGTGAATGTCAGGACAGGTGATATTCCTAGGACAGACATAACTCAAAGATTCCAAATCTATATATGAAGATACATTACCATTGCTAAATGCTAACACACATTCAGCATAGCATCACCTTTTTAGTCCCTTACTAGAGAGATGGAGGATTCCAACTCCCAATTCGACGTAATAGTTGTAGGAGCTGGTGTTATGGGAAGCTCCACCGCTTACCAAGCAGCCAAAAGGGGTCTAAAGACTCTCTTGCTTGAACAATTCGATTTCCTCCACCACCGTGGCTCCTCCCATGGTGAATCTCGCACCATTCGTGCATCCTATCGCCAACCTTACTACTACCCTTTAGTCATGCACTCTTACGACCTATGGCAACAGGCCCAAGCCCAAATAGGCTACAAAGTCTACTTCAAGGCCCATCGCTTAGATATGGGCCCTTCCAACCATCCCACCATCCTCTCTGTCATCGATAACTGCCGCAAACACGATATTCCCCAAGAAATCCTCACTCGCGATCAGGTTGCCGAGAAATTCTCCGGCTGCATCGACATACCGGAGAATTGGGTGGGACTCTATAACGAACATGGTGGCGTGGTCAAGGCCACAAAGGCAGTGGCCATGTTTCAGACACTAGCCTACAACCATGGTGCGGTGTTAAAGGACAACACAGAAGTAATAGACATTAAGAAAGATGAAGAATGAGGTGTGGTGGTTTCAACCGCGATTGGTGAAGCTTTTCGCGGTAAGAAATGTGTGGTGACGGTGGGAGCGTGGGTGAACAAGTTAGTTAAAAGGATCAGTGGGGTTGAATTATCGATTCAGCCCTTGGAGGTTCATGTTTGTTACTGGAAGATAAAGGAAGGGCATGAAGGGAAATTCGCTATTAGGAATGATTTTCCCGCGTTTGCGAGCTGTGGCGGGAAGGTTTATGTGTACGGAACACCTGGTTTGGAGTACCCGGGTTTGATTAAGGTGGCGGTGCATGGGGGTAACCCGTGTGACCCGGATAAAAGGAAGTGGGGCCCGGTTGCGATGATAGATGAGTTGAAAAAGTGGGTGGAAGAGAGGTTTATGGGAATGGTTGATTCGAGTGAGCCAGTGGTGAAACAGTCTTGCATGTACTCTATGACTCCGGATGAGGATTTTGTGATTGATTTCTTGGGTGGGGAGTTTGGGAAAGATGTGGTGTTATGTGCAGGGTTTTCGGGTCATGGGTTCAAGATGGCTCCGGTTATTGGCAAGATATTGGCCGAACTTGTGGTAGATGGGGAAACCAAAGAGGTTGACATGAAACACTTTAGCATTGAAAGGTTCAATGGAATATAATAACCTCTTAAGTTTGAAGTATATATATGCATCTGTTATCTATCGGATCCAGATCCTCTCCTGCCCCTCCTGCCTCTCCAGCAAACGTTAGCTATGGAATAACTATAGGATAACTAGGAAACTAAAATCCATAGCCATTCATAGCTATTTTGTAGCTAAAGCTTTGCTAGAGAGGCTGGAAGGGTGGAAAGGATCCCTACACTTATCTATCCTTTGGGTTTCTTTCAACTTTCAGTTTGAGTCTCTAGTCTTGGTTGTTCTCAAGGAAATCCAAATCAAGATTAGGTTGGTTTGATTTACAGATAAAACCACCCGAAGTTGTGATCAAATAAATGTATGTCATTGAGGATAATCACCATCATATAATAATTCAATTCTAGTCTTTCTTTAACCTTGAGGCAAGGTAGATGGGGCAAGGTTTTATACATGTAATTTTTTTATCTTCGGACTAATTAATAAAAAGTTAGACGATGTAGATCATGCGATGACGCTGAAATAATAGTAATCAATCAATTATTTATAACTAGTCCCTAACCCCTATATATTTCCTCCTTTGATCCTCTCTTCGTGGGTTGTTTCTAATGACTTTCCCCATTATCTTTATTAGAAAAATGTAACACTAAAATGGAACTCCCTAGACATAAGCGGATGAAGCAACAACAGTGATAGAAGAAGAACTAGAAACCACCCTCTTTATGGGACCAGATAAAAAAACCCCATCACCTACAAATAGATCAAAGGATCTTCGCCTTCGTCTCTGTCCATGGTAGCAACACTTCCAACGTTAACTACCTCCCATCCTTTTCCTCCACCTCCATTTCCTCTCTTGATCACAAGCCCTTGCTCACTCCCACCCCTTTCATTCTTAGCAAGCATATACACACTGACGATATTCAACACCACTCGAGAGCAACTCCCTAGGTCAAGAAACAAAGGAAAACCATGGCCACCAACAATGCCCTTAGCAATGGCCTCATCCTCAGCTTCAGCGAAATGCTTATTCACTTCGTCCACATTTCCTCCATCGTTTCGCTCGCTGAGGTCCCCGGTGGTACCCCTGCAAACATTGCCATTGTTGTCTGCGGGCTTAGCGGCAAGGCCGCCATCATTAGCAAACTCATTGACGATGAGTTTGATCAACGTTAGAGTTACAAGTATGTGATCTTAAAAGGCAATTTTTTTTAAAAAAAAAAAGTACCCATAAATGGTGGTAGGAAGTAAAGTAGACCCATGTACCGTAAACCCAAACTTTGCTCCATTCACTTTAGACTCACCCTCGATTTTTATTTCGAGCGAGCCATGTTCAAATCAACGTTTTATCTGACTCTTTCCTTCTCACTACTGTAAAAGGGGCTTTTAACGACGGTTGTGGACCTGTCATTGATCGAGGCGTCATTAAAAACCGGCTTTCCAACGACGTTTGCTAACCGTCGTTATAAATTAAAAACAACGACAGTTGTTTTCGCAACCGTCGAGCTTTCTTGGATATACAGCGACAGTTCATATAGCAATCATCGTTGTTTCCTCAGCCTGTGTCGTAGAAAGTGTCTCTTGTAACTACAGGTTGAGGAAATACCAACACGGTTATGACCATAACCATCGTGGTTTCTTACTTTCCACGACGGTTATGGTCATAACAGTTGTGGTTTGTGGTGTTTTTTTTTTTGGTTATGTTTTTAGGCTTTCCCAAACCTGCAAACAGCCAAAACATAGTCCAAAAATTGTACACAACGCAATTACAGCAAGATTTGCATACATTAACATAAATTAACATCAAAATACAAAATTTGCATCAATTATAGTCTAACCAACATATATAAAAGTTTCTGGCGTGAAAAAACTAATTAACTAAAGATAAAATGATACGAAAGGTAGTCAAACTAATCAAACTATCGGCAACTACCCTAAAGTTTTGTTATAATACTGAATAAGGTATTTTGCCCATTTGGTTCTAATGTAATCTATTGCGTTAGAGTCAAATGGGCTGATATCCATGAAATACTGCAAAATGTAATAACTTGACATTAGTGGATAGGCCAATTACGAATGTGGATTTATTGAAGAATTGATTTAACCTACTAAATTACCCGGTCCTATGCTCTTTGAATTCTGCCTTGCACAATGGAAGACATCCATTGCATTACGTAATAGCCGCACTCATGGCCTCCGACTTGTTTGTTACACTACAATTCAAAATGAATATTAGTCAAATAATTAAAACCATACACAAGAGTTCAATCAAATATTGTATTTAGTGCATGTAAATACCTTGAGGTTCATCCATGATAGCTAAGGAGATCTATGCATAGGTTTACCCATCATCAATTGATATCTTGCATAGACACTAATATAAAAAAAACACAACTTAGAGAAGAATTATAACCTAAAATGATTAATAATCAAAATAAATTGATTGTTATTACTTGTTTACTATTTGTTTAAAGGTACAGGTAGGCTTCCTGTGCAATGTACAAAACCACACAGCAATGTGATATGTGACGGATATAACCAGTAGCTGCCAGTGGTGGCTGCATTGGAAATTAGTTAATACTGCAAGATATTCACTTTGATAAAGTTAAAAATATAACTTAGTAGAATTTGCACTTACTTATTGATGTAAGGTGCTAAATAAATCTGTTTTCCCTCATCGATCATAGAGTTGGTGAAGTAGCTCTGTATTTCAGTTCTTGAATTCACTGAAGGCTGAGTTAGATGAGGGTCAATGAATCCATATATGTTCTCATGTGAGCTTATTGAAGACAAATACCTAAATACAAAGACATTTCCTTGTAAAAATTTTCCTAATATACTATCTTAATAAGAAAACTACAAATAACATTGTCAATGCACTTACAACTCCAATATATGAATGACTGCGATGTTCAGATCTTGCTCGCCAGAGACAGTCTCTAATACATCTGCAATGTGTATATACAGCGGGATGGCACATTGCTGACCAAAAATAACTGCGTCCCATGACACCTCCAAAGGCTCGTGACGAATGGCCCTAGCAACCTCCATCAATCCTTCCATCGGATCATCGTTTGATATAGGTGTCTTTTTTTTTCGTTTTGGTCTTTGTCTCTTTCTGAAGTTGGTGTTGCACATAAACAACAATGGATACATTATAAAAGATATAAAATACAAACATTTAAATGTGAAATGTAAAAATATAAGTGTCAAATATACCAAGACGTTTGGAGTCTGCCTAACTAGATGTGTGGGCCAGGCAATAAAGGTATGATATGTCTGTGCCACAATAGCAACCTCTAATGTTTGGATAGGAACATGAGCATCACCATCAATAACCTTGTCCAGCGTTACCTTGACCGTTTCTAGTGAGAGAGGCATATTATGTAGCATGGTGACCCTTATGTAGAACTTCCCAATAGCCACCAATCGAGGGGTTGATGTGCCCTCTACATACAAATCACATGGGATTATGGATCCCATGTCATCCCTTGGATCCACATCAGGTGAACAACTACCCTTTGTGTTGATTCTAACTGTAGGAGGCACAAATTCAGGCGGAGCACCAGTCTGCTGTGAGTTCGCTAAGGACTGCTTCATCTGCTCAAATTGGTGCATAAGTCTTTGCGTCACCTCCTCTGTTATCTCCTCTCTGAGCTTCGGAGCCAACTCGTCTCTGATCTTCTGGGTTAGTTGTTCCATGGTCTCATTGTTAGGGGGCGCAGATGATGAGGAGTCACGTGATGGTGGACCAAAATATGACTGAATCCCCATACCCGGTCCAACAGCACGAACACGACCGGGGGCTCAGGTCGTCCAATAGCAGTAGCAAGTATATCCTGACGACCATGTGGCCTAAAGGTACCCTGGGTGCTTTCCTCAACCAGGGAAGCCTGTAATTAACAAATATAGTGAGATTCATCAAGAGCATGAATTCAAGACTTGGTATAAGAAATAACAAAGCAATTACAACATTAAAACTTACAATCCTCTTAGAGACTAGGCGTGATTCATCATAAGTATATGCCCCCGAGCGTTTAAGATGGGTCTGCTTCCATTTTTTATGTCGTGTAGGTGGTGACGGAGGGTCCGCATAAGGATCAGTAAGATCTTAAGGTCATGCTTGTTGTTTCTCCTTTATTATGGCTTCCTCAAGCTTTTTATAACCCCCACGAGACAGAATGTGGGGGGTCACATTATGTGCCTAAATATCATTTGCCTTTATCCTAACATCCTGTTATCAATGAATAATAAATTATAATATATTTATGCATAACTTAATAAGTAAAACAAACTCAATTGCCCTAACCTGCCATTGATCATCTAGTCGGCCTTGAACAAATTGTTCCCAAGTTTCTTCATCAATCCCATTGTATTTGGTACAAGGATTCTCACCTTTCTTTGAACCAGATATATATGTAGTGGTCAGATTTGACTTAAGCTGACGTCATTTCATAACAATCGAAGACAATGCCTTCGATTGCAATGACCTAACATTAGGTATATCAAAATGTTCCTATATGGAAAACAAAGAAAGAATCAGTCATACATTACAGTTAATATTAAATATCTGAGAATTTTGACACAAAATTAGAGGAGTGTTTTACCAAAACATCCTGCCAGAGCGATTTCTTCTCTGACTCAGTCACATGGTCCCATGACGGTCGTGAAATGGAAATTTTGTCTCAGGCTAATACACCGAGATAGCTGCTAAAGACTTCGGCATTTGGCCCAGTAGCCACACCAATGTTAATGTCGATGGTGAGTGTTATCTTCTCACCATTGGCGCGTCTAAGTGAGAGGAACCTCAATCTAGTAGGTCCACTACCAGATTTTGTGGAGGTCGCCTCTGAAGGATTCTCTAAAGGATTCTCTGAAGATGTAGGGGGAACCTGATCATCAGCCATATGTCTGTTAAAAAATCAAATAAAACAAACGTTAGTAACAATTTTACACTAAGTAACCAAAAAAAAAAACTTTTAACATTAAGACATTACATTAATATTGGTATTTAAATTAATTAACCTTCATCCTTGTTCCCATATTCCCTCATCATGGTCTCTTCGAGTGGCATGCACATCAATGACAACGTCGTCCTTGGCATTGTTAATCATCATTGATGTAAATGAACGAGTTTCACCGACATCAAGAATCAACTGGTCATCTTTGGAAACAGGTTCTTGTTTTTTCCCATGGAGAACGATAGACGAATTTTCGGACACAGGGTCCTTCTCATAAAACACCTGTGAAGCTTGATGTGCCATGATAAATGGCTCGTCCTCATATCCAATCTTCCGAAAGTAGACCAAGGTCATTCTGGATTCGTCGATTTTCACACCACTCTTATTGTCAACCCACTTAAACTTGAAAATAGGAACTATAAACTTAGTGTAACCCACCTCCCAAATCTCTTCTATTACACCATAGTACGACATTGATCCAATAACTAGGTTTTGATCCTTTGATGTAGAGAATTGTACGGACTCTGCCTCTAAAGCGACCCCACTATTTTGCACTGTACTTTTGTCATCCCGAGACTTTGTAGAGAACATACAATTATTGATTTCATATCCAGTGCAAGATAAGACATCAAACTTCATTCCATGCGCTAGCCATGTCAATGTTTAATATGCGGTAGGATCTTTCATGATTTCATTTTTAAACCAATCCATAAAAGACCTGTTATGCTCCTTCAACATCCACTTCTCTGGTTTTCTTGGGTTCTTGTCCTTCAAAATGGCTTTGTGAGCAGCTAAGTAAGGTAGTACATCATCCGTGTTATTTAATATGTATAAATGTGCTTGAAGGATTTCCCGAGATTTGGTCACCATAAGTACACCACGTGAGCACTTGTGGATCTTCGGTTGTTCCAACATTTGGCAGGAAGTCCTATAGGTTTTGCTTTGGATAAGTACTCGGCACAAAACTCAATAGTTTCTTCTGCAATGTACCTCTCTACAATAGAAGCTTCGGGACGATACTGATTCTTCATATATCCTTTCAAAATCTTCATATACCGCTCAACTGGATACATCAATCCTAGATAAACCGGTCCACAGAATCTAACTTCTCTAACCAGATGAACAAGGAAATGCACCATGATGTCAAAAAAGATGGAGGAAAAAACATCTCCAACTGACACAAGATGACAATAATGTCTTCTTCAAGTTTGTCCAACTTCTGAGGGTCAATGACTTTACTACAAATAGAATTGAAGAATAAGCACAATCGAGTTATAGTATGCCTCACATCTTTTTGGCAAGATGCCACGAATAGCAGCGGGCAGTAATTATTACATCAGGACGTGACAATCATGAGATTTTAACCCAACTAGTTTCATTTCCTTCATTGATACAAGGCTCTTGACAGTTGAAGAGTATCCTTGAGGTACCTTCACACCCTTTAGACATTGGCAGAAACTAGTCTTCTTCTTTTTCGACAAGGTGTGGCATGTCGGGGGCAAATACGTGTGCCTACCTATCTCCCTTGGTGTCAAGTCCTCTCGTATATTCATTTCAAGCAAGTCTAAATGAGCATTCACACCGTCCTTTGTCTTCCCTTTAATACTGAGAAGCGTCCAAATCAAGCTATCACATACATTTTTCTCCACGTGCATGACATCTATACAGTGTCTAACATGTATTTTGCACCAGCATGCGAGATCAAAGAAAATGGACCTTTTCTTCCATATCCCCGAGTCAACTGCCTTTTCTTTCCACTTTCCAAATACGACAATATTGTCTTTGACCTTTTCATAAGTCTCCACACCTGTTAACGGAGTCGGTGCTATCCCATCCTCTGGATATCCATTAAAAGCCTTTCTCAATCTTCTATACGGGTGATGCCTTTTCAAGAATCTCCGATGACCAACATACATTGTCTTCCTTACATATTTCAATTGCTGATGGAAGGTGCCCTCTTCACACACAGGACAAGCTTTATGACCCCTAACACTATAACCCGACAAGTTCCCATATGCAGGAAAGTCATTGATGGTACAAAAGAGCATCACATGCATATTGAAAGATTCTTTAGCAAACCCATCAAAGACTTCTACTCCCTCATCCATTAGCAATCTCAGATCTTCTATCAATGGGCTGAGATAAACATCAATGTCATTTCCAAGCTGACGTGGACCAGAGATCATCATAGACAACATGATATATTTGTGCTTCATGCAACACTCGGGAGATAAATTGTAAATAACTAGCAAAACAGGCCATGAACTATGATTAGTACTTAAATTTCCAAACGGATTCATTCCATCTGACGCTAATCCAAGCCTCAGATTCCTCGGCTCATTCCCGAATTTCGAAAACTCATCATCAAGGTTCTTCCACTGTAAAGAATCAGCAGGATGGTGAAGCATTCCATCACATATCCTCCCATCGGCATGTCATCCGAGGTTCTTAGCGTCATTTGGATTGGCAAACAAACGCTTAAACATTGGAATTATTGCAAGATACCATACAACCTTTGCCGGGGGACCCTCCTTTTTGACCTCATCATTACTATCTTGATCATTGTCTTTCACCTTGTACCGTGATAACCCACACTTGGGACATTTCTTCAACCCTTCATAGTCTTTTTTGTATAAAATGCAATCATTAGGGAACTGCCCATCAGACACAATATCTTCTTCGCCTCATAATTACGATTATGTAATGTATTCCCGTCAGGAAGCATGTCAGTTAGCAACTGAAGCAACTCAGTGAAGCTTTTATCATACCACACATTCAATGCCTTCAAATTCATCAATCTTAACGCCGCTAACAATCGTGTGAATTTTGTTGACCCAGGAAACAACGGAGTCTCGACATCACTACACATATCTTCATACATATTGGCTTCTGCAAATCTGTCCACACCGACATCGCGAATCATGTTTTCCACTCGGTCCTCCATGGTTGAATGAGAATACTCTTCCGTTGGGAAGTCATCATCATATGGCATATCAATCAATTCAACATGCCATGTCCATGATGTATAACTGTTTATAATACCATCACACATGAAGATGCTCCCTGATTTTTTTCTCATCCAGTCTTCTTCCACTTAGACAATTTACGCATGGACACATAAACCTCCCTCGCCTGTCGGCACTACTAGCAACATTACGTCGCGCAAATTGTAGAAATTCTTCCACTCCTCTCTCATACTCATTGGTAATGCGTGGAGCACTCATCCAACTTCGATCCATATCTACTTTTTGTACGTTCTTAATGGACACTCCATTTATTCAACATTATGCATGTATATCTCACTTTTTTATTCAAAGGTGTGGCCCTATCCCATTCAGGAAGATTCACTTTTCCTTAGTTCATTATTGTGTAATTTTTAATTCTCATTTCTTAAAATTCACAAAATTTCAGCAGCATTTCGCATTGGTCTTCAGGTGGCACAGAATAAAAGTGGTGAACCACAATCAAATATGCAATCGAAGAACAACACAAAATGCAACGAACCGAAATTTCATGAAATGTATGAAATGATTATTAAAATTTACTTATTAATGAACTATAAAAAAGTAATTAATCTTCCCAAATTGTCCATCCGGACAACTTAATATTCAATAAATTGACTATAGAACTCCCTCCTATTGTTATTACAAAAAAGATGTATGAAAAGGACAATTCAAATTGGAGGGAGTTCCTTAGTCTCCATATTGAATCACAAACGGGAAACTAAGGTTCACTCAAGTAATGCATCAATCAATTATTAAAAGTCAACAATAAAATAAGGCAAAACATATAATTAAATTAAATGAATAAACATAAATAAAGACAAAATATACATACATAAGCAACTACCAAAATTGATTACTTAATTCTAAATTTAAGCTTATATATATACCTAAGCAATTCCATATTAATTCCTAGATCTACTAGTTAACCAAACTAATCAAAGTCATATTAATTCATTAATTCTAAAATAAAGAAGATTGATATTTCTACAATCCTTGCTTACACGAGATTTGCTTTACATTAGTTATGATTTTTCTATGCTCAAAATTTTTACACTTCATTTCAAACATTTTCTCTCTCTCTCCCTCTTTAATCACATCTTTCATTTCTCTCTCTTCATTTCTTTTTTTCTATCTCTCTCTCCCTACACTTGATACACCCTATTTTTGGGGTGTGAATTTATTCTTTTCCACTTAACATTAATTACAATCAGGGTCATTTTAATAAATTAAAAGGTGGTAATTTTTTCACATTCCATCATTTTACACTTCCATTTACATTTTTTTATCTCTCTTCATTTTCCATCACATCTTTGATCTTTTCTCTCTTTATTTCATTTTTTTCTTTTTTATCTTTCCTATACTCCTCACACCCTATTTTTGGATGCCAAAGTTTTAATACCGTAAATTAAATTCCTGAAATATTAAGCAATGTGTTTTTTTTTGCATTAATTCCTTTAATGCAAGATATCATAAATAATTATTGCATTTGGATATAAGCCAATCGAGCACCAATAAAAATTCCTCGTAATGGGCAGGATAAAAACCCAATAAATGTATACATGCTCAAATATGCGTAAAAGCATATAAAATTTAATGGAGATGAATGTGAGTACATACAATACAATGCCTCCAATACCGTGTATATATATATATATATATATATATTAATTTTATTAAACATGGTGTTGTAGTTCGAAATCTTAGTGTGTCCAAAAAAATAATAGTGGTTATATGATGAAATAAGTACAAATATAAATAATAATTGTGTTGGAAAAATCAATTTTTATATTCTAGAACAAAAAATGATACATGCCAACATTCTTGCCTTTTATAGAGAAAAAAAGTTCGAATAACTCATGTAGCTTAAAAATTATCATCTTTGTTTATAATTTATCGAACTTTATACCAATATATAATATTTTCAAGTTCTAAATTATTCATAAGAATTCTAAGTTATTTTGCGGCCCAAGACAAAAAGGAATATAGAACAACACTGTGAATGTATGCATCTCTTTATTAATTGGATATTGTTATTTACACTGCCCATTTTTTTGTTTATGATTTTTCCTAAATTACCTTTTCGCCTCACTTTTATTTCTTTCGATTCCTTCTTTCCCCTTTCCCTCAATAACCTTTGCCTTGAGTCCCTCTGCCACTATAAGAATACGCATTTTTAGATGTGAGTATTTAGCGACGGCTTGACCATCGCTAAGTTGATTTTTTTTTACATTTTTTACATGTAACATCGGTCAGGCCGACGCTAACTTTATTAAATAGAGACAGTCTAGTCGAGTTAATGGTAAAATAATTTTTTTAATTTTTTTATTTAGCATCGGTCTGGCCGTCACTACAAGCCGATGCTAAAGACAAAAAAAAATTCAGCATCCGCCTTCGTAAAGTTAGTGTCGGTCTGCACTAGTTTCAGCGTCCGCCTTCGTAAATTTCAGCGTTTTTCAAAAAAATTCTTCTTATTTTTACACTATGTATATAATATTTTGCACTATATATTTCAAGAAACAAACATAGCGTAATGGTAATGCTTCTTCTTGCACTCACGTAGGTTACGGGTTTGATCCTCACAATTGATAAATCTAGGGAGAAATGGTTTTATTGAAAAAATTATTAGTGACGGTCTGATCGTCGCTAAAGGACGTCGCTATGTTGTGATAGCCATGGAACTAGCGGTCGGCCTTCAGCGACGACCAGACGGTCGCTACATAGCGTTGGCGGTAAAAAAGTCGTCACTATTGCATTAACGACAAGGATTTTAGCGAAGGCTGGTGGGTCGTCGCTACACCATCGCTAATTATGAAATATCGACGGTTCCCCCTGTAGCTAAAAATAGTTTTTCTTGTAGTGTGCTCTAGTTTCCACCCCAAGTCCATCCTCTTTTCCTTTCAAATTTTTATCCATGGTCATGCTGCAGTGTGAAGATGAGACCATTTTTTTTCTATTATGCGGGTTTTGAAACAAATTTCTTTTATTGAGAATTCAATTTACATAACACAAATTAAATTATATTCTGGAACACATATTTCTAAATTATGTACCGGAAATTAAATATATGGTGCACAAAAGTTGCTTATTGGAATTGATTTTTCGGTAAACAACTTAAAGAATTGTTTATAGGAAATTCAATTTCCGGTACATAACTTTAAAAACAGTTGTAATGCTTGTTCAGAAACTCAGATTCTAATTGCAACTCTTTTTATATATAATTATATGTAATAAAAATATAAAAAATATATATATTTTATAAAAAATTATATTAGATATATAGTTATTATATTACTATATAAATTATATATAAAATTATATATAATTTATAATTTTCTACATATTATCTTATATATATAATTTATATATTTATTTTTTATTACATTATATATAAAATAATATATAATTATATATAATTTACATATTATGTAATATACAATAATTATTTATAATTTTAAAATTTTATAATAAAATTGTAAAATAACTTTTTATATACAAAGTAAATATAAATTTATTATATATAATTTTATAATGTTATCACACATAGACTTATGATTTTATTATAAAATATATATATTTATATAATTTTATATATTATATAATAAATATATAACTTACACCAGTGTAAGTTACACCAACTTTTACACCATTGATAACTTCATTAGAATGTATTTTTTATCCATCAAATCGTTGAATTATAACTACTCATTATTATGATTCTTCATGTCAAAATTTGTAATGTTTTGACATCAATAAACTCATAATCAAACCGTTCTTATTTTCATACGTTTCATAAGTATATATGACTTCAATATTAACATATTTTAATGACGTAGAACATAATGTTGGATTAATGTAAAATTCCGTATATGTGATCTACATTGTTGTAACTTACAATCCAACAATAGATTTTGAAACTCATTTATCCAGTAAAAATTATTTAATGGTGTAAGAGTTTGTGTAACTAATAACGGTGTAAGTTGCACCCTCCTCTTTATAAAATTGTGTATTGGAAATTTAATTTGCGGAACGAGATTGAAATTGTGTTCCTCAAGGGTAAAGCTTCACAAGTTAGACTCATGAACGATATTTTAAACACTTTTTGTGAGGCTTCAAGTTTAAAAGTTAATATTGAAAAATCTAGAGCCTTGTGTTCAAAAGGTGTTGCTTTCGCAAAAAAAGATAAGTATTCTTCAATTTCTGGCATTCATTTTACAATTGACTTGGGAAGATACCTAGGATTTATTATTAAGGCGGGTAAACGCATTGCTCAAGATTATAATCACATCATTGATAATATCTCAAATAAATTAGCTTCTTGGAAGAAAAATATTTTAAACAAAGTCGGGAACGTGACCTTAGTCAAATCTAAGATTACAACTATTCCTTTGTACTCCATGCAAATTCAATGGTTGCCTGAGATTATTTGCATTAGAATTGACACTGCAGCTCGAAATTTTATTTGGAATAATAATAATGGTCGTGGTTTGCATTTAGTTAGTTGGCATTAGATAACGAGACCAAAGAATACTAGGGTCTTGCAATTCGTTCTGCCAGGAATCAAAATACATCTTTGTTGGGAATATTAGTTTGGGATATGACCAATAACCAGGGCAAATTATGGGTCCAATTGCTTCAGACCAGGTACGCCATTCCTTCTTCTTTTTTACATGTTTCAAATATTGCAAGCTCTCATGTCTATCCTTAAAGCCAAAGATAGCTTATTGCCTGGATATCAACTTCGCCTGGGTAATGGAGACTCTTCTTTCTGTTTCGACCCTTTGATGAACGGAGAAAGAATCTGTAATTCTGTAGATTACGTGAATATTCAAGATGTCAATCTCACCATTAAAGATGTGTGGCGCAATGGGCACTGGAATTTAAATGATTTGGCCACCATCATTCCTAAGTAGTTGAAGGTAGAGCTGGAAAATAAGCTGGCCCACCCGCCAGAACCCGCAAAATGGGAGGGCTTGGGGTCTTAAATTAAAGACTCATATTTTTAACGGGCTTTTTAGCCCGAAAGGAAAAACCCGGACTGAAAACGGGTTTGGGTCGGGCCGCCCGGACAGGCTAACGGACAACCCGAATTAATTTAAAAAAATAAAAAAAGGTAACTGTTGCTCCGAGTCTGGACTGAACGTTGCCCCCCTTTTTGGCTTTTTCTCCCGGTTCTCTAAAGAGAAGAAAGAAAGTATGAAACCCTAAGCTAAGGCAAGTAGTTACTCACACTCACTCTCAGTCTCAAACTCTCAACACTCACTGTCTGCATTGCGCTGCCGCCGTTGCACCCTTGCGCTGCCGCCGCTGGAAGATTTATAGGTAAAATAGAGGTGGTTACTATGTAAATCCGAGAAAACTAATCTGAGGCTGCTGTCATTTTATTTGTCTGTTATCATTTCTAATGTTGGACTTGCTCTTCTGCTTTTGCTCTTAAACCTAAGGATCTTTGATTGCTTACTGCTGGTGAATGATCTTTGATTGCTTACTGCTCTGGATCCTGTATCAGGTTGGGTTTCTGGAAACCTAACAAGTGACTAATCATAGGTAAAGTTGATAATGATAACCTTTCATGTTAGTGATATTTTATTTAGATGTATTGCGGTTTCAGGAAAGGGTTACACGTTTTTAGTTTCTCTGTTAGATTTTGTTTATTAATCTTCCATTGTTTTTCATATACATCCTCACTTGTCGAGTTGTATTAATTGAAATTAGGAATTTAGCAAAGTGCATACCACGAGGAAAGGCTTGAATCGAGGCGTCTTGGTATTATATGGGTTGAACTGTACATTCTTTTACTTTTAATAAAGAATTTGTTAATCAATTTTCTTGTATCCATTATGTAAACATTTATTGTTGTGTTTGAAAAAGTGAAGGTTGAAACCTGGCTGTTAAATAATAAGTATAAGACAGTTACAGCAGAACTTGCATTGCAGTTGAAAGAAATAAATGGGAAAATGCAATTTCTAAATACATTGATAGGGGCTAAGGTAAATTCCCATGTGAAATATAATGGTATCATCCGAAATTTCTTTCTTATTCCTTAACCAGTTTGCTGAGGATAATATTTTGAATGTCCTGGAATTGATGTTGTGGCTTTTTAAAAGTGTAATTGTTTACAACTTTTAATGAGCGACATTTTTTAATAAATTAGTTTTTAAGAGGGTTGGCCCGCACAAGCTCGCTACCCGCATAGGGCGGGGCTCGAGCTCTAATTTCACATGACCGAATTTGTGCCGGGTATTTTAGCCCGGACCACAAAAGCCCGCTACCCGATCCCGCCGAGCCGGGTAGCCCGTTTTGACAGCTCTACTTGAAGGTCTTAATTCAAAATTTTCGTCCTCATCTTCATCCAAACCTTAAGGATGTGTATATTTGGAACTCTTCCCCTGCTGAGTTTATTCGGAAGTTTCTGGTTACAATTGGCTCTATCATACGATCCATCAAACAGATTTAGATAACAATTGGTCTTGGATATGGAAGCTGAACATTCTTGAGAAAATGAAATTCTTCCTTTGGCAATTATGGATCAGGGCCCTTCCTGTGAATAAGCTATGTCACGCTCGTGGAATATCCAATTCTGATATTTGTACCTGGTGCAATGAGCATGCTGAAACAATCAAGCATTGTCTTCGCGACTGCGTCTTACCTCAAGGCATATGGTAGTCCTTTGGAATTCAGATTGATACGCTAATTTCTAATGATCAGTTCAAGGAATGGATTCGCAACAACTATTGTAACAACACAACCTATTTCACTTCTACTCTCTGGTGTATCTAGAAAACGAGGAACCAGATTTCTATAGTTGCAGATCACTCTCCTACTTGGTAAGTGATTCAAGAAATCATGCGTCTGACAATGGACATCAGTGCAACTTCTTGTTCTAGAACAAATAATATCCATCAAAGTACTCTTATCTCATGGATTCCGCCCTCATCAAATCAGGTTGCTCTTAATTCAGATGGGAGTTCTTTTGGAAATCCGGGAAAGGTCGGTTTTGGTGGGTTACTTCGTAATAGCATTGGGAATTGGATTATGGGGTACTATGGTAGCATTGGAATTTCTGACAGCATTCATGCGGAAATTATGGGGATCCTGAATGGTTTACAGATTGCTTGGAATAACCACTTTCGAAATGTTCAATGTTATATTGATTCCATGTATGTTATTCATCTTCTGACTGAGGATAACGTGACCTTTCATAAGCACGCTACCAAGTATTATGGAGATCAAAGAGTTCTAAGTAGACCTTGGCAAGTTTATATTAACCATATCTTGAGATAAGGTAATGCTTGTGCAGTTTTTCTTGCTAAAAAGGGTGCTTGTCACAGACCAACATTTAGTTCTTGTGGAAGATCCAATTCAAGACATGAGTTTCATGCTTTTGGTAGATGCTTCTGGAGTTCAGTTTTTGAAGAGATGATAGCGTAGCCCTCTTTCTTTTCTGTTTCGTTTTCCTTTCTTTTCCTCTTGTACAAAAAAAAAACACAATTAGAAAATTATTTTTGGTAGATAATTTTTTTTTAACCGTGGCCTATTTATGCCGTGTGAATTATGTAGAAAATGAGTGGGGAGTTAAGTGGGTAATGATTGAACAATTTGTCAATATATTTTTTAAAAAAGTGGTGGGAATATTAAAAAGGGTGGTGGGAATAGAAAATCTCCTCTTAATTTACTCAACTGATCATAAGCCCAAGTGTAACCAATCAATAAGCCCAATATTTGTTAATGGACCTTTTTTTTGTCAAATATGTAAATGGACTCTAAAAATGAATAAGGAAAATCTTTGCACATTCCCTTTTTTCTCCTACACTTCCCATACTTTTTTATTTCCTAAAATACCTCTATACCTAATTTAAATACTTAAAAACACCTCTATCTCTTATTTAAACACTTAAATCTATCTCTTTCTCCCTCACCACAACACCACCTGCCTCTCTCTCCCACCATTAACAACTCTATTTTAAAGCTTCTTAAAATTTGAATGGTATATTTTCTACTTAAATTACACATTATATGTGGATCCCTATTAAAATCCGGTGTAAAAATCTGGCTCGCTGAACCTTAAAATTATTATTTATCGTCACACTGCAATAAGTTGATTCCCACAAGCTAAACATTCACACCACAGTAATATAACCCCAGGCTTAAAAAGCAAAGGAACTAATAATTAGGTAACTAATAATTTAAATAATTATTAAAAGGCAAAACTTGAATAAACAAAATACTTTGTTAACTTTGTTGGCCGAATTGACAGTGACTTATACAGGCCCTTTGAGGGGCGATTCAAGTCACTGGCAATGGTAAACATAAATGATTTAATTATTATTATTATTAACCTACACTTCCACTTGTTTAACCAAAAAGCTGTATTCACACAAGAGTTCACCAATTTATTTTTTATATTAAAATAAAAAAACAACGTATGTGGCCTGTGGGAATCTTTATTGTGGAGTTGCAACTTGCAAATGGCAGAAGGTCCAACAGTGTTAATTGTTATACAAACAAAATGGAATAGATCATAGTTTGTTCTAATTCTGTTTTTTTTTTTAAGACCATTTTCATGACAGTCAATTTTGTTTGAGTTGGATAGGATCTATGTGGGCGGTAAATGTTTGACTCTGAAATTATTGATAAAACAAAAATAAGTATCCATGCACACTATATGTAGTATTTAATTTTATTTACATTAAAAATGTATCATTTTTCTTAAGTAATGTATCAAATTTGAGAGGTATATGAATGGAAAAAATTCTCACTAAGAAGAGCTAGTCTCACATCATGATGTGAATGTTCATGGTTCAAAAATATCCTGTGGAGGATATTTTGATTTAAACTAAAAAATGTATCATTTGGTATTATATTTTGTTCAATTTTTATTATATATCAAATATACAATAAAACACGCACACACATAGTTTTGTCCTGTTCTACCCATATAGCAAACATTGTCTTAATGTACAAAACACGCAGTGTTGTTATTAAAAAAATATTTAGGTCAAGGTGTTAGATAATCTCAAATATCATAAAATATGCTTTAATATGTTGACGGTGGACAAACGACTTTTACACAATGGGATGTTCTGTTGATTAATAAAATAAATAAATAAATAACAGCTAAGAGTTAGACTTTGTGCTTGAGATTCTGATGAGATTTTAAATAATATTGAAAATGTCATATATAGGATAACTAAGAAATGACATTAAAATATAAGGGGTCCTCTCAAACGCTAGAGAGAATGTGATAATTGTTTTATTGGCGAGATTGTATGTAACTAGGAATCAAATCCTCATATCCACATCCTTTTAGAGTTGCTTCGTGTCGTGAATTAACCGAATAAGCTATCGAACTTATTGGTAAAACCCTTAAACCAAGAGCAACATCAACTGGCAAAAGGTTCTGCAAACCAGCTGGATGGCTATCTCAGTGTGTATGATTTAACATTAAAATTAATCAATATTAAATTTAGATTTTTTAATATAATTATTTTTAATATTAAAAATGTTAATTTACTATATTTCAATACTAAACCAAATATCATTATAGTTATTATAGTTATTTTCGTTATACATAATAGAGGTTGAAAGACGTTATTTCGATCTATCGGAATATATAGTTTTAAAAAAATGTGTTTTAGGATGGCTGAGTGGTGTTGTCCGGAATATTGGGATTTCTTCAATTACTATTATTGAGCTTTGGGCTTTTAAAGATGCTACCAGAATTTCTCTTCTTAGGGGAGACTCTTGTGTGTGGTTTGAGAGCGATTTTATTACAGCTGTTAATTTTGTTAATCGTGGTGTTCATCCTACTCATCCTTATTTTGGCTTAGTTCAATCTATTCACAGTGATTTAGCCAAGTTAGAAAAGGTTCGAGTTAGTCATACTTTCCGGGAGGGGAACTTTGTAGCTGATGGGCTTGCTGATCTGGGCCATTCCTTTCCTCTTGGCTGTCACATTATTCCTGATCCTCCTTCTATTGTGCAGTTTTTGTTAGCTGATACTTCTGGTATTTGTTTTCCTAGGCTTTGCTTTGCTTAGTGGGGTTTTGTCCCCTCCTTTCTATAAAAAAAAATGTGTTTTATGTGAAAAATGAAATTTTTTCATAGGTTTCAATTTAGTCACAATCATCATATTAAATTTTAAATTTATCTTAAATTGTGAGCTTTCAAATGAAATTTCATTTAACCAAAAAATTGCTCAAGGTTTGAAAATATATATGTTATATGATATTTTAGCGTTTTTTCATATTAAAAAACAGAAAGAGTAATGATGTTCAATTGCAAGATTCAAATCACATTACCTTACTTAAAGAGAATGAAACATAATAACCATCCGTTGATTTTTTTTTTTTTGAGTTTTAATTAAATCTATCAAACTTTGCATGGTAACAAATTAGTAAATATTTCATAAATCATGGGCATTTAGAATATAAGTAAAATGTAAAAATTATAAATTTTTAAAAGTATTCAAGAAAAAATTGATATCACAAAATATTATTTTTCTGGTAAAAAATAAACTAAAATATAAATTATAGCTGTTTATAAAAATGTTTAATTTGGAAAGTTTTTTTTTTAAAAATTGATAGAAAATTATTTTAATGATAATTTATAATTTATAATTTATATATTATTTTTAATGTTAATTATATTACAAAATAAAATACTAATTGAATAACTTAAGATAAATAAAAAATTAAGCAAACAACTAATTAAAGGGAAAAATAATTGAATTTAATATGTATAATTAAAAAATATGTTACAAAATAAAAAGATACATGATTACACGAAAAAAGTTAACATACAAAATTTATTTTATTTCGAAAATAAAATTTCTTAATTCATTATATTATATTAAAGTTAATAAAGGAAAACGAAAGTTGATTACTAACAAGAACCGCATATTCACTAGTAGACACGGTAATGTTGACATTTGTTGTTTATTAAACCATTTGATTTGATTCATGTTGATATATATGCATCATAATACAATTAATTATACAAAACAAAATATACAAATATAAAGCATAAACCTTATGAATTACGATAAGGTTAGCTTTATTTTATTTGGCGAATCCCGTAGTAACGCGTGGTGTATTCGATACCAATTAATAGAGTATAATCCTGTCGACTAATAAATTTGGATTTGAAATTAGTGGCATGAATAAAATACAATGTACTATATGGTATACAGATCATAAAGGTTTATTGGAAAGATCTGCGAGATTTCTTCTCCTACCTCTGCTCACACGATTAAAGTCAAACCATATATTTGGGCTAATACTATATTAGTTCCTATGTCTGGGCACTCTGGCCCCACTCTGGACCCATAAAAGTATATAGTTGAACTTGAAATGCTTCTAACTATCAGATATTGTAATTATTAATTAATTGAGTATAATCTCAAGTTTATTTATGCAAACTCAATAGCATACAACTGTAAGCGGTCCGGATCGATCCGCGAATCCAACCAATGTGAACCGATCTAAAAAAAAAGGGGAATTAGATTGGGTAAACAGGTCAGTCAAGTTCCTTTTAAATGAATCGAACTCAGCCGATTTGGGTACCGAGTTTCAAAAAATTGAAACCAAACTACTCGACTCAAAATGGGGTAACTCAAAAAGTCATACGAGACAGTAGACACAATGATCAAATTTCGTTTTTTAGTCAATTTCTTCTTAGGGTTGTCATCATGTGTCCTGTGTATGTCTTTGCTCTCCTCGCCTCACTCTTGTGCAATTATGGTCATGTCTCCTTGTCGTCACCGTTCTCTTCATCGAGGTTGATTCTCTTCTTCCCTCCTTTTCTCAGGTCCGTTTAGTGGCACTGCCAAACCCAATGAATGCCTTGTGATTCTGGTGAAACCGCAACAAGCAAAGATGGCTGGGCTTTGAAGAATCTGATGTACTGGTGGCACTGAGGGGAAGATCTGGTGCGTCCTGTGATATGGTATGTAGGGCGTTGCATCCGTGGTTAAACGTGGAGGTGTGTGGTGGTGCTTTCCTCGGCAAAAATAGAAGGTGGAGGCAAGAGGGAATGCAATTGGACTGGAAGGCGGAAGCTAGTGGGTGGTGCGACCAAGGCTGGTTGATTGGTGGCGGTGGCAGCGCGATGATGAAATTGGGGAAAATGGAGACAGTTCATCTTTAGGGTTTATAAATTTTTCCTTTCAATTTTTGTGTGCCTTTCACTAGTTTTTTAAAAAAGTTATTTGTATTTATGACCCGAGAACCAACCCAACCCAATCCACACATCATCGGTTTGGTTCAGGTCGGATTTGATTGGATGGTGAAAACCTGGAACACCGAATCAACCCAAATCGATGAGTTGATTGGTTCAGACACTTAAACACCCTAAACCCGACTCAATTACACCCCTAGACCCGAAAGAATTGTATGCGAAGAATAAGTTTACTTTTCTAGCAAACGTGTCGTTCAAATACTATCTATCAATAAGGGTAGAGTTGAAATGCATCTAACTCTCAGGTATAGTAATTAGTAATTATTAATTCTTAATATCTCAAGTTTATTTATGCAAACTCAAGGATATGCGAAGAATTTGGACCCCCAGAAAAAAAAAATAGAGTATGCAAAAAGATAAAAGTTTACTCTGCTTCTAGAAATAAATCATGGCTAACGAATCGTTCAAATACTATCAAATGTTATTCAGCACTAACAAATTCCTTTCTACTTTTTTTTTGTCGTAATATAGAATTAATTCAACTTCTTTTTTCAGAAGTCAAGTATAGTGATAGGTTTATTATAATATCATTTATGATTCTTTAATTTGTTCTTACCTTTTAACGTGTTACATAATAAATCGTTGTATAAGGAGATCTCAACCCATGAGAGACGCATGCACGGTCATATATAAATTCATTCAATTAGTTGAGTCAACTCACATTTGTTCATATTTTTTGTCCCGGTTTCATTTGTTTACCACATATATGCCAAATTATTTTCGAATCAGTAACATCCACATCATGCTGGGGTTAATTTTTTCAGCAGGAATTTTTTTCATCACAAGACTCGAACTCGAGACATTACTTAAGGGAAATCAAGTATCTGCCACTTAAACCAACACCGTTGGTAGTGTGCAGTGTATTTAGAATGCATAAAAAGGTTGCTTATTTATGAGAAATTAGCAAAAAAGAAATAGTGGTATATGCATGTACAATTAGGGAACCGTACGTTAGACACGAAATTCGTAAAGAGGAACGAAAATTGTATGGTGCCTGACCATTGACCAATTCGTTTTAGGGAAAAAATGTAAATTAAGGTTCTAAACTTTTTTCTAAAGCAGGTTCTAAACTTATAATAAAGTGACGTTTGTAATTTAGAAAATAAGATATTATTAAAAGTTGAAATAAATATAATTTCTTAATTTATCTATACTATATATATATAAGAGAGTAGGAGAGCTTTGGTTTCTACATTTTCATTTCCATTATACCCCTATTTTATATCCTGATTTACGATTCCCACTAACCAATAACAACCCAATAAATTAAAAATAATAACTGCCTACAAAACGTAGAAAAATGAAGAAGATACTTCAGAATAGAAAGATGAGGAAAGAGGGAGAGGGATCATAAAAATAAGAAATGCGGAAAGACAGACACGACACCGCTAATTACAATAATAATGATAATAATTGATTTTTGAATTTACCATACTTAATTACAAATTTAGTCTCTCAACTATAATTAATATGCAATTTTCGTCCTCAATAGTTTTTTAGATATATTTTTAGTTTATTAAAATTTTAATTGTTATAATTAATTGTTAGGGTACTAGTTAAGGAACCATATATAGTAGGTTTTATTGTAAATCATGATATTAATTATATTTATAGAATTAAATGTTGCATAATCCAATAAAAACTTTCTAATTTTGGAACCTTAATCAATGTCAATAGAGCAGGGACTATAACTTTCTAATTTTAGAACCTTAACCATATATAGTAGGTTTTTAATGTAAATCATCTTTATTGACTGTATTTTACAAAGAACTAGTTCACTATCTAATACCAAACTCTAGTGAATTTGTTTGAACTTAATTGGAAAATAAAAGCAGGGACTATAACTTAAAAGTAACAATAAAAAACGCAAAATTCATCAATATCGAATGATTGCTTTGGAAATTAGCAAAACAAGATGAATGATTTTGCTATCATTTCTACTTCTCCATGTCATTGGGATCAAAATTCCTTTGGTTGATAAACCTTCTTGTTAAAATTCACTTTGGTGAAGAAATAGGGCCTAACAGGCTAACCAAAAAAAAAAACTAAGATCCTCTCTGGATCAGGGATCCAACACAATCAGAAATATACACCAAGGTTGCAAAATTAGGGATAGTCTCATATGACCTAAATTCACCTTGCATCTCTAAACCCTTTTTTTTGCAAAACAATCGCTAACTTGTTCCCTTCACGAAACGTATGCCGCCAGATCAAGGAATCAAACTTCTGAGCACTCTCTTGAATGCGACGAACAATAGATGAAGCAAGGTGAGTGGTCGGGAAATTATTCTCAGCAAAATTAAGAGTGACCATCGAATCAGTTTAAACAATGGCGAGCTTGCTTCCTAACTGCGCAACTGCGTCTAGACCTCTCGAAATGCCCCAAAGTTCCGCCTCCAGAATCGAGCAAGTCCCCAAATAGTTGGAGAAGCTAGTCAGAAAACGGCCCCAGTGATCTCGAATTACGCCACCGCATGCAGCCGAGGTTGATTCCGGAGAATAAGATCCGTCAAAATTGATTTTCACCCAGCCAGAAGGCGGAGGGTTCCAACGAACAAGGGTTTGGTTAAGGTAAGTGTTATGTGTCACAATACTGTTGTTTTTCAACACTTTCATAGCTGCACACACTTGACTACAAACTTGAGCTTTTAGGGTTCCAACTAAGAATAATCTGACATTATTAAAAACAATATTGTTGCGATGTCTCAAGAGAGATTCCAATGTGAATCCAACAAACAGATCCCTGTGAAGCATGTCTTGATTGGAAGGAGGGCTAGAGAGAATGGCTAGTAACCAGGTACGAACTGATTGCTTTTCAGATAATGTTGCAATTAAATCTGCTGAGCAAAAACTGCTTTATAGGGCTTTTGAATCATCACAATCCCTAAAAATACTTTTACCAATCCTTTGTATAATTAGAAAAGCAACTAGAGCATTAAGGATCAAAATGGAAACTCAATCAAACTCACTTGATTTTGATTTTATTCTTAAGACAACAAGAACTTAAATTGTTTTATCCAAATTCAAAACAATCCCTAATTTCCTAATTGAAAGGCAATTCGAGTTTCTTAAGACAGCAAATATCCAAATTATTCTACCCTAATTTAAAACAAACCTCAATTTTCTAATTAAAAGGCAACTCAAAATATATAGGGAAGCATTGAGCACATGAAAAGAACCCAATTATTAACTGGAAATTCATCGAAATTAATCAGCAAGAGTGTGGGAATAACTATTCAAGAAGCTACATCATCCTCCAACTAAAAGAAGTTTAACTATACATATGATTAGAAAGGAAAAACCAAATTAAGAGGTGATGATAAGATCATTGATGGTGGCATCCACTTCCTAGTTTTGTCTTGTCTTTTCTTCTCTATTTCGCTGCCTAATAACCCTAATTAAACTCCTATATGTAAGGGTTGGTATGGTGAATACAATTTTTACTAAGTGTTGAGATTTTTTTTAGATCTTTATAATTCGAGAAGACTGAATAATTTATAAATAAGAAATGATAAGGACAAAAGCTTTCGACTCATACGTGTTAAGAGAACCTCTTTTCGATTAATCTATGCTAGTAAAACAAGTTCTTTGTTTCTTTCTAGGTTATTCGCTCCTTCAGTTTATAGGGAGGAAAAGAAGAATAAAATGTTAAAGAACCGAAAAGAATCTCGAGTAACATAGGGAAAAACAAAGAGGAAGGGAGTTCTTTTACAAAAGAAAAGTAACTTTCACTACAAGAAATTCGTTATTTAGCGACGACCATGACACCGTCGCTATTACATCAACGTTGAAATAAATATTTTTTTTAATTTAGCGACGGCTATGGCCTACGCTAAAGGTATAATATTTTTTATGCAGTGTCAGCCAGGCCGTGGCTAAAGGAAATTATTTTTAGCGTCGGCGGCCCGACCGTCACTAATTTTTTGTTATTTTTTTTCACTATATATGTAATATTTTGCGCTATATGTTCCAAGAAACAAACTTGTCGTAACAGTAATGCTCATTCTTTGTTTCGTGCAGGTTATGGGTTAGCGTCGGCCATAAAATGTCGTCGCTACTCCAATTACGACGAGGCTTTTAACGACAGCCAACCAACCATCACTAGGTTGTCGCTAATTGCGAAATAGCGACGGTTTTTTCTCTTTAGCGACGGCTTTGGCCGTCGCTAAAAAACGTTTTTCTTGTAGTGTTGAAAAAATTCCTGAAGAGTAAAAGAAGCTCTCATCGAAGACAGTTAAAAAGCAATTTGTGGAAGTTAAAATGATTATTGTTAGTTTAGGACATGTGTCATTTTGTGATTGTGTCAGATAAATAAAGTTGATGACGTGTTCTAATTGTATTCATTAGCCGTTGGAATAGAAACTTATAAATAGTAGGTCTTTCAATGTAATAAAGGTTGGATTTCATTTTGTTGGAACTCTATGAAAAACCAAATTAAACGTTCATCCACAGAATGGTGAACAAGGAAAGATCAAGTATGTGATCCACCTATTTCAATTAATGCAATTTCTTTTTTTTTTCTACATTTATTGTTCTTTACGTTCATTTACTTTCTTAGCTTATTATTTGGTAACGTTCTTTCTTTTTTTTTTCTTTCTTTATTCTTTTTTTCTTCATTCATTTCTTTTATTCTTTCTTTTTTCTGGTTTGATTATTTTATTCTAAGTTGTACATGAAGTTGCAAATTAACATTCCTTTTAATAATTAACCTCTACACAAATAAACTCTAAAATCAATAAAGACATTATAAACCTACTTCTTAAAAATCGTTTTTGAGGACTATATTCTAAATCCCAGATTAATCTTAGAATCAAGAGTGAAATTTTTCTTTCAAAAAATTTTCACCATAAACAAATTGATACGCCTGGTGAGACATTGTCAAAAGTAACGTGTGTCAATTTTTTTCAGAAAACTAATTAACTTGTATGTGTTTGAAAAGTGGTAATTCTCTAAATATGTTGAATAACTAAAAAGTTACTTAAACTATTTGAATAACTTATGAGAAAAATGATTATTTTTAAAGCTAAAAATATTTTTAAAATTATAACTAATGAAAATAACTTTCACTTCATATAAAATATCTATAAAATATTTTTTCCCAAAATTTTAAACCATTTTTACTAAATTTAAACAAATAAACGCTATGTCGAATACGTTGCCATTATTGTTTTTTTGTTACGAAGATTTAGGGTGAGGAAATAATGTTCCGGTCCTCTATTAATTATTTGTAAATTTCCTAATTAAACCACACATTTTTTTGTTTTTATCACGAATCCCCAACAAATATGGTTGTGGGTTTAACTCTTTCAGGTGGGGTAGTGGTTTAGTAAAGCCCTTTTAAAAGTGGCAATTATATGATTCGAACCCTGATCTTATAGGCAAAGTCCATGTGGATTCGAACCACTATTTAATAATTAAACCAAACATTTGTGTACACAATTGAAATATCTAACACATACACACACATATAAAAGCTATTTGGCATCTAACTCACAATCAGGGGTTAGCCCGAGTCTGTTATCTCTCCCGTACTGAAAAATTCTAGTAAGAGAAAGAGTGGCACACATAGGTGTACGTGTGAGACCCACACACTTATGTAGTGGGTCTCACACACTTATATGCGTTATTCTCTCCTACTGCAATTTTAGTCACCAAAGAGGAGCTCCACCCGGTTAGCCCTTGGCAATGACATAATAAGTCTGGAAGTTATCTTTTCCACGCAATGTACCAATTACAAAACAAGTAGAATTAAAATACAGAAAGTGGATTTCCATTCAAATCGCGTGCTGTAACTCAATTCAATATAGTCCACATAAACAAATGAACATTTTTCTTTTTTTTTTTTTTTTGGTGTGAACTGCTACTACTTCTCAATTCATTTACCAAGTCCAAGTGTTCTATGTCCTTGTCAATCCGGTGGAAGCCTCGGAAAACATATTCAAATATTATCTCCATAATAAATAAAATGACAACAGACGGATACCAAACTCACCCTTCCATTTCCGCTTAAGAAAACCGCAATGCTTTTACTTGATTTTTTGTTCTTTCCTAAAAAATTGAAATCAATAAGATTTATCATAACCTCCCAATTAAAAGCAGAGGCTAATAATTTGAAACAAAATAATTAAAATTTAAAACACACTAGGGTCGATTTAGTGAAGATATGAGTAGTTTAACATCAAATTCTAGGTTGAAACCCAATTCATTTTCTTATATAGCGGGAAAAAAAAAGCAATTAAAACTTTGTGTTCAGGAAGGTCTAACCATCTACTTTTTAGACAAAGTTAATAATGTATTTAATTTTTATTAAAATTATATTATAAAAATGAATAATATAGATTTAAATTTTGAGTGGGAGAAAGTAACTCATACATACATGGATGCTTCCAAGGTGTGTCACCCACATGAGTGACATACTGGTATGACACCTCTTTTTAGTAGTAATAATAGGTCACTCAATTATTTAGAATAAAATAATCAACCAATCAAGGTCGTTTATTCAAAAATGAAAGTGATCCAACGGCTTTTAATAGGTGTCATACCGGTGTGTCACCCATGACGCAGCCCTACTGGTCTGTTTGTTACGCATGAGATCGGACAAAGAGAGATGCGAGAGAGAGAGAGAGATCCGAGAGAGTATGCAAAGACACCGCATTTGGTACGCAGGGGAGAGAGAGATTCGAAAGAATTTTGAGGTGGGGCCCACATAAAATTTATTCTCCCCAATGTGGGAGAGAGATTGGGGTGAGAATGGGCTTTTGTGTAAAAAGTCTGTTTTGCCCCTTCTTTAATAGATGTTTTTTTTATTTTAAGGATAGTTTAGTCTTTTAACATTTTTACACACTTCTCTCTCTCATTTTTCCACAATCAAACAACTATCATAATTAATTTCTCTTCTATCTCTCACATATTTCTCTAATACCAAACAACATCTATTTCTACTTCATTTCTCTACGATTTCTCTCTTCCCTTTCTCTCTTCTCTCTTTCTCTCTTTACACCAAACATAGGGTACATGTATGAGTCACACTCTTTTTACTGGAATTCTTCAACGACGGGAGAAAATCCCATCCCATAGCAATACCATATTTGTCAAATTAAACGTAGTAATCATTTTTCTTTATAATATTCTCTTAGAAATTAAAAAAAAATCATTTAAAAATACCGTAGAGAAATTCAAATTCAATGAAAGTCTGCTAATTGAATTTTTTTTTTTCTTTCTAGATTTTGGTTTTTTGTAATCCCCGCTTGGAAGTTACGACTGAGGACACATTTCATGATTCAACGTTGAACACACACATTGGACCAAAAAAAAAAAACGTTGAACGCACACAAATTTTAATTCCTCATCTGTCAATTTACCGTTCACAAATCTTCAAACTCATCTCACCCGTTCGATCAAACAAAGTAAAAAAAAAAAAAAGAAAAAGAAGAAAAAACGCATTTTGAGTCTTTGACTCACACAGCCAAACACACACACACACTCTCTCTCTCTCTTACCGGTCACCCTCGCCCCCAATATATCTAACCCCCTCCCCTCAATCTCTCCTACTCTTTTTCCTTTCCCAATACAACAACACAAATCTCTTCTCTTCTTCTTGTCATGGCATTTTGACTCTGAAGCCCCACCACTCTCCATCAATCTAATAATCTCTGTGGCTGAAAATGGCGGTGGAACTCATGGGGTTCCCAAAAATGGACGAACAGAAGGCAATTCAAGAGGCTGCATCTGAAGGCTTAAAGGGAATGGAGCACCTCGTTCGTCTCCTCTCTCACCAACCCTCTCATCTTCATTCTGATCTCACCGACATAACCGTTTCCAAGTTCAAAAAACTCATCTCCTTACTCAACCGCACCGGCCACGCCCGTTTCCGCCGCGCTCCAATTCCCTCCCCTTCCCCTTCCCCTTCCTCCACCTCCGCCGCCGCACCTTCTTCCCTCTCTCTACTTCACCCTCTCACCTCAACTCCATCTCCGGCAAACCCTATCGTCGTTAACCACCCTCAGCCGCAGAGTTTGACTCTCGATTTCACAAAACCTAACATCTTGAACTCCAACGCTAAATCCTTGGAGCTTGAGTTCTCCAAGGAAACCTTCAGCGTTTCCTCTAACTCCTCCTTCATCTCCTCCGCCATCACCGGCGACGGCAGCGTTTCTAACGGCAAGCAAGGATCCTCCATCTTCCTCACACCTGCAGTCTCCGGCGGGAAGCCTCCACTCTCAACGCCGTCGTTCAAGAAAAGGTGTCACGAACACTCCGATGACGTCTCCGGGAAGCTCTCCGGCTCCAACAGCAAGTGCCACTGCACCAAGAAAAGGTACACCTGCGCCTCACCGTATCATTCCCCTGATCCAAAAATTAAAAAAATAATAATAAATGTTTCCGTTACAGTCGAAGAAGTTAATTAATTAACCAATCACAAGGAACGAGTCTGCGTTGGTGAGAGTCAACGATTTCGGTAGTAGTGTGCAGTTAAAGTCATTAATAAATGGACACGGCACGCGTGACAGTGACAACTTACGGTTTTCTTGTCTTGTGCCGCGTTTGTCAATACATTAAACTTTTACATATTCTGTCTCAGAAACAAACAAAGAAAAATTTACCTTCCCAAACTGAACCCAACCCCACTTTGGCGTTATTATCCATTTACGCTCATACAGTCCAACCTTTTTTTTTGCCCTTTAGTTATTATTATTGCTTTTGACTGTTGACCACAGCACTCGGCAGTCGGCACATGTTAGCAAAACAGCGCATCCTAAGATTTTAATTTAATTTAATTTTTTCAGGAAAAATAGGGTGAAAAAGACGATAAGAGTTCCGGCGATTAGTTCGAAGATCGCGGATATTCCGTCGGACGAGTACTCGTGGAGGAAGTACGGTCAGAAACCGATCAAGGGATCGCCGTACCCGAGGTGAGTGATGGGTGATTTGTGACCGTTGACTTTGGTCAAAGGTATTTTTACTGACGTTGATTTTGTTTTGTTTTTATCAGGGGATATTATAAGTGCAGTACGGTGAGAGGGTGCCCGGCGAGGAAACACGTGGAGAGGGCCACGGACGATCCAGCGATGCTGATCGTAACGTATGAGGGGGAGCACCGTCATGTGATTCAAACCGCGATGCACGAGAACATTTCCGGGGCTGTTGGTTTGGTATTCGAGTCAACGTAAGGTGGGAATTAAAAAATGATAGAGGGTGGATTTTTTTAAGTAGGAAAAAAAGCGAAAAAAGACATGAACGGGAACCGAGGTGGAGGTTGCAATGTAAATTTGTTCTCATTGAAAATGATTATTAATTATCATTATAATATTATAGGAATCTTAATCTTCTCCCACTAAAGTTTTACTTGTTGTTTTGTGATTTTATTGATTAATTAATTTATATATAGTAGTATAAGAAAAAGTTAAAGGTGGTTTTAGTATGGGTCTTTGATCATGAAATTTGACGGGGTTTTTCCTATGGGAGGGAAGTGGAATACAATTGCCAATTGGGAGGATCGCTTTATTGGCACGCTCAAGTAGTTTGTTTAGTGCTCAAATGGTAAAGGGGTCCCAATTCTTCGTATAAATCATTACGGGAAGATGGAATGACATTTTAACTCAATTCTGTTCTTTGGACATATAGATGATATCAGTTTATATTTCGTACATAAAAATTAATACTAATTAATAAGTTAGTTTATGAAAGTTCTAATGTGCACTTATGAAAGTTGTAATGTGCAGCTAATTTTTTAGGTTTGGTTTGGAATATCAGAGAAAACAATATTAATTTTAGACAAATAATTCTGAGTATGATAGTAGATAATTAGATATAGTAAAAAAAATTACATGATATAATCTAATGATTTATTACCATATTATTCCATAAGTATAATACTTTATACATCATTACCATATTGAATAATAATGTAATTTTTTTATATTGATTATGAATGTCCATTAAATTTAATAATTTTTCAAATTTTAACCATAAATCATTTCATTCCAACTTCAATTTTAGTTTAAAAATATTTTATAAAATTAAGGGGTCGTTCGAGTCTTGTGGATGGAAAAAATCCTTGTTGGGAGAGTTAGTCCCACCATGATGTGGATGTTCCTGACTCGAACAGGATTGCCTCCGGTGGAGGATACCTGTGGTTAAATCAAAAAAATTAAGGGCCCGTTCGGGGTGTTTGCGAGTTTTCGATTTTTGGTTTTTTAAAATTTTCAATCAGATTTTTACAACTCAAAACCAAAATTTGGAAACCACTTTTTGTGGTTTTCAAAATGTTTGTTTTAAAAACCACAAAAACAAGTTTTCAGTTTTTGGTTTTGTGTTATAAAAATTTGATTAAAAATTTTTAAAAACTGAAAACTCGCAATTGCCCCGAACGACCCCTTAGGTAGTGAAAAATACTCATTGAATCACTCATTAGCAATGTTATAACGGTTTTTCTAACTTGTGCAACTTTGCACATGATAATAAATTAAAAGTGAAAAGGTTTTATTGGAAATTACAACAATCACAATATTCAATGCATTTGTAATATTAATAATTGTATTTTCAATAAAACCTTTCCACTTTTGATTTATTATCATGTGCAAGAAAAATCGTGTTATAAACTCGGACGGTGATCGACTCAATTAAGTTATTGGGTCAATGGTCGAACCAATGAGTTGATGGTTGAATCGGCTAAACCACAGGGCCGGATATTCAATAAGGCAATTAAGGCCATTGCCTAGAGCCCCCAAATTTATAAGGCCCCCCAATTTTTTTTTAATAGTAGTGTTATTGATATAAATTATTTTTTAAAAACTTAATAATGTTCGAGATAGGGCCCAATATTTTATAAGACCCATATTTTACATTTTTTATATCTTTTTATTCTTATCATTTAAATTACTTAAAAATCCACATCCCATTTATTAGTTTTTGCAAATGAAAAGTTACTCAAGACTCAACAGTGAGTTTCCTTGTATTGGTAGTATTGTTGAACCTATGATCTATTGACTACTTGTACGGTTATTGAAATGGATATAGAGTCAAAGTTAAATGAAAAACGTAAGATTCATAGGAAAAAAACATTTTAATGACACAATTAGTGATGAGATAGCTCATTCTGCTGAAAATTCGTTTCGCGTTGATTATTTTTTGTATATATTAGATCGGTCTATTTCTTCTATTGAGAGTTGATTTGAACAATTTTTAGAATATAAAAACATATTTGATTTTTTATTTGATTCAAATAAATTTAAAACTTTAGGGGAAGATGACTTGAAAAAATATTGTATCAATCTTGAAAAGATTTTGAGTTTTGAGGATCATTTTGATATTGATGGTCTTGATTTGTTTTCAGAATTAAAGTTATTAAGAGAAATTCTAACAAATGAAATTATCACACCATTAAAAAGATTGAACTATATAAAAAGATTAGGTTCTTTTCAAAATACATACATGCTTATAGAATATTATTAACATTACCTGTAACTGTCACGATTGCTAAAAGAAGCTTTTCAAAATTAAAATTGATTAAATCATATTTAAGATCAACTATGCTACAAGATAAATTGAATGAGTTAGCTATATTATTTATTGAAAATAAGATATTAGAATTACTTGATTATAAAACATTAATAAATAATTTTACAGCTCAAAAAGTCAGAAAAATAACGTAAAAATTATTAGACTAACATGGCCCTGTCTTAATTTTTGCCTAAGGTCCCGAAATTCCTAGATACGGCCCTGCTAAACCGGTATATATTAAAATCTATAAATTCTATACTAAAAAAATATAAAGTTTATCACAAAATATAAATAGTATAGACCAATATATTTAAAAATCAAATGGATAAAAATATTTATTTATGATTTATTAATAATTAAGTATGTTTTAAAATTTTAAATATGTTAAATAATATGAAATATATTTATGTATAATGATATTTTGCATAAAATTAAAAACAATTTTTACATTATATTATTTGTTAAAATAAATATTCCATTGTATTAAATTACTAAAAAAAACTTTTAAGTGTGAAAAGCAATGTCTTTAGAATAGAATATATATAAACTTGGGCGTATATTTTACAAGGATATGATGTGGGTGTAGTGGTTGTGTTCCCCGCCCTCTTCCAGCAGGTTTTGCGTTTGATTCTCACTCGAAGTGTTTTTGCATTTCTCGCGAAGATGGAAGAGGGTGATTGTATCAAATGTTAATTGTTCGGATGATAGATAATGTGGTGGTCCGAAACTATCTAATAATTTTTCGCTCTGAAGACCCTTCAACCGTGTTAACCCTTGGTTGACTTGTATGTCATACCCGATACTAGGGGCGTAGCCGGGGGGGCCGGCACGGGCCACGCCCCCCCTAAAAAATTTCAAAATCTTTATTAACTATATAAGTCTCGTATAATATATTTTATGAACTATTACTCCAGCCCCTCCTAAAATTTTTGTAGATTTTGTAGTATTAAGTATTTATTTACGACTCTTGCTATTTATCTTTATTTTGTCAAAAAAAAAGTTTTAACTTTTTATTATTTCATTTTTTTATATTGGTTATTTTTTCTTATTTAGAGAAGATGAGATAATATTCAAAATTATAGATAAGATTTATTAGAAATATTAGTCTATAAAAGGTAAAAAGATCAAAAGGGGAAACATATGTGCATTGCAAAGAATAGGAAAGAAGAGATAAAATGTCATTAGGTATCATAATATAACATTAAAAAAGATATTGTTTGATTTGAATATGTTTTTTAGAATTACATGATAAGAAAAACTAAAAATTTGATTTGCAATTATCTAAATTAAATAAAAGGTTTAACGAAAAGGCAGTTGAACTTCTTATACCCGGTTCAACTTTAGATCCCAAAGACTCTTTAAAATCATTTGATATTGAACAAATTTATCAACTTGTTGAGAAGTTTTAGTGACTTTTGATGAATAAAATCTTTTGAATAAGAACAATCAAACTTTGAAATGGGGATGAATTTGTCAAGGAAGAATTTTCTTCCACGTAAGCATAAAGAATTTGATAAGTGCTTATTGGAGAAAATAATAGCATCTGCACCTTTACCACCAAATACATGGAATAACATGTAGAATGTTAATATAACTTAATCAATAATTTTGAGTTGGAACATATATAATTGCATTTGAAGGAAGAGTTTTGTCATTCAATAATCTAACTTAATTATCTCCTATAGGAATAACTGTGATTAAAAAAAGGTGTATTTGTACCTTTGACCTTCCTATGAATTAATGAACAATTCAAAATTTTAATTTTAAGATAGAATAAATGGAATTTGAATTCATTGACCATGGGTTAATAGACATATGCTTTTATGTTTGATTTATTGTCTGGAATGAGTTCACCTTTACCCTCAAGTTTTTTTCTAAGAAATTGTTTATTATTTTAGTGCAAATCACATGTATATATATTCTTTATGGGAGATAATTATGCTTAAGGCACATAAATTCACATTATAGCAGTTTTAATTCTTTTAGTGGAGATTTTTTTCATCTAAAAGACTTAAACCCAAAATATTACTTAAAGTGTAATCCTGTATAGTTTGAATCAATCACATGTTAGTGAAATTGCTAATTCTTTATCTACCTTTTAGTTGACATGTGTTTAACAATTTGTTGAGGTTCATTGTGATGTGTGGAATTTTGATGAACATATAAAAAAAATATTACTTAATTACTATAATTGTAATTTATAAATAAAATGCTAATTACTATAACTTTTACTAATTAATGGTTAAATTGGGGTACTTAGATTAAAAAATGCATTTTTTCCCTTTTTCCCATGCTATTTAATTTGCCGTATCTATGTAGCTAGCTCAAATTTATATTGTTTTCTTCACTTTCAAATATGCTGCTGACTTCAGCCTATAATCCTTATTTTCCTATCACATACATGTATGCATGGATTTTTTATCATATTAATATATGACTATGAATCTTTGAGTGTGTTTGGTAAAATTAGCTGAAAATAGAAAAACTAGTTGAATTAATTGAAGGTGTATGGTAAAACTAGCTGAAAATGATAAAATGACATATAAGGACATCATTAATTATTAAATAATAATAATAATAAGTGGGGTAGTGATTGAGAGATAAACTTGTAATTAATTTTCAGCTAGTAGCTGAAAATAAAAACTTTTTTTAAAAAAACTACCTCAAATAGCTTTTCAAGAAAAGCTAGTAGCTACCTGAAAAAGTCACCTTACCAAACAGTGCTAAAATGATTTCAATTACTAATTTCAGCTTTCAACTAGCTGAAATGACTTACCAAACATACTCTCTGATATTTTTCTTTGGACTCTTTCTGCCCTTCAAGCACTTAACAAAGAGGTTAAGCTAAAAAAGGCAGCCAATTACTCCATTTTCGAAAGTGGTTGACAAAGCTTATTCCCACATCCCACCTCATGGAAAAATTATTAGATGGTCTCGAACTACCACGTCATTTATTGTCCCAACCAATTAACACTTGACACATAAAAAAAATTGGTTGGGACTAAAAATAAATGCATGGTCGGGACCATAAATTTTTCTTATTTGTCAAAGGTTAATTGATCGGGACCATGAATGACGTGGTGGTCGGGATCATCTAATAATTTTTCCACCTCATGATATTCCACGAGCACTATTAAGAGTTTGGGTCCGGCTAACGAGTGCCCTAAGGGCACTGGTTAAGGATCTATATATAGAAGGTTTTTGTTAGAAATCACAGCATTGATTACATTTGCAACATTTAATATTGCACACTTCAATAAAACATTTCTATTTTTGGATCCTTACCAAGTGCCCTAAGGACACTCGTTAGCATTTTCCTAGGAGTTTAAGACCTAAACGTGCGCCCAACGTATATAAATTCGACCTGAAATTCTTGACCTACATACAAGCGTGTCATATTTTCAATTTTCAAATTAAGAGTTTGGTCAAATCTATGCCTATTCTGTTTCAAGCATATCCACGAACCAACCATTTACATTACAACCATATATTATTAGCAAGTACCCCAATGCGTGGTTATAAATTATACTACTATTCATTTCTGTAGATTTATGACATCTTGACTTTACTTCAATTATTGTCCTTGCACTGTTTACATTTCTTATTTATAAACATATTTATTTATTCATGACTTGGAAATCTCGCCAAGTCAATGGTTAATTAAACTACCATTAATTTTTTTAATTTTGTTCCTAGTTAATTTTAAATATTTATAACAATGTACAATTGACTTTTTAAAAGGGATTTTATAAAGATTAGTTTTTGGGATTGATGAAATTTTATATGATATGAATTTTGTAATATGTAAATATTAAAAGTTTTATTTTTATTTAATAGGTTAAAATAGAAATTAGAAAAGTTAAACTGCCATTACTTTATTAAAGGGTTTAACTGTTTAATTCATTAATTGATTGAATTGTGCAAAATCAGACTACACGAGTAAATTCTCATATAACTCTAACTTTAGTACCCTCTAATTTTAGAATAAAATGAGGCATTTTTTTAATATATGTTATCTTAACTTTAAGGCTTAAATATATTTTTGGTCCCTATACTTTTATAAATGGGCGATTTTGGTCCCCTTAGTTTTAATTGCTCAATTTTGGTCCCTATATTTTTGTAAATGGGTGATTTTGGTCCCCCTAGTTTTAATTGCTCAATTTTGGTCCCTCTTCTTTAAAAATTGAACAAATCTAATCCTACAGTTAGCCTCCCATTGAATATTTAACAGAGTTTTCTGACATGGATTTAATTTTGTGACGTGTAAACTATCACATGATAAAGATTATTATTTAATTTTATCTCTTAATTTTTTTAGATGAAAAATCAGAAAATAAAATCAGGTTCTGCATAATTTAATACAATGAAAAAACAAAATATCACTATTACACTCCAATTTCCTCAAAAACAATAAAGAAAATACAAGTCCCAAAACTAAAACAATTGCAGGTCTGCTTCAAGCTACCAACCAAGCGAACTGAAATCTCATTCGGGCATGAAATAAAATTTAAAATGAAATCGAAAGCGAATTGAAATCTGCAAGCTCTGATTTTTCGTTTAAAAAATTAAGAGATAAAAAATAATAATCTTTATCATGTGATAGTTTATGCGTCACAAAATTAAATCCATGTCAGCAAACTCTGCTAAATATTTAATGGTAAGCTAACGGTGGGATTAGATTTGTTCAATTTTTAAAGAAGAGGGACCAAAATTGAGCAATTAAAACTAGGAGGACCAAAATCACTCATTTACAAAAGTATAGAGAACAAAATTGAGTAATTAAAACTAGAGGGACCAAAATCACCCATTTACGAAAGTATAGGGACCAAAAATATATTTAAGCCTAACTTTAATGTGTCAAGAAAATAAGATCAGCTAAAAACGCGTTAATTGCAACTTTTTTTATTTTTGGTAAAACCTTTTTTAATTTCCTTAAAAAATTCATTTTTTGTTAATTTCGTTAGGTTGGTTTTCTCATATCTATAAGTTAACTTTTAGAAAAAAAATTAGGGTGTGTTTGATTAAGTTTTTTTATTTTTTTTTTAAACTATTTTACAAGACAATATTTAAGAATTATTTTTATAAATGAAAAGATTTATTTACAGCATTTTTAATAAAAAATCAGAAAAATTTAAAAAATAGTTTTCTGAAACATCTCAAAGTAGCTGTTTCAGAATTTTAGTTTATAAAAACTAAAATACAGTCACACTTTTCTGGTGAATGCTACAGTGCGTTTCTTGTAACATCCCAAAATTTAACATAAGTAAAATGTAGGGGGTTGTATAATAATGATTATGAGCGTAACTATATGAAAAAGAAAAGGTAAGGATAGGAGAGGATTAAGAGCGAGAAATTAAGAAAAAAACTAAGTTTTGGCATTCTCGCTCAAGCGAGAATGATTTGCTTGAGCGAATTATGTAACGAGAATATGAAAATATGTTTCTGCATATCTCGTTTGAACGAGAACAGACTCGCTCAAGCGAGAGACAAGGCAGTTTTGAGGGCTCTCTGGACGTTTTTCGCTTAAGCGAGAAGGGGCTCGCTCAAGCGAAAAACTTCTAGAAAGGGGGTCAATTCAGGATCGTTCTCGCTCAAGCGAGAACGTGAAGAAAAGACATGCACCGACCCGCTCGCTCAAGCGATACATTCTCGCTTGAGCGAGAATCCACTTACAGACTTAAAACCATTAATTAGGGTTCAAATTTCATACAATTTCTTTTCTTCCTCTTTCAATCTTAGAGAGAGAAGCTCTGGTTCTAGAGAGAGGAACAAATCGACAAGCTTGAAGGAAGGATTTCCAAGCCGAGATATTCATCTCCAAGCTCTACTTCATCCTTCTTGTTTTCTTCCGAACACGAGGTGAGTGTGGTTATCCCCCACTCACTCCATAATTATTCGAAATCTTTCGTTATGATCCCACCTCTCTACTACCTCCTCTCTATTTGTGTTGTGTTTTGCTTGATTATATGTGAATTCATGAATTGATTTATGTGAGGAATATGAATAGGGTTAAGATTTTTATCATCTATATCACATCTCTATTGTCTCCTTATGTGAAATTATTGTATGATTCTATAAATCTACACCCTAAAAGTTAAGAGGTAAAGTTAAAGAGGGGGACTTTGGTTCCAAAGAGAAAAGGGAAGAGGCACCGGCGGGGAGAAACTCCAAGACTTCTTTTCATGGGGGAAAAGGTAAACAACTTGTCCTTCCAGCCACCCAGACGACTCCAGTATGTTCAACTTGTGGCAAGAACCATAAGGGGGTATGCCTGAAGGGTCAAGGCAGATGTTTCTTTTGTCATCAACTGGGTCACATGGCTAATGCATGCCCGAAGAGGACGACAGAGGCTCCTAAACCTCAAGCCACATGGAGGGTTTTTCACTCTAAGTGGGGAGACGACATCTCAGGCCGGTGATTTGCTGCGAGGTATGTGTATACTTCAAGGATCTACCTTGATTGTACTGTGTGACTCTAGGGCAATCCATTCCTTTATCTCTAATGAATGTGTGAGGAATATGAAACTACCTATTGTTTCTCTCCCTTATCAGTTAAATGTTCTTACCCCTGCCAAGGAGGCAATCCCCACTTCTCTTGTATGTTTAAAATGTTCCATTGAAATTCAGGGTAGATCCTTCAAGGTAGATTTGATTTGTTTACCCCTTAGAGGAATGGATATAATATTGGGTATGAATTGGTTGTCTCGAAATCAAATCATGCTTGATTGTTTTAATAAGGTTGTTGTTTTTCCCACTCTTCCTCTTCTTCAAAGGGAGAAACCGGAAATTTTACTGTCTATTTGTAAACAAGTTTCTGAATGCTTGAATGATGGGAGTGAGTGTTTTATTTTGATGCTTTCCTCAACTGTAGGTCCCAGTCATGACTTGAGTAGCATAGCTACGGTTAGGGAATTCCAAGACGTTTTCCCCAGCGAGGTGACGGTGTTGCCTCCAGACCGAGAGATAGAGTTTCCCATAGACCTCGTGCCGGGCACGGGGCCTATTTCTAAGACACTATATAAGATGTCACCACTAGAGTTGAAGGAGCTTAAGACCCAATTAGAGGAGTTGATAGACAATAAGTTTATTCGACCCAGTGTATCACCTTGGGGATCACCAGTGCTCCTGGTTAAGAAGAAGAATGGAAGTATGCGTCTGTGTGTAGATTATAGGTAGTTGAACAAGGTCACCATTAAGAACAAATATCCATTACCTAGGATTGATTACTTGCTAGATCAACTTAGGGGAGCGTCAATGTTCTCTAAGATAGATCTGCGTTCAGGTTACCACCAGATTAAGATTAGAAGTGAGGATATTCCTAAGACTGCTTTTAGGACCCGTTACGGGCACTACGAGTACTTGGTGATGCCTTTCGGTTTAACCAATGCTCCGGCTGTATTCATGGAATACATGAATCAAATTTTTAGGCCTAGACAAGTTTGTAGTCGTATTCATTGATGACATTCTTGTCTATTCTCAGACTTTAGAAGAACACGAACAACACTTGAGGATAGTGTTGAGCGTGTTGAGGGAAAAACAGTTGTTTGCCAATCCTGAGAAGTGTGAGTTTTGGTTGGATAGAGTACATTTCCTAGGTCATGTGATCTCTCAGGAGGGAGTATCAGTGGATCCTAGTAAGATTGAGGCAGTTCTTAAGTGGGAGAGACCTAAGACTATAACTTAGGTAAGGAGTTTCCTAGGACTTGCAGGTTACTATAGGAGGTTCATTAGAGGGTTTTCCCAATTAGTCTTACCCCTCACCCGGGTCACCCGTAAGGGACAAGCTTTCGTGTGGGATGAGAAGTGTGAGAAGAGCTTCATTGAGCTCAATGAGAGGCTGACCATCGCTTTGGTATTGGTATTACCAAATCTATCTAAGACTTTTGAAGTATATAGTGATGTGTCAAGTAAAGGACTAGGTTGTGTGTTGATGCAGGAGAGACGAGTTGTAGCCTACGCCTCTCGGCAGCTTAAACCTAATGAAGATAATTATCTGACCCATGACCTAGAGTTGGCAGCAATGGTTTTTGCCCTCAAAATTTGGAGGCACTAGCTGTATGGTGTGAGGTTCGAGGTGTTTAGTGACTACAAAAGTCTCAAATACCTCTTTGACCAGAAGGAGTTGAATATGAGGCAGAGAAGGTGGATGGAATTCCTTAAAGATTATGATTGAGCTTAGATACCATCCGGGCAAGGCTAATGTGGTGGCCGACGCTCTGAGTAGGAAATCCATGTGTCTATCATTGATGATGGTGCATGAACTAGAGCTGGTAGAGAAATTTAGGGATTTAAGTCTAGATATGAGTTTTGAAGCAAATAGATTAAGGTTGTGCAGGTTAGAGATTGTCAATGAGCTGAGGAATCAAATCAGGGAAGCACAGGGACTAGATGTAGAACTCCAAGATAGCAAGGGGCATCTAGGGTTTTCGGAGTCAGATGATGATATGATTCTCTTCAGAGGGAGAGTCTGTATCCCTAAGGGGGTAGTTTGCGTCAACAGGTCGTAGAGGAGGCTCACAAGAGTAAGTTCACGATACATCCAGGGACTACCAAGATGTATCAAGACTTGAGGAAGATGTTCTGGTGGGCAGGCATGAAGAGAGAAATAACAGAGTTCGTCTCTAAGTGCCTGACCTGCCAACAGGTGAAGATTGAGCACCAGAAACCCTCTGGTACCCTTAAACCACTAGAGATTCCTGAGTGGAAATGGGAAGGGATAGTTATGGATTTTGTGATGGGTTTACCTAGAACACCGGAGGGATTTGATGCAATTTGGGTCATCGTGGACCGACTAACCAAGTGGGACCATTTCCTTCTAATTAGGGCCAACTACCCATTGAGCAAGTTAGCGACTTGTACATCAAGGAGATCGTCAGACTTCATGGTGTACCCTCCAGTATTATATTTGATAGGGACCCTAGGTTCACCTCTAGGTTTTGGAATGCTTTACACTTAGCTTTCAGGACTAAACTAAAGTTTAGCACCGCATATCATGCCCAGACTGATGACAGTCTGAGAGGACCATCCAGACCTTAGAGGATATGCTTAGGGCTTGTGTTCTTGAGGAGCAGGGTAGTTGGGATAAGTACCTGCCTCTCATAGAGTTTGCCTACAACAACAACTTAGGTATGGCACCCTATGAGGCCTTGTATGGTAGGAGGTGTAGGTCTCCTACCTGTTGGTGTGAGGTGGGAGAGAGTCAGTTGTTGGGTCCAGAGTTAGTCCAAGAGACTACAGAGAGGATTAAAAGGATTAGGGAGAAACTTGGAACGGCCCAAAGCCGGCAAAAGAGTTATGCTGATAGAAGAAGAAAGGACTTAGAGTTTGAGGAAGGTGAACATATTTTCTTAAAAGTCACTCCCATTACAAGCATCGGAAGAGCAATCAAGGTTAAAAAGTTAAATCCCAGATTTGTTGGCCCATTTCAAATTCTCTAAAGAGTTGGTCCCTTAACCTACAGAATAGCCCTACCTTCACTTTTGTCCAATATCCATAATGTTTTTCATGTATCTTAACTCCAGAAGTACGTTCACGACCCTTCACACATCATCAGTACCGAGTCAATGCAGTTAAAGGATGATCTAACTATCCCTACTCGTCCCGCACGGATCATCGATCAGAGTTCTAAAACCCTGAGGAACAAAACCATCCCTTTGGTGAAGGAATGTTGGGAAGGTCAGACGCCGGAAGAGGTAACCTAGGAGGAGGAGGAGGAGGACTTCTGTTCCCTTTATCCAGAGTTGTTTATGTAAGGTAATTCTAGTTTTCTTTTGCAATTCTTAAGTAAATTTTGAGGACAAAATTATTTTTAGAGGGTAGAATTGTAACATCTCAAAATTTAACATAAGTAAAATGTAGGGGGACTGTATAATAATGATTCTGAGGGTAACTATATGAAAAAGAAAAGGTAAGGACAGGAGAGGAGAGGATTAAGAGCAATAAATAAATTAAGAAAAAACTAAGTTTTGGCATTCTCGCTCAAGCGAGAATGATTCGCTTGAGCGAATTATGCAGCAAGAATATGAAAATGTGTTTTTTCATATCTCGCTTGAGCGAGAACAGACTCGCTCAAGCGAGAGACAGGGCAGTTTTGAGGACTCTCTGGTTGTTTTTCGCTTAAGCGAGAAGGGGCTCGCCCAGGCGAAAAAATTCCAGAAAGGGGGTGAGTTCTGGATCGTTCTCGCTCAAGCGAGAAAGTGAAGAAAAGACATGCACCGACCCGCTCGCTCAGGCGAGACATTCTCGCTTGAGAGAGAATTCACTTACAGACTTAAAACCATTAATTATGGTTCAAATTTCATACACTTTCTTTCCTTCCTCTTTCAATCTTAGAGAGAGAAGCTCTAGTTCTAGAGAGAGGAACAAATCAACAAGCTTGAAGGAAGGATTTCCAAGCCGAGATTTTCATCTCCAAGCCCTACTTCATCCTTCTTGTCTTATTCTGAACACGAGGTGAGTGTGGTTATCCCCCACTCACTCCATAATTATTCGAAATCTTTTGTTATGATCCCACCTCTCTACTACCTCCTCTCTATTTGTGTTGTGTTTAGCTTGATTATAAGTGAATTCATGAACTAATTTATGTGAGGAATATGAATAGGGTTAAGATTTTTATCATCTATACCACATCTCTATTGTCTCCTTATGTGAAATTACTGTATGATTCTATAAATCTACACCCTAAAAGTTAAGAGGTAAAGTTAAAGAGGGGGACTTTGGCTCCCAAGAGGTTAATTGGGGTTTTATACCTCAGAGGTCCAGAAGTTAAGATTTTGATTTAGATTGAATGACTGAAAATATGAGGTTAAATTGGCCACAAGGAAGACGTTCCTTGTATGGTATTGAGCTCAGTCCAGGTCAGAGGTTTAAGTGATAATACCCCACTGGTGTTAGGTAATTCACCAAGAGGTTGACTTATTGCATTTTATGTTGTATTAAATTGATTGTATAACTGTTGCATTCATGTTATATCTGTACACTTGCACTTTGATCACACTCACTGGGACGTCAGTCTCACCACACGTTTTGTGGGTACTTTTAGATGCGCAGGTTCTCCCTCGCACATGCCCGTGATCTGGAAGTTGGGAGCTGTTGGTTATCTTCTTTTGTTGTAGACGCTTGTAGTTTGTATTTTCTTTTTTGAGGAGGATATGATTATACACATGTTTCTTATACACTTTTCTTGTCAGGGCATATGTATAAGGTTATCCTTAGCTTCAGGATATGTATAGACTGATTTTGAACCAGTTGTTAATATTGTATTTATATATATATATATATGTTTGTTTAGTTTTTAATCTCATATGTTGTTTAAGTGAACGTTGCTTACTGAATGACATGTGATTAAGTTATTTGATATCTAAATGGCGCGAAATAACTTTAGAAATTTAAGATTTGGTTTCCAACGGACTAAATCTTTGGATTAGAAATTGGGACGTTACATTTCTAAAACTGACGTGACACAATTTTTAACTTGTCAAATCAGGTAACTTATAACCAAATAAAAAAGAATAAAATATTTTAATTAATAAAATATCACTTTTTTAAAATTTTATTTGGGTGTTACGGATTTTTTTTCAGGGTAAAATTTAGTTTTGTCTTTCACCAGTTGTAACCCAAAATGGGTTGCTACGATTCACAAAAAATTCTTCAACTATAAAAATCAAATCAAATAAAAAAAATTGTGCACCACCTACTTGCCCGCCATTATTGCTTGCATAGTATCTGCCACCAACAACCTCATCAAATCTCTTTTCACCTATTCATAGTCATCCCCCTCCCATCCTCATACACCCTTCTACTTTTTCATATAGCTTCCATAGAAGCAGGGGTGTAAGTTGGTCTGGGTTGACCCGTGAACTCGGTCAACCCGACCTGACCCTACCCAAATTCAAAATATACGGGTTAGTTCGATTTATTTTTGCTTAATCCAATAACATTCAGGTTGGGTATCGAGTTGTGGGATTTTGAAATCAATCGACCCAACCCAACTCGTAGTGACTTAAAAAACACACAAAGGCCTAGCCCAGAAATTATGAATAGTATGCTCAATTTCCCTGGCATCCATCTTCCATTACCCTAGCCAAACACATAATTGCCTCTGTCGCAGTCATCATCTCTGATTCTCCATCTTCATTGTCATCATCTTTGTCTGCCTTTGTCTTCATCGTCTACATCTGTCTTCGTCTTTGTCGTCGTCGGAACCATCATCGCGACCTCTTCTCCTTTTGCTTCAACCCAATCGATCTCTCTCCCTTTCTCTTTCCTTATGAATTTGTGAAATAAGCATATACACGACAGCTTCGACATGGAAAATTGATGGCTCGCGAGGTTGACGAGGGTAACCATACATCGCCACAACCATATAGGAGATGCAAGCGCGACGGCGTAACAGAGATGCGTGTCCTGCAATGCAACAGAGATACGTGATGACTGGTGGTTTCTGATGACGTTTTTGTAGCGATACACATTAAAGATGGAACCACAGATCTTGAGCACAACCTACTTGCTTTTTATTTTTTTCAAGTGTATGCGTGGTTCTGATTTCAATTCTGAAGGCTGAAGGAGGGGCAACGTGTTTTCTGAGAAAATATTGTCTCTACTTTTTTCTTTTTTTCTTTTTTCTATTGTTAACATATTTTTTCTAGAAAGATTATTAAATGTATATAATGACCTGATGACCCGAACCAACTCGTTCATGTTTAGGCTGGTTCGGGTCAGGTTGCATGTGTAAAAAGGTTAAAACTGAACTAACCCAACCCGTTTACATTTAATTGGTTTGGGCTCTATTCCACACCAAACCCGACCCAACCCGATCCAATTACACCCCTACATAGAAGAAAATGCACCTCTCCCCTCACCAAACCTTCCGGACACACCTCTCTTTGTCCATGTCCGACCTATTTTACGCACTGTTCACATTTCATGTACCATTTGTACTTGCAGGACGGGAATCCCCTACAACTAACTCAATAACACCTATGCCTACCATTACATTTGAACAACACACCAAAATCACAACGATATACTACTATCATCATATATAACAAACAGAAACAGGACTTAATGTTAAAATAAATAAAAGAACAGGAAAAAAACAAAATGGAGTACTCCATGAACAATTCGTAAATCCATGAGGGTCTCTTAACCATTAAACAAACAAAACATTTATCAGGTTGTCAGGAACAAATCGTAATCATTCAATTAATAAAAATGATTATATCTGACGACTCTTAACCTCTGTCACACCTATCAGACACACTTTTAGTAACCCACGGTAGACAAAACCCATTTTTCAAAACTTTTTTAAGAAACTGCATGTCAAACAGATTTTTCAATTTTGTGTTTTTAAAAACAAAAAACAGTTTTAAAAATTGTAAAACAAACCAGTTTTGTGGTTTCCCCTTTGCCCACACACTAATGATAAAAAGTGCAAAAATGTTGAATTTTGTAACATAAATAAATTGAAACACAAGTTTACGCCATTTGTTAAGTTTATACAATATAAATCATTAATTGATAACTGGACTAAATCAGTCGTTTCGATCAGAAACTGGCCAGGTAACCGATTCGTTTAACCCAAAAAAACCAATGGTTCTTAGAATGGGTAAAGAATTGGTTAAACTAGTCATTTTCTACATTTTTTAAAAATATTTTTAAGATAAATAAAGACATGTTTAAGGATTATACATAGATATATATTATTTTTCCAATTATTTTTTATTTTTTGTCTTATAAAGCTTATGATAAAGTCATTTGTACTAATTTATAACTTAATATATCTTATTTTCTATAATTTCGTGTTATTTAATAATTAAAATGTTATATAATATGGAAGATATATATAATTAATACCGGTTCGACTATAGTTGAATTGTGAACTAGTGATTTTACCAATTCAATTATCAGTCCAATATTTAAAATATTGATATAAACAAAACAAAACCCAAATCTAGTAAAGTGTAATGTATTGACAGGGTCGTCCCAATCCTAAAACGGGGTAAAGTCCTCGCTTTAGGCCCCCAAAAAATACCCTTATTTTAGGCCCCTAAATAATATTTTATTTACTATAAATATTTTTTAAAAAAATAAGCTAATAAAAAAATTAGTAAGTGATATTAAATTATTAAGATTAGCTAAGTTTTTTTTCTCATAAAGGCCTCATTTTATCATGACTTTCTCTCTTCTCATAAATAATAATTATTAATAATTGATTCTATCCATTTTCAACATTGATTTGTCTCATCACTTAATCTATTTTTTTCTGTGTCTTTTTTTGTCTGATGGTGCTATATTAATAATGCATATTTTCTCTTACTCTTTTAGGCTCTTGTTTTTGTTGAGTGTAGAGATTTGTCCTTTAGTGAATATATATAAATATCCATGTTACTTTACTTGAGTATACTATATCATGTCAATGTGAGTAGATTAATTTATTTAAATAGATAATTATTTTTAAAAAAAAATTTCTAACAAACATACATTAGTATATTGAATTGGAGGATAAAAAATGCCTCATTATAAAAATCACTTTAGGCCCCTATGAACATTGGGTCGGCCAGTGTATTGATGTGTTCAAATATTCCAAATGAGGGTAGCCTGGGCAGGTCCAATACTTCTTTTCGGTCAGCAGGTCCAATACTTCTATACTACTTTTTTTTTTTTTTGGTCGAATGCTTCTATACTTCTGATGTAGATCAAGAACATTGTCGCGGGCCTTCAATAGAATTCAGATATCCTGGGCCTATTAGGCCTTCAATGTTCGATTTCTTCAAACAATAAATAATAGCGATATACCCGTCCTTGGGCTTTCTTTCATCAATTTATTGAGCTTTTGACCAAAAAAAAAACAAAAACTAAATAATATATTGGCAAAAAACAAGTAAATAAGTTGACAAAAAAACGTATATAATGCATAGCATTTGAGGAATGGATAGAATGAGATCGGATAATTTAGGGCAAGTTTGGTTTCTATTTTTATTTCTTGTTTTCATTTTATTTTCTGTTTTTTGAAAATTTATAAATAAAAAATTTTTGTTTCCAATATTTTCAATTTTTCATTTTTAAAAATTTAGAAAACGGAAAAATTTTTTTAATAGAAAATGCAAATGAAAATGTCAACCAAACAAGCCCTTATTTTCTTTTTTTCTCTTTTGTTACACTTTTAAATAGAATTAAAGCATGTCAATTTTCACCTTGTATTTTATTCTATTCTATTTTTAAATGTTTCAAATTCATAAAACAAAACTCACATTTTTTATTTGTTACCTTAATAATTAATACTTGGGAAAAATATATTTTTCGTCCCTATAGTTTTGGTCAACTTTAGTCTTCGTCCTCGTATTTTAAATTATGTGTTTTTTGTCCCTAAACTTTCTAAACCCCCATATCGTGGTCCCTACTCCTCGGTGAGATTTGTTAACATGACGAGCTATTGAGCTGTCTAAAAAAAGGTTACCCGTCAGTCTCAATAGTGAGTCCCAAACAACCGATTGATCATCTAATTAATTTTTTTATTAAATTTGAATTATTAAAATAGCCCTATTATACTAAATTAGGGTTTTCACCTAAGCAATTTTACCTGATAAAAAAACTAATTTCTAATTATGGTTATTTTTATAATTAAAAAATTAATAAAAAAGATTAATTAGATGAATTTGGGAGCACTATTGAGGCTAACATATAACTTTTTGTTACCCAGCTGATCGGGTTAACAGATCTCACTAACGGCTAGGGACCATGGATTGGGAGTTTAGAAAGTTCAGAGACTAAAAACAAAGGATTTAAAGTACAGGGACGAAGACCAAAATTGACCGAAACTATAGGGATGAAAAACATATTTTTCCCTTAATACTTTCTAGTATTTTAAGGAAAGACCCGCTAAGATTACTGTACAAAGAGAGAAATTAACTGCGGGTAGTTGATTGGTGAGGGGGGGAAAACAGTCAAAACACGAAAGGAAAACTGAAAGAGTGAAATAATAGTATATGGATTTTAATAAATTACATCTTTTTCTGGATAAAAAAGTTAAATATTTTTCAAAAATAATTTTATCTTAATTGGTGAGGGGGAAAACATGAAAGGAAAATGAATGAAGGAAATAATAGTATATGGATATTAACAAATTACATCATTTTTCCAGATAAAAAAGTTAAATAATTTATTTTAAATTTATTTTAATAAATTTTCTGACAAAATATATTTTTAATAACTTGTTATTATTAAATTCATAAAAAAAGAGATTAGTAGAAGAAAATTCAATTTATAAAAAATAAATTCAGGAACCCAATCATCAGTCCAGAACTTGATAGAGTTTCCATTCTGAAATGCTAGGTACAATTATCCTTGAATTCTTCTCAGATATCACAAATATCATGCCATAGATTAGAAGAATTAGAGAACTTCTTAATATTAGGAATCATAGTTGTGCCACATTTATATTTGGCTCTCAAAACTTGGACCCAGAGATCATCTGTTTGGTTGATCAAACCTCAACCAATTTTCATCATGAAAGCTCTGTTAAGGTCACAGGTTTTCCTAAGACCAAGCCTTCCTTCAAGCGTTGGGCTACAGACCTTATCCCACCCAATTAGATGGATTCTACGCTTTTTTTCAGTGTCACCACATAAGAAATCCCTACAAAGCCCGTCAATATCTTCACAAGTACTTTTAGGTATAAAAAAAAGTTTGCATCAAATATGAGGGAATAGCATTTAAAACAATTTTAGGTAAATTTAAACGACCCACAAAAGATAGGGTTTTAGCTTTCCAAATAGAGAGACGATTTTTAGTACGATTAAGAACATTACCAAATGTAGACCGAGTCACTCTACCTTGAAGGATAGGGACCTCTAAGTATTTACCTAAGTCACAAGTCCTTTGGAAACCAAGACCAGCAGAAATATCATTTCTAACCTGCATACATATGTTACAAGAGAAAAAAACACGAGTTTTATCTTTGCTAACTTTCTGACTTGAACTTGAGCAAAAAAGATCAATAATTGTATTGATTATATCCACTATCAAGACGAGCATCAACAAATAGGATAAGGTCATCACCAAAAGCTAGATGGGAAAGTTTAGGGTCATTCCTGACAATCTTAATAGGGCTCCAAAACTTATGGTTAACAACATTTATTAAATGAAATAAACGCTCAATGCATAAAATAAAAACATAAGGGGAAATAGGGTCACATTGTCTTATACCTCTAGATGGGGTGAAAGGATCAAGAGCTTCCCCATTAAAAATAATACGCATATTAGGAGTAGAGATGTAGTATTTTATAACTTTTCTCAACAGAGATCGGTTCATCCGGGTAAAGACCAAGTTGAGTGTTTCAAATTTACACACTTCATCTTGAGGGGGAGTGTTATAGGATATTCCTCTTATCATGTGGCTATTCTTATTTTCTTGTTTAAATATTATCCAGCTTGTTGTAGTTTGTTGTATTTTAATTTAACTAGGTTGAGACCCGCTCGTTGCGCGGTTTGATTGAAAAAATAGATGTATATTGAAATAATTTATGTAAAATTTGTCAGTTTAATTTGTAGTTATGTTATATGTAATAATTTATTTGAATTGTGAGCATAGTATTTTATAATGATATTGTTTGATTGTTAATTGACTTTAATTTTTTTTTATACATATGTTTTATTTACATATATGTATTTGTAGAATTAAAATGTTAATGTACTTGTATTAGATATATGTTTAATATTTTATATGTTAGAATAATTTAAAATATAAATTAGTTTTTATTTAAAATACAAAGTTTACGTTGTGCCTATTGTAAAACTTTATCCTTGGCGGAGACAAATAACAAACGATTGAAAAAGTGTGCAACTAAATAAATACATGAACCTCTATGCATCATACTTGCAGAGGTTCTCAAATCTCATGTATTCATGCCTCTGAATCTTCCCGATCATGTTTGATATGCCTACTCCACCTATATACATGCATAGAAGTGAAATCTATGTAAGCAAACTGCGGTTTTTTACAAAGCCAATAATAGAAAGTAAAATAAAGTAAAAAATGTAAAAACTCATAGGCTACAACTTTCTCCCTACAAAGACAAAGCAAATAGCAACAATAACATAAATACTCACCTAGTGTAATTGTACTCACCTATTACAACTCACCCCAGGAGCAATTCCCAATTCAAGAAATAAAAGACCCATGACAAATCCACCACCTATACCAAGAAGTCCACCAATAATTCCAGAGCAGAGCACACACGCTAGATAGAATTATATGGTGCAATAATCCTCCACCCCTTGATATAGACCTACTGCTTGTACAGAGAAACCCCAAGAAAAACCGGTATTAGTAGAAAAAGAGGAAGTGTCGTTATGACAATCTCGGCCAATGGAGGTCGTCTTGACTGAGCACGAAGCAGTGGTTTCGCGCGATTTTCGGTGACGACGAAGGTGGGCAATGGAGGCCGAGATTTTCTAGAGCGAGATGGATGCGATGTGCGACAGGCTTGGTAGTGTGTCATCCCGTTAGATTCTGGGACAGCCACAACGGACCGGGAGAGCAGCTTCTTAAGGCGGTGAAGATCGGACTAAACGGCATTGACATGATGGTCATACACCTAGCAATGACAGAGGGAAAAAAGAACATAATGCGAGGGAAGGAAAGAAAAAACTGACACAGCTGCAGGGAGAAGATGAAAAGTTGGGGATCAGTTATGGTTTAGAATTTTAATGGTTATAAAATTATGAGGTTATTAAAATTAAATAATACACTCTATAGAGGTTAGGAAGAATGAGTGGGTATATTTAGAGGGTTTATGAGATTCTCAATACAGAAGAGTGACACATCAGAATTTATATGATGTGGCAAAAATGAATAGAAGTGGCAATTACAAATGTTACATGGCAGGTTTAAGTTGCGCGACTCAACTTTTATTAATATAATAGATTAGCTGATAGTTTTTTTCTACATTTTATCTTTCAATTTTTTTTGTTTTTACTTATAATATGTTTCTGCTCATTTTATCTTTCTAGTTTCACTTGTAATTTGTTTTTGCTCATAATCTGTAAATATATATACAACTCAATGATCAATAAAGTTTAACACAATTTCCTGTTTTGCATTCTATAGAACCATTTTATTTACAATTTTCTTTACAAATAGTATTAATGAGTCAATATACATGAATCGTTCATTGGAATAATGAACTAACTCCTTGCTTCTAAATTATATATCTTTTGATCACCAAGATTAATCTTAAGTAAGAAATTATAAAGATACATAAGTGATAAGTCTTAAAGGTTGGATAAAAAAATTTCAATGATCCCAATTTAACCTTTCCTTATTGTGACTTTAAAATCCACTTCACCTTATAGGGCAATCAAACCACAATGTTTTGTAGGGATGTCAACGGGGTGGGGCGAGTAGTGCACTACCCGTATCCATACCCGTTAAAATTAACGGGTACCCATGCAGGTTGCGAATATCCGTGGATATCCATTAATGTTTAAAATTTAAATTTTATAGAAAAAAGAGAGAAAATATATATAATATATTATAATATCATATTATATTAGTATTATATGTATAAATTATCATTATATAATACTATTACGTGTTAATATATTAAAATAACATTATAAAATAATATAAAATAAACTATATCTCATCATAAAATAATAAAAAATTATAATATTTAAATATATTTAATAAAAAATACATTTTAACGAGAATGCGTGTACCCGCCCCTAATATAATTTCCGTCCCCACCTATTTTATAAATATGTGAATATCCATTATAGATATATCCACGGGTATACACGTACGGTTATTTTTTTTATATCCATACTGTTTTGGCGGAATTCAGGACTAAGCCGGATCTCAACATTCAATAATTGAATTTCTTGTTGCTTTGTAACATGAAACTATAGTTAGCTAAAACAATTTTTGGACTTTTCGATTAAAATTATTGTAGATATGTGATTACTAATAAAAGTATATAAATATTATTAAAATAATAAGTAATATTATATTACAGAAATATTTTAATTTGTGCATATATATACAATTGAGTTTTTTTAACCTTGCAAAAGTAATATTTTTATTATTCTCTCACAAAATTATAATGTTGGTATAAAACGAACTTTACTTTAAAATTACTAAAATTATTCAAACGAATTTCAATTTACGTTTATAATTTCAAAAGTTATTTTATAAATTAAGAAAAAAAAATCCGAAACATACTCTTCGAGTAAGCAAAATTTTATGTAAATATTAATTTAAAGATACATTAATAATCCAAGTAAAACGGAATGAGTGGATGAGTTCATGCCTCTTCTTTCTGAATAAATTATTTGGTTGATAGATAGTGAATATACATTAATTTAATTAATTCTCTGACTCTGTTGCTTGGTACTACATTAATTATAAGTTCTTCACAATTTTGACACTAACAAAATCTTAAGGAAAATGCTGACGAGTGTCCTTAAGACACTTGTTAAGATCCAAAATTAGAAATGTTTTATTGGAATGTGTAGCATTGAATGCTACCAATATAATCAATGCTATGATTTTTAACCAAAACCTTTTATATATGGATTTTTAACCAATGTCTTTAGGGCACTTGTTAGCATGACCCACATCTTAATACACACAAAGCCCATTTATTGTACACCCCTTCTGTTTGTGAAGATACAGATTCCACGTGCAATAACATTGGATTCTAATCTATTAGCATTATTTTCGTTTTGGATATGAATCTAACTTATCTCTGTATGATATATTTAAGTCTTCATTTTTTTGGAATGAGATGTATACTTTAATTTTAATTCGTACTCTGTTTTCATCAAATAATGTCTTAATTTTGTTTTATAAAATTGCGTACCTTTTCTTTATCATGACACATTTTATAACTTTTATATTAAATTAATATTATTTTTTCTTCAATTATATATTAAATCAATGTACATTTTTTAAAATTTCTTTAACCAAATTCAAATTTTTTCAATTAAATAAAAATTTAAAACATTTTATAATTTATTTATTTTTACGACTAACTCTAGTTCACTAATATTTTTCAATGAGGATAACACACTATATATTCGGTTCACATGTAAAATAAAGGGTTAGAACTAAAAGCTTGCGAGGAAAGGCATATTAAACATGAATTATTTATAACCTTATAATTTGAGTTTATCACTTTGTTCATTGGATTCCAAAAATCCTTTAAAGATCCTTGCAAACCCACATAAGATTTGCAGAATGACTATGAATTATGCATTTATATATAGTGATTTCTTCTTGTGACATTTTAAAATAGAATAGAACTCAACATTTGTGAAGCATAGATCGCGACAATCGCCTAGTTGATTTAACTTATTTTCAGTAATTTATTTTTTTAATTGACTTTTCTAGACACATTATATATAAAAAAAAAAAAAAATTATCCACCTCATGCCTTTCGTCATGATTTATGACTACAATTAATTACCACTTGGCTACAGGCTACCTAAGCAAGCTGTGTGGCTTTATTGGATGTGATAACCACCAAATCTGGTGCATGATTGATTAAATAATTTAAATTAAATTAATTTATCCAAAGTGATAAGGTGGGTCTAGTAGCTGAGTGCAAGAACAACTCTTTTACATTGACCCAATTTCCTACTTATCATACTCATTCCATTGCAGTATTTCTTACCATTTGATTATAAAATTCCCTTATTTCGGAATATCTGTCTCCCAATAAGGTAAAGTCCACCAAAATCAAACTGCGATATTTTATAAGCAATTTTTGGGCCCTGTACGAATCTGTTTCTAGGTCTTTCATTGTTTAATTAAATCAAACACCTAAGATGCTTATCTCTTTTTTCCATTTTCCCCATCTCCACACACATACCCATGAAAAGAGAGCTCATTTAATATTGGGATACTTAGCAGGTACTAGACGTTAGCAACAGCAAAATTCATATTAAAGACATGTAACGTACATCATAATTATTAGAAATCTCAATGGGTGGGGCTTAATTAAACAGAGTATTGAAATATTTATTTGATTTTATATTTACTTATCTTCAAGGGGGGGAATCTATATCCTGATACATACTTGCATTAATAACAAATTTAATATTTAATAGTTTTTGCGAATAATTTTTCATGTTTGGATACAAAATCCTAATATTATAAAATACCAATCAAATCCAAATGTAATTATCATTCCAAATTGTCATTGGAGTGATCTATAATCTGTGGGCTGGGCTTCAATTGTGATTTGGATCTAGTGGAGATTTTAAGATATTATCATATGAATGACTATGGTAGAAGTAGAACTAATTAATTAATGAGTAAACTTGAAATATTATGAATGAATTGTTTAATTCTCCCAAGTGTTGGATTGTTAGCTTGAGTTATTTGAACTATTTGGTCACATCTAAGTATTTGAATGTTATATATTATTGGTATATATAGTTAACGTTATTATTTATTTAAGTGGATTAATATGTCTGAGTTATTTGAGAGATAATTTAACAAGTGAAAGTAGCATGGATTTAAATTTGGATGAATTGGGTGATTTAATTACGATTTTATTGATCATGGATGAAAAGAGTTTTATTTATAAGACACCATGTAAGATTTTTTTATGTTGACGGAAAATATGTATATTCTAGAGTTCTTAGTTGGTCATTAAACTAGATGGTATGACAATTTTAGAATGAAGAAGGATGTCTTATGAACTTTTGTGAAACTTTAAAGGATCTTGGAAATTTAAGATATCGTATAAAGGTCAGGTGAAAGGAAGTAGTTGTAATGTTCTTGATCATAGTATGCCATAACTTGCGTCATTTAGCCATTGGTGAATGCTTTCAACATTTCCTGCACATTGTAAGCAAACAGTTGAGAATTGTTCCAAGAGCAGTTTGCAAGTGCAGTACATACATTATTTGGCAAGCAAATCAGACAACTACACATCCTTTTATTATAGGCAACCAAAAATATTTTTCAAAATTTAAGGTAAATTTATATACATGTATTTATAATATTAAGAAATGTTTTCCTAATTTTGTATTAAAGTATTATTCATGTCATAAATATAAACTTACATTGTTGCAATTGATGGAACACACACACACACACATGCTTGGGCCCTTGCTTCTAAACAAACTACTTTTCGCGAAAGAAAAGTCTTGGTAACATAAAATGTTGTGGTAGTTTATGATTTTGATATGCTATTTAAGTTTGTTTATTTTGGATGGGATGAGACATCAAATGATTCAAGGGAGTTTAAGAATGCATTTACTCTTGAAAATAATTTCCAAAGCCTCATGGAGGTATTTTTTTCTTTTTTTTGGTTCATTATAATAATGTTTTTTTTTTTTCTGTTTCACACTTTTGAGTTATTCAATATGAGTATTGTTCATTTTATAGATCACTTATTTAGAATTAGATGCAATGGCCCTAAATGTCGTGTCGTTGGTGACACACTTTTATGGTGTGTCACCCTAGCCCTCGCCCTTTCATTTGCTCTATCTTCACAATTTAGGAAGAAAAGGAATGTGTGGGTCCCTAAGTTCATTTATTTTATCTCTCTGCTTTCTCTACTGTTCCAAACAAGTGAAATTAGCTTTTTCCCTACATATTATTTCGTCACTATTTCTTTCTTTGTTGAACCATTCATAACAAATGATGACGTACATGTCTAACCGTCTAAGGTCATCTCCAATGGGTTGCTACTACAACAAGCAATGACAACTCATGTGAGAATGCTATCCCATTGGAGAGCAATATATATAGAGCTTATTTAAGTTTAAGTTGTTATAAAAAGCAACTAGTGCTCTCTCTTATTTTGTGGGTCCCATCCCAAAATCAAGCAACAAATGCCCTCTATTGGATGCATGAAGCTTTTGACACCTCTTTTTATTTGGTTTTATCTATTCCCTCCTGATTTTTTACAAAGAATAAAAACACATTTATCAACTCATCACGGGATCTATCGACTTAAAGCTTCTATCATCATGTATGGCCCTCCAAAGCATCTTGAATTTTGCATTAGGGATAACTTGATAATATGCAATTGCAAAATAAGGATTATTTCACACATCAACTTCAAGAATGTTCTCCTCACAAAGTTTTATTCCACATTAACGATGGGTTATTTTGGAGTGGAAAAAACTCTAGCAAGGCTTCAAGAAATTTTATTTGCTTTAATATATGGTAGGGAGTTACTAGAGCTATCAAAACGGGTCAGCCCGGCTCACGCAGGCTGGCTCATCACGGGTTGGACGATAAGTGGGTCGAGCCGGGCTGGCTCACTTTTGTGGTGAGTTGGAAAAATACCAACCCGGCTCGCCCCATCGCGAGTTGGTGGGTTACACGGGTTGACTCGCTTAATTTTAGACAAATATTAAAAAATTAAAAAAAAGAAAAATGAAATAAAATTCAGAAAAAATACAAAAAAATTGAAAAAAGGATCAAGTTCTGCAGCACCATCATCAACCTCTCTTGAGCAGCCTCGTCGTCCGCCCCTCCCACAGCGAGGCCGCCGCCGCTGGGGGTCGCGCCTCCGATTACGAGCCCGACATCCTCCTCCACCTTATTCACGCTCCGATCGGTATCTTGATGAACATGGTTTGTTCCCTCTCTTTGTTATCTTATTGACGCGGGCTATTATTCGGTTGGGTTTTTCAATTTTGTCGTTTCGGAATTTCCATGAAGAAACTGGCCTGGTTCGTTTGTGTGTTTTACTGCTATTTTGTTGGTTTGCAATGTAAAATGGAGTACCACTACAATACAGAAGAACGGAACAGAGAGAAGGAGATGAAACGCTGCAGTCTGCACAGAGAAGAATGAAACGCATTGCGTGAAGCGGTGAACGAGATGGAACGCAACAGTCTGCACAGAGAAGAACGTTGTGGAGAGAGGTGAACAGAGTAGAGAACGCACAAACCACACACTGCACAGGTGAACGGAGAAGAGAAGAACGAACGACGGAACGCTGCACAGGTGAATGGAGCACGAGCAGAGAAGAACGCTGTGTCGTGGGTGGTTGAGAGGCGTCGTAGCGGGCGATGGTTGGAGACTTGGAGGCGTCGTGGGTGGCTGAGATGCGTCGCAGGGGGTAGCGGCGCACAGGGTCGTTGGAGCGAATGGAGTTGAGGCTTGGAGGCGTAGCAAATTAGGGATTTATGGTTGAAATTGAAAGAGAAATTTCTGACCCACTTTTATATTTTAGCAGTTTTTTTTTATTTTTTAACTAAAAAAACGGGTATGCTCGGCTCAACCCGGCCCAAACCCGCATTGGCTCACAGGTTAAACGAGTCGGGCCAGATTTACCCGGGGTTAAGTGAGCTGTTATTTTTGTAACCCAACCCACTAGTGAGTCGGGTTTACACGGGTTGGCTCACCAGATTGGGTTCGTTTTGACGGCTCTAGGTGTTACTGATTTTGTTAGTCGTTGATTAGTTTGTCGAAGAATTAAAAGATCAACCTAAAAGCCAACAAGTTTACTCTAACCAACTCCTATACCCCCAATAATTTGGAAGATTCAAGCATTAATTTTATTACTAGACCTCCATCTTTAGAGTGGTACTCAACAATACTTATAACTGTTAACCAATTATCCAAAATGGTCCACCTTGGTCCATTAGCAAGTTCATTCATAACTCCAAAAGTGTTAAGGTTATTTTTTTGACATAATAGTCAAACATCATTTATTTCCCAAATCCCTTATATCACATAGGACCCATATTATTGATTTTTTTTTTGTAAAGATTTATCAAATTGTTTAGTGGCACAAATTGCCTCAAGACAACACTTCACAAAAGAATCGGATTGAATTTTGCAAAAGTTATGAGTTATGACCTTGAGAAAAATGTTATTTTGGAATTCAAAAAGGGATAATAAACACCCCCATTGAATTGGGTTTTGACCATTAAAAGTTTTATCCCAAATATTGAACCAAGAAGTGGTAAGAGGCAATAATTCGCCAATGAACTTAAACTAATATATCTTCGAACTATTCCACACATAGTGTAATAAGTGAAAGTAGCACACATTTTGATTTGGATGAGTCGAGTGATTTACCTATGGTTTTTTAGTCATGGAGTGTGAAAAAAGTTCTATTAGTAAAACACAATGTAAGACTTTTATGTTGACTACAAAAATGTATATTCTAGAGTTCTTAGTTGGCCATGGAGTTAATGGTAAGAGAATTTTAGGATGAAGAAGGATGTGTTTATAAATTTCTGTGAATCTTTAAAGGATATGAGAAATTTGAGAGATGATAAAAAGACCAACTTAAAGAAAGCAATTGCAATGAATGTTCTTGATCATATTATGTTATAATTAATTTGGGTCAACAAGTCATTGTTGAACGCTTTTAACATCCTTACACACTTTAAGTAAATGGTTTATAATTTTGTAAGAGCAAAGCATTATTTGGCAAGCAAATCAGATAACTACACCTATTTATATTATGGACAACCAAGAATATATTTTTTATATTTTATGGTAAATTTATATACATGTATTTAGAATATTTAATAATGTTTTAAAACTCATTATATAACCGGTGAAAGCCTAGTGAGTGAATTAGGTTTCATCCGAAAATAATTAAATATATATTTATTTATATAATATATTGAATAAAAAATTAATATAGGTATTAAAAGATTAAGTTAAATTAATATAAAATACCAATTTAAATTGATTCTGCATCGCTAATATTTGATCGATTTTCATTAATTATAAACAATTGATTGATCATTGTCCTTCAATCGATCAGAGCGGTCGCCAGTCGGTCCCATATTTGTAACTGTGTGCATAACTGTCGTACATTATCTTTTTTTTTTTTCTTTATTATTATATTATTATTTGTATTTGTCCCAATCTTTCTATTAACTCTCGTACCAACAACAATGTCAGAGCCTTGCTTCTGATCTCATCCCTATCCTACCTTGAGCCAAAAGATACATCTCGTCCAATCCAATCCAAGTAGTTTAGAAAGATCAATCTCTGCATAATGATTATTGACATTTGTTATCATAATAATGTGAAAAAAAAAACAATATTGAATTATTGAACTTTTCTTTTATTAAGACAGAAAATATAAAACTAATAACAAGAGAGTGAAATTTTACAGGTTAGGATGGGATGTAAATTCCGTGCAAGTGTTAAAATATTGAAAGAAAATGTAATTAGTTCAACGTTTCACCGATTAAAACTGCTATTAATTGCGTCTTTTATTAATAATTTATCAAAAAATTAATAATTTTAGACAACTATTCAATAATGTGTTACTAATAATGTATTATAATTATGCAATAATGTATTATTATATGAGTAAATTATCATAAAAAAATATTATATGAGTAAATTCGTCCTTACCTTTTTTTAGGGTAATGCAATTTAGTCCCTAAAAATAGAAAAATTCAATATAATCCCTAAATTTTTACCTTGTTTGTCATTATAGTCCAACTATATATTTCTCATTAATTTCTTTACGACGTATCACGTTGAGTGACACTGTGTTATACTGTTTGTCACTATTGTGTGCACTGTGACACAAAAATAACGTGGTTTTGTCAAATTTATAGCTTGAAAGATTTCAACTCCAACACTTGTATGCTTCCCTATTCTTCCGTTTTTTTCTCTTTTTCCCTTCTTTCATTGGAAGATCTCAACCCCAATGATGTTATTAATTTTTATGCTCCAATGACAAATAGCATGACACGGTGTCACTAAACGTGATACATAAAAAAAATTAAAGGAAAACACATAATTGGACTATAGTGACAAAAAAAACAAGAAATCAGATATTATATTGATTTTTTTTTCTATTTCTTAGAGAATAAACTGCATTACCCTAAAAAAATCATGGACGGATTTACTAATTTACTCATTATTATATTATTTAATGAGTTTGATAAAATATAATGTCTCATATTTGTTAAATAATGTCACACCACTTCATTATATTACATATGTAGAATATTTTTCCATTAACGGTATATAGTTATTAAATTACATTTTTATGAAAGAGTTCAATAATTATATATTATAAATATAATTGTTTTATATTACCTATATTAATGATATATTTTCATATTATTTAATGAACTTAAAAACGTATCATTTAATTATATTTCAAAAGTTGTGATATTTATAAGAGATTAATTAACATATATTGACATTGTAAAAAAGTTTAATACTGTAATTAAATGATGTGTTATCACATCATTTAATGAGCATGACACTTATGTATCATTAAATTTAATTATTGAATGATAATATAAAATTTTTTTATAACGTAAATGTATATATATTAAATCCTATTTATAAATTTAAAAAAATTGAAAGAATACTTCAAAATCAGATTTAGAAATGAGAAAAACAAATAAATTGATCATTTGAAAAGATGAATAACAACTAATAGAATACTACTATTGACAATAGTCTAACGAAAAACACGAAGAATGATGTACTTCCCGAATCATTCGTTGGTTGTATGTATAATGTAGTATAGTATACCAGTATGTATTTCTGTTCTGTGAGTCTGTGACTACTATTATTATTGTGGAAGTTATAGAAAATGAATGAAATAATGGGAAAATGAATGAAGCAATGGGAAGGAAGCATGCATTTAGTCTGATCTAATAAAAGGAAACACCATGGGATAAGTATCAGACAGACACCCCATCCCATTCAATTTCAAGCTTAACGGACTTTTCTGGCCTCTGTCTTTGCCACGTCATCCAGAACGTGTCAAACCCCCTTCTCTCTCATTTTCTTATCTATATAATCCTTTTCCTTTCTTCAAACCCACTTGTTTCTTTTTGGGTTTTGTTTTCTCTGCTTTTTCTTCCTTGCTCTGGTTATGGAGGTGAACAGAATATTATAGATGAACGTCCTCATCCTCATAATCAGTTTTCATGGTTGCATGATTCTCCTCTTGGCATAGTGAGTGAGTGAGTGAGTTACTGTACCCGTTGATGACAAGCAGTCCCATTACTTGGAAGCCCAAGAGGAGCACAAGACAAAGAAGAGGACAAGGATAATCGATTATTTCTCTAGTTCTTGGAGCAATTTTTTTTCTGTTGAAAATCAGAACAAGATGGAGGTTTTGATGGGTCCCACTTTCACCATCGATGCTCCGTCCTCTCCGCCGCCGGAAGAGGGAGTGCCGTCCTTCCGGATCTCGGCTCCGCCCAAGTTTTTCGCCGGCGGTGAGTCGGAGCCGGAGAGTTCATCATCAATCGGAACCCCAGATGATAGTGACAACGAAGAAGAGGAGGAGGTGCAGAGTGAGTTCAAAAGACGAACTGGGTTGGGTTCTTTGGATGCTTTGGAGGATTCTCTTCCTATCAAGTTAGTTCCTTTCTCCTCCTTTTGTTGATTCTTGTAAAAATCGAATGTTTTTTTAGAACCTTTTTATTTTAGGTAGGTAAAAATTAGAACTTTTTGTAAAAAAAAAAAAAAAAAAAAAAAAAAAAAAAAACTCTGGGTTTTGGGTAAGAACAAAATTTCTTTTATTTTCTGTTTGTAATTGTTGGTTTTTTGTTTTTAAAGTTTGATTTGGTATCTGATATGGATCGGGATGTTTTGGATTGTTTGGTAAGCGATGCAGGAGGGGATTGTCTAGTCATTTTGATGGAAAATCAAAGTCATTCACAGATCTATCACAAGTAAGCACCTTGAAGGAATTGCAGAAGCAAGAGAGTCCTTTTAATAAGAGAAGAAGGGTTTTGATTGCATCTAAGTGGTCCAGAAAATCATCCTTCTATTCCTGGTCCAACCCAAAATCCATGCCTCTTTTACCTATGGTGGATGAGGATGAGGATTATGATTATGAAGAAGCTGAAGAAGAAGAAGAAAAGGTCAGAAAAGTGCCCTCTGCATCCTCTTCTTCATCCTCCTCTTCCTTAGCAGAGGAAAAGAAACAAGAAGATCAAGTGCAGCTGCGTCACAATTATGCTGCTGAGATGAGGCTTAGACTAAGGAGCTTCAAGTCAAGAAGCTTTTCTCTTGCAGATCTGCAAGAACATGATGATGAGGAAGATGATGATGAGGAAGATGATGATGAATGAATGATTAATTATTAACTTTTAACACAAGAGTTTTTGTTTTATTTTTTTCTTGTTAAATAAAATTAATTAATAGTGTTTTTTTACTACTAAGTTTACTTACTCTATTAAAAAAAGGCAAAAGAAAAAAAAAACTTATCTTTTTTTTTTATTTTTCTGCCATGACTTAAAAATGAATTTTGTGAAAGGATATACCGAGGATATCCTGTGGGCCTAGAAAAGTAATGAAAGCTTCATAGTTCATACAATGACAGCAACTCTTAAGCCTTTTTTTTCCTTCTTTTAATTTTTGTTTGTTTGTTTAAAGTGGATATGGATATTGGAGTTACATTCATACAAAGAGGAAAAGATAAGCAACCAAAATTGGGTGAACAATATTATACGTTTCAATGTTGATTTTTCCTTTTTTCCATCTTTTATGTATCGTGGCGAATGGTGATGAGATGAGATAGGTGGCGAGTGGCCATGGTCACTGGGTCAGTATTTAGAAACGTATCTTGAACTAATCTTATCCTATCCTTTAGGTTTATATATTTATTGATATATATATCTGCTAAAAAAGGAAGGCTTTATTTTATGTCTTTATAGAATAGAATTGTTACTATGATTAGGTAAACCAAGTTGTGCCCCAGTTGTCTATACTCAAATCAAAACCTAAGTTGAACAAGATTAGAATTTGAAGTGTATAGGCTTCATCTACCTAGGCTGGCATTTACTATTTGGGTTGCTTTGTAGTTTGTATTACCTAACTTGACTTAGTGGCCTACTGGCTAAGCAGATAACATGGGTCAGGCTGATTTTTCAAGTATCAAACAAGAGATCCATTGGATTTCATGCGTTAGATATGCTTGTGATGTGGAGTGAGTGTGGACCTTAATTTCATTTTTATTCTCTCTGTGAAATTCTAAAAATGATTCCAAGTATTTTTTTATTTGTCAAAAGTAATGTTTAAATTAAAAAGCACATTAATTAGCCAATCAATAATTTCAGAACTCATATACCAATTACTTTAGTACTAGCTTATTTTAGGTGAACATTCCAAATCATGAGGCTCATTCCTTTGATGGGGTCATATATATTCTAATTCTAATAGCAGCAGTTCTACATTAATTATTCAAACCATCCTCATTTTTTGATAAATTGAAATTTTTTTGACAAATTGAAAACTTTCCCCATTTGGGTAATCAAATCAATTAAGGGTCAGTTTTGATGGCGTTAAGTGGGAAAAGACAAAGGAAAATAGTGGAACCTCGTGTAATTTCTGTTTCCAGATTCCCATGTGTGTTGATGATGGAACGGATAAGTCATAAGACTTTGACAAAGTTTTGGTAGAGGGGCTGCATCCTGTTTGTCAGCCTAGTGGCTGCTGCTAGCCTGGAATATGATTTGTCACTCCCAACAAACAAATTTTTATATGATTTTATGGGATGGTTTATTTCTCTTTATTTAGAATGGCAACTATTGTTGAACATTACTTTTCTTCATGTACCCTTAACCCTTTGTTTAGTTTATGGAAAGTGGAAAGAAAGAAGGAGGAGAGTAATTAGGGAGAAAGTGGGAGGTTTGAGTATTTGGTGGAAGAGAGAAAGAGAGCCGAGCCAAAAAAAAAAAAAAAAAAAGTGATGGGTTCTACCATTTTTCTCTCTCTCCAAAATGAGAAGAAAGTGGAGAGATCTAGTGTGAATTTTCATCAATACACTTTAAAAATATATTACTTTATTCTTACTTTATATTTTAGGAGTTATTTTGTCTTTTAATAAAAACCTCTTTTCTCTTATTTCACTTTCTCTTCAATCAAACAAAGGAAGAGATAATCACAAGGTATAGTCGAGTGGAGCAGGACAGGATCTCGCACCCGACAGCTCGCGGGTTCGAACCCTCACCCGTTTCCTTGAGTTTAGGTAAATACAAGTATCTTTGTAAGTGCTCTTTGAGCCCGAAGGCTTTCCCTACCTTACACGAGCACCATCCCCTCACAATAAATTATCTTTTTCCAAAAAAAAAATAGAAGGAGATAAACCAACAATTCTTCCTCACATATTTCTCTTAAACTAAACAATAAAAAAAAATCCACTCTCTTTCCCTCCTCTTTCTCTCTTTCCACTTTCTCTCATCCTCCAAACAAACAAAGGGGTAATATTTGGATAGAGACTGATAAAAGACAAATTTTGATTAAGAAAAAATATATAATAAAAATGCTTAGTGTTATGTAGATTGTTCATAATGATGAAAATATTTTAGCTTAAGTAGTTATGCTTAAATAGACTTTGTATGTTCATGATTGGTTCAAGGGTCAAGCTACTAAAACAATGATTTTAGACACCCCCAATGTTACATAGGCCTCATAATTTTATACTTATATTAATTATAAGTATATTTAAAATTTATATAAATATAAAATTGGTCTTTGAAAATTTACTAATTACTAAAAATCCCATTTAATTAAAAAAATAGGTCTCATCTTACTATACTCACATAATTAATTACTATCTTATTTATTTTATTAGTTAAATTTTCTTATCATATTAATCCTAATTAAAATACATATTTTCTGTTATGTAATATAATAAATATTATAATATATCAAAGTCACCAAAATACTAACATAAACGTTAATTATCTATAATAATAATTGAATAAGTAATTTTATATTTAATTTTTTTAAAGAAAAATTTTCAACAAAATTATAATAATTTTAGTAAACTTTATTAATTAATTAGAAGATGCCCCATCACAAAATTTGCTTTATATGATTTTTAAGAAAATATGATTTAACTTAATAAGTTAGGCATATTTTTTTTAAAAAAAAAATGAGTGAGTTTATATTAATTTTAATTATTTAATAATATTTGATTGATAATTATAAATATTTGCAAATTTTAATTTAAAAAAATCTCAATAATTTTTTTGGTGTTAACCATAGATATCCCCTATTACCATGGACAATTTGGGGCTTAATCATAATTAAGACTCTTCATCCCTTACTAAAAGTGTATTTACTAAATCTCAATAGTTAGTATTGATAAATTATTACTGCAATAATAATTTATAAATACTATATTACATCTAATGTTAATTAAAAAATTAAATATTAAATTAAAAATTTTTAAATTAAATAATTAATAAAAATATTAATTAATTTTATGTAAAAGTTTAAAAAATGTGTCATAATTAAAATAAGAAAGACACAGGTAAGTTATATGAAAAAGGAGAATATTAACATATATTATATTTACTATAAAATATTGCTCTTATATTCCTAAATTTTAAATACAGTACGTTAAATATTTTTTTTCTCTTTTTGAGAAAATATTAAAACAATAGGTTCTTAACTTCTTATTACGTAGCATATGCCATCCTATTAATTCCTCGGAGTGATTTTTCTTCTACTACGCGCTCTTACTTCTCTTCTCTCTCAAACTTTAGATAATCGATGCATGAAGCAACGAAATTCCATTAAAAATGTGCATCACCAAAACTTGCTCGCACTAGCAGGTGATGGAGATTGGAGAAGTGTCATTCGCAACGTAACCCAAGCAGTTGCAATACACTCCGTCTGGAATGTAGATTTTTTTTTTTACAATATTTTAATAATAATTGCGAAATTCGATAACCTAAACTAAATCAAATCAAATGTTATAGTAATTTTAATTGTTATTTTTTTTCTTTTTCACAAATAGACTAACACGAGTAGAACCTCGAAATCTCAAAACAATTGCATATCATCCCCTAAAAAAGTCAAATTATTGAAATGAATCTTAAACAAATTGAGGTTGATCAGGGTGTGGGGCAGCATTAGTACTATATTACTAGTATTTTTTAGCATAAGCACATGGAAAAAAAAAAAAAAGACATTAGCACGGAAGGAGTAGGATTTGACTATTCAACAAACAAGCCCTTCACATCACATCACATCACATCACGTGGAAACTGTGTGGAAGAATGCTGTTTATTGATCGAGTTGCATGAGTGCAAGACACGGAAATTTTGTAGTGAGCTAGAGCAGAGCATATAACAAAGGGTTCGCTCAGCAAATTGATTAGGTGGAAAGAAAGTTGCTGGTTAGCTAGTTTTCAAGTCAAACCTTCTTGGAATGCACGGCATTCACCATGTATTTCTATATTCAACATTTTTTCCTTTTCTTTTCATGAATATATATTAGTAATATCAAAACAGTTAACAATGTGAATCATATATACTAACAGTAGTTGTCCATTACAATGGGCAAGTGAGGCAAATGGACATCAACATTTTCATTGGATTTTTAAAGGAGACTGTATACAACACATGAACCAACACCCAGAGGAATTTGAAGACCCAAGCAAACCACACCATGTATGCAAAAAATTAAGGCAATTTATGGTTTAGGATAAACACCAAGAGCATGGTTTGACAAGTTGAAAAATGCACCACTTGAAATCTTGATGTTGATAGAGCATGGTTTAGGATAAAAATTGCTGAATTTCTGTTATTTGTGATATATGTTGATAGATCATGATTGTTCAGAAGTCTAGATAATTTATGTTGTAAATTCAAATACTCTTAGTGCATGTTTGGTGTACTGTCCGGGATCCACTTCCATGGCATCTCGAGACACATTTTACAAAAGCAACTCATAGTTGTTTCCAACTAGATGTAGATTTAGATGTGCCACAACGACAATCTAAACGGGAGCGGATTATGTGACTTTGATAAGAGAAAGTCATAGTGACTTTCCTTTCTTATAAGTCATTGGATTAATCTTAAGTCTTAGATTTTGCCACCTAAGCCTAGAAGTTTTTTTTTTTTTGTCAAAAGCTAGCCTAGAACTGTTTTTATAAACAAATTCTTCTCAAAAGTTACAAAATGCAGTGAGAAAGGAAGTTAAAGAGAAAGGAATAATTTGAAGAATGGCCTCCTAATACCAGTGCCCCTCCATTGCCGGTAATATTGAATAGTGCACTCCGTCGCCAGTGACCATTTCGCTGCACCGTCTTCCCTCCATGGTTACCTCCCCTACTCTCGTTCCAGCCACCAGCCTACCGCCAAGCTCTGCGAAGACAATTTGCACGGTGCAACAAGTGAATGAGCTTTCTCCTTTCTTAGTTACCACGGTGGGCACCCCATACTTAATATTCAGCCTTTGGTCCAACTTATGTTAATCACTAGAATTGTTATTTGGGCGCTGGAGTGAGCTTACTCCTTGGTCTGGTAATATTTGTTCATGTTGATGGTGTTGTTTTTTTTTTTGTTTGATTGCAACAATCAGGAAATTAAAGTGTGCAAGAGCTACTATTCTGTGTTCTTGTTAAAGCCTTCCAAGAAGAGGAAAAGGAGCGTGTGAAAAGCACTGTGTAGTGGTTATAACGAAAATAATTTAAAAAAAAACTCAACAAGTGGCATGATTTGAACCTTCAGATTAATCCAACAGATGATATAAGAGGAAAGTCACCATGACTTTCCCTCCTAAAGTCACCTAATCCGCTCCCCAATCCTAACACACACTTAGCCATAAGACGTGATCAACTGCGTCAAGTTGTCCTTTAATTATTTTAGGAAAGTCAGTAACCTTCTGTATCCATATATACGTGAGGTCAGTTTGGATGAAACTTCTACAGAAGTACTTCTAGGAGAAAAAAATAGAATGAATTAAAGAGGTCAAATGCATATAACTTCTCCATAAGTTGAAATTAGTCTTTGTATTCCACTTACTTCAAAAGCTCTCCCATTTAACTTCTCCATAAGTAACTAATTTCAACTTATGGAGAAGTTAAATTCATTTGACCTCTTTGATTCATTTTATTTTTATTTTCTAGAAATTCTTTTACAAAAGTGTATCCAAATTGGGTCGTGATATACTCATTCATCAGAAAATAAATAAAAAAACTTCTTTAATCAAATTCTTTCTAAAATTTCCAGTTTTCAACAATACTTAGTTGTTAATTTAGCCAAAACGGTTCACCTTGTTCTATTACCAAGTTCATTCATAACTCTGAAAATGCCAAGAGCTACTATTCTGTGTTCTTGTTAAAGCCTTCCAAGAAGCGTGTGAAAAGCACTGTGTACTGGTTATAACGAAAATAATTTAAAAAAAAAACTCAACAAGTGGCATGATTTGAACCTTCAGATTAATCCAACAGATGATATAAGAGGAAAGTCACCATGACTTTCCCTCCTAAAGACACCTAATCCGCTCCCCAATCCTAACACACACTTAGCCATAAGACGTGATCAACTGCGTCAAGTTGTCCTTTATTTTAGGAAAGTCAGTGTAACATCCTAAATTTTATTACATAAAATATTAATTAAATTAAATAAATAAGTAAAGGATATAATTAATTAAATAAATGAATAAATAATAGGATCCATATTATTATTAGTTTTATCCATAAAGTTAGCTTAAATTTAAAAGAAGAGAAGGGGGTTGAGAGTGGGCCCAAGCCCAATTAGGCATTCTAGTAAGGAGGGGTTATCAGTCACCCTAATCCTTATTCGTATTATCGTCAGAAAACGAAACGCTAAGGAGGGGAGAAAACGAATATCAAGAGAGGATTGCTGCAGAGTGAGCATCAAGAACCAAGAAAGGGACTTCCCTGCTGTAATCGATCTTCACTTAAGGTACGATGGGGGAGAGGGTGCTGCTTGTATATGCATGTAGGGGTGCTTGGGTAGTGAGGGCAACCATAAGACCCTCTAAGACTCTAAATTCTAAATTGATATATATATATATATATTGAGTATTATATGATGAAAACATGTTGGTTGATGATTAATTTTGTGAATCTTGATTGGGTTGAATGAGAAAAAAGAGAATAGTGAAAAGAGGTTAATTAAGGGTTTGATGATTTGGGATTTTGATGGGAAAACCATGTAAAACTGTTAAAGATTGATGATTTGGATGGGTTTGATGAATATTAATGATTATGAATGGTGTTTGATTGAAAAGGATCGAATAGAGGTTGAATAGAGTGATTTAGAAGTATTAGAAATTGTGAAATTTGCGATTTGCGTCACGGGTAATCGATTACTGGAGTTGGTAATCGATTACCAGAGTGTTCTGGGCAGCCTGGAGTGCTGTTTGCTTGCAGGTAATCGATTACAGGGATGCTGTAATCGATTACCAGGTTGATTGCTTGCAGGTAATCGATTACAGGGATGTTGTAATCGACTACCAGGGTGTTTGCTTGCAGGTAATCGATTACAGAGATGTTGTAATCGATTACCAGAGTGTTTGGTTGCAGGCAATCGATTACAAGGTGGTTGTAATCGATTTTCAGAGACCTTGTTTGCAGGTAATCGATTACTAGAGGTTGGTAATCGATTATCAGAGTGGATTTTGAGATCCTGATTGTTTAATGGTATTGATGGTGTGTGATAATGCTTGATGATATTTGGTATGCATAATGATTGGTGCTTATGCAATATAATTGATGTTGTTGGTGTGCATAATGATTGGTGCTTATGCAATATAATTGATGTTGTTTGGTGTGCATATAGTTGGTGATTATGCAATGTATGGATGTTATTTTGGTATGCATATGGTTGGTGAATATGCAATGTAATTGATGTTATCTTGGCATGCATATGGTTGGTGAATATGCAATGTATGGATGTTATTTTGGTATGCATATGATTGGTGAATATGCAATGTAATTGATGTTATCTTGGCATGCATATGGTTGGTGAATAGGCAATGTATGGATGTTATTTTGGTATGCATATGGTTGGTGAATATGCAAAATATTTAATGATGATGTTACCTAAGTTGTGCGGGCCCATAGAGGGGGTACAACTTAGGAGAGATGCCTTGAGCATATACGATGAGACCTGAATTGTGCGGGCCCATAGAGGGGATACAATTCAGGAGGTGAAATGGGTTATGCAGGCCCATAGAGGGGGTACAACTCAGGGGATCAAGATGGGGTGTTCGATGCACGGGCCCATAGAGGGGGTGCAACCTAGGGGTGATTTGTACTGGCCCATAGAGGGGGTGCAACCTAGGGTTGAATGTCGTTGTGCGGGCCCATAGAGGGGGTACAACCTATCGGATTGTGTGTGGTGACACCGATAGACTATCTTGGTACTAACTAGAGTGATTGACGAGGTGCACCCATTGTGCGGAGTTCCAAGTCATGATCTTTGGGTAGGTGATGATGATGAGTTTTGGTGCATATGATAATGTGTTATACTCGATGATGGTATTGAGTTATATAATGTTGGTGATGAGTTTTGGTGCATGCGATCATGATTTATACTTAATGATGAATTGAGTTATATTATGATGATGATGGGTTTTGATGTATGCATGATAGATGTATATGTATGATATATTTGATGATGGAACTGAGTAAATAATGATGTTATGAGTATTATGTGCGAAAATAGAGTATGTGATTCTATTGGTGAATGATGGTATGAGACTTATATGATGATATAGATGAATAGTATATGCTGATTTATAGGGATTATTATCTGATGGTTTATTTGATGTTTGGGTATGTGGTATGATTGATGATGGTGTTGTTTATATGAGGGTGAGGATAGGGTAGCCTCCTATGTGTATGTATGAGTAGCATTCTTTTCCTCACCGTTATAATGTGGATATTTTTACAGGTATTGATGATGACACGAGTGGTGTCGAGTTTTGATTAAAGGGAGTGTGCTCTGATATATGTGACATCAGGACGTAATTTTGGGGGTTCTTTCTTTATGTTTCTAGTTAGGAATGTTTTTGTAAACTGTTTTGGATTCCTTGCACAACAAGTAAGATGTTTAGTCACTTTTATATTTTTGGAGATTCCGCTGCATGAGTATTTGAATACATTTGAGTTTCGTTTTATTTTAATTAAGTTATTTTCGAACTAATGAGGTTCTTAATAAGAGAGTTATGTGAACCTTTTACCCATTGTGGGACGTTACCTTTTCTACACTTCAATTTATTAAAGGTATAAGAGTTTGGGGTAGAAGGGTGTCACATTAGTTGGTATCAGAGCAGGTCGGTTCACCGGCCTTGAGTTATGAGTTTACTATGCTTCTGAAGTGTTAATCTAATTGATTGATTGATTGTTTGTTTGAGTGAATTGTGTTGCTTGAATTGGATTGTTTGTCTTTTTCCTTTACTTTTCTGCTTTACTTTGTATGTTTGTTTACCCTTTCTATAATACAGAAAGAGTAATGGCTGGGGGAAGGAACGATCGAGCGATGGTCGATGCCTTGATGGCTATGGCACAGGCTGTTGGCAACCTTAACCAACATCACGAGACGGATTGGCTTGCACGGTTCCATAGGAACCTTCCACTTATGTTTCGTGGGGGTTATGACCCTAATGGGGCTGCCGACTGGATCTACTAAATCGAGAAGATCTTCAGAGCGATGGACTGCCCTATGCTACAGAAGGTGACCTTAGCAACGTTCATGTTATCGGGAGACGCCGGCTTCTGGTGGCAGAACACCTGCCAGAGGATGATTGATGAGGGCACAACGTTGAGCTGAGATAACTTCAAGAGGTTATTCCTGGAGAAGTACTTCCCACATGATGTGCGCAACAAGAAGGAAATAGAGTTCCTGGATTTAAAGCAAGGGGATGGCACCGTGGCAGACTACGCATTGAAGTTTGAATCACTAGTACGATTTTGCCCGACATATGAAGGAGCTGCTAATGAAGAATCAAAGTGCGTCAAGTTTCTCACCGGCCTTCGTCCTGAGATTAAACAAGTATTAACTATCAAGGGATAACGCGTTTTCACGAGCTGGTAAACAAGTGCAGAATTTATGATGAAGACAATTGGGCAAAGGCGGCGCGTTACAAGAGTGGAGGGCCTTTGAGGAACCAGAACAAGTTCCAAGCAACTAACAAGGGCAAGCCATATTCTCGTGCAACGGGAAATCCCAAGATTGGAGGTGGCAGTGAAGGTACGGTGCAAAAGAAGAATTATGCTCCAACTGCTAGTCAAGCGTCAAAAGGAGGGAGTGTTGGTTCTACCACTTCTATTACTTGTTTCAAATGCGGAAAGGAGGGTCATCGAGCAAACCGATGTGGAGATAGAGAGGTCACCTGTTACGTCTATCAGGAGAAAGGACATATTGCTCGTGACTGTCCTCAAAAGACACAAGGAATGGTAGCAGCAAGTGGAGATGCCAGTGGAAGCGCCAATAAACCAAAGGCTACTGGGAGAGTCTTTGCCTTGAGTGGTACTGAAGCTGCTCAATCCGAGGACTTGATCCAAGGTACTGGCTACATTGCGGGTAATCCTTTAGTTATTTTATTTGATTCTGGTGTGACTCATTCTTTCATATCACATGCTTGTGTGTCTAAGCTAAAATTGTCTGTTTCTTCCTTGCCTTTTGTATTGTGTGTGGAAACGCCAGCTAGTGGGTCAGTTTCTACTTCTAATGTGTGCTTAAATTGTCCTGTTTCTGTTAATGATAGAAAATTCCTGGTTGATTTGATTTGCTTACCTCTAAGTCAACTAGACATTATTATGGGAATGGACTGGTTATCTTCCAATCATGTCCTATTAAACTGTGTTGATAAAACTGTCATGTTTGGTCACCCCGTTGAGAGTAAGAATAAGGACTTTATGACTGCCAATCAGGTAAAGACGTCTCTAAGGGAAGATGCCCAGGTTTACATGCTTTTAGCTTCTTTGAAATCTGATAGTAGCGCTGTTGTGAGTGAGATACTTGAAGTGTTTGCAGATAATGTGTCTAGTCTACCACCGGAGAGAAAGATAGAGTTTTCTATAGATTTAGTACCGGGGACGGGACCGATTTCACCTACACCTTATAGGATGTCACCTATAGAACTAGCAGAACTTAAGAAGCAATTAGAAGACTTGTTAGAGAAGAAGTTTATAAGGCCTAATTTGTCACCCTGGGGAGCGCATGTCTTGTTTGTTAAGAAGAAGGATGGTAGCATGAGGTTATGTACAGATTACCACCAGCTAAATAAGGTAACCATTAAGAATAGATATCCTTTGCCTAGGATAGATGATTTGATGGATCAGCTAGTGGGGGCAGGTGTGTTTAGCAAGATAGATCTTAGATCAGGCTATCATCAGATTAGGGTTAAGGAAGAGGATATACCTAAGACTGCTTTTAGGACTAGGTATCGACATTATGAATATCTGGTAATGTCTTTCGGTGTGACGAATGCTCCTGCGATTTTTATGGATTACATGAATAGAATTTTTTTCACCCTTATTTGGATAAATTCGTAGTTGTCTTCATAGATGATATAATAATTTATTCCAAAACCAAGGAGGAGCATGAGGAACATCTAAAGGTAGTGCTTCAGGTTCTTAAGGATAAACAGTTGTATGCTAAGATGTCCAAGTGTGAGTTCTGGTTAGAAGAAGTAAGTTTCTTAGGCCATGTAATTTCTAAGGGAGGTATAGGTGTAAATCCTTCTAAGGTAGAGGCCGTGCTTAAGTGGGAGGCTCCTAAGTCGGTGAGTGACATTAGAAGTTTCCTTGGGTTGGCTGGGTACTATAGAAGATTCATAGAAGGGTTTTCCAAGTTAGCGTTGCCTTTGACCGAGTTGACTAGGAAGGGAGTTGCCTTTGTGTGGAATAGTAAGTGTGAGACTAGTTTCCAAACCCTTAAGGAGAAGTTGACTAGTGCACCAGTGTTAGTGTTGCCTGACCTTAGCAAATCCTTTGTAGTGTATTGCGATGCCTCTAAGATGGGTTTAGGTGGGGTGTTAATGCAAGAGGGTAAAGTAGTAGCTTATGCCTCTAGGCAATTGAAGATCCATGAGAGAAACTACCCTACCCATGTAGTGTTTGTATTGAAGATGTGGAGGCATTACTTGTATGGATCCGGGTTTGAGGTTTTTAGTGACCATAAGAGCCTTAGATACTTGTTTGACCAGAAGGAGCTAAACATGAGGCAGAGGAGGTGGTTAGAGTTTCTTAAGGACTATGATTTTGAGTTGAGTTACCATCCCGGTAAGACCAATGTAGTGGCTGATGCCTTAAGTAGGAAATCTATCCATGTTAGTTCCCTGATGATTAAGGAGATGGATCTTTTAACCCAGTTTAGGGATTTGAGTTTAGCTTGTGAAGTGACTTCGGTTAGTGTGAGGTTAGGTATGACCAAAGTAAGTAATGATCTGTTAAAAGATATTGGCAAGGCCCAATTAGAGGATCCATTTTTTATAAGTAGAAGAGAGGCCATAGAAGGAGGTAATGGTGGAGAGTTTGTGATAGGTACCGATGGGGGTAGTGAGATCTGGAGACCGTGTGTGTGTGCCTAGTGAACCTACTATTAAGCGTTTAGTGCTAGAAGAAGGGCATGGAAGTAAGCTTAGTTTCCACCCAGGATCGACTAAGATGTATCAAGATTTGAAGAAAGTCTTCTGGTGGCCTAGAATGAAGAGGGACATAGAGGAGTTTGTGAGTGCTTGCTTAGTGTGCCAAAAGTCTAAGATAGAACATCAAAAGCCTTCAGGATTGCTTCAACCCTGAAGTATACCTGAGTGGAAGTGGGATAGTATTTCCATGGACTTTGTAGTTGCTTTGCCTAAGACTATGAGGGGGCATGACTCCATTTGGGTTATTGTGGATAGGTTAACTAAGAGTGCACATTTCCTTCCTATTAACATTAAGTACTCCTTAGAAAAACTAGCCCAGCTGTACATCAGTGAGATTGTGAGGTTGAATGGCATACCGTCTAGTATAGTTTCAGATAGAGATCCCAGGTTCACCTCTAGATTTTGGGAGAGTTTGCAGCAGGCCTTGGGGATCCAACTTAGGCTTAGTTCAGCTTATCACCCTCAGACTGATGGTCGGACCGAGAGAACCATTCAATCCTTAGAGGATTTGCTTAGGGCTTGCGTGTTAGACCAAGGGGGTAGTTGGGATAGTTTCTTACCTTTGATAGGGTTTACCTATAACAATAGTTTTCACTCTAGCATAGGTAAGACGCCTTATGAGGCATTGTATGGTAGGAGGTGTAGAACACCCTTGTGTTGGTGAGAGTCAGGAGAGAGCCTTGCTTTAGGACCTGAGATAGTGCAGCAACCCACTGATAAGGTTAGAATAATCCAGGAGAGGATGAGGACAGCTCAGAGTAGGCAGAAGAGCTATGCTGATAAGAGGAGGAAGGAGTTAGAATTCAAAGAAGGGGATCATGTATTCCTGAAAGTCACTCCGTGGACTGGGGTTGGTAGGGCATTAAAGTCTAGAAAGCTTACACCTCGATTCATTGGTCCTTACCAAATTCTCAGAAGAGTCGGCAATGTTGCCTATCAGATTGCTTTACCTCCACACTTGTCAAACCTTTATAATGTTTTCCATGTTTCTCAACTCCGGAAATACATTCATGATCCTTCACATGTGATTGAGTCGGATCACCTTGAGATTAAGGAAGACCTGACTGTGGAAACCATGCCGGTGAGAGTTGAGGATCGGAGGGTGAAACAACTTCGAGGTAAAGAGATTCCTTTAGTTAAGGTAATATGGGGAGGACCTACACCCGAGAGTGCTACTTGGGAACTGGAAGAGAAGATGAATGAGTCCTATCCAGAGTTATTCGCTTCAGGTAAAAAATTCGAGGACGAATTTTCTTTCTAGGAGGGGAGAGTTGTAACATCCTAAATTTTATTACGTAAAATATTAATTAAATTAAAAAAATAAGTAAATGATATAATTAATTAAATAGATGAATAAATAATAGGATCCATATTATTATTAGTTTTATCCATAAAGTTAACTTAAATTTAAAAGAAGAGAAGGGGGTTGAGAGTGGGCCCAAGCCCAATTAGGCATTCTAGTAAGAAGGGGTTATCAGTCACCCTAATCCTTATTCGTATTATCGTCAGAAAGCGAAACACTAAGGAGGGGAGAAAACGAATCTTAAGAGAGGATTGCTGCAGAGTGAGCATCAAGAACCAAGAAAGGGACTTCCTTGCTGTAATCGATCTTCACTTAAGGTACGGTGGGGGAGAGAGTGCTGCTTATATGTGAATGTAGGGGTGCTTGGGTAGTGAGGGCAACCATAAGACCCTCTAAGACTCTAAATTCGAAATTGATATATGTATATATTGAGTATTGTATGATGAAAACATGTTGGTTGATGATTAATTCTGTGAATCTTTGTGAATCTTGATTGGGTTGAATGAGAATAAAGAGAATAGTGAAAAGGGGGTTAATTAAGGGTTTGATGATTTGGGGTTTTGATGGGAAAACCATGTAAAACTGTTAAAGATTGATGATTTGGATGAGTTTGATGAATATTAATGATTATGAATGGTGTTTGATTGAAAAGGATCGAATAGAGGTTGAATAGAGTGATGTAGAAGCATTAGAAATTGTGAAATCTGCGATCTGCGTCGCGGGTAATCGATTACTGGAGTTGGTAATCGATTACCAGGGTGTTCTGGGCAGCCTGCAGTGCAGTTTGCTTGCAGGTAATCGATTACAGCATCCCTGTAATCGATTACCAGGTTGATTGCTTGCAAGTAATCAATTACAGGGATGATGTAATTGATTACCAGGGTGTTTTGCTTGCAAGTAATCGATTACAGGGATGATGTAATTGATTACCAATGTGTTTGCTTGCAGGTAATCGATTACAGAGATGCTGTAATCGATTACCAGAGTGTTTGGTTGCAGGTAATCGATTACAAGTTGGTTGTAATCGATTACCAGAGTGGATTTTGAGATCCTGATTTTTTAATGGTATTGATGGTGTGTGATAATGCTTGATGATATTTGGTATGCATAATGATTGGTGCTTATGCAATATAATTGATGTTGTTGGTGTGCATAATGATTGGTGCTTATGCAATATAATTGATGTTGTTTGGTGTGCATATAGTTGGTGATTATGCAATGTATGGATGTTATTTTGGTATGCATATGGTTGGTGAATATGCAATGTAATTGATGTTATCTTGGCATGCATATGGTTGGTGAATATGCAATGTATGGATGTTATTTTGGTATGCATATGGTTGGTGAATATGCAATGTAATTGATGTTATCTTGGCATGCATATGGTTGGTGAATATGCAATGTATGAATGTTATTTTAGTATGCATATGGTTGGTGAATATGCAAAATATTTAATGATGATGTTACCTAAGTTGTGCGGGCCCATAGAGGGGGTACAACTTAGGAGAGATGCCTTGAGCATATACGATGAGACCTGAATTGTGCGGGCCCATAGAGGGGGTACAATTCAGGAGGTGAACTGGGTTGTGCGGGCCTATAGAGGGGGTACAACTCAGGGGATCAAGATGGGGCGTTCGATGCACGGGCCCAAAGAGGGGGTGCAACCTAGGGGTGATTTGTACTGGCCCATTGATGGGGTGTAACCTAGGGTCGAATGTAGTTGTGCGGGCCCATAGAGGGGGTACAACCTATCGGATTGTGTGTTGTGACACCGATAGACTATCTTGGTACTAACTAGAGTGATTGACGAGGTGCACCCATTGTGCGGAGTTCCAAGTCATGATCTTTGGGTAGGTGAAGATGATGAGTTTTGGTGCATATGATAATGGTTTATACTCGCTGATGGTATTGAGTTATATAATGTTGGTGATGAGTTTTGGATGCATATGATAATGTGTTATACTCGATGATGGTATTGAGTTATATAATGTTGTTGATGAGCTTTGGTGCATGCGATGATGATTTATACTTAATGATGAATTGAGTTATATTATGATGATGATGAGTTTTGATGTATGCATGATGGATGTATATATGTGATATATTTGATGATGGAACTGAGTAAATAATGATGTTATGAGTATTAATGATGATTGAATATTATGTACGAAAATAGAGTATGTGATTCTATTGGTGAATGATGGTATGAGACTTATATGATGATATAGATGAATAGTATATGCTGATTTATAGGGATTATTATCTGATGGTTTATTTGATATTTGGGTATGTGGTATGATTGATGATGATGTTGTTTATATGAGGGTGAGGATAGGGTAGCCTCCTATGTGTATGTATGAGTAGTATTCTTTTCCTCACCGTTATGCTGTGAATATTTTTACAGGTATTGATGATAACACGAGTGGTGTCGAGTTTTGATTAAAGGGAGTGTGCTCTGGTATATGTGACATCAGAGCTTAATTTTGGGGGTTCTTTCTTTATGTTTCTAGTTAAGAAGGTTTTTGTAAACTTTTTTGGATTCCTTGCACAGCAAGTAGGATGTTTAGTCACTTTTATATTTTTGGAGATTCCGCTGCATGAGTATTTGAATACATTTGAGTTTCGTTTTATTTTAATTAAGTTGTTTTCGAACTAATGATGTTTTTAATAAGAGAGTTATTTGAACCTTTTACCCATTATGGGACGTTACCTTTTCTACACTTCAATTTATTAAACGTATAAGAGTTTGGGGTAGAATGGTGTCACAGTCAGTAACCTTCTGTATCCATATATATATGTGAGGTCAGTTTGGATAAAACTTTTACAGAAGTACTTCTAGGAGAAAAAAATAAAATGAATTAAAGAGGTCAAATGCATTTAACTTCTCCATAAGTTGAAATTAGTCTTTGTATTCCACTTACTTCAAAAGCTCTCCCATTTAACTTCTCCATAAGTAACTAATTTCAACTTATGGAGAAGTTAAATTCATTTGACCTCTTTGATTCATTCTATTTTTATTTTCTAGAAATTCTTTTGCAAAAGTGTATCCAAATTGGCCGTGATATACTCATTCATCAAAAAATAAATAAAAAAACTTCTTTACTCAAATTCTTTCTAAAATTTCCAATTTTCAACAATACTTAGTTGTTAATTTAGCCAAAACGGTTCACCTTATTCTATTACCAAGTTCATTCATAACTCTGAAAATGCCAAAATGGCAAGGTTATTTTTCTAACATAATAGTCCAACTCCAACATCATGGATTTTGATTTCCCATCCCTTATATCAAATAGGGATCCCATATTATTGAATTCCTTCGGTAGGGAATTATCAAATTCTTTGGCACTAAGCTGCGTTTAACCTTTGCCTATAATTCCTTGTAGTTTTTACAATTTTTCAGAAGTGAAACAAAACATGCATCATATATTAATATTTTTATTCCTTGATTTCCTTCCGTATAGAGTTATAAACAAGTCAAAAATTTTAATAAGTGACACTGGTGATGTGGTTTTCCTTTTGCTATATCATCATTATATAACTAAATCTACTTCATGGCAGCGGCAGGGACTAAATATTAGTACTTTTAAATAATGAGGAACTAAAATAGAAATAAAAATTAAAGATAGAATAAAACAAAAAAAAAGAGTATATTGAGAGAGATTAAAACTCAAACATATTTATGAGTTAAATGTAAAATTAAATATATCCAATGTAAAATTAAACCCTTGTTCACACCAAGAAATATAAACTTGATAATATATATAATTATTTACATAAATTTGATAACATAAATAATTTAAATTTAATTTTTACATGGATGAAATAATACACACAAACACAGAGTAAAATGCAGCACTAGCTGCACATAATTAAATGTTACTCCGTCTACGTGTGAGTTTATCAATGGCCTGCACTATCCCATCATTTCGCCTCTTCAAGTTCAATTTCAATCCCTCCGGTTCGTATCTCGCTTTCTCAAGCACCAGGGTTACCCTTACACATTTACACGCGCCTTTTGTCTCGAACCGGCCGAGTAGACTCAGCTCTAACTCAATGAGTCAACCCGCTGTCACTGTTCCTGACACTCTTTCGACTCCAAATGATGCGCCGTCGCAGCAGGAAAACTCAGACGTTGTGGTCCAGTACGTGGTGCTCCGGCGAGACCTGATCGACACATGGCCGCTAGGTAGCGTGGTTACTCAAGGTTGCCACGCTTCTGTTGCGGCCATTTGGTCCAACAAAGACGATCCTTTCACTGTCGATTATTGCAGCCCTGATAAAATTGATTCTATGCACAAAGTAAGGTTTTGCCTGTCACCGTTCAAATTTCTGGTTTCCGTTTCAGATCATATTCTGTGTCAAATTATTTTCAATGCGGGCTTTTTAGCCTGTGAATCTGTGTTAATTTAGGTTTTTTCAGTTGATTTTTATTGTTAAATTGAATGAACAAGTATTATATCTTGATCCTTGCTTTTTATGGTTCCAATACCAAAACTTGTGTAGTTTGCTGTTTGCCTCTGTTATCAAATATGCGTAACCTCTCACTAGTAGTATTGTATACAATCCTAATCCATTGTAATGGATGATTACCTGAAACCAAATAGAGGAGTGAAAGAAAAACTCAGAATCTTGAATTTTAACTTAGATTGTTAGAAATGGTTAACTTGTGATGCTAAGGTTTTATAGAAACCATCGTAATGAATGTCTCCAGTTAATTCAGCTCCTTTCTGTTTTATTTTTTATGCACAATCTGTGCCACTGCCAGGGGAAGACAGAATGGATTGAGCATTATATTCTTGGTGGTTTGTAGTTTGATTTTGGATGGTGCTTTTGGTCATGCACGAATGTTCTAGAGTTTTTTTTTTTTTCCTTCCATATATAAGATAGATGAAGATTCATCTTTCATCTTTGCACAGATGGTGCAAAATGGAAGTGCATTTTTGTCTTTGGATTTACAATTTAGAAAGGTTGCTGTAAAGGATATGAATACGATTTTATAAATCAGGTAAAATCAAGCTATTTCTTGCTCCCTCCTTTTGTTTTTCTCAGGGCTATACAAAAACATTTTGCTTTTTCATAGTATCTTCTTTCTCATTGGAGAGATTAATGAGCTGTGGTATCTTCATTTATCTAACAAGTCATTGTTAGTCTGATAACTTTAGAAGAAACTCTGAATTAGCTGCAAATTGTGTATGTATTATGTATATTGTTGGCGAAGAAACCAGGATAGAGTGGCTAGTTTGCAAGGAAAACTGGTGAACTGGTCAAGTGTTCGATCTATTCAACCCAAAAAACCAACTTATGAGAACTGGATTGAACCAATTGTTTCTTTTTTTTTTTAACCCAAAATATTTTTTAGCCAAATAAAGGACAAGCCAAGTTACAAAAGTTCATGTATTGATTGTTATTATTTAGTTTTTTATTATTTATATTTTATCTTGTATGACATATAACATAATGTAGACATTTTATGTTGATTAAAAATATTAATCAACTTAATATGTTGTGATTTTGTGTTAGTTTATTACTTAATATACTATATGCCAAAAATAGGGAAAAGAGCATCTAACCACCATGAACTTTCTGACTTTTGCAAATAGTCTAGTCACCTCAAACTTTCATTTCATCCTAATTAATCCTTAAATTCTTATAATTGTTATAATAGATTGATCATTCCATTAACTTGGGTTTAAATCATAGTTATCAATCCAGATAGTGGTACATAGTGGCCAACCCCAAAAACGCTATAGCGGTATGGTGCATAGTTGGATGACCACTATTCTAAAAAATTTTATCCAGCTTTTATAAGTTATTCTAAATACATATAAATGCTCAAAAATTTAAAAGAAAAACTCAGAAATCTTGACATATTCATATTTAACAATAAAAAGTCATAGGTCTTAAGCAAACATACAAATAAATAGTAACAAAGGATGCCATGACTGACCAAAAAGATAGAGAAAAAATGGAGTGAATAAGTTTGGCTCTTTGGGAGATAGATGACCAAAAGAAAGATCTCAGAGACTTAGACTAGAGAGACAATAAACAGAGAACATAGATTGATGAGAACAAGAGAAAACAGGGGGAAAACTCCGAGTAGAGAGACTAAAACAGATAAACAGATTGACAGAAAACAGAGTTTGATGAGAACAAGATTAGAAGAGAAAATTGAACAAAAACCTCGAAATGAGAAGAAGAGAGAAGTAAAAAGTAAAAACAGTTGCTAGATGGGTCATGGAGAGTCACTTGATGGTCACACCGTGGTTGCTGGAGATCACACAGGGGTCATGCAATAGTCACAAGGTAAGAGAGGAGAGAAGTGAGGAACGATGGTTCTAAACTTTGAAAAGGTTTTCTACAACTACAAGTTGAACCCTTTTTTTATTGAAAATTATCCCCATAATATCCCCTCTGAAGTTACAGAAATCTTTGGAGGGTATTCTCAACATTCTGGAAGCCATCAGCATAATGAAGCATATGCTGCTATTTTGGCTGCAATCGCATCCGCTATAGTGAAGTGCAATGCTATGGCAATGCATATAGCAATCAGGGGCTGCTACGCACAACTATGCCACAATAGCATGCTATTGACAACTATGATTTAAATAGTTAGTGGTGAACAAATCTAGACCCTTGATTTGAATTCAATCTCAACCATTCTTTAATATTTTTTATTTAAAATATTAAAATAGTCTATATAAAGTTAATAAAAAAAAGAAAAACACCCAAAGACCAGTGTCTTCTATTCAAACTATTGTGTGTCATTGCCTTTTTGCCGAAATACTGCCCCAAATATTATTGCTGCAACAACCATGAACATGAAACATTTTAAGTTGTACTCAGGATTTCTCCAATAGGACAAGTGTTGCTTCCATAGGTAGTGGTTCACTTTACTATCTCATCAATTCAAACTTCAAAGGTTTCCCTAGAAACAGATTCAAAACTTGAGATAAGTGCTCTTTCAAATGTATGCTTATTATCATTACAAGTGAAACTAGTTAGGGCACGACCTGAAAAACAAAAGTTTATATATTTTTTGTGAAAATGAAAGATAGCCTACTGCATGCTACTGGGGAAGGTGCGAATGTGACTCATAAAGTTTTGCAAAATTTATTTAAAGCTCCTTCTACGGATGCAGAGGTAGCTTCCAGTATCCAAATTGCAGAGCATGTTTGGGTAGAATATGATAGGTAAGAGATGTAGGTCTTTTAGGTGTTTTTCTTTTTCTTTTATTTTTTCATTTTAGAAACTCTAATTTAGATTATTTCAATATTTTAAATAAAAAATATCAAAAAACGGTTAACGGGTTAAGATTAAATTCAAATCAAGGGTCCAAATTTGTTCACTGTTAACTATATAACTCCAATTCAATGGAAGGGTCCTTTATAACAGTTTTAAGAATTAATTGAGAAGATGGGAAAAAAGCTATCTATGGTTCAATCACGATCGGATCAGTCTGGTTTTAAAACATTGATATTACTTTATGTATTTTGCTCCTTTGTTCTTCATGATGGATGGAAATTTGTTCACAGCATAGTTGAATTTAGTAGTCTGTGCTTGAGGTTTGCTGAATAATTGCTTTTGGAACATTTAATTTAGTGTCTCCATTGTATTTGTATGTGAAGTAATACGCTCATCACTGTGATGAATACAACTGTTGTGAGACTACTTTGGAGCTCTGCCCAAAACATCAACCTTTAAATTTGCTTCTCTTATGCTGAATGTTACGATATCCTTTTTGACATCCGTTTTGAGAATTGGGGTATTTTGAACTGTCACATGCATGAAATGCCCTAAGAGATGTGGATGGTATATTAAAGTTGAGAGCACAGATATGAAGACAACTTAGCAAGAGTGTGGTAATCGGCAAATCTTTATAGGATTTCATACTGACTACATGTTTCTGCGTAGTAATTGTGGCTTGTCTGTTGTTCTATAGATTGTGCCACTAGGCATTGGCGTTGTAGTTTAAATTTATCTGCTGATCTTTACAGTATTATCTGTCTGTGTTTCTGTTGTTTCTAGTTCCGGGCTAGATAGTTGTTGTTCATATTTGCTGCAGCTTAGCGCCTGGTTCATGAATTAACTGGCTGCTGAACTACTGTAGGTCACACTTGAAGTGAAGGGAGAAACCCAGATCAAAAACTTATCTGAGAAGCTTACATCTGGTGGGATCATGCACAAACTTTGGATTGAACAACCTGAAAACATACCTACATGCCTAGCCACAAAACCTTACCCCAAGTCAATTGTATCTTCGTATTTTAAGAAGTTGAAACTCTGCAAGTGATGCCTTGTTTGACGTTACTTTTTGTTTTCTCCTCTTTGGTAGAAAATGCACTGAAAAGTGAAGATTGAACTATGGCTGGCAATTTCTGGATTCTTTTATTCTTTGCATTATCTTCTAAAATGCACAAAATCTTCAAATTGAACCAGTGATTGGTAAGGGCATTCACATATCTAAACATGATTTCTTTTAGCTATTGGCCTAGATTCCCCGGCTGCCCCAGCGAGGTCTTGACATTTGAGTGTGTCTTCTTTAGAAAATTACAGGAAATATAACAAGAAGTTTCCGTTTATTTGATTCCTTTTGAGGCTCATGAGATTGTCCTTTCCGCAGTATGATTCGTTGAAGGAAACTGAACATCTGTTCTGCCTTGTGGTTCATGCCTTGTTTGATTTTGGCAAAGTCAGTTGTTGTACTTGTTTTCATTTAGGTATTTAATTTCTGACAAGAAAAAGCGGTCCAGTTTGCATTTGGGTTTTAGAATCCCGTTATTTACCAAAATCAATATCTGGCCTCTTGTATGTTTGGTTTGTGCAATCTGTATTGTTGACGCAGGTGTAAAATTACAGGTGATTTATGTGATGAAGGAGAAAATCACATGGGTTAGTTAAAATAGCACTTTTTAAACTACTAGTTATTTCTTTCGAGCAAATAAGCTGGTTATCCTTAGAATCATCACTACAGGTAAAACCCTTGAATTCGCATAACTATGGAAATATGAATTCTTGAGAAATTCTATTTTAAGATCTGAAAATCATATTATGTAATGTATCTTAGATCTACTATTAAATCCCTTGTACATGGAAAATAGTAAGTAAAACCTGAAACAAAAAGGGGGTGAGGATCAGCTTTTTCCTTGGTCCTACTACATGTACAGATGGGATCCTCTGTGGTGCAGAGAATAGAGATGTGTGGCTGTGATGATGATCACTACTGCAAGACCACAAGTGGTCTGGCGCACATGGTGCAGTGGTACCTGCGCTTGGTCTTATAGTACAAGGGTAGGAAACAGAACGCCCACTGGCTCTCAACATCCACAGCCTGGATCATCCCTCCACAATAAGGACACGTCCCCGGTGCTGGCTGCCTTGAAACCACCCTTTCATCCTCGCCACACACAAACACTAAACACATCTTTTTTTCAATTCTACCCTTTGTCGCTGTGTCTAGCTAGTATTTAGGTAGGTAGCAAGTAATAGCTGGTTATGTCTTGCTTGCTTTGTTGTATCGTCAATCAAAGAGTTGGTCGGAGGTTGTATGAATAGAACAAGGAACCAGGACTAGTAGAGGATTGTTTAAGATCTTTGGAGGCAACGTAAGAAAGAAACGAGGCAACGTAAGAAAGAAACGAGGGTAGAAAGAAGGAATATAAGTTCAAGGTTCTGGAAGAAGAGAGAATATAATAGAATAACCCACTCATACAAACAAACGAACCGCGTATTCAGAAAATTCCATCCTACTTTTCTAATCCATTTCCTTCACCGCGTCATACTTGCCTCGCGTGACCGACCCTGCCCCATACAAGTGTGTTTGGATTACTTATCAATTCGATAGAAGCTAATTTTTAATAACGTTTGCAAATATTTATATTTGAAATGTTATTTTTTAATGAACTAAACATATAATGTACTAAATATTTACTCAGCAAGAGGAAAAAAATATTGAAAATTATAAATAAGTTATGTAGAATTAATTAAATAAAATATAAAAAGTATAAATTAAGAAATATTTAAAATGACATGTTCATAATTAACTTTAAAAATAGATTTTAAAAATCAATAATTATATGCCATTCTTTAACAAAAATAAACTAAAAAATTTAACATTCTCAATTAGGTGAATTTCACTTTAATATATAAGATCATTTCATATCAACATTAAAATAGTGTAACATGTCTCTTACATAAATATTATAAATGTAATAAAAATAATTTAAAAGTCCTACAAGTATACCACTTTTTTTTATTTATAAATAATTTAAAAATCATTTCATGAATAACTCAGTTCATTTACGGCTCTACCTACAAGTATACCACTTTTTTTAATTGCGAAAATAAAAGGCGACGCTTGGTCGACGCCATGAACTTGTTGCTGCTTGCTGGGATATAGCTACTAGTTAGAAAAAAAAATTAAAAGTGGTGCTACCTGCTCCACGAAGAAATTCGTATCTGATCCATAAATTTATTATATGGAATAAGATATGGCAATTTCTTTAAAGTAAACAATTCTTTATTTAGAGAAAAATGTTGAGATATATATTTCCTTTATTAATAAAAAAATACATAAAATTCATTCTCAACTCTTTATCAAGAAGAAAGCTCACTAAAAAGTGAGCTACGTGAAGGGCGGCCGGTAGGGATCCTCTCAATCAACCGGAGAGTGTGCAATTATAATCTAACAATTATAAAATTTTATATTATTTTTAAATTGGAGATGATCCTATCCAATAAAATATATCAATTTTCTGCCCATGATTTTTTTTCCATTCTTTTTTGTGACTCTTATTTGTAATATCTAACTGTACTTGATTGGTTGAAAAGGAATAGAATTATAAAAAGAAATAATAATTAAAAATAAATGTATTTTAATATTTTTTTATTTATTTGAATGATAGACAAAAATAAAAATAAGAATTTCTAGGTTTTATTAAAAAAAAAGTTCTCTCTTTCTAGAACAGACTGATCAAATCATAAAGTGGGTCAAATTTTTTTATTTAGGTCCTAAAAAATTGTCTATACATGTTAATATTTTTTTAGAAAACCTAAAGAAATATTAATTTTTTTCTTTGATGTTAAGGTTCATCACCATTCTTTAACAGTAAAAAAAAGATTAAGAGTATGTTTAGTGAAGATCGAATCCAGAAATTATTCTCATAATCTCAGCCTATGTTAACAACTAAGTCAACCATTTAATTTTTTAAAAATATTAATTAGTTGATAGATAATATCACCAGTAACTAAAACCTAATGATTCAAGTGGTGAAAATTTTTATTTAAATAACTTTTAAATGAGTTCACCCTACTGAATATTAAAGGTCATAGACGCAGAAGAAAAGTAATATTTAAAGTAATTGAATATTTTACCTCTAAAAACAAGCTCTAATTATACTATAACTCTATTTTCGTATAAAAATAATTAATTAATAATTGATTTGATATTTCATAAACTTCAAAAACATTTTAAATAAAATTATAATAATTACAATATTTTTTTCCTATTATCTTAAAAAGATCTCATCATAAAATTTAATTTAGATTTTTTTATTTAATGATCTTTAATTTGAGATTACAAGTATTTTTATTAGAGACATTTCTATTTGAGCATGAAGTATTTATTCACTTGTCTATTACAAGATTAAAATGATATAGAAAATATTTTAAAAAAATATACTTTCTCTTCATTCATATAATATAACATAAGAATCTTTTATTATTATTTTGAATTTTTTTTTCATCCCAACAAAGCATGAGAGTACAAGAAGGACAAATACAACCCCTCACCATTTGTTAGAATTTAAAAATCAAGTTTCTTGCATCCACTTTTTCATTCAACACGATCGCTGTTTTTTTTTTTTAATTTAATATTCGATGTGAATAATTATAGCAGGACTAATCCGAACATGCGTTCCATGATGTTGAAGCTTCAAGCTACATAATTTGCAATCCAGCAAAGTAGAACATGTATTAGCCTCCGAATAAAAAGATAGAGCGAATGAATTACATGTACTTTTGAAACTATATATCGTCTTATCCTATAGTCCTACTACGACCTCGCACGAGCTAGTTAAGCTAGTGTCTTCCACTTGGATTCCTAGACAGCCTGCAAATGAATCAGAATTAAATAACAGCTCTACTTTCCATTCCCTTCATCGTTTTTTTACTAAAAAAAGTGTTCCCAATGAAAAATGTGAAGACATAATGAAAACAAAGAAAAGAAGATAACATAACATGTCCACCCTGGCCACTATTGTATTGTATAACAGTTACTCATGTAGCTCTTCAACCATACAGCACCTGGCAACTACAAGCTGAGAATTCACGAAAAGCCTGTGTTGCCTTCACAACCTGCCACGTCACTTTAATAACATTGTGATGGTGTTGGGGAACATCAACATGAACAACACTTCCAATGGCCACATTCAACCCAAAGGAAACCACATAGATTTTCCCATCCAACCCTTTAGCAACAAAAGGCCGTTGCATTGCTTCCCTAGGGAACCTATCCCCTCCCACACACTGCCACGTGTCAGTATCCTCATCGTACACCTTCACCAGCCAGTCACCATACTCCGCTATCACAAACACCTTTCCCTCAACCGCCACGCTCAATCCTGTCCATCCATCTCTCATTCCTTCCCTCATCTCTCGCCACGTGTCCCTCTCCAATTCGTAAGCCCAACCCCTCGGCCGAAACGTGAACGGCCACCACCAACCCTCCGTAACGAACATCCTCTCCCCTACCACCGCCGTTTCATATCTCTCTAACTCCCCCCTTAACCCCGCACCTTTCGTCCACGTGTCACTCTCCGAGTCGTAGATTTCTATCCCGCTTCCACCAACGGTCACGATTCTCCCGTTCACGCCCTCCGCCGCAAAGCACGAGCGCGGCATGGGCGACGCCGGCGACCACTGGTTAGTGGCGGTGCAGTACACGAGCGTGGTCCTCATTGGAGAGTCGGTGTTCTCCATGACGAAGAGCTTCCCCTGACGCGGTAACGAGGTGCATGTGAAAGCCGTTGGAGAAACGGCGTCGTTTGGGAGTGGCATGGGAGGGAGGACGAACCAACGGCCTGATGAAGGGTCAAGCGCTTGCCATTGAATCCTGGCGGTTGGTGTGTGGAAGGCTAATACAAAGAGGTATGGGAGAGAGAGGGTTTTCTTGAAGGAAGGGTTTGTTATTGCTCTGTTCCATGATGAAGAAACAGAGCGTACCAGAGACTGGTATGGGTACGGAATTTGAAGAAGACACAGCTCTGCAATTTCGTCTGGTAACCCTGGAATCAGTGCTTCTTGCTCCTTGATTCCTTCTTTCTCACCTTCCACAACCGCCATTTTCTTTCTTTTCTTTTTTTCACAATTGAATGAATATATAAAGGGAAAGAGAAAGAGACCCGTGTGCGCAACGACACGGAATTGCAGGAATGAAAAGCGAAAGGAAGGACCTTTAGAAGGTGATAAAAGTTGTAGTGAGTGATTAATTAGTTTAGTTTAGTGTAATAAATAATATTGGGTTTAGGTGTGGGTAGATTCTGATTCTATTGTAGTGAGGAGCTAGGAGGGTAAAGCGAAAGGGGTAGAGGAATTGGGGTGTATATATATAAATAATATAATTCCGGCAAATCCGTTTTAACAAAGACTTGGAATTAAAGAAATAAAAAGTGGGAAGAAAAAGAAGGAAATATAGAGAGAGATGTTAAAGGTTGATTGAATTGAAGAGATGAGAGTGTGGTAGGAGAGAAGAGGAAGAGGACAGTGTGTGTACACAAGATACACCACAAGGGAATTGAGGTGATGGCCAACACAAAAGTGTTAATCATTGTCTCGGAGTGAACCACCCAGATGGACTTTTCTGATCCGATGGATAATTAATTAATTTTATTTTTTTCTTTTTTGGCAGATGCTAACTTGATTAGTTGGGGGAGGGAAACCAAGTGGGTCTACTATTGGAATTTGGATTAGTTTGTGAGATCAAAGGCAAGGTATGAAATCTATAATTTTCTATGGTTCACACAGTGACCATTGAATTGACGGGGAAAGAAAGATGTGTGTGTGTTTGCTTCTCCGCATGGATTTAATGGTATGGGGTATACACGATACAGATATGAATGAAGGTTGAATAGCGACTGATGGAAACGGCCCAACTAAGGGGTCATCCTTCTCGACAAATTAGGGTTAGTTTAGTTTACATGTATTAGAATTAATTTTAATAAATTTATAAAATTAATAACTCAAGATGGATAATGTATAATTTACGAAATATGTTGAATAAAATTAATTTAACTTAATTGATTGTGACAATTCATGACTGAAAACCAAACCGATATTTATGCTTTGTTTGGTGGGAGCAGTGAAATAGGGAAGAAAGAGAGGTGATTTATAGGTTATTTGGTGTGAAATAAATAAATACGAAATAGAAAATGATTTGTTTGGTTTAATAGAAGTAATAGGAGAGAGATTGAGTCTATTATTATTTTATCAATTATTTATGCACATATATTGCTAATAATGGATTTGTATGTCCAAAAATTCATTTTCATGGTGTGTTTTTGTGGTGCATATATTTCAATTTGTCGTCGTGTGGGTCCCCACTAAATTACAACATTTCTTCACCATTTCCTTCAGCTCCAAACAAGAGAAGTTATAGATCTCTTTCCCATTTCTATGTTCTCTAACCCAAACAAACACAGGCTTAATATAAATGTAGTAAACCCCGTTGCAATTTTTTATTGGAAAAAGAAAAAAAAACATAAGCTAATTAGAAAATATGTAGAAAGTGAAGCATCACGTGTGTACAAAAGCAAAAATTAAAAAAATACCTCTAATACCACCTCCTCACCCTAAATTTTTATTCACCTAACTTTATCCCTAAAGATTCGACTCAGTTCTCCCTCTCTCACAAGTCATTGACGAAAATCTTACTTTGAGTATAGCAAGCTATGTAAAAAGGGGGAGTTCTCAACACTATCATCATAATCATGTAAAAACCCTAGATTGTTAATCTAGCACTATAGCACACACACAAAGAGATAGAGGGAGGGAGGGAGGGAGGGAGGCAAAGAGAGAGTGAGAGATTACCATCTTGTAGTGTGGAACTCGCGATGCAGTGTGAAACTTTGAGTGAGGGACTAGAATGAAGTTGAATTCGGAGTTGGGGGATTTCAGATTTGGGGAAATGAAACTTTTTATAATGGGTGAGTGTTAATATATTATCGTGTCCAAACTTTTTTTTTTCGCGTTCTTTTATCCTGCCAATGTATAGTGGCTACCTCACACTTTAAAAACTTATAAGCATTGTCACGACAACCTTGCAGCAGGAATTAGCAAAAGCTATCTTTTACTTTAAAAAATTGGCATTCTCTTTTGTTTAAAATAATTTTAAAAAAAAAACAAAATCTATTTGATTTAGCCTTTTGCAAAATAGTTTACAAATTAATTCATAGTAAACCTTTCAACTGATTACAAATTAGTTAACACGGAAACAAATGTTTGATTTTGCAAAATATTGCATTAAGAATATTTTTGTGTGCTTCAAATAGTTTATGCTTGTCAGGTAACATTGTATACTTGCCATGTGTAAGGATTTTGATTAATACTAACACAATCACAAAATATTTGAAACAGTACAATAGAGAGAATGAGAACTTTTTCCACTTATTATTATTATTACTAGCGGATAGAGAGGCACGTTCTTGTTTGTTTATCCGCATTTTTTTGGGAAAATACGTAAAATTTATTTATTTACATTTTCAAATACCTTAAAGAAGGATTTGAATTTGAATTATTAATCTATACTTTTCAAAATTATTTTAAAAATTCACGAATTAAATGATAAGGATAATATTTTAAATTTAAATTAAGAAATAGGGATTAAAATTAGAATAGAAAAAAATAGAATCAATCAGGATTTGAAATTGAATTATAAAATAAGGATTAGTGTTAAAAAAATTATCATAAAAAAATCAGAATTCAGTATATCTTCCAAATTTAAAGAATGATTTGAATTTGAATTATTAATCTACACTTTTCAAAATTACTTTAAAAATTCACGACTTAAATGATAAGGATAATATTTTAAATTTAAATTAAGAAACATGGATTAAAATTAGAATAGGAAAAATATAATCAATCAAGATTTGAATTTGAGTTGAAAAAATAAGGATTAGTGTTAAAAAAGTTATCATTTAAAAAATCAGAATTCAGTATATCGGAATGGGGTGTAAACCAGGGGTATTATTGTCTGGAAAAAGTGGAAACCAAAAAAAGGAATTCCCTTTATATATAGGTATAAATTATTATTATTATTATTATTATTATATAATTTTTTTATTTTTTCAATCTTAAATTTTTCTTTGTTTTAATTATTCAATAAGAATTTAAATATTTTTTTCATTGAAAAAAATCATTTAGGATTTAAAGAATTAAAATTTTAAGTGAAAAATTATTAAGTTGTGTTTGTATTACTCATCTAATCCTTTTTATAAGTAACAAATTATCAGTTAAGAAAAAACATTGAAAATCCGTTAATTTTAATTAACTATATCATAAATATATATTTTTTTTTCAAAAATACTCATAATATTAAATAATTGAAATAGCAGATATTAGAGAAATAATATACGTCCTTTTATGGGGAATGAATAAGTACTTTGTTAACATCTCATAATAAATTAAATTTATGAAACAAACTTACCAATTAATAAAATTTAAATTAATATCATACTTTTTATATTTAGGATAAAAATTATACCTTTTTTATTTCTTGTAAAAAGGATAGAAGAAAATATTTTTTTATCTTGTACTTTGCATACAAAATAATTTTTTTATATGATTAATATTTTAAATATTTGTTTTTTATAATAAATAAATATAATAATAATTAGAATCAACTCTTTCTATTATAAATTTGAGACCTCACTTTAAATAGTGAGACACCCACCCTATGATCTCCTTTTCAATGATTTTTAACATTCTTTCTTCTATCCTTTAAAGGTGAATTTCACATATAACTCGTGAGTAGGGGTGGGAACAAGTCAGGCCGCTCGTCAGGGGCCTACTACCCGCCTACATCAGGCCGAGGCAAGACTAGGCCAGACCAATTTATTAAATAGAGCATGCCAAGGCCTTTTCAAAAGCTTATATAACAAAACACGCCAAGCGTCAGGCCATCAAAATTAAAAAGCCTTTTAAGCCTATCAGGCCGGTCTATTTAACTAAATATAAATAAAATACTAATATTTTTATATTACTATTATTATTATAAAGATTTTTTATTACTTTTCCTTATAATTATATACTTATCAGCTTGTATAAACATTTTAATATGTTAAAATCTTGAGCCTATAAGCCTATTTATATATATGCTTAGGATATATTCAAGTACCTTATTATAAAGCATACTTTTAAATAGGCTTTCAGGTCATGTCAGACTTTAAATAGGTCAGACTCAGACCATAAAATAAAGCCTATTCAGGTAAACAGGCCAGGCTCATACCTTAGAAAGTCTAGCTCGGCTTGACTTATTCCCATCCCTACTTGTGAGAGTGGGATTCTCCTCTCATTCCTTAATATTAATAATCTCTCTATTCCTTTTAATTTTTAAAATGCTAATAAATACAATTACAGATTAAAATTGAATAATTATTTAAAATTATATATTTATTTGCATATAACATGAGTTAATATACTAATAAATATTATAATATATTAAATAACTTTATGTTATTTCTTCACATTTTTTTTATATTATACTATTTTTTATTTACTATATAATTAATTAAAATTTTAAAAAAAATAAGTAGAGAGGGGATTTTTCCCTCTCTATTAGAGGGAAAATTCTCTCCTCTTCAGAGAGGAAAATTTTCCCTCCCAAGCTGAAGAGTGTGAGATTCAACTATAATATTAGTGAGGGAATCACGAATGCCTCTCTAATTAGTGAGGGAATTACAGATCCATCCCTAAATAGAAAGGAAATTATTCCCTCTCAAAATTATTGTTAACGTTGTGAGAAAATTTGTGGCGGATTATTTAGAGAAGGAATTATTCCATCACAAATTTCCTCTCTAAATATTCTAAGAGAAATTGTCATGAAATTAGTTACGGAACATACGTTTATTATAGGGAATAGAGCTCCCAAAATCCGTCCCTATTAGAGAGGGATTTTTATCCCTCTCTAAAATCAATTTTCCTAATAGTGTATTTCGCATACAACGTGGCAACATTTAACTTGCAAGATACGTTTGCATGGTTTTAAGCGACACCATGATCATTGTTTATGAGTATGTTTGGTTTGCCATTTAAACTAGCTGAAAGTTAAAAATAGTAGTTGAAACCATTTCAGCAGTGTTTGGGGAGATAGCTTTTCTGGGTAGCTACAAGCTTTTCTTAAAAAGCTACTTGGGGTAGCTTTTTTAAAAAAACTCTAATTTTCAGCTAGTAGCTGAAAAGTAATTACAAGTTTAGCCCCCAACCACCTCCACTTATCATTATTTAATAATTAATGTTGTCCTTAAATGTCATTTTATCATTTTCAGCTAGTTTTACCAAACACATTCAATAGTTTTTCAGCTTTCAGTTAGCTTTAAGTTTTCAGTGAGCTTTTTAACTTTCAGCCAGCTTTAAGCTTTCAGCTAGCTTTTCAGCTAGTTTTACCAAACACACTCCATATCAATTTTTGTGTCAAGGAGCAACGCGCGAATTAGATATAACCCTATAAAAATATTTTCAACATAGTTAATAATAGAAAATTGCCACTCCTTAGCAAAAACAAGAATCTTGATATAGAAGGAATAAGAGGAATTGAAACACTTATGTATTTGTGATTGGTTTAAATTTATATATGTCCTATAAAATTATGTGTGCCTCATTAGGGGCGGAGCCAAAATTTTGGCTCAAGAAGGGTCGTACAAAAGTACACACATGATTTCTAACTACAGAAATTAAGTTTTAACTAATGAATACATAATTGAAGCAACAAATTTGATATATAACTAAAATATATTTTTGATTAACAAAAATATAATTATGTTGAGATAACGGATACTCAAACCCAACACAATGTAAGTATGTGAAATAATAAAGTATGCTAAAAGCTCACAAGGAAAAAAAAATTCTAAGTAGCTTTTCCAAAACAATAGAAAATATTAAGCCACAAATTAGCTCACAAGGTTTACCTAGATTAAGCTCATCATGTTACCACAAAATAAGATATAGATAAGTAAAAATCTTAAATATTTATAAAGCCCTATAGTATGTAAGTTCATTTTTTTTTTGTGTTAACCACATGTATCCCCTATTATCAGGGGCAATCTTGTCCAGGGCTTAGTCACAGTTAAGGCTCCTCACCCCTCCCTATAGTATGTAATTTCATTTTTGAAGTAATAAGAGAAAGCACATTGAATTATGTGAAGAAGAAACATAAAACCAATTATATGTAGAAAATATGAGTTTAAAACTTCAATTCACTGTTAATGGAGTAAAAACAATATTAAGCCTAAACCCTTGTCCTCATTAACTATAAAAGTTATTACCAAAAAATAACTACAAAAATCATGCCTTAATATTGAAAAATATGGTATTTTCAACTTTGGGATCAAAGACATATAACTTTTAAGTGTCAATTAAAAGCATGAATAAGAGGGAGGGGGCAACTCATATGCATTGATTTTAAGGTTTAATACATTACATTTTTTTTAATCTTTCAAACAGAGCCCCCTCTCACCACTCTAAAATTATATGAATTCATTATAAAAAAAAAACAAAAATTTTTGAAAGTTTTTTACAATTTTTTTGGTACATCTTTCACAATTGCATACATGTATGAATGCTTTCCTTTGTCACGGTAATCATGTAAAAATGTTACTATCTAATTATGAGAGCTTAAGAGAAGGAAAGCAAGCAATAAGAAAGCTGAAGAGCTGCAGAGTATATCAAATGTAATGGTGGATTATTTGGGAATTAAGAAAAAGGATAAGTCACTTGAACAAAACAAAAATAAATTGGCCACAAAGTGTAGAGTGGAAAGATGGGGCCAAAAATAATTTTTATATATAGTATTATAAAAATTTTCCAAATTTTGGGGGTGGCCATGGCATTAGTTGGCCACCTCGGTGCCTCTGCCACTAGGTCTCACTCCCACTTTTAACTATTCACAAAAAAATTTTAAAAGAGTGTAAAAAAAATGTTGCTAACACTTTTCTGTAAGTGTTAAACATTTGTTTTTTTCACTCAATACTTATTTTATATAGTATTAGGAAAAATTGTTAGGAGAATAAAGTAGGAGGATAAATCATTATTCTAAATCCTCCTACTTCATTCTCCTAAAAATCTTCATACTACTATATAAAGCATATATTCAATGTTTTCTATATTTTTGAAATATTAAACGTTTTTATTTTTTCATTTAATACTTACTTTATATAGTATTAGGAAAAATTGTACGAGAATAAAGTTGGAGGATAATTTAGAGGATAGATGACCTTGGTAAATACTTAGGTGTGCCTATCATACATGGGAGGGTGCCCAAATCTACTTTCAATTCTACAATCTCTCACACCAAACAAAGGTTGTCTACTTGGAAAGCTAGGACTCTTTCCTTTACTGGGAGACTCACCCTATCTCAGTCTGTGTTGAATGCAATTCCCTCCTATATTATGCAGTCAGCTTATCTCCCTTCCTCTATTTGTGAAGATCTTGACAGATTATGTCGTAATTTTTATGGGGTGACACTGACACTCAAAGGAAAGTCCACCTAGTTGGCTGGGATAAAATCTATACTCCTAAGCTTGTGGGTGGTCTAGGGCTGAGGAAATCTAAAGAAGTTAACAAGGCATATATGATGAAATTTTGTTGGGGCCTGATTCACAACCCTCATGACCTTTGGGTTCAAGTGATTAGAGCTAAATATAAGTGTGGTTCTCATTTTATTCCTACAGTTAAGAAAAAAGCTACTGCTTCTAATCTGTGGCATGGAATGTGTGATGTGTGGACCGAGTTCTTGGAGAACTGTACCTGGAGAATTCACAATGGTCAATTAGCTCATTTCTGGACAGATGAGCGGATCTAGGGGTTTGGTTCTCTTTTCTATAAGGCTTGCCACCCAGTGATTAATTCTGAAAAACAAGTTACTGTTGAGAATTTTGTTTCTCAAGATGGTAATTGGGATTTGAATAGAATCAGAACCTACTTACCAAAGCCTATATGCAATAAAATCATGGGAGTTCCTCCTCCTGCTCCTTCCTCTGGGATAGATAAGCTGGTTTGGAAAAGGTCATCTGATGGATGGTTTTCTGTTAGTACAAATTATGACTTTATTACTTCAACAAGGGTTCCTGAGCCAGATAAATTAATGAAGATGATCTGGAAGTGGCAGGGCCCTCAGCGAGTTAGAATTCTTCTCTGGAAAATTGCTTCACAGGGCATTTTAACTAATGTTACCAGGAAACACAAGAATTTGACTACAATTGATTTGTGTCCTCTATGCCAAAAAGAATTTGAAACTATTCTTCATCTTTTTCGGGACTGTGAAGATGTTAAATTGCTTTGGATAACTTTGTTCAAAGATAACTATCTTATCAATTTTTTGATAAACAATCAATTCGTACTTGGTTTCTGGAGGCTCTGTCTGTGCATCCTTCGAATGGTGACTACCCGCGCAAGGACCTCTTCATAGGGTTCACCTTAGAAGGAATTTGGAGACACAAAAATGACGTGGTTTTCAAAAATGTTCGCTCTTCCAGCGAATCTCTAAAGTTTCAAATCTGTAGTCAGGTTCATACGACAATCAATGCTTTGAAAAATAATTCAATGGAGAATAGGGGTTCTCGATCACCTTGGCCCATTTCTAATTCGTTTGAATCCTCCCCCTAGGGGTTGGATTAAAATCAATACTGATGGGGCTCGTTTTCACACTTCAAACTCTGCAGCTTGCGGATGTGTCATCCGTGACCATTGGGAAAGATTTGTGACTAGCTTCTCCAATTACTTGGGTAATTGCTCAGTTTTGGAGGTGGAGCTATGGGGGATTTTGAGAGGATTAGGTGCTGCTTCTCAGATTGGAGCCAAGCGTGTTGTCATCGAATCAGATTCTCTTGTGGCTCTCCAATTCGCAGAATCTGGTTGCCCTACCACCCATTTAGCGTTCGGAGCTTGTTTGCATAATTCAAAATACAACGAAGATGTTTGAAGACTTGATTTGGGTTCACACATTTCGTGAGGGGAATAGTCTTGCAGACTGCTTTGCGAGAAAAGGGTTTACAGATGAATGGAGTTTTTAGAATCTTTGGGTATATCCCTGACTTTGTTGTTGTTTCCTACATTGGTGATTTCTCTAGATCCATAATTCAAAGAGGCTCTTAGTTTCTTTTTCTTTTGTTTTTACTCGGCCTGTTTGGCCCATCTATCCACCTAAAAAAAGCAGGATGATAATTCATTATTCAAATAATTCTAAATCCTCCTGTTTCATCCTCGTCCTATTATCTAAAGCAAGTATTAAATGTTTTCTCTAATTTTGACATACTAAATGTGCTTGCTTTTTCATTTAATTACTTACTTTATAGAGTATTGAGAGGATTTGTAGGAGGAAAAAGTATGAGGATATATCATTATGCAATTCAATGAATAATTCTAAGGCTTAAATATATTTTTAGTCCTTATAAATATAAGTCATTTTGTTTTTAGTCTCTGTAAAAAAAATTTGGTTTTTCATCCCTATAAAATTTTTCGTTTGCCATTTTGGTCACTGTCGTTAACTTTAAGCTTATATGGCTAACAGAGTGCCACGTCATCCTGCCACATGTGATTTTTCTTCCAGCTTAATTTTATTTTTAGTCCCTATAAATATGGTCTTTTTATTTTTAGTCCCTGTAAATTTTTTTTCACCTCAATCTCATAAAAATCCTCCTACTACTATATGAAGCAAATATTAAATGTTCTATCCATTTTTTAGATATTAAATGCATTTACTTTGATTTAATACTTACTTTATATAGTATTAGGAAATCTGTAGAAGCATATATCATTATTCAATTAGTAGAAGCAAAAATTATTTCTAATGAATATATCATTATTCAATTCTTTAATTTCAAGTTAAAACACATATCACCTTTATTATAAAATAAAAAATTGGCGTTGCAAAGATGTATCACATAATCTTATTAAACGAAGAAAAAGAAAATAAAAAACAAGAATAAAATATGTTTGTAGTCCCTATAAAATTAGCGAGTTTTGTTTTTGATCCCTGTAAAATATTTTTTTGTTAAAGCATCCTCACAAATATTTTTTGTTTGCAAATAGTCCCTTCATGTATTTTGCGTGTGTCTCGTGCTTATGTGTCATCCCTTCTCTTCCAGTCAGCAATCCTACATTTGCATATTAGTCCTACGTGGAATTAAATTTTATACATTAACTCTCATCTCCTCTAATCAACAATACTTTCACCTGATCAACCCAAAGACGGGGAATAGAAACAGGGACTTATAAAGGACACCGGGAGTAGTACGATAACGGTGACCCACCAGCTGAAAAACCCATGCAACCACGAAACCATATTCCGGCTACTGGTGGGAGCACCAAGCTTCATCGGAAGCAGGCGTTGCTGTGTTCTTCGGTCATTTTGGAAATGGTTGTGGTGTCTCTGCAGTCTCTGAAAAACCCAGAAAAATAATCAGAAACAGGGACTGAGCAAGTATGTGAGGAAAGAAGAGAAGTCACGTATATACAGAAGGAACAGACCATACATAATAGAGACACGACATTAGAACCAAAGCTATCATGCTATTATAAGGAATAAAGGCACTGCTAAATACCCATAACATCAAAATATAGAAATAGAAGCAGAATGGCCATAATTAGAATATGGACATTAGAATTGCAAGTAAATAATTATTACAGAGCTTATTGATAAACAAAACTCAAGTCTAAAAGAACATATCTCCAAACCAATATCTTCCCCTGACAAAAAATAAATGATTAAGCACCATATGGCCACTACTTATGATTGAATCCATCTTATTAATGTTGCTTATTCCATTATGTAACATCAACAAGAAGCCAAGGTTACCAATAAATAAGAAACAATACGAGACCGATGATTCTTTGGTGATACTTGAATTCTTCAATGGTGATGATCTATTTCCAAGTCTTGTAGAATGCAAAATTTGTATATTTTGATTTATTTGCTCAATTCTCTCCTTGTGGTCATTATACAACCCTTCAAAGAGAATGAAAAATCATGAGAAGGAAAATTGCCAACATGCTGCTTTGTTGTTCACATATGCATAATTATCACTCACTTAAACCAAGTATCTATAGCATCAATAATTTGTACTATTTATTTAGCACAAAATTTATGCTAATTGAGGAACATGTAATAGTCTTTAAATTCAATTGTGAGGATGACTAACATAACCGAAACTGTTTCTAATGCATTAAATTAAAGTAATTAAACTTCGCACACATTATCATATTAGTCCCTGTTTCTAAAAAAGCCATTCATCATCAAGAATTTCTATTTCATCCTCGGATTTTTACTGGCCCTTATCATCTGCCTCTTCATAAAGGTCGACGCTCCCACCAACAACCATAATATATGCTTTCTAAGGTTGCCTGGGTTTTCAGTTGGTGGGTCACAATTGTCGTGCCACTTCCGGTGACCTTTATGTGTCCCCTAACCCCTGTTTTTATAACCCCTCTTTGGGTTGATTAGGTGAAAGTATTATAAATTAGAGGAGACGAGGGTTAATGTATAAAATTTAATTCCACGTAGGATTAATATGCATATGTAGGATTGCTGATTGGAAGAGAAGTGATGACACATAAGCATGAGACACACACAAAATATATGGAGGGACTATTTTCAAACAAAAAATATTTGTGAGGATGCTTTAACAAAAAAAAATATTTTACAGGGATCAAAACAAAACTCGCTAATTTTACAGGGACTAAAAACATATTTTACCCAAAAAAACAAATAGAATATTGTTACACTATTTATAAATATTAATATAAAAATTATTATTAAAATAATATTAACATAAACAAATCTAATGACTTTGATACACGGGTAATGTAATTTTTTATTTTTAAATATTACAGTACTTATTATCATAAAATAATGAAATTGTAAGAAAATAATTATTTTCAATATATCTTTTACTTTTAAAAAAATTATATTTTTTACAATTGGTATTTTAAATTTTTTAACTTTCAATCTTAGAAAAATTATAAGATTCATGTACTTTTATAAGATTCATATACTTTTATATTTTCCATGTCTAATTTATTTTTCTATCCTCATTTTCATTTCTCATCACCTCTATCACATTCTCTTTCTTTTTCTCTTTTTTAATTTTTATCTCTCCTCTCTACACTTCTCACACCCTAAAAAAGAGTAGTCAAAATTTTAATACTTTAAACAAAAATCATGATTTATTCACAGTTTTTTTTTTATTTTACAGTTCCTTTCACACATCATTTTTTTCGGTCCCTCTCTACTTTTTCTATCACATCAATTATCACATCTCTTACCTTTGATGATCTCTTCATTTTTTCTCTCTTCCATACACCCATCACACCCAAAAAAAAGTGACGTGTTAAGGTTTTAATATTCTTAATAAAAGAGTTTTAATACTCTTTTCTATACTTACTACACTCTAAAAATGAGTGTAAAATTTTTACATTTTCTTTTACAAATAATATTTTTTTACTTCTCTATCACATCAATTATCGCGTATTTCACTATATCTATCTTTTTCTACTCTTACCACACCTAAAAAATAAGGTGTTAAAGTTTTTTTAATATTCTTAAAAGAATAATTTTAATACTCTTTTTTACATTTACCATACCTTTAAAATGAAGTATCAAAGTTTTACACTTCCTTTCACATGTATTTTTTTTATCTTTCTCTTTCTCTTTCTATCACCCCTTTCATCTTAAATCTCTTCATTCCCACTCTACAACCTAATCTATAAACCGTATTCTATACGCATGGCCCGTTAATACTATTTTTTTTGTGCAAGACCACATGTATCCTTCACGGGAGGCATTCTTGTTCAAGCCAGGTATTAACCTTTATGGGTAACAAAGTTCTCCCTCCGAGTATTTAACACAACTACATATCCAGGGCTCGAACTCGAGACCATTGATTAAGCTGGAATAACCCCTTACCAACTGATCCGTGTGCTATGTGGTACCCGCCAATACTATATGCACGTCTTATGAAAAGAAATTTGCTCAATGAATAATTTATCTGGCCCAATAAAAACAAAATAAAAATCTCATATGAACGAGACACATGTGACTAAAAAAGAATGACATTGAATAAACAGTACTAAAAAACTGCCCATATGTAACCAAAAAAAGAATGACTTGAGTGAGCTATACTCAAATAAGTGTCCGCATGCAATATTATACTAGTACTACGTCTATTTTTATTTAATTGTCCATTTTAAAAGAAAAATTGTGTTCATACTTAATTGTTCATTTACAAACCCAATGCACTAATAAATACACTTTTCTCCATTTTACCCTTATGTTAATAAATGACTAACTATTAAAAATTAATGAGAGCCAATAGTAGTAAAGAGATAAAAGGGTAAAATAGCAGTTTATTTTATTACACTTTTGTCCCAAAACTAGTGTATAACCCGTGCAATGCACATGATCAGTTAAGAAATTGATTTTGAAAGAATGGTGAGAAGACTGTTTTTTTAAATTAAATTTTGTGTATATACGGATGGTGCGATAGTAGAAACACATGCAATCTGACTAAATGATATAGGTTATAGGGAACTCAAGTGGTAATATATAGGATCCAGTGAATGTTTAGTAATAAAATTGTGTATATCCACCTGGGTTTGCTTTAGTCGATGTGACACTAGTGAGACCTTAAAAGGATATCACCATTATATCACATTATAAGGCTAAATGCAGGATTCTGAGTGACTCTATGTATTGTTTTGTTATTTCATTTTGCTTTATATATTGATATATAAAGATAAAGTATCAAAACACTCTACCATATTAACAATCATTGATCCATGTTGTGACACCCTTCTACCCCAACTCTTATATAATCAACGAAGCGGAAGACTTAGGAAAATAACGGATCACATTGGGTAAAAATGTTCACATTTCAACTCAATTAAAACCTCAATTCTTTTCAAAATCAACTTATTCAAAGTAGAAGTTGGAGTCAAAAGGTTTTCAAAGTAAATAAAATATTACTACCTCAAAAGTTAACAGTAAAACATCATTCTTAGCCTTATAAGACACTTAAAACTGTTTACACAAATCTCTCCAAAATAGAAATATAAAATAAAACTCCCACTACTAAGCCCTGATGTCACGTGTATCAGAACGACACCCATCAACTCAATATTTGGCACCTGAGGTGCCATCGTCATCACCTGTAAATAATAACCACAGATAGAAACGGTGAGGAAAAGAATACCACTCATACATACACATAGGAGACTACTCTATTCTCACCCTCATGTAAACAACAATATCATATAACTTATTCTACTATCAAATGTAAAACATAATCATCATCATCATATACACCAACAACATCATCAATATCACCACAATCATCATAATCCCCATTATCATCACAATCATCATTATCATCATATCATCACACTCATCATACTCATCATATTATCATACTCATAATTATCATTAATATCATCATACTCATCACAATCATCAATATCATTATTTCATCATATCATCATCACCATCATGCACCTCCTTGAGTTGTACTTCACCCACTTTAGGCTTGTACACCTCAGGTACCATAATCACCAACACAATCAATACTCACATCCCTGAGTTACACTCAGGTACCATAATCACCAACATAATCAATACTCACCTCCCTGAGTTACACTCAGGTACAACATTCACCTCCCTGAGCTACACCTCACCCCTCACTGGGCTTGTGTATCCCAAGTACAATCACCTCCCTGAGTTACACCCCACCCCTCACTGGGCTTGTGTATCTCAAGTACAATCACCTCCCTGAGTTACACCCCACCCCTCACTGGGCTTGTGTATCTCAAGTACAATCACCTCCCCAAGTTACACCCCACCCCTCACTAGGCTTGTGTATCTCATGTACAACATCATATATATACACTCAAGCATCATTTACAACATAAGGTTAATTAAATCATCATCACCATTATCACCTCCCCGAGTTATACTCAGGTACACTATTCACCTCCCCGAGTTATACTCAGGTACAACACCAACATCATCATCATCGATCATTATAATTAGCACCATTCCTCATCATCATACATATTCACCAATCATCATTAATCACATGGCATATTCACCAATCAATATGCACACCCAATTATCATCAACATCATTAATCATCAACACTAATATCATGATAAAGCATTATCAAACAACATCAATCATCATTAAGCACTTAGGATCTCAAAATCCACTCTGGTAATTGATTACCAACCTCCGGTAATCGATTACCTGCAAACAAGGTCTCTGGTAATCGATTACAACCACCTTGTAATCGATTACCTGCAACCAAACACTCTGGTAATCGATTACCAAACTTCTGTAATCGATTGCCAACACACCAACTCTCTGGTAATCGATTACAACATCTCTGTAATCGATTACCTGCGAGCAAACAACCCTCCTGGTTGCCCAGAACCCTCTGGTAATCAATTACCGCTCCTGGTGATTGATTACCACTCCTGGTAATCGATTACCCTCGACGCAGATCGCAGTTCTGGAGACTTTCACCCATTCTAAACCCCTTTATTAAACCTCTATTCAATCCGCTTTGTTAAAACATCAATCATACTCGTTTATATTCATCAAAACTCATCATAAGCATCAATCCTTAACAGTTTACATGGTTTTCCCATCAAAACCCCAAATCATCAACCCTTTATTAACCCATTTTCGCTATATTATTCTCAATCAATCCACTCAATATTCATCAAGAATCATAAAACTACTCATCAATCATAGGTTTTCATCATCTATATTCAATACAAACATTTATCAATATGAATTCATACTCTTAGATTACTACCCAAGCACCCCTACATGCATATACAAGCAGCACCCTCTCCCCCACCGTACCTTATTGAAGATCGATCAATCAGCAGGGAAGGTTCTTTCTTGGTTCCTGATGATCACCCTTCAGCAATCTCTCATTGAGACGTTGTTTCTCCTCTCCTTAGTATTTCGCTCTCTGACGACTTTACGAATAAGGATTAGGGTGCACAAATAACCCCTCCTTACTAGAATGCCTAATTGGGCTTGGGCCCACTCTCAACCCCCTTATCTTCTTTTTAAAATGAAGTAGTTTTATTAATAAAACTACTAATAATGTTAATGCTATTATTTATTCCTCTTATTTAATTAATTAATATTATTAAAAATAATAATACTATTATTTCTTCCTTTTCTTTTATTTATAAAATTTGGGATGTTACACATGTAGCAAACCCTAAACCCTAAATAATATCTCAACAAATAAATCTTTACTCATGTGTATGTTGATGTTTAATCGCTCGTCTCTTCCATTTTTTTATTTTAGTATAGTTTTTTTTATTTAGGGTGGTTTGGTTCGGTTCTGGTAACAGATCCAATATCTTTAATCCGTTACCATAACCAATCATTGACGGGTTTGATTGGTTCGATTCGGGTCCAACCTGATTTAGCTAAAAAAAATTCAAACCAATCAGATTGGTTCGGTAGGGTTTATCGGGTTCATCGGATTGAATCAAACCAATGAACACCCCTGAATAATATATTAGGAAAATACACAATAAATTTGATATAAATTAACATATTTTATTATATTACCACTTCCAAATTTTAGTATCAATCTCAACAAATATGTCTGTACTCATGTGTATCAATATCTACATAATTTTAATGTAAATAAAATATTAGGAAAATACACAATAAATTTTATGTAAATCAACACATTTTATTATATTACCACATCCAAACTTTAGTATCAATCACAATAAATATATTTGTACTTATATGTATCAATATCTACAAATTAAACAAATTTAGTTTGAATAAAACAATTTTTGGTCCCTATAAAATATATGGCTTGATTTCTTTTGTGGCATGGTTGGATGCATGACATATCATCAAAAAATAATAATAAGGATCATTTTCAAAATTTTCAAATTTTATGAGGACCAAAAGAATAAAAATAATTTTATAAGGATCAAAAGCAGGAATCACATATTTTACAAGGACCAAAAAGTTATTTAAGCCTAATAATAAAATATTATAATAAATTGAATGAATAGTGAAAAATATTAAAAAACCTATAGGATTGTTAGATTATATATAGATATAAATCAACATATTTTGTTATATTACTATCCAAACTTTGATATTAATCTGAACAAATTTATTTGTGCTTATGTGTATTAATGTCTACATATTAAATAATTTTTTTTCAAATAAAAAAGATGACACGACTTTTGATAACAAATAGTAGTAACAATAATAATAAAATAACTAATAAAATATTGTAATAAATTGAATGAATAGTGAAAAAATTAATAAAATACCTATAGGATTGTATAATTATAGATTATAGATAGATGTAATTAAACATATTTTGTTGTATTACCACATCCAAACTTCGATATTAATCTCAACAAATTTATCTGTGCTTATGTATATCAATGTCTACATATTAAACAATTTTATTTTAAATAAAAAAGATGACACGACTTTTGATAACAAAAAGTAGAAACAATAAGAAGAAAATAACTAATAAAATATTATAATAAATTGAATGAATAGTGAAAAAATTAATAAAATACCTATAGGATTGTATAATTATAGATAGATTATAGATATATGTAATTCAACATATTTTGTTATATTACCACATCCAAACATCGATATTAATCTCAACAAATTTATCTGTGCTTATGTGTATCCTACATATTAAATAATTTTACTTTAAATAAAAAAAAATGGCACGACTTTGGATAACAAAAAGTAGTAACAATAATAATAAAATAACTAATAAAATATTGTAATAAATTGAATGAATAGTGAAAAATATTAAAAAACCTATAGGATTGTATAATTATAGATAGATGTAAATCAACATATTTTGTTATATTACTATCCAAACTTCGATATTAATATGAACAAATTTATTTGTGCTTATGTGTATCAATGTCTACATATTAAACAATTTTATTTTAAATAAAAAAAATTACACGACTTTTGATAACAAAAAATAGTAACAATAATAATAAAATAATTAATAAAATATTGTACTAAATTGAATGAATAATAAAAAAATTAATAAAATGCCTATAAGATTGTATAGTTATAGATTATATTGGAATTCAAAAGCTTTAAATCTAAACGATTTAGCCCCACCTTTGTTTTTTTAAATTGCGCAGTAAACGTATGGCCCACTTTTAATTGTTGGCCCATTGAAATTGAGTTCGGACAAACATTGTTTTGAGAGTGAGGGGCACTCTTCACAATACAGTAATAACTATGGATAGTATCTGATACCGAGACATATATATTTAAATCAATCACATCTTTGTAACTTCACAAGTGTCTCCATGCTGGTTAATAAAACAAATATTGAAGAGGGATAAATAATATATTAAAAAAACAATTTAAATTTAAAGTAAATTAACACCTTTATTATATTTGTTAATTTGTTTTTTATATCATGAAACAAATAAATAAGATAAAAAAACGTGATAAAATGTTTTAATATTATTATAATAATAAAGAAAATTAAAGTTTGATAAAAAGCAAAAGAAGGAAATGACATGAGTAGAACCGTCTCCCACAGAGGATACATGTTATTTATCAAAAATCATTTTATAAAGTAAAAATAGAAAACTAAAAAGAAACATAACGCAAGCATGTCCTGGGGAACAATTTTAAAATATATAGTAGAATAGATAGGAGAGATAATAAGTGAAAACATTAATGAATAAATATAATGGTAAATTATATACTGAAAAAAAAAACTTTTAATTAAATGTATATCAACATATTTGTTGTATTTCTTAATATGTGTTTTTATATATAATGAAACACATAAATGTGAATGGATAATGAGATAAAGTGTTTTAGTATAATACTCCCTCTGTCCCTTATTATAAGATTCTTTCAATCGTTTCACACAGTTTAAGAGAAGTTGGTTAATGTATTGGTCCTTTAAAAAATTTTATATTATTCCAAATATATTCCTATTTAAAAGTCACTATATTTTAGAGACATTAATTGTCACGTGGTGGAAGACTCCAAAAGCCACTTTCCAATGATGTAGTTGAGTACGTGGGTAAAACTTAATTAATTATTTAAACTCATCAATATATGGGGAATTAAAAAAGTTAAACATTAATGAAGGGCAAATATGGAAAAAATAATTAATTTATCAAAAAATCTTAAAAGGATCTTATATTAAGGGACACTCAATTCTTCTAGAAGGGGTTTTATAAATAGATACGGAGGGAGTAATATTAAAAAAATTAAAGTTTGATAAAAAAAAGAAAAAAAATGACATGGGCAGGAATACTTCCCGTGAAGGATACCAGTGGTTCGTAAAAATTTAGGTCTGATAATCAGTGATAATCAAGCATGTAAGCTGACATAATGCATTCATGACATAATGCAATGTTGGACTCCAATAACCATGATAGCTTGAAATAAAGTTTAACATGAATTGCTAACCTAGGAGCAGGGGCCTTATCACTTGACATGAAGCTAGAGACTACAAGGGATATCTCCCTTGGGGACATAAAGTCGCCGCCATTACCTGAAGGTCGAAGCCACGTTTTAAAACAATTAACATGACTGTCCTAAAAGGCGTCACTGTGGTTAATACTCAAATCCCGACCACGACCACAACCATAATATCCAATAAAAACAAACAAAAGCTCCCAACCCTAGAAAAGTCCCAATTCAAACCCTAAGTAGGGGTTCTAACTCATTCTCTTTAAAAAAAAAACCCAAAAACCCTAAAATCAATCGGTAAACATTCATAAACATTCACATACAACCTCAAGAAGAAATGGAAAGAAGTGGGATGGGATTTTATAATTTTTATGTCAGTGACCCAAACCAAACTGAACTGATCAAGAACGGGTTGGTTCGGTTCATTTTGTAACACCCCAGTCCTCTCCTGGCACCCCTTTTAGGGCCCAGGACGTTACTGAGCATGTTACCGGTAACACCCCAACCCTATCCTGGCACCTCATCTCAGGGTCCAGGACTTTACTGAGCATATTACTCCCTCCGGTCTCAAATATAAGCAACAAAAATTCCACTTGTGTTTGGTATAAAATATAAGCAAATTTCAACTAACTTTGCCTTATTTAATGACCTCGGACTAAAATATCCTTTACTTAAATTCAAATTGTTCTATCCAATGACCCTATTTAATGAACCATGTAGAGATAATGTTTCCACTTGGAACAAGTTTCAATAAAATTGGATATGAAGGGCAATTTAGATAATACAATTCATTTTTAGATGACATCATAAAATTTAATGAAGTTAACTAACATTTTCTTAATTAGTGTGAGTTAGTTTTTTTTGCTTATATTTGAGACTGGATGGAGTACCGCACTTTAGCTTTGGCATTCCCTGAAGTGCCTTATTCCCCCTCTCAGTGAACCTCTGTGGATTTCGAACTCAAGACCTCAGAGATATAGTCTTAGATTCCTCAAACCCACTACCAATTGAGCTACTAACTAAATTTGGTGTAGTGAATATAAAAACTCTTATACATTACCCTTCTTCCAGAAATGGTTCTTCTCAAATAGGTGTTGGGTGGAATGAATTCAATTTGGGAACTCGAAAATTTTGAAATCTTAAATAATGAAGTTGTTACTTATTATACCATCTCCCTTTTCTTGAAATTAGAAAATAGCACTACATTCACTTATTCTACAAATTTATTCTCGCATAAAAAAGAGGCAACAAGGGGGAAGAGTATTGGTTCCATATTTCAATTGATCCACACCAAATTTGGTCAATAAGTTCTCCAAACTTTTGCACATATTTCTTTCGTGATACCAATAACCGTAACATATCATAACCAGCGTGCCAAGTGCTATCCACCAAAAAGAAAGCAATTCAAAGAATTATTCTTTTTTTTTTTTTTTGGAATTATGCCTTTGAGACCTTCTTTTCTCGTTCTTCTTCTGGTTTCGCATGCAAAATGCTTTAAAGCAGGTGCTTTTCACCACTTCTTTTCCAACTTTGGAAAGGTACCAACACGAATTACGTTCCTTCTGCACAGTTACATCAAACCGTTGAATAGTAAACATGTTCCCTTCCCTTTCTCCCTCGTTATCCGAAAAGGTGAGCCTTTTACTTGCTTCAACGAGAATTCTTCCATCTTGTCACAATCTCCTTGCATGAATAACAGAAACTGACGAGGAAAAGCACTAGGCATAATGACACATCCGTTACAAACACCCTAAAAAACCAGTATTTAAGGAGCATCCTACATTCCCATTCTCCCACTTCTCAACACCACCAAAATTGTTCAACATGTCGGTGCTCATCATTTCCAACATTCCCATTTTACTACTACTATCTTTGTTGTGCTCAAGTCTAAGTGGCCTAGCGTCCCTTGCTAGAGACTCTCAAATTCTGCTACAAGTCAAGAACACGCAGCTTCAGGATAAAAACAATAGCCTCAAAGACTGGGTGCAAAACACACACCACAACCCTTGTAACTGGACCGGCATTACCTGCAATAAACGAAACAAATCAATTGTCTCTATTAACCTCTCTGAGACTGGAATTCACGGCAATTTCCCCTCTGGTTTTTGTCGCATTCAAACCCTAAAAAATCTCTCCCTCTCAGGGAATTTTCTCGGCAATGCTATCTCCTCCCAAGCTCTCCTTCTCTGTTCCCAACTCCATCTCTTAAACATTTGCGACAACTTATTCATCGGAACCTTTCCAGACTTCACATCAGAGTTTTCAGACCTAAGAATATTGGATATCTCGCGAAACAACTTCTCGGGTGATATCACAACGAGTTTTTGCCGATTTCCAAAACTGAAGGTGCTCGTTTTATCAGGAAACCTTCTTAGGGGAACAATCCCTCCTTGTTTTGGCAACCTCAGTGAGCTAATTCGATTAGAAATAGTATACAATCCCTTAAAACCAGGGCCTTTACCTTCCGAAATTGGGAACCTTTCTAAGCTAGAAACTCTGTATCTAAGCAGAGTAAACCTCATAGGGAACATACCAGAGTCATTCGGGAACCTTATCTCGCTCAAGAATTTGGATTTGACTCATAACTCCTTATCAGGTAACATCCCAAATATCATTTCACGCTTGAAAAACGTGGTCAGAATTGAGCTTTACGATAATAACCTTTCTGGTGAAATTCCCCACGGTTTAGCAAACCTAAGCAATTTGGTTCTCTTGGACTTTTCTCAGAATGCTCTCACTGGAAAATTGCCAGACATTTTCGCTTCATTGCCTCTTTCTACACTCAACTTGAACGATAACTTGCTCAATGGAGAAGTCCCTGAAAGTTTGGCTTCAAACCCTAATTTGCATCGATTGAAACTCTTCAACAACAGCTTCACTGGGAAACTGCCACAAGATTTGGGGCTAAACACTGCTTTAGTGGATTTTGATGTCTCAACCAATGATTTCACTGGTGAGTTGCCGAAATACCTTTGCCAAAGGAACACACTTGAGCGTCTTATCACATTCAAGAATCGATTTTCTGGAACTTTGCCTGATGAGTTAGGTGAGTGTAATTCTCTTAACTATGTCAGAATCGAGAATAACCAACACTCTGGCTTGGTGCCATCGAAATTCTGGAACCTTCCAAAGCTTCAATATCTGCAAATGGAAAACAACAGGTTTGAAGGTTCCCTCTCTGCTTCCATTTCACATGCTCTCGGAATCACCAAACTACTTTTATCCAATAACAAATTTTCTGGGCAGCTCCCAACGGGAATCTGTGAACTCGATCAGCTTGTTGAGATTGACGCCAGTAAGAACCAGTTTACTGGTGAAGTCCCCTTCTGTATAACCAGATTGAAGAAGTTACTGAAGCTTAAGATGCAGGAAAACATGTTTTCTGGAGAGATTCCCTGGAATGTGAGTTCTTGGACTTATTTGATTGAGTTGAACTTGTCGCATAATCGATTATCTGGTTCAATCCCATCGAAGCTTGGTACTTTGCGAGATTTGATATACCTTGATCTTGCTTCTAATTCACTGACGGGGAAGATTCCAGTGGAGTTAACGAAATTGACACTTAACCAGTTTAACATCTCTGACAACAAATTGTATGGGGAGGTTCCTTCTGGTTTGAACCATGAAATGTACTTGTCGGGTTTAATGGGTAACCCGGGTCTGTGTAGCTCAGTTATGAAATCCTTGCGTCCTTGTTCAAGACATAAACCCTTTTCTATGCTTGTTAAAGTCATTTTAGGTGTTTGCATTGTGCTCCTTTTGGTGTCCCTGTTGTGGTTCTTCATGAAGAGAAAATTCGTTGCTCTTGGTGGCAAATCCAAGGGCTCTTTTATGACAACAATGTTTCAAAGAGTTGGGTTCAATGAGGAAGACATAGTACCTTTTTTAACCAACAAGAACGTGATTGGAAGGGGGGGTTCTGGTCAAGTGTACATAGTGAGGCTTAAAACAGGGCAGACAGTGGCAGTGAAAAAGCTCTGGGGTGGTGCACAGAAACCAGAAACGGAATTGGTGTTTAGGTCAGAGATTGAGACACTAGGGAGAATTAGGCATGTTAATATTGTGAAATTGTTGTGTACTTGTAGTGGTGATGACTTCAGAACATTGGTGTATGAATATATGGAGAATGGGAGCTTAGGTGATATGTTGCATCATGTGGACATGTGTGAGGAGTTAATGGATTGGACTAGGCGGTTCAAAATTGCTGTGGGTGCGGCTCAGGGGTTGGCTTATTTACATCATGATTGTGTGCCAACTATTGTTCACAGGGATGTAAAGAGTAATAACATATTGCTTGACCATGACTTTGTGCCTCGTGTAGCAGATTTTGGGCTGGCTAAGACACTACAGCACAATGTTAGTGAAGGTGTTATGTCTAGGATTGCTGGATCATATGGTTACATTGCCCCAGGTACGTTTTATGAAGGAAGATTTGTATCTACATCCATCATATAAGTAGCTAGCATTACTCTATAACCTAACCAAATAGGGTCTCTAAAGTCCATTATTTTCTTAATAAATATATGTTCTCAAAGCTAACATTCTATAGGTTTTAGAAATTTGTTAATAGTTGTGGAATCTTCATTTACTGATAAAGAAATGTCTGGAACATAACTTATGGTTAATGTTAGGGGGTATTTCAGAATGAGAATGCATAAATAAAAAATGACTATAACATAGGAACAAGTTTTCTATTTTTAGTATTTCCTTTTCTTTTTAGTTTGGAAAACATGATTGCTAATATTTACCTAATTTTTCCAATTGTAGAGTATGCTTATACGCTGAAAGTGACTGAGAAGAGCGATGTCTATAGTTTTGGTGTGGTGTTGATGGAATTGATCACTGGAAAGAGGCCAAATGACTCTTCCTTTGGTGAGAACAAAGATATGGTAAAATGGGTCACTAAGACTGCTTTATCACCAGTTCCTGAAGGAGGAAGTGGCAATATTGGAGGAGGTCACGACTGTGTTTTGACCCTAATTGTGGACCCAAGATTGAACCCATTCACTTGTGATTATGAAGAGATTGAGAAGGTTTTAAATGTAGCTTTACTTTGCACCTCAACATTTCCCATTAATAGGCCTTCAATGAGAAGGGTGGTTGAATTGCTCAAGGTTCATAAACTGGCTCGTCCCTAGTCATGATGTTACATTAGGATCTCCAAGCTCTCTCCATGGAGTGGACCCAGTTGTTGAGACTTGAAGGAAAGTGGGTATAAATGGACAAAGTCCATCTCAGCCGGCGATGTGGTAATGTCGAACCATGCATCTTTTGAAGGATCATGTGCCATTCATTTAAAAAAATATTTTTTTTTTATCCAAACCATTGTCGTATCTTGTGATATGCAAACATTTATATATCATCTCCTTTTCATTCAACAATCTGGCCGGCGTTCTTCCTGTGAAATGAAAAGGATATTGTTATTAAATTTGTAGCATTGTAGCTTGTATAGACGAAATATTTCCAGAAATCATTTAATAGAAATTGTTATTGTACATAAAAAGGATATTGTTATTGTTATTAAATACTAAAGCATGGACTCGAGTAATGCACGAGAATATAACGGTATAAAAATAATGAGTTTTTTTTCTAATAATCCAATATATTTTTGTTATAATAAACAAGTATTATATACTGTAATAAATTAAATAATCACTATGCATTAACATATCTATTAACAATAGAATCAATTTGAGAAAAAATTGATATCACATCATAAATAATTTAACTATATTAGAACTATGTAAATTGTTTATACTATGAAATATTATAAAATAAAACTTATAAAATAAGCAAATGAATAAATAAGAAATAAAGGTGTAAATACAATATATTCTTGAAGCTCCTGAAAAAAAAATAGAAAAATATTGTAAGTTGAAGATATAAAAATAAAAGTCAATTGAATAATTTATTTGATTGAAAAGAGAAAGTAAGAAAACATATATGAAATGTATAAGAAAACATATAAAAGCATTGTTAACTGAATCACTTATTATTATTAAAGACACGATATTTAAATTGTACGAAATTGTATTTTTTACATAAGAAAAACTACTCACAACATATATAACAAAAGGTGAATAATTTATTTAGGATAACAATATAGATTTTATAGTAGGTTCAAGTGTGATGATAACATTGGTGTATTTATATAGTAAAATGACCTGATTGAATATTTCGTTTAGGATAACTCTAAATTATTATTTAGTATTAATTGAAGTGATACAGTTAGAAATATGAGGTACTTTATTTTATGAGATGTATGCCAAAGGTTCAGCTATTACATTTACAACATATAAGTTGTTCGTAAAAGAAACTGTTAAGAAATGATGTTAAAAGAGTTGAAACATCATATACAAAAATTAAGTTAGAGATAATAAATTCTTGAAAATATATATTACCACTACACATATTTACTTGCTAAATAATTAAACATTAAATAACTCATTACAATAAAACTTTATTTTTTAAAATTTATTTTACTAAAAAAAACGTAAAAGATTTGCATTTCTCAAAGTAAGTTATTTTTTCAAAAAAAACTTGTACATTATATTTGTGTCTAAATAATTTGTCATTTTTTAATTCTTTATTATAATACTTAATAATCATCATCCTACTATAGTAATGTTAGCATTTTTTCACATATATAATATACAATTCTTTATTTGAGTTTATTTATATAAACTATTGAAATTGGATTCTTTGACTTTTTTATTTAAAATATTTGACTAGGATAATGAATATATGTAATCATAATTTACAAATGAAGATAAGGAAATGATATCGTGTGGAAAATATTTTATATAATTATTAGTAATTTTTTTGCAAAAAAAATAAATCAAAGTAACTAATTTTTTCATCTACAATTCATTCACTTCCTCATTCTATAGATGAAAAATCATATTTATTAAAGTTACATTGTTCCCGTTTGTTTTAGATTTTGGAACAGTCAGAATCAATTCTGCAGAATTGATTTTAAATCACTTCCGTCCAACGTACTTCGTAAAACGTGCATCATCCATCTCAATCATTCATTTCTAGAATCAATTCTACTCAACTGTAAACCAAACAGACTAATTGTTGTTCAAACACACAAAAATATCAAAAGTATTCTTTATATATAATGAATAGTGAGGTACAAATGAATTGAATATTCGACCAATGAATTTTTAAATATATTATTATATTTACACAAAAAAGAACTCTAATTTGAAAAATGTTATTGCATGGAAGTATGACTTCATCAAATCGGTAGCACATATATCAATTAATTTATAATATAAATAAATTAAAACATTAAAATATAATAAATTATAACGGAAAGATGTAAATCAAAAGAAAAATTAAAATATAATAAAATATATAAAAGCATAGCTTGAATGTTGAAAAACTTTGTTTATAAACTACAATTAAAAAAGTATTTAAAATATATTATTTTTTTATTTTATATATATTAAAATTTTATATAATATTTTCATTATTCATGTGTATGAATAGAGAAATATTTAAAAATAAATTTTATTTTCATTTTATTATAATGTTTCTTTATTTTGGATTAATATTATATCCTTTAAAATTTAAGACAAAAAATAATAAATTCAAAAAAATATAATAAATTTTACTTAATGATATGTGTATTAAGTAATAAAAGTTTTATGTATTAAGAAAAAGATACAATGAATTTTTTTTAATTCAAGCATATGAATCAAATCAAAATTAAATAAAAATTTTCGAAAAAATCAAATATATATATATATATATGATAACCAAAGAAATAGAATTCCTACTAATATATATAAATTTTTTCTAACATTATTTTTGGTATATATGTTAAATAATAATATATTACTTTGGAAACTTAATAAAAATAGTTATGAAGTTAATTTTAAAATTATTATTTATGAAATAAACTTTTCATTAATTTAATTTTATTATACTCATTTGTATTTTACTTCAACCGTATATATAGATATAAATAATATTTTATCTAAACTTCTCAATTGTATTAAAGTAAATATATTAATATATCTAAATAATAAAAATAAAATATATTTTATCTTTCTAAATTTTAAAAATATATTAATTCATTTAAGGATTTAATTAGTATACACTGTCAGTGTAAAGAATTTTTACACAGACATCCAATGGTGTACTGCCACATCATTTAATGAATATGACAGTGTATAGTGTTATTAAATTCAATAAATGATGTGGCAGCACATCATTGGATGTCTGTGTAAAACTTTTTTACACTGACAGTGTACAAATATTAAACTCATTTTATATTATAATTTATTAATTACATATGAGAAAAAAATGCAAAAGAAAAATTGATAAAGTGAAGGTATAAATTGTTAGCAAATGAAAAATGTGTAAAAGCACTTAAAGGAGTAATAAAAAGTGAAACTCCATTTAAATTGGAATGGTTATTGTAGTGATGGATATGAAAAGCTCCCAACATTTAGGGATGTAAAACTCTATAGTAGTGATATAATCATTTCATTAGTGGAAGTTGAAGTGTCTTAAAAAAACAATGATAAAACAACTTCTCAACAATATTAAAAAGGACATTAATATGATTTATGTCAATACGTATTTAATAAAAAATAAAAAATCTGAAATAACATATTTTAAGTAAAATAAATTTTTTACCCTTAATTTAGGAAGGAAAAAATGCTTTTAGGACAACTTCAAAACTACCCTACTTTATATATATACTAGTGTGAATCCTCATGCGATGTACGGATTATAGTGGTGTTTGGAAGAGCTTATTTGAGCTTATCTTAAAACATAAGCACTTATATAACTGTTTGGATAAACTTATGAAAGGAGCTTATAAAATGCCCATAAGCTGTTTTCAGCTTATTTCAATAAGCTCCTGAAAATAGCTTATGGAATAGCTTACGAAGAATTTAAGTATATTGTACCCTTTTTAATTTTCATCCATTTTCTTAAGAGCTTATTCATTAAGTGCTTATCAAATAAGAGCTTATGTTATAAGCACTTAATTAAGTTGTTTATCCAAACGGGGCCTATGTAATGTGTACTTTTATATATATATATATATATATATATATATATATATATATATAAGGAGCATAGCCAGGATTTTTTCTTTGGGGGCCCGGAATAAAATACTTCATTCAGTTTTTTTACATGATTCTTTTGATAACTTTATTTGGTCATTTTTCTAAGTCTCTTTACAAAATTTTAGAAGCATTTATTTTTTCCATCTTTATTCCTCGTAATTTTTTAACATCTTTTAGGTTAGTTAATGTTCGTGCAGAAATATTCGATAGTAGTTTCCGGCAAGACTGGTTGCAATTCCACGGCGGAGCGCGGTCGGTGTGTACCTGCAGAGACTCCGATGCTAAGTCAGTAGCGATTCTAGCAAAGTTTCAAAACAACGAATGAAAGTGTACCTGTTACAACACCCGTTTATGTTTATATAGATCGATTTAGGCGGGAAACGTCGTTAGTTAGTTGTAACGGAATCGGTCGAGTAGCTTATGGGCTTAGGCGATCTGCCCATCACGCACTATAATCTAGTCAACATTTGTATCTTGAGTTCGAGTCTATTCTCGACAAGTGAGATGTAAGTCGGACAGATATATCATCTTGAGTTTGTGATTGAGCCTCTACAATAGGGATGAGAAGTTGGATGACTTCACATTAGACTTTGGTTTGGCGTTGATACTGATCAAACCCAAGTTTGAATTCCCCAATGCGACTATTTCTAGCGTTGAAACGTGATAAACCAAACATACTAACAATACATGCTAGTAATCCAACCGCATCCTAACAACCTCGAGCTTTAGTCAGTAGTTGGAGTAATGATCTCCAAAGTCGGTCCAAAACAGTTAATATGGGGGAATTAAATAGAGTTTGATTGACAATAAGGGTGTCGACAAAAAAAGACTCACAATAAAAGGTAATATTAAAAATTTTACAAAATATTTGGGAGGGCCGGATTAATAGTTAATAAAGCATTTTAGGTAAGACATGTATAATTAATAAAAAAAATTATAAAAAATTGGGGGGAGGGGTCGTGGCGCCTGCCAGCCCCCTTAGCTACGCCCCATTATATAAAATTTTATATTAATCAGTTTTATTTTTTTTAATAATTTAGTATATTTATTTCAAAAAACAAATATTATATAATAATATAATAAATTAATCAATATTTATGTAGTAACATACCTATTGATAATAGAATTAATTTGAAAAAAAAATGATACCCCCCATCGTAAATAATTTAACAGTATTAGAACTATGTAATTGTTTATACTATGAAATATTACAAAATAAAACTCATAAAATAAGCAAATGAATAAATAAGAAATTAAGTTGTAAATACAATGTATTCTTGAAGCTCGTGAAAAAATAAAAAAAATATTGTAAGTTGAAGATATACAACAAAAGCCAATTGAATAATTTTTTTTTTAAAAGAGAAAATAAGGAAACATATATGCAATGTATAAAAAAACAAAGTGATATATATATATAAATATATTGTTAACTGAATCATTTATTAACATCTAATTAATATATAATTATTTAATAAATATGACAATTCATGTTTTAATAAAACTCATTAATTAATATTAAAACATATGATTTGATGATAGTATAAGATTTTTTTTACAATGACCGTGCATACAAATTAATTTCTTTGCAATTTTATATAGAATTAATAATTAATCGTTGGTTAATAAACTTTTAAAGTATATTATAAAAAACTAAACTTAAATATAATGTAAATATATAATATAAGAGTTTTGTGTTATTTTAGAAAAAACTTAGACTAAACTTTAATTTTGGTCAATGAAAGATTTATAGTCAGTCATATTAGTCATAGAAGAAAATTGCATTTTCATCCATGAAAGATGAAAAGTTATTCAATTTAGTATCTGTTTGATTTACAGTTAAGTATAATTGATTATAGAAATTTATAATTGAGATGAGTGGTACACGTTTTACGAAACACGTTGGGCGGAAGTGATTTAAAATCAGTGAAACCATGATTTTGTATTTTTAAATGCCAAAACAAACAGACTATTAGTTTTTAAAAGATTAAAAGTCGTTCACTTTAGTCTTTATTTTTTTTAAATGTCAATTTAATCTCTAAAAGGGACTGAATTAAATTTCTTTTTATTTTTTTTAGGGATGAAAATGAAATTCAAGGACTTATGTCATCGATCTTAAATCTTTTGGAGTTCAAATTGAGAGAATAAAAAACAATTAATAAAAAATAAAGAATAAGTTGAAATAATTTGTTTTATAATTCACACCCTAAAAAAAGGGTGTCACTGTCACGGAACGTAATTACGTAACTGAACCGAATCTTTTGACATTATTTTCCTTTGTTTGACATCTTTTCCACTGTTTGGCTGGAAAAATTTTGGATGAGTACAAACTCGCATGGTGAAGTCAGCTAAATGATCTTGAACGGCTCTCTCTCAGGTATGACTATGTATTGTGTAAAAAAAAAAAATGCGTTAATGAGGCTGCGGCCATCATTGTCATGACTCACCAAGCTGATGAGTGAGGACTGATGTTTCAAGAAAAAGCGGAAAGGCGATAAAAAGAGAAAAAAGTAAAATAAGAGAAATGATAATTGATATGATAAAATATAAAAAAATTTGAAATAGAAAAAAAAAAATAAGACATTGAAAAAGGTGTAAGAATATATATGAATATAGAAAAAAACACAGTTGAAAAAATGTAAGAAATGCTGGAAATGAAAAATATTTCCTTTGGATGAGAAAGGTATATCATGTAGAAATAGAATACAAGAGAGAGAAAAAAGTGAAAGATTAAAGATATAATAAATAATATGACGAGAAAAAAAGAAAAAATGTATTAAAAAGATGTGATATATAAAATGGTGTATAAAAATATCATGAATGAATGGAATCTGTGCCGGTGTGTTTTCGATTTTTTATTTATAATTATGAAAGCAACATTTTAATTTTACTATTTTTATATAATATGTAAAATTAAAAATAAAAGTAAAAATAAAATAATAAATTTATAATTATAAATAAAAAAAATTAACAATTATTTTCAAATCAAAAAAACTTGGAGTTTTTTATTTGTTTAAAGATTGAAAATTCATAAAGTTAAAAAAATGAACATAAGGTTTTATTTTTTTCTCCAAAGTTAAAAGAAAATAAAAGAAATTGTTATATACAATGATAAATTTATCTATTAACTCTCTCCGAAATAGAATATATGTAAAAAAAGTACATATGTGGTGGACAAAAATATAAGTAAAACTTATATATAGAGAGAGGGGGGTATTTCAACTTGAAACAAGTTTCAATCAATTTGAAGTATCTGCAATTTAGATAATACAATTCATTTATCAGATGACACCAAAAAATTTAAATGAGATTAACTAATTTTTTTAATTAATATAAATTTAATTTTTTTTCTTCTTCTTCTTATATTTAAGTCCACATGGAACATTTGTTTACCTATTATTACATTAAAAAGATATAAACATTATTTCTATAAATATATTTTCTTTTTGTTCATCTAAATAAGAATATTATATTTTTTCCTCAATTTAATATGTACCGTGCTTATTTGTGATTATTTTTAAAATAATTACATTTAAAAACTTTTTTATGTGTTTGTTTTAGATTCTAAAGATAATCAGAATCTAAAAAAATAACTTTTTTATTATAATCAAAAGTTATTTTTATCTACTTCTCAAAATAATCAATAAGAATAATAAAGAGAAAGTATTAAAACGTTTTTTCTGATTTACACAAAATAACTTTTTTTTTTCATAAAAATCAATTTTTTGAATAATCTAAAAACAATTTTTAATTTAAACAAACAATCCATAATATATATAACTTCCTCTTCTATTTATTTTATTTCTTATTATTTTCTATTTTTTTATTTTCTCTCCATGTTACAAATAAAGCAATAGGGACTTGCGAATAATCGTTTTAGAGAAGATTTTAATATATATACACCGTCAGTATAAAGAAATTTTACTCAAATATCTAATGGTGTGTCACCACATCATTCAATAAATATGACACCTCATATGTTATTAAATTTAATAAATGATGTGACAACATATTATTGGATGTCTGTGTAAAAATTTCTTTACATTATATTAATTAAATCCTTTAGATAAACTTGGGGTGAATAAGAAACATCTTCGCAGTCGGCGGTGCAAATTCCTTTTTCGCCAACAACCCCAATGTGCCTTATCTTATCTATGTCTGTCTATGTATGAACAAAAGTGAACTCATGTTATGTTACTTTTCACGGAACTTACCAAATATGAAAACACAGAAAGGGAAAATCAAATAGAATGTGAAAGGTAATATCAAAAAATAGAATGTGAAAGAAAATATGTCAACGCATGTGATTGATGTTAGCCAATGAAGAATTGTGTGACTAGGGGTGTTCGCGGATTGGATTGGATCGGTTTTGAGAGAAAAATCATCCAGTCCAATAATTTCGGTTTTCTCATTTAATCATCCAATCGGTTTTGATTTTTTTCGAAATCCAATCCAATCCAATCCAATTTTAATCGGTTTGGATTGGATTGGACTTCGGTTTCTCAAATAAACTAAAAATGAAGTTATGAAAGTAAAACTATGACATCATTACTAGTTTCCGAAATCGTTAATCATTTACCAATTTAAAGCCGAAAAGTTATGCTTTACTAAATTGATAATGTTTCTTGAATAAATAAGTTGTACGTAACTTTAAATACTTAGTTAGATATGAGGGTGGATCCCAATTCCATTGTCCATATAACAATATTCACTTATAGTAAACCCAATATGATAAAAACATGCAATTATCTTATCCTATCTTATAACACAAATTACTTGATGGCTTTCAATCACATGATTGAACGTTATTTGTTAAATATAGTTGCATAATAATAATTTTTTTACATTATCACAGAAAAATAATATCAATAATGATAATATATCAAAATGTTTAAAAAAGTTTGGATCGGTTTGGATTGGATTGGTTCTCACATGTAGATCCGAAATCCAATCCAATCCAATAAAAAATTTCGGTTTTTTGCGGTTTGCGGTTTTTTCGGTTTGCGGTTTTTTGGATCGGTTATTGCGGTTCCAATTGGATTGGATTGGATTTGAACACCCCTATGTGTGACTATTGACTAGTGCTATAAAATGTTAAAAGTGAAATAATAAAATGAGAATGAAAGGATCCGAGATTCAGAATAGAATAGAATCCCTCAAGCATTAAAGTGGACTCATGATCATAAACTGACTAGACACAATTTAAAACCTAAACAGGCCCATAACCCTACTCACACATAAAGGTTTATCTGGATCAGATTCGGGGCAGATATGAGCTGAGCCGAACCTATCCAATTTCATGTTGAGTTTGGGGAGTTACTTTTGACAATCATTTTTACTATTCACATCCTCCCTCCATTTTTTGAAAAAATCTTTTCCAAATTACTCCACCAACCCCATCCTAGTACCCCTATCTTCCACAACTCCTACCACCACATATATCACAGTTTTCCTTTTTTTAAAATAAATTTCTTGGAGTGATTCTTTTTATATAATTTCAGTTTTTATATTTGTTAGAGACGAATTAGAAATAAAAAATTATCGTTTGTAAAAATTTTCGGGAGGGAATCATGTTTCAGGTTTTAAACTCTCGTTTAAGTTTTTAAAGACGGAAAAATTTTCGTCTCTAAAAACTGAAATTTTATATTTAAAAAATTATTCTAAAAATTAATTTCTAAAAGTCATTTTTATCATGTCAAAAATTAATTTCCAAAAAAAGTTAGAGGGTATTTTAGAAAAAAAATACTTTTTACAAAAAGTTTGGGGTGCGAAAAGCAAAGCCTCGCATTTGCCTCTTCCCAAAACTAAGTCAGGTTAGGAGTCAAGACGCAGTAGGCTTCTTCAACAACTCAAGACTCCATGCGAATGCTTCTTTTACATTCTAAATTTCTAATCCCATAATTTGGATGATTTTTGTGTTCACGTTTTACTTTTATATTTAAATTTTTTTATACAACTATAAAAAGTAATAACAATTATTTTCTCGTTAAGTGAAGTTTATTCTATAAATTAAATAATGTCATTTTGTTAAAATCGAGTAAGTTTTCATATAGGTTGTTCACATTTATATATTTTTTAAACCTTTTTAACTTTATTTATTGGGATGTCGGTTGTCCCTTGTTTTTAAGAATTTTTACTTATTAGGACTTTTGTTAATATTCTCTAAGGCAAGTATATATGTGCAAAGACGCTCCATAGACAAGTTAATAGAGATTTTTGTAAAACAAGGGTAAGGTAGAAGATGGGATATGCATTGGCTATTTATAGATATGTAAAGTATGTTATCCCTATGTGTAGGTGGGAGTAGTCTCACCTTGAAGCAAGTAGTAGAGCCTAGTTATTGATTAAAGGAGAACAAGAGAGGGAAAATTTGGAGCGAAAAGTAGATCTGAAAAACATAATATGTTATTATGATTCTAAAACTGAGTTTACAGTGCATGTGATATCTATTTATGGAGATCTAAAACGGTTACAATCTTGCCCAATTATGGGCCAGGGCCCAAGGCCCAAAACTAAGCTAAACTAAACTAAATGTATTATACTCAGAACAGACACACAATGCATATAGGCTAAATAGATACAGCTGGAATTATAAAACTACAAAACATCCTACAAACTAACTACGGAAAAGTCTATATTACAATATTAGCCTAATATCCCCCCTCTCAAACTCTAGGGGATTGACAAACCAAAAGTTTGTCATAAACCCAAAGTTTGTGTTTGAAATCCAGGAATTGTTGTTGAGGGGGAGCTTTGGTGAGGCAATCAGCAACCTGGTCTTCAGCAGGAATATGAGAGACCACTAGCTATTTAGCAAGGACTCTCACGCACAAAGTAAAGATCTAATTCCATATGTTTGGTGCAAGTATGGAGCACAAGCTTATAAGAGAGGTTTACTGTGCTCAGATTATCACAGTAGATGATAGGACACTGGTGAGAGACCTTCAATTCAGAGAAGAGGGTTTGAATCCAAAGAACCTGCTGTTATGTTCGCAAGATTGCGATACTCAGCTTTAGTGCTTGACCTGGCAACCAAAGGTTGTTTCTTACTCCACCAGAAGACCAGATTAGGACCAAAAAAGATAGCTGAACCAGAGGTGGACCTACGATCATCAACATCAGACCTCTAGTTTGCATCACAAAAGGCAGATAGAGAAATATGAGCTTGAGCTGAAGCTGGTTGCAAAACTAAACCATAATTAGAAGTCTCACATAGATAATGTGACACCCTTCTACCCCATGCTCTTATATGTTTAATAAATCGAAGTTTAGAAAAGATAGTGTCCCACGATGGGTAAAAAGGTTCACAAACGTTCTTACGGAAATCTCATTAGTTCGAAAACAACTTTATTAAATGAAAGTAAACTTCAAATATAAACTAACAATTATGCAGCGGAATAAAATCAACTAAACAACCTACTTGCCATACAAGGCATCAAACAAGGTTCACAAAAACATACTCCTAATCTAGAAACATGATAAACTCCCAAATACACTCTGATGCCACATTTATCATAGCATACCCTTTCAATCATAGTCGACACTAATGTGTCATCACCATCACCTGAAACAACAACAGTAACAGTGAGGAAAGAGCTCTAACTCATACATACATATAGGAGGCTACCCTGTCCTCACCCACAATATCATCATATATTATGCCACTAATACATCAGATAAACCATCAGATAACAAACATCCAAAACTCGGCATATAGCTATTCATCTATATCAACATGTACATATCATACCATCATTCACTAAATATAACACATAAATACATTATTATACATTCGCCAAGCTCATCATCATCATAGCATCATGCATATATCATCATACTCATTTTCATCATAACATCATACATCCATTCATCATAACATCATTCATCTATCATCATAACATCATACATCTATCATCATGACATCATTCATCTATCATCATAACATCATCACTCCTCTCATCATCTACCCAAATAAGATCATGACTTGGAACTCCACATAATGGGTGCACCTCGTCAATCACTCTAGTTATTACCAAGATACTCTATCGGCATCACCACACAAACCGATAGGTTGTACCCCCTCTATGGGTCCGCACAACAACATTCGACCCTAGGCTGCACCCCCTCTATGGGCCAGTACAATCACTCCTAGGTTGCACCCCTCTATGGGCCCGTGCATCGAACGCCCATCTTGATCCCATGAGTTGTACCCCCTCCATGGGCCCGCACCACTCAGTTCACCTCCCGAATTGTACCCCCTCTATGGGCCCGCACAATCCAGATCTCATCACATATGCTCAAGGCATATCTCCTAAGTTGTACCCCCTCTATGGGTCCGCTCAACTCAAGTAACATCATCATTTATTATATCGCATGTTCACCAACCACATGCATTCCAAATAACCTCAATTACGTAGCATGTTCACCAACCACATGCATTCCAAATAACATCAATTACATAGCATATTAACCAACCATATGCATTCCAAATAACATCAATTACATAGCATATTAACCAACCATATGCATTCCAAATAACATCAATTACATAGCATATTAACCAACCATATGTATTCCAAAACATCATCAAATATATAGCATAATCACCAACTATATGCATACAAAACCATTATCAAGCATATCAAGCATCATTAAGCACTTAGGCTCTCAAAATCCACTCTGGTAATCGATTACCAACCTCCAGTAATCGATTACCTGCAAACAAAGTCTCTGGTAATCGATTACAACCACCTTGTAATCGATTACTTGCGAGCAAACACTCTGGTAATCGATTACAGCACCACTGTAATCGACCTGCAAACAAACTCTCTGGTAATCAATTACCACCTACCTGTAATCGATTACCATCAGCAAACAACATTTCTGGGTTGCCCAGAACACCCTGGTAATCGATTACCCGCGACACAGATCGCAGATTTCACGATTTCTAACATCTCTAAACCCTTCCAATCAATCTCTAATCAATCCCTTTCGATTAAACATCATTCATAATCACTATTAACATCAATTACTCCATAAATCAACAATCAATTACAGATTATACCCTCAGATCATCAAAACCTCCTTTTCTCAATCCCTCATCATCCCTTTTTTCCATTATTCTCAATCTCATCTTTATTCTCATTCAATAAGTCATCAATAGACATACAATCACCATAAATCAACAGATTATATCATTCATTCTTAATTATGCATTCATCCATACGAATTTAGAGCCTTTAGAGGGTCTTATGGTTGCCCCCATTACCCAAACACCCCTACATGCATATACAAGGAACACCATTTCCCCCTGTTACCTTGGAGTGAAGATCGAACTGCAACAATCTTGATTCTTGGTTCTTGATTCTCGATCACTCCGCAATCTCTTCCTTGAGATGTAGTTTCTCCCCTCCTTGGCTCTTTGCTCACCCACGATTTGAAAAATAAGGATTTGGGTGAATTGGTACCCTTTCGTTATTTGAATACTTACACGCTTAATGGGCTTGGGCCCATCCTCTACCCACTTATCCTATTTAATACTTTTATTAATTCTTATTAGATAACCCTTACTCATTAAATATACTAATTTTATCAATATTATTGACTTATTTATTTATTTCTTCTGCTATGTTAATTATCCTTAATTTTATTTTACTTAATAAAATTTAGGATGTTACAACTCTCCCCTCCTAAAAGAAAAATTCGTCCTCGAATTTTCCGAGATGAACAACTTTAGGAAGACTCCTCTTAACAGGTCGATCAAAGACACTGCTTCCCTAGAACAATCCAATGGGACATGGCTGGAAGATAACCAGTCCGTACCAAGAATGACATCTAGTTGACTTAAAGGTAAGCAAATCAAATCAACTAGGAAATTTCTGTCATTAACAAAAACAGAATAGTTTAAGCACACATTAGAAGTAGAAACTAACCCACTAGCTGGCGTTTCCACATTCAACACAAATAGGCAAAGAAAAAACAAACAAGTTTAACTTAGACATCCAAGGAGGTGATGTGAAAGAGTGAATCGCACTAGGATTAAACAACACAATGAAGCTCGTACCTTAGATCTAGTCCTCGGATTGAGCAGCTTATGTACCACTCAAGGCAAAGACCTTCCCAGTAGTTTGAGGTTTACTGGCGCTTCTAATGGCATCCCCGCTTGCTGATACCGTTCCTTGTGTCTTTCGAGGACAATCACGATCGATGTGCCCCCTTCTCCTGACAGGTGTAGCAGGTGATTTCTCTGTCTCCGCATCGGTTTGCTCGGTGACCCTCCTTTCTGCACTTGTAGCAGGTAATAGGAGTGGTAGAATCAACACTCCCACCCTTTGATGCTTGACCAGTCGCTGAAGCGTAATTCTTCTTTTGCACTGTGCCTTCACTGTCACCTCTAATCTTGGGATCTCCGGCTGCTCGAGAATATGGTCCGTTCCTGTTATTCGCTTGAGACTTGTTCTGACTCCTCAAAGGCCCTCCACTTTTGTAATGCGCTGTCTTGGCCCGGTTGTCTTCATCATAGATTCTGCACTTGTTCACCAGCTCGTGAAAGCACGTGATCCCTTGGTAGTTGAAAATTTGTTTAATCTCGGGACGAAGACCGCTGAGAAACTTGACACACTTGGTTTCCTCATTGGCTGCTCCCTCATATGTCGGGCAGAATCGTGCTAGAGCTTCAAACCTTGATGCGTAGTCTGCCACGGTGCCGTCCCCTTGCTTTAGATCCAAGAACTCTATCTGTTTCTTGTTGCGCACATCAAGTGGGAAGTACTTCTCCAGGAATAACCTTTTGAAGTTGTCCCAGCTCAAGGCGGTACCCTCATCAATCATCCTTTGGCAAGTGTTCTGCCACCAGAAACCAGCATCCCCAGATAACATGAATGCTGCCAAAGTCACTTTCTGAAGCATAGGGCAGTCCATTGCTCTGAAGATCTTCTCGATCTCGTAAATCCAGTCAGCAGCTCCATCCGGGTCGTAACCTCCTCGAAACGTAGGTGGATGGTTCCTCTGGAACCGTGCAAGCCAATTCGTCTCATGATGTTGGTTAAGGTTGCCAACAGCCTGTGCCATGGCCATCAAGGCATCGGCCATCGCTCGATCGTTTCTACCCCCAGCCATTACTCTTTCTTATTAAAGAAAGGGTAAGCACACATACTAAATAAAGAAGAAAAGCAAGGAATTCAAACAAACAACAATCAACCAAGCAGACAATTCACTCAAGCAATCAGTCAGATTAAAACATCAGAAGCATAGTAAACTCATAACTCAAGGCCGGTGAACCGACCTGCTCTGATACCAACTAATGTGACACCCTTCTACCCCATGCTCTTATATGTTTAATAAATCGAAGTTTAGAAAAGATAGTGTCCCACAATGGGTAAAAAGGTTCACAAACGTTCTTACGAAAATCACATTAGTTCGAAAACAACTTTATTAAATGAAAGTAAACTTCAAATATAAACTAACAATTATGCAGCGGAATAAAATCAACTAAACAACCTACTTGCCATACAAGGCATCAAACAAGGTTCACAAAAACATACTCCTAATCTAGAAACATGATAAACTCCCAAATACACCCTGATGCCACATCTATCATAGCATACCCTTTCAATCATAGTCGACACTAATGTGTCATCACCATCACCTGAAACAACAACAGTAACAGTGAGGAAAGAGCTCTAACTCATACATACATATAGGAGGCTACCCTGTCCTCACCCACAATATCATCATATATTATGCCACTAATACATCAGATAAACCATCAGATAACAAACATCCAAAACTCGGCATATAGCTATTCATCTATATCAACATGTACATATCATACCATCATTCACTAAATATAACACATAAATACATTATTATACATTCACCAAGCTCATCATCATTATAGCATCATGCATATATCATCATACTCATTTTCATCATAACATCATACATCCATTCATCATAACATCATTCATCTATCATCATAACATCATACATCAATCATCATGACATCATTTATCTATCATCATAACATCATCACTCCTCTCATCATCTACCTAAATAAGATCATGACTTGGAACTCCACACAATGGGTGCACCTCGTCAATCACTCTAGTTATTACCAAGATACTCTATCGGCATCACCACACAAACCGATAGGTTGTACCCCCTCTATGGGTCCGCACAACAACATTCGACCCTAGGCTGCACCCCCTCTATGGGCCAGTACAATCACTCCTAGGTTTCACCCCTCTATGGGCCCGTGCATCGAACACCCATCTTGATCCCCTGAGTTGTACCCCCTCCATGGGCCCGCACCACTCAGTTCACCTCCCGAATTGTACCCCCTCTATGGGCCCGCACAATCCAGATCTCATCACATATGCTCAAGGCATCTCTCCTAAGTTGTACCCCCTCTATGGGTCCGCTCAACTCAAGTAACATCATCATTTATTATATCGCATGTTCACCAACCACATGCATTCCAAATAACCTCATTTACATAGCATGTTCACCAACCACGTGCATTCCAAATAACATCAATTACATAGCATATTAACCAACCATATGCATTCCAAATAACATCAATTACATAGCATATTAACCAACCATATGCATTCCAAATAACATCAATTACATAGCATATTAACCAACCATATGCATTCCAAAACATCATCAAATATATAGCATAATCACCAACTATATGCATACCAAACCATTATCAAGCATATCAAGCATCATTAAGCACTTAGGCTCTCAAAATCCACTCTGGTAATCGATTACCAACCTCCAGTAATCGATTACCTGCAAACAAAGTCTCTAGTAATCGATTATAACCACCTTGTAATCGATTATCTGCGACCAAACACTCTGGTAATCGATTACAGCACCACTGTAATCGATTACCACCAACCTGTAATCGATTACCATCAGCAAACAACATTTCTGGGTTGCCCAGAACACCCTGGTAATCGATTACCACACCTGATAATCGATTACCCGCGACACAGATCGTAGATTTCACGATTTCTAATATCTCTGAACCCTTCCAATCAATCTCTAATTAATCCCTTTCGATTAAACATCATTCATAATCATTATTAACATCAATTACTCCGTAAATCAACAATCAATTACAGATTATACCCTCAATTCATCAAAACCCTATTTTCTCAATCCCTCACCATCCATTTTTCCATTATTCTCAATCTCATCTTTATTCTCATTCAATAAGTCATCAATAGACATACAATCACCATAAATCAACAGATTATATCATTCACTCTTAATTATGCATTCATCCATACGAATTTAGAGCCTTTAGAGGATCTTATGATTGCCCCCACTACCCAACACCCCTACATGCATATACAAGGAACACCCTTTTCCCCCCGTTACCTTGGAGTGAAGATCGAACTGCAACAATCTTGATTCTTGGTTCTTGATTCTCGATCACTCAGCATTCTCTTCCTTGAGATGTAGTTTCTCCCCTCCTTGGCTCTTCACTCGCCCACGATTTGAAAAATAAGGATTTGGGTGAATTGGTACCCTTTCCTTATTTGAATACTTACACGCTTAGTGGGCTTGGGCCTATCCTCTACCCACTTATCCTATTTACTAATTTTATTAATTCTTATGAGATAACCCTTACTCATTAAATATACTAATTTTATCAATATTATTTACTTATTTATTTATTTCTTCTGCTCTGTTAATTATCCTTAATTTTATTTTACTTAATAAAATTTAGGATGTTTATGGTATATGAAGAAAAGGATTTAAGGAAGTAGAAGGATGATGAGTAGGAAGTAGAGGTGCCGGTGGCCTAGAAAAGGGAAACCTAAACTCATTGAAGAAAACATCTTTGGACACATAAATTTTTCCATTTGAGGCTAAACACTTGTATCCTTTGTAAGATGGAGAGTATCCAAGAAATGTACATTCAGAGGATCTAAAGTCTAATTTGTGCTTGTTGTAAGGACGCAAGAGAGGAAAACATGTACAACCAAAGGTTTTAAGAAACCTATAATCAGGTTCTTTTCCATGAAGTTTAGTGTAAGGAATGTCAAAATTAAGAGAAAGTGAAGGCATCCTGTTTATCAAGTACATTGCAGTAAGAAAAGCTTGATCCCAAAACGAAAGAGGCATGTGTGCTTGAGCAAGAAGAGTTAGGCCTAACTCAACTAAGTGACGATGTTTACGCTCAACTGTGCCATTTTGATGATGTGTGTGGACAGGGTAAACAAAGAACAATGCCAAAATATGCCAGTATTTTGGAAAGGTACGAAATTCACCACCCCAATCTGATTGAAGGGACTTGATCTTAGTATTAAGTTGCAGTTCAACCATCTTTTTGGATTGAAGAAAGCAGTTTAGTGTCTCTGACTTTGTGTGCAGTAAATATATCCAAGTGTATCTTGTGAAAGCATCAACAAATGTGATATAATACTTGAAACCGATTTTTGAGTTCATAGGAGTCGATCCCCACAACTCTGTAAAAACTAGTTCTAATGGTACACTATAGATAGAGTCAGATGGTCTTGATGAAAGTCTATGAATTTTGTCAATTGAACAAGCAGAACAGAAGTCCAATACATTTTTATTAACAAAAGGAATTCCATACTTATTCAGAACTTTCTTTACAAGAAAGGAGTGTGGGTGTCCTAACCTCTCATGCCAAAGTGCATATTGTGATATATCACTATCAGAAAACAAATTCTCAACAAAAATAGAATCTGACTTTGCACTAGGAGAAATAGAAGTACTATTACAATTAGAAATATTATGAACAGAAGGAAAATTTGAAACAAAAGAAGAGTGTGAATTGATGTCCACAACAGATCCAAAAACCAGTATAGAGGACTTGTATAGTCCATCTGAACCTACCTTTCCTTCCAGTAGAACCTGTTTAGTCTCTTGAGATTTCACAAGGCAATGGTAGGGATGAAACTCAAAAAAATAAAGAATTATCCTTTGCAAATTGACTCATACTTAGAAGATTGTGTGTGATGTTAGGCACAAGAAGAAGATTTTGTAATTTAAGTTTAGTGTGTGGATGTGTTGGTGAAGTGAGTAAAACCAATTGATTGAATTTGAACAGGTTGTCCATTACCCATGTAAATTGAATTGCCTCCATCCAGATCAACTGTGTCCTACAAGTTGAGAATGAGGAGTAATGTGATGTGAGGCTCCAGAATCATGATACCAATCATATTCTAGAAGAGTTGATGTGGAGGCTGCAGCAAAAACAAGTGCAGAAGTAGGAGCAGAAGGTCCTGCTGTGAGATATCATTGATAAAGAGAACCCGGTCCTGCAGATCCAGATGCTATAGCACTATGTCCTGCAAAATTAGGTAGAGGTGTCCAAGGTTCAGTTCAGTTCATAAACTTGTCTAAACCAGATGAATTGAACCAAAATGTAAAATGATTTTAAATAACTGTACTGAACTAGTTTTGGGCTCGGTTAACTAATTTTAAATTTTCTGAACCAAACTGGTTGGTAAACCATCGGAACTCACTTGTGAACTAACACTCACTCATCATCGATTTTTCCCCAACCAATCCCCAATTCTCATCGTCTACCCAAAGAAACGACACTGTATACAAAATTTGGGTGCATTGTATGTAGAACCGATGAAACTCAGCCTATAGAGAGAGAGCAGGTGTAGAGAGACTGATAATTTTTATTACCTTCCAACTTCCGTGGAAAAAGAAGAATGGAGTTATTATTTTGTGTATTAAAAAACCAAAAAATAAAGCCAGTAACAAGTCATGTCTACGAGAGAGAGAGACAAGCTAGGAGAAAGAAAAGGTGAATCATCATGACACCACTTGACAAGAATAAGATTGAACTTGAAATAAGCACAAAGTGAGAGTGCAAAGTCCATTGTATCGAGAAAGTTACTGATTTTAGGTCCTAACAGTTCGAACCGATACACCTAACCAGTTTAATAAAGCCATGGGAGTTATTGAACTATGTTATAAAATTACATTCAGTTAATGAATTGTTTAGATGGTACGGTTTTTACCAGTGCAATTCGGGACAATTATACAATTCGGTTGCAGTTCATGGAAATTTTGGACAGCCCTAAAATTAGGTGCAATGTAATAGTTTTCACGTCCTGCTATGTTAGGAATACAACAAATGTTGTGACAAGTTTTGTAGCTGGTAAATGATGAACATAAGAGTAGAAAGCATGTGCAGGAGGAGTATTATGTTGTGGCTGTGGTGCATACGAATATATCTCGGATTGTAGAATGAAATCCACTGTTGAGGAGGATTATATGATCTTTCAATAGCTTATTGAGTAGGATGAGGTGGATAGAAATTCTGATTAGGCACAAAAGAACCTGAGTTTTTATAGAAGCATACTGCAGCATCATGGCTATTTCTGTTGCAGATCTGACAATAGAGATAAGATTTGTAATTGTTGCGACCTCCTCTACCTCGAAATCTGCCTCCACGACCTCTAGCTCCTCTAAAATGAGGTATGGAATTAGGAAGTTGTCCTTGATGTTGAAAATGTTGCTAAAGCTGATAAGAAGTATTATTGTTTGTAGTTTGCTGAGAATTAGACTGTTGGTCCTGATTATGATTTACAGGTGGTTTATAGGCCATATTTGCAGAAAAAGAGTCTGCCACACTCTTTTGAATTTGTTCTAAGCGAGCCTCATAAGTGAGTAGCATAGATTCAATGTCATCAGATGTGTAAGGCTCTAACTTACTGATTAAATTTGTAACAAAGGACTCATACGCCTCTGTTAAACCTTCTAACATTAGATCTATGTATTCTTGAGTAGTTACGGGAGATCCTATAGATCCTAGAGCATCAATAATTGTCTTCAATTTCAATAAAAACTCTGCTATTGAATCATTACCTTTCTTAGTACTTCTGAGTTCTTGCCTCAACTGTCTAACTTTTGCTCTAGTGATTTTATCAAAGTGTGAATTCTGTCCCAGAGTTGAAATGAATGGACACATCCTACCATTCTTGTTGACAGAGAGGAGGAAAGAGAGGAGATGAGCCATGAAAATAGTAATTGATCTTGTTGCTCCGACCTTTGATACTCCACATTCACCACTCCATTTTTTCGATAAGTTTCTGTGAGAAATTTTAGAGGAATTTCTGGATTTACTAGAAACCGGTGCAGTTTGTGGCCACGAATTGCGGCCTCAATTTGCTGCTTCTAGACGAGAAGGTTTTTTTCATCTAGCTTCACTGATATAGGTTGTGAAAAAGTAATTAAAGTTGTTCCACTTCCATTTCCAGCAGGTTGTTCTTCATTGATCACTAATGCCATTGCAGAAGAAGGAGAAGAGTGTACCAAAGCTCCTAGGCTCTGATACCATAAAGGAGAACGAGAGAGAGAAAAGAGAGGGAAAATTTGGAGGGAAAAGTAGATCTGAACAGAATTTGTTATTATGATTCTAAAACTGAGTTTACAATGCATGTGAGATCTTTTTATAGAGATCTGAAACAGTTACAATTTGGCCCAAGACCCAAAACTAAGCTAAACTAAACTAAATGTATTATACTCAGAACAGACACATAGTGCGCATGGGCTAAATAGATACAGCTGGAATTATAAAACTACGCCCTAGTATTGCGTTCATGTGATACGATCACTTGTTAGATATACTCTATAACACGATTTATAATTTTTGCATTGGTCCTTGGATGGTTTTGGATATATTTAAATTTTAAAAGTTTCTAGTTTCAGCTAAGTTTGACCATTCAAAACTCAAGACTAATAGGACCCACGACTTTTCATGTATGGAGAGATTTTCTCAAAATCGAGAGATGAATGGAATGAAATAAAAAAGGGGAAGAAGGCATGGTTAGGCAATTGACGTGTTAAAATGTGGTTGGAAGGACTAGAAAATATAGGGTAATATTTATGAGTTGGAAAATGAAGAGAAATGGAAGTTTTATAGAAAATACTTACCTCCCATGTGTTTGTGAGTTTAATTCTCTCCTTTAATTTACAAATATTTCTCCTTCCTTCTCCTTCTTATTCTTTCATTTCCCTTACCAAATACACCCAAGAGAATTTTGATTTGACACACCGTTTCAGACTTCTTCCTAATGACTTACTTGTAGCCTAAAAGATTTACTTGTTTTAGTTTTATTTATTTACGCCCAAAGTTTTCAAAACTAATTACTTGCTAAGTCGCAAACCCATTCACGTCCCAGCAAATGAGAAGTAACGCGTATGGAATCCATACCCAATTGACAAAAGAAAAATAATCGGGTAAAATATGTTTTTGGTCCCTTTAAAATTAGTGAATTTTGTTTTTAGTCCATATAAAATTTATTTTTGTTAAATCGTCCTCTCAATTTTTTTTTTCAAGTAGTCCATCCTCTCAAATGGCGTGTGTCAAATGCTGACGTGACACATTTTTTCTTTCTTAAGGGTCAACTCCTGTATTTCTGGCGGTCTTAAACCGCCAGAAAATATGCGGTCTAAACCGCCAGAAAATATGCCTAGACCGCCACAAACTCCACCCACCATTTCCCCACCCCTGTAGCTCACCCCACCCCATTCTCCCACACCTCCTCTAACATATCGTGGTCCCTTCCAGGCTTTTCTATGTTAAACTGTTTTCTAACATTAGTGGCAACATCATCAGGCCACATTGAAGGAAGGACTTCAATCTCCATGTCCTCAACCTCAATACACTGACTCTCCATCTCACAAACCATTGGAAGAACACACGATTACATCCAATTTTCCTCTCTACAATATACACCTTGTGATCTCAATTAGTTTATCCTTCAATGCCATAGCACTTGCATAAACTCTTGGTCTTGAATTAATATATAATATTTAAAAGACAGTGCCAACAGAAAACTAAGAGGGAACAGGGGAAAAAAGTCACAAGAGACGAAACAGTGGTTATTGACAAGATGTCATTATTTCAAGCTATCAAATGGAAATGAGGAATGTGGCGAGCGAAACCATGATAATAGAGAGACAACAGTTGAAAAAATTATATCTTGTATCAAGCCTCGAAGAAATCATTGTTGAACTTGAACAAGAGTAGAAGAAATTATGAATTGGTACATATAAAACCATTTTCAAAACATCGAAGCTGCCATGATTCTTTTCCTGCATTTTATATATAAATAAAATGGATTAATGTTTAATGTTCCTTATTTTTATTTCCTGCAAGTGGGGCAGTAAAATTAAGGGATGGGAAATCTTACATCTTTAACCATTTCATCAAGAACTAGGAGGGTTGGGCCTTCTCTAATAAAATGGTGCAATGAAATGGTTCGTTCATCGCGACGTTTTTCTGTTGGGGATTCTACGGTGGGTGGTGCGATGATGGGGTAACGATGAAAGCGCATGAAGAAGAATGATTGTGAGTGATGAAAGTGAGGGAGAATGGGATGGGATGAGTTACAAGGGGTGGGGGAGAAGAGGGAGGGGAAAATGGTGGGTGGATATTGTGGCGGTCTAAGTATAATTTCTGGCGGTTTAAGACCCCCAGAAATACAGGAGTTGACACCTAGGAAAGAATGAATGTACTACGTCAGCCTCTGACACACGAAATTTGAATGGAGGGACTAATTGCAAACAAAAATTTTTGAGAGGAAGCTTTAACAAAAAAAAATTATAGGAACTAAAAGCAAAACTCGCTAATTTTACCGGGACCAAAAACATATTTTACCCAAAATAATCTTTTTTTTCATGCAAAAATAGTTCTTTTATGTATTTTAAGAAAAAGTGACATATAATTATCATTTAAAAAATTAATAATTAAAGTGACGATAAAATATATTATAAACTCTTTTTTATTAATTTTCTCGGTCACTTCATGTTTCCACACCACACTTTCTACTCAAAATACACCCTTATTCAGAAACCAGAGTCAAATCCTTTTCATATATAAGAAAAGGTATCAACAATAGTTTATGTAAAAAAAATATTTTCTATTTTTATTTATTTCATATTTCATAGTTTTATATAATAAATAGAGAAACTAATCTAAAATCATTTTTACCTTTTTATTTATAAAACTTTAAAAATAAAAAATAGAATAATGTTTTTATAATTAAAACTAAATTTATTTTAATAATTAAATCTATTTCTCGAAACTAACCACGCAAGTAGCAGAAAGCTTCCCTGTAGCTTGTTCCACTCATCTCATCTCAGTGTTTAATAAGCTACACGCCCATATGCTTTATCTCTCTTTCACCACAATTATTAGTGAACTTTCACTTTGGCTTCTCTAAGAAGCTTCTACGTTTTCTCTCCTATATATAAACCTCCGTCTATGATCATCAATTTATCAAAACAAATTAGCTAAAAACAATATATACAAATGAATAACCAGAAATCTTCACAATTCATTCGACAATTACAGAGGGCTGTGAAGAAACTCAAGTCTCTATTGCACTCTTGGCAAGTGCCTTCCAATATATCCAGAACGGTAAAACAAAGATGGTGCAGATTGTTCAATAATCAAATGGGCTCACAAAGGTTCCTTGAGGATGAAGAAATTTTCAACAGGGTTCATAGAAGAACATTAAGTTATGATTTGGAAGATGATATTGATAAAAGAGCAGAGGTTTTTATTGCTAACTTTCGGCGTCAGCTAAGTTTGGAGAGGAGAATTTATTTAGAACCAAAGTTTTGCATAAGAGATATGTAGTTTTGAGTGTGGCAGTTATTTTCCAAGTTTACAGTGTATATGTAATGTGTCTGAATTGGTGTGTTTTAAGTAACCGAGGTTTAATTTCTAGCTTGAAGTGAACTGCAATTATGTACTATCGGAGTTGGAATAGTTACATATCTTTTTTCTTCTTGCCAAAGAAACAATAATATGAAGGCAATAAACTTTAATGAGCTATGTATTTATGAGTATGATTTTGATTTTATGGTTTCATTTGGGGAAACTAGTAATTGAGTTGTAAAATAAAGGTTGTGAATGAAATAAAGAATTAATGGTAGGGATTTGTAATTGTAAACCTAACAAAACCTGAATCGCTTCAATAACTTGCAATTCTGCTTATATGACACGCATATATGAATTCTTAGTTTAAGGCCTTATGAATTCTTTTTTTTTTTTTTTTTTGTCTATCTTGCAATAACAGATAAAATATGCCTGAAACAGTATACTAATAACAAAAGAAAATATTATTGTACACATAACCAAAGCTTAATTACAATATATACCTGTACTTTTGCCAAGGATCAGTTATAATTAATTTGCCCGAAAACTATTAAGTTAATTACAATGGTATTAATTACACATGTTTATGAAAATCAACAAATGTTTGTAAGGCACCACAAATAAACACCTCCTTTCAGATTTGGAAAAGATCAGAAAGATGCATCTTTTTTGTTTCCTTTTTTCTGTATCTTTTTCTTCTATGCCTTGTGTCTTTCTTCTCATTGTCTCACATCAAATACTTACAAGTTGATGATTTTGTTTCATTTGGTTTGATGATCAATGACAGTTTGAAAAGCACCAGCCAATGCTCTCACCTTATTCTTCCTCTCCTCCAATAGCTTGCTTGCAGTTTCTTCAATCACATCATTGGATCTCTGAGACTCTTTCTTCCCATGCACCCCTGAAGTTGTTGCTTGTTGCTTTGGCTTTGTTGACTCAACATTGTCTTCTTTAACTTCACTCTCCACTTGCTCTTCTTCATCTTCGCCTTTTGTTAACTTAACCACTTTAACTTCACCTTCACTTGTTCCTCCTTCAAACCCTTCTTGCTCTAATTCCACCACCTCTTCTTCATTCTTGTGATCTTCTTCTATTATAAGCCCACCTTCTTCTTTTTCCTCTTCCTTTTCTTTGACTACCTCAACTTCTTCATTGGTTGAAATTGGATGATTAATTTCAGTTTGACTCTCATTAATGTTACATTCATCTTGTTGGTTTGTATTCTCACCTTCAACTTCTTCATGCTCATCTTTTGCTACTTCTTCTTCTTCTGACACTCTGGGAATGACCTTCTCATTATCATCAGCTTGAATTTGAGGCTGATCAGACACATCAAGCTCATGATCATGATCATCATGTTCAACTTCAGAGTCAACATGATGTGGGATCTCAGATACATTTTCAACCTCATGTTCTTGATTAATATCTTCCACTTTATCTACTTCTCCAATCTCTTCCTCCACAGCCTCTTTAACTTCTGGCTCAGATTCAACTTTGATCACTTCTTTGGCTTCAAGAGTGCTCTTAGTAGCATTCTTTGAGTTAGCAGAAGCATCATTAGCTAATTTCTTAGTGGTTGATGTAGAAATACTGTGGCTGGTGCTCTTCTTTGTGGTCTTGGCAAGTAGTGGTTGTGTTTTTCCTTCCTTTGGGGTCTTTGAGATCTTCTCTGAAATGGGTTTGGGAGGGTTAGTGGTGCTTTTAACTGGAAGAGTGGAGGATCGATGTAGGAGTACTCTGTCACGAGGGCCAGGGGACACAAGGGCTTTGTGTTGTCTTGAAGGAGAGGGTTGTTTTTGTTTTGATAACAATCTTGAAGGTGATGGTGGCTTGTCAAAGGATCTTCTTCTGTTTAGAGTGGGCTTGTTGTTGGAAGCATCACTTTTGGGCAGCTTGAAGGAGTGAGAGTGAGGGTCAAGGCGTGAGCTAATTGTGGGCTTTAGATAATTGGGGACTTGTTTTTCTGATGGGTTTGGGATGCCCTTATCTGGTGTGGATGGCTTGGTGGTCTTTTTGGTGGTGATGGGACTGGGAGAATTAGAAGATGGGGCCTTCTTATCCTTCCCAACAACACTACTGTCTTTTGCTTTTGTTGCCATCTATTTGTAGGTGTCTAAGCTAATAATTTATTGAGAAAAACCTGCACATTAGAAGAAGAAAAAATTAATCTCATTTAAATGAATTATAAAAGATGTCTATGACTATCTCAAATTTTCAATATTTCAACATCATAAATAGTAAAATTTTAAATCAAGTGTGCAATCGCAATTGTTGCCGTAACATCATGGTTTTTGAAGTCTTCCCGACTGCAATTACAACTGTATCAGCTACATTTGTCTACAATTCTCCACAATATCTAGGATTGTGATAAATCCGAGATTTAAAATCTTGATCATGAGTTAATATGTGTGCATGAGGATTTGGGGTAATTTTTGTTGTGTGTAATACTTTCCCTTTATTTTGATTTGTTCTTGTGCAAAACTAATGAATATTTTGTTGGGTTCCATATGTGTGGGACTTATATGAAGTATATTTCTATCTCTCTCCTATTGGAACTATCCAGTAAATGGAGAGAATCCATTTCCGTAATCAAGATTTTAATGAAACAAGTTGAGAATTTTAAAGTGTTAGCTAGCCCATTAGACTTTCTAACTTAAAAAGGTATTAAAAAAGAGACAATTAGCCGGCAAAGTTTTCATACTATCAAAATGTGAAAGGGTTAAATTCAATCACATCTCATAGATGACAATGATACGCACATAATCACAATTAATGAAATCATAATTATAATAAATGGTCAATAATATATACTGCAATTTCTCCACTATGGCACCATCTTACCATGCATTTGCTGATACTAATTCTTTTCTTTGGACAAAATTAATGTAATTGGATATGATGGATTAACATGAAAAGCCTAGCCCAACTTTAACCGGAAAATTTAAAAAAAAAAAAAAAGCCTATCTTAACTCTCCGAGAAATAAGAAAGTTTCCTTGGACATTTTAGCCCAATAATTAATGCATATCCCTAATTTTTTTTCCCCAAATCCTCCACTTCAATATACTATTGATATAAAAATATCCACCTTCATCAGAAGATTTGTTTTAAAGAACTAATTGTAAATAAAAAGACAATCAAGAGAAGATACATAAAATATTCGCCAAATGATTATGATAAATTGATCATCATTAATTTATAGATACTTTTAACAAAATCTATGTTTCTTTGATATGCGAAAAAGAGAAGAAAAGCAACTAATGGACATGTGACATGATGATTGACATACACTTCTTTTCGATATCAGGAGAAAGAAGGAAGCAATATTGAAGAACTTGTTGCAAATTTAATTGAATATAGAAAGAAGCAACCAACCAAAAAAAAAAAGAAAGGAAAGAAAAAAAGAGGAAGAGTGAATTTACAACAACCAAAGCAGAGAAGGTTCGGGTTCAGAAAACGTACCTTGATAAAAGAGAGTTCATGGAAGAGTGAATTTGTGGGCACAAAGCAAACGAAATTGCTTTGAAAGGTGAGAATATAAGAAGAAAAGACGCAAAACGAAAAGAAAACAAATTGGTTGAAAGATAAAATTCAGAAAAGAGAGGGGTTTTTGGGGATGCTTAATAATATCATAAATGAAGCGCAAATTACGCACAAACTCAAAGGTGGTGAAGATGTTTGTGAAGGAAGTGAAGGTCTTTGCATTGCAGGCCATTAAATCAAAACAATAAATTGTTTTATCTTATCGAACAAAGCTGTGAATAACCGGCACATTTGGGTTGGACAGTTGACTTTTTCTTTTATAATTCAACGCAGAAAAAAAAAGGGATTTTTAAGTCATTTTTTATCTAATTTTAGTTTATAATAATGGTCCTGCTAACGAGTGCCCTGAGGGCATTAGTTAACAATCTATATATAGAAGGTTTTTGTTGGAAATCATAACATTGATTGTATTTGCAACATTCAATGTTACACACTCTAATAAAACATTTCTATTTTTAGATCCTTAACAAGTGCCTTAAGGCACTCGTTAGCATTTTCCTATAATAATATATATGATATATAGTTCGTCTTTTTTTTTTTCAATTAAAATGAATGACTTAACATTATCACTGACAATTGGCACAAGGCTATTTCTAGAGATGTCAATTCGAGTTATTCGGCCCGATTTAGTGCGAGTAGCGAGTTTTTTTAGGCTGGACTAAAAAGCCCGAGAGTTATTCGGGCTTCTAAAATAGGTGCTCAAGTCCTACATTTTTGCGGGCAACCCAGATTTTTTTGCGGGTTACCCGGCCTTTTGCGGGTTTTTGCAGGTACCGGACTTTATCGAGTTGGGCTAAAAAGCCCGGGAGCTATTCAGGCTTCTAAAATAAGTGTCCGAGCCCTACGTGTTTGAGGGTTTTGCGGGTCGGTCGGGCTAGCCCATTTTGCCGACTCTAGCTATTTCAGTTGACTAGTAATCTCAGATTCAAGTCTAGAGTTGTGTTAAATATTCGGAGAGAGAGTTTTCTCACCAATAAAGTAACTACCCAACTCAAGTAGGATTAACTCATGTGGAGGATATGATCTTTAAAAAAAAAACTACAAATGATTTAACATTGTTTGAGTGAATAAATGGTCCCTGACTTATTAAATACTAATAATTTTAAAATCCTAAAAAATTATTGCTAAATTCCGTGAAATTTATCTAATAATACGTACGGTTTTTCTAACCTATCACAACACCAAATGCATTGGTAATGTTAATGGTTGTAATTCCCAATAAAACCTTTTCACTTTTTTTTACTACCTCCATTCCAATTTGATAGTCGTTTTAGGAAAATAATTTTTTTTCATAATATGAGTCGTTCTCTAGTTTCTATGTGAGTATTAATGATAGTTTTCCATTTTTATCCCCCCACTTTTATGGGAAAAGAAACTTAAAAAATTGTGCACCACACTACTCATTAATGTATTTAGGTAAAATGAGAAAAAATGTGTAGTAAATTAAGAAGGGTAATTTAGTAAGATTACTATGTCTTTTAAGTCATTTATTATTGTTCTTAATTTGTGTGTAAAAACCTTAAACGACTGTCAAAATGGAATGGATGGAGTATTATCCTGTGCAATGGAGTATTGCATAGATTAGAAAAATCGTAATATAATATATACTCCCCCTGTTTCTTTTTAACTGTCGTTTAAGGTTTTTGCACATGGATTAAGGAATGCAATAAATGTGTCTTTTTAGCTCCATTGTTTACAAATATACATTTTCTCTCTCTCATTAAAGCATTTAAAATTCTCCACCATTTCTAGTAATATGCAATAAATACTCCATCATGTAATAAACTTTGAAGAGGGTAAAGTTAAAAAATTAGCATTTATTATTACCTTGGTATATAAAAATGACACTTATTTAGAAACAAATTTTAGACTCTAAAACAACAGTTAAAAATAAACGGATGGAGTAGTTTTTTCCTAATTTTTTGGGTCTATTTTTCAGTTTTATTGTTGTTAAAAACTGTTGTCTTATTGTTCAGTTTTCTTTGTTATGAACGACTAACATGGGCCGAGCCCAAACTGGAAATTATGTGATGTGGGCGGTTACATGGTAAAGCCGGATTAGCATTTGCCATTTGGCGGAAGCAACACATAAATGTTGATGGTTTCTTCTGGTAATTCAGTTATCTCATTTGTTTTTGTCTCATTTTATTCTTTGAATAAAAATATAATACCACAATAAAAAATAAATAATTAAGAGAAAGAACGTTCATTTAGAAAAATAAATAAATTTGTTTACTAAATTAATATTTGTGCTAGTTGGCAAAGGAAAAAAATATTACATTAATTTTTTATTGAAAAAAACAAGTAAAAAGGATAGATAATTTCAATCCTTAGAAATTCAAATAAATATAATATTCTATTAATTTTGTCGTTTATCTATATTGTGAGAAATGTCCATATGTCACTGTCTTCGTTTTTTTATAGCTGAGAAAGTTCATTCTCATTTATTATAAAATATTCACACTTAATTGAAGAAAAAAAAATTAATAGTTGGAAAGAGACGCGTGGCTTATTCTAATTTTCATTATTATTTTTAAAATATAAAATGCCAGGTTATATCGAGAATAGCATGGCCTCACACGTCACAACTTTAATACTGGCAAGTAGGCGATATAGAAAGATTAATTTTATCTTCAGATTTCACACAAGTACACATTTATTATCAGTTTAAATCACGCAAAAATGAAATAACAATATAGTTTGATTTTTCATGATAAATGTAAGATATGTTCCTTAGTACTTTATGGAATTGCGGATGATTTCTTGAAATGCAAACATACGTAAGCCACGCTGTCATTTTATTTTATTTAAAGAATATATTATTGGTTCATAGGGTGTCATGACTCAAGATGGATCATATAGAATGATAGAACCCCATTTTATGTTGTTTTATTTCTGAGTTTAATATATATATATGGTCAGTGTAAAGAAATTTTACACAGATATTTAATGATGTATTGTCACATTATTTATTGAATTTAATAGCATATGAGGTGTTATCTTTATTAAATAATGTGGCGACACATTATTGAATATCTGTGTAAAACTTCCCTACACATTAAATCTTTTTTAGCTCAAAATGCGAAAAATCTCCTTGATAAACCTATTTCATTGAGTAATTTTTATCATTGTTTGTAATAAAAAATTTTGGGTAAAGGAATGTCATCCTAGATCTCCGACTAAAAAACACCTATAGATTTATTTCGTCACAAGGGAACGAGTGAAAGTTTTAACCTGCAATTTGTTAAATATGAAACAGATCGAGTCCACTTGAGTCCCCAACAAACCCCTTGGGGTTGTATTTATATTATGACATGAGTATCTCTCTCGGTTAAATTTCTTCCCTATACAAAATTCAAGTCTAATATCTTATTTAAAAAGAATCAAATATATATATTACTTGAATTATTATATACAAATACTTTATCCTTAAAAAAATCCTATGTTAACACATCATTTGGAATAAATGGGTGCCAATTGTTTGTGTGGAGCACACTACCTACCACAACCAAACGTGTTGCCAACTGATCCGGTTGGCCTAGAAGCAATGGTTTTGTTGGTGAGAGTGTGAGCTTTTTATTTGAGCGATAAGTGTGCTTGCTAAACTAAACTAATCCACGAGTTGAGGCTTACCCTTAAAGCCACACCACATCACACGAGGGTTCTCCAACCAAATAAACTAAGTGGCTAAGGCCAATCATAGTGGACGAAGGCAATTTGTCCATTATTATTTGGTTTAAATATATTAATTAATTGTTGAATATTGAATGCTTCTAGCGGTCCAAATTGGCCACTGCCAACCCCACCCCATTCCTTTTATGCAACTCACACATATTGTCATTGATTAGCTTATGACGTTATATAGCCAGATAAGCTTATGCTTATCTAAATCTTTAGCTAACAAACAAGACCCAAAGTAAAAAAAACAAAGTATAGCTAACAAAAGGTTACATCACTAAGTGGTAGTGGTGGAGGTATGAGCATGCGCCATCCTCTCCCTCTCCTACACTTGGCTTACATGCAACCAGTCAAACATAAGTTTATACTCCTATGTTCTTCCTAATATTTTTATTTTATTTATTTATAAGCTCCATCTGCTTATATTTCAATTTTTTTTTAGTAAGGGCTTGTTTGATGTGGCAATCTACATTTGTTTTCAGTCAATCTACGTGATTTTTTTTAATGAAATGTGTAGGTATTGTTTTACTGCAATAATTGATATTACAGTTTTGAAATATATATGGAGTATCCAGGATTTAAAACCATATATATATATATATATATATATATATATATATATATATATATAGTCTAGCCCTTTTCTAATAACACTCTTTTGATAATGTTACTTGATCATTTATATAAGTCTATTTTTATTAGTTTTTTTTTTATCTTTATGTTTCATAATTATTAATTTATAATTTTTATAATTTTATTAATATGAAAAATTAAATAGAGTTTGACTTAAAATAGGGATAAATTTAAAAGTTATAGAATTTTTTTAAAAAAACTAATACATTAAAAGTTCTTTACGTAATATGTGTAGTTGGGGTTAAAGAGATCTTATGAAAAAGATGGAAGAGAGTATTACAAGAGTTTCATAAAATATTTTATGTTTTTAAGTAAAAAATATTTAAATAAAACTCTTCATCCTTAAAAATAAAATTAAAATCAAAGAAAAAAACATTATTTGATTTTTTTAATTTTATTACTTAATTCTAAAAGTTAAATTCAAATCAACCAAATCATTTTATTTTTTCAATATTTTATTTTTTTCTTATCATGCAATCATAAAAAATCAAATACAAATTTTTAAAAAAAATTTTAACCTTAAATGCCACATTATCATTTCTAAATAAATAAAATAATTAATAGAAAAAATATATAAAATAGGAAATAAATAAAAGTTATAACTTAGATTTTTTTAAAAAAATAAAGATAAGTAACGAAAGAATCATGAAAAAATAATATTACATAATCTACAAAATATTTAGGATCCAAATTAATAAATAATAAAATATTTATCTGGAATCCACATAATCAGTAAAAAAATTGAAAATCTTAATCTGTAAGGTCGTGACCCTTGTCAACCTCTTAAATACGCCAACATGTCTATATATATATATATATATATATATATATGCAAAGAATATATATTTAAATATGCACTTATTATATATATTTAAATAAAAAAAATACTAATATATATAGTTGGTTCATATAGTATATGTGATTTCCTTGAATAAAGTTGTATATTAAGTCTAGCATTTGAAAAAAAGAAATCTTCAACTTTGTTATAATGTGAATGTTTTGTTTATTTCTTGTGAAAAATACTTATGATTTAGACAAATAAAAATAATAATAAAATGCAATGAAAAATCCACTTCATTCTCAAACAAGCTTCAATAATCAACTTTCCAATGTAATAATTAATTCCGAGTGCCACTTGGACCGATGGTCCCACCCATGTACTATATATTAGTAGTAGTTTAATGGGAAGATAAGTAGATAACTTTGACGAGTTTCAATATTTAATTAAGTGCCTCTTTAAAAATTATTGAGATACTTTATTATTTAAGAATAAAGCTTTTATCACTTTGATTATCTAAAGGTTTTTGTTGTTAATTAAAGTCTCTTGATGAGTAGTTGTACGTCATTACAACAATTTTTTAAAGTTTTGAAAATCAATTAAAAGATTTAGTGTATATTTAGTAAAACATTTCAGATAAATGAAAGCTAAAAGTGTTTACTTATGTACACGTTAGAGTGGAGGCAAATGTATATCCGTGAATCCAACTCTTTGTTGGATTTTCCACATAATATCCTAACATACTGTTTGGTTTGAGAGATTTGGAGGGGAGGGGAGGGGAGGGGAGGGGAGGAATTTTTAATATCTTTTAATGTTTGGTTCACAATTTTAAAGGGGGAGGGGAGGGGATCAAAATCTTTCATATGTCAATTTTGGCTCCCCTCCAATATTGGGGGATTTGGAGGGGAGGGAATATGGCTTTAAAATATTTTATTCAATTGATTATAATAACCTAACATATTATTACATATAACTTTCTCAAATTATATGATTCTCCTCTTTTATTTATTTTCCTCTCAAATCCTTATTTTTGGACCAATTTTCTGTTAGTTCCACAGGAAACACTAGAAGGGAGGTTGAATAGTGTTTTGAATATTTTGATCATTTTGGAAATCTTGAAAATAAGTTATTAATTCATTAAAACAAATTAATGAGAAAAGCTTATTATCAGAACTAATATTTGCGGAATATAAGAAGGATAAACATAGAGACTAAGAAAATGTGACTAAATCAAAAACTTGTTTGGACTGTTGATTAAATTGATTTAGATATTCAGATGCATCTCAAGATACCTTCTGAAAGATATTACAAAGAATCTTTTCAGAACAGTTTCTGAGTAACCTCAGATGATTGATCATCGTCTGAAGTGTTCTTCTAACTTCTGAACTGAAACTGTTTCAGATCCACTTCAAAGGGTTATTTCAGACGTTCTTCAAAGTATATTCTTTGTAATACTCCAAAAGATATAAGATTAACTGAATGAGTTATTATCTTGGAAAACTTAGTTTATTGAAATTGTTGCGTTAAGTTTATTATGAAAAATATTATTCAATCCCCATCAGAAATATAAAGTTGTAGATTAAGGAGTTTAAGGGATAGAAAACTTAGCCACAAAATTTATCCTGGTTCACTCACAAATCCAGTGAGCTACATCCAGTCCCAGGGCAAACCACCACTGGATTTTTCCACTATCTGAAACCACAGATACAAGTATTCTTTTCTATCAAGCCTCTTCAGGCTCTACCACAAGTATTCTTTTATTTTCAACTGCCTCTCCAGGCAACTCAGTATAGTATTCTTTTACAGACAAGCCTCTCCAGGCTCAACAAGTATTCTTTCTTACAAAGCCTCTCCAAGCTCAACAAGTATTCTTTCTTCCAAAGCCTCTCCAGGCTCAACAAGTATTCTTTCTTCCACCAAGCCTTTCTAGGCTCTCAGACACATAAAGTGTTTACAAACTAAACTAAGTTTAAGTTTCCACGAAACATAAACTTAACTCCTCCTGTACTAGAGATTAACTGAGTACTACTCAGGATACAATGAATAAATCTAAGTACAAGGTTTTACAGAGAAAGTATTTTCTTCTAACCTCTAATTCAACTCTGTATTTTCAGAAGATTGGTTGAATATGATAATTAATTTCCTATGAACCAAACTCTTCTGCGTAATTAGAGATATGCCATGGGTTAAGGATGGATATGATAATACATGGCAGCACTTCTAATTTTCATTTTGAGGAATTGCCCGGCATGGCAACTACCTCTGGTTAGCAAGAAATGCCAACATCTTCAAATTCAATCTTGAAGTTATTTATATGTTCTGATGAAATATAGCCGTTGAAGATGGTTGATAATACCGTTGAGATGTTGATGATGTGGCTCATATAGCCATTGTGAAATAACTTCTCAAACGGTTGCTTCTTCTTAAGCAAAATAAGTGTTCATACGATCTCGTTCTGACACTTCTATTGATGAGCTCCTTTAAGAGATTTCCTTGATATTTTTATGCTTCTTCTCTCTCTTGATTTTCTTCTGTTTTCTTCAGCTTTCTTCTGCTTTCCTCAGCTTTCTTCTACTTTCATCTGTTTTCCTCTGTTTTCCTTTAGAGTATGTATGAGGAGGTATCTGTTGGATTTGTCCTTTTGCTTATTTGTATATACTCCTTTTCATTTGCTCCTGACACGGTTTCTTCTTTCTTCTTTGAGTGAGGTGTCTTGTCCTAAGGATAATAGATGTTGTTGCTATTTTCTCTTTGAATAAAGACATATGATATTATAGCCGTTGAATCATATGGTCTCAGATTCTCTTGTGACTTCTTCTATGTTGAAATCTGTTTTATGCAGTCAGAGAGTTTCATTTCTTCAGACTATTAAGCCATTTATAACTTCCTTCAGATGATAGCTTCAAGCTTCTTTTAATTCTTTAAGATTGAAATACTTTCAACAAAGATTTCTCCTTTTGATGAAATGCTTCTTTTTCTTTTCAGATGGTTAGAGCAAAATGCTTCTTCCTTTTAGTAGAAATCTTCTTCCTTTCTTGTCCAGACTTCTGATTTTCTTTTGGACAGTAGCATGTGCAGTATGTCTGCGTATACAGTACCCTTTTGATTGCAGATGCAGCAGTCGTTGCAGGATTTCCTTATTTGTGCAAGTCTTTTTGATCGAGGCAGAAAAGTATGCCTAACTTTTGTGCCGAAATGAAGTAGTCCATTGGATACAGTGTTCTTCATGCTTTGGCAATATCTGTATGAGAACATTTCTTGGTTCTGACGCCTTCAGTCCTTCAGTCATACAGAGTGCTTCTTATCAACTTCCATTCTTCAGATGATAGTTGTTCTTGTGACGATGAATAGTTTATTCAGATGATAAATAAGTCTTCTGTTTGTCTTCACGTCTTCAGATGATAGTCATTCTTCAGACAGAGGATATGCTTCAGATGATGATAAGTCTTGAGACGGTCTGAGTCTTTCATGTCTTCAGATAGTTGAATCTTTTCTATTCTTTTCGGATTCTGTATTGCTTCATCTTCTGATTTTTCTTTGTTCTTCTACTTCTGATACTTCATTGGTTCTTCTTCTTCTTATTCTTTACTGGTTCTTCTTCTTATTTGTTCTTCTTCTTCTTCTTCTGATACTTCATTGGTTCTTCTTCTTTTGATTCTTTACTGGTTCTTCTTCTTATTTGTTCTTCTTCTTCTTCTGATTCTTTAATGGTTCTTCTTCTTCTGATTTGTTCTTCTGACGAATATTCCAACCTAAAACACAATCAACAAAACAATACCTTTCTTAGTAGCACCTGTTTTCTTTTCATCTAGTCTAATTTGTTAATCATTAAAACCAAGGATAATGAGTCTTGAATTTAATTTGAATACTTAAATTAATTCTGAGACTCAACCTTTTCTCTGTCACTGTTTCATCTCAGTGGTAGAACTCATCATCTCACATTGGTGCACCGTGCACGTCCATCATCTTTGCTGCAAGGTTTTTACTTTTCCTACTTTTTACTTTATGCTTTGATTTCTAGTTTATACTTTGCGTTGGTGTGTTCTCTTTCACTTCAACCATTTTTTCTTATTTTTATTAAATTTGTTGGGCGGCTAATAATATATAGATGTTAGATTGTTGTGTTTTCTTTCACTGGGTTGTTTACTTTTTCCCTGGATACTCGTTGGTGTGTTCTCTTTCACTGCATTGCTTACTTTTTCATGTTAGAAGTATAATAACATAGTCTCTGTAAGTACCTTATGGTTAGGGTGATTGGACTTTATACTTAATAAAATAATAAAATTCGCCTAGTGGTTAAATTGATGGGTAGGGATGTAAACGGGGTAGGGGTGGGGGCAAGTAGTGCACTGCCCGTATCCATACTCGCTAAAAATAACGGGTATCCGCAGGTACCCATTAATGTTTAAAAATTTAAATTTTATAGAAAGAAAGCGAGAAAATATTATATAATATTATATAATATCATATTATATTAACGTTATATGTATAAATTATCATTATATAATATAATTACGTGTTAATATATTAAAAATATCATTATAAAATAATATAAAATAAACTATATCCCATCATAAAATAATAAAAAATCATAATATTCAATTATATTTAATAGAAAAAAATATTTTAATGATAATTTACTAAAGACCTCGTTATTACTTTTTTTTTTTTTACTTTCTCTAGTATTTTATTACATTATTTATGGAGTTTATATTTATTAGGGTACCTTGAGTATAGTATTATTTAGTTTAATACATTGTTTATCTAAAGACCCCATTGTTTATTTATATTTTACTAAAGACCTTATTATTTATTTAGTTTATATATATTTTCTTCTTTGTTATTTAAGCATCTCTTTGTTATGTGTTGATTAGGGAATACAAGTTTTGAACACAAGATAAGAAACTTCTTGATGATTACTTTATAGTATGAAATTATGTAATGGAATATATAAGCATATTTATTTTTATTAATACCAAGTTTACAAAATTTATGTTATAATGTTTAAAGGGTATATAAGTAAAATGGTTTTATTTTCCCTTCCCTCCCCTCGTGAATCAAACAAATAAGGATTAATTTTCCCTTCCCTTCCCTCCCCTCCTCGAACCAAACAAGAAAAAAAAATCATCTTACCTCCCCTCCACTCCCCTTCATTAAAATCTCTCCCCTCCCCTCATTTGAACCAAACAGACCCTAAATTTAGGTTTGTAACGACTCAACAAATATGTTGTTGATAGTTGAAATTATTTCATTAGTGTTTTGTAATATTTTTTTTTAGCTTTTTTTAATAAGTTACTTGAGATAGTTTTTTTTTAAAAGCTAATTTTTTCATCTATTGGATGAAATTTTTTGACAATTTTATCCCTCAATTACCCTCACTCACCATTATATGTTATTTTAATAATGTCCTTATTTATTATTTTATAATTTTCAGCTAGTTTTATCAAGTACTTTCAATGAAATCAACTAACTTTTCATTTTTAAGCTAATTTTAATTAATATGAGTATTTCTTTGAAAAATGTGACTTATAATTTGTGAATATATTATATTGTAATATAAGTATTATCTCTTGAAAAAAAAAATAAACCGTTTCAATATACATGCTCCATTGCAGTTCTAGTTTGTAACGATTCAACCATAACTTTTCTCTTTTTTTTTTTTTATTTATTTGTTTAAGATTTTTGAAAAAATATTTTAAGTTGTATAAAAAATAATTTATTTTTTAGAGATTTTATAAAAAGCAGAAGTAACCAATTATAACAAGCACCTTTTATTTTAGAAGGTAGTTATATTTTTTATTTTTAAAACAAATTATTAAAAAAACACATTTGATATTAATCATAAAAATTTATAGTCATCGCCAATATAATATTTGATGTAACTTACACCGATGTAAGTTGAACTCTCCTCATTCAGAGAGAAGGGATCAAATTACGCTAGTGTAATTGTACGGGTGGGAACAGGCTAGACCGCTCGTCAGGGGCCTACAACCTGGCCTAATTAGGTTTAGGTCAGACCAGGCCAATTTATTAATTAAATCAGGCCGGGACTTTTTCAAAAGCTTATATTGCAAAACGGGCCATTCGAAAAAGCCTTTTAAGCCTATCAGGAAGACCTATAAAGTATGTTGTCTTCCATAAAATATTTGAGCTTATAAGTCTATTCAAATACATGCTTATGATATATTCAAGCACCTTACTTTAAAACAGACTAGACTCCCAGGCCAAATCAGGCTTTAAATAGGCCAGGCTCAGGCCATAAAATAAAGCCTATATCAGGTAAACAGGTCAGACTCAAGCCATAGATTTAAGGTATAGGTTAGACTCATGCCTTAGAAAGCCTAGCTCAGCTCGGCCTATTCTCATCCCTAAGTGTAAGTTACACCTAGTATTACACCGCTTAATTTTTTAATAGATTATTGTAGTAAATAATCCACCGTTGGATTGAAAGTTACTATCATATAGATTATACATATAAAAATTTACATTAATCTGAAATTACTTGATATGTCATTGAGATGTCTCAAGATTAACGTCATATATACATTTGAAATATATGATAAAACCAATCATTTGATTATCAAGTTATTAGTGTCAAAATTTTACGAAGTTTGACACAAATAATCATAATGGTGAATAAACATAATTCAATTATTGTTGGATTACTAAAAAACATATTTTATTTTAATCATAAAAAAACACATTTGATTTGCAGTCATTAGTGATGTAATATTTGATGTAACTTACACCGGTGTAAGTTGAACCCTCATCATTCAAAGAGGAGGGATCAAATTACACTAGTGTAAGTTATACCAAGTATTACACCGCTTAATATTTTTTAATAGATTATATTGTAGTAAGTAATTCACTGTGACACCCTTCTACCCCAAATACTAATACAATCATCAAATTAAATTATAAGAAAAATTACAGTCAACGTTGAGGTAAAAAGGTTCACATTCCTCATTTGAACCATTACTGAATCTAAATCTAACTAAATTTCCATAAAAGTAAAATCAATGTTTTCGAAAACTAATTTATCACCATAATAAAAATACGTCTTGGTCATGTAAGGTCCTTAAAAACAATCTTCTTAAATCTCTACATAATAAAATGAAAGGAAATAACTCTTAAACTCTAAGCCCCGATGTCACAAGTATCAGAGCGAGACTCTGTCCCTTTAAAATTCGACACATTGAGTGTCATCTTCGTCACCTATAAAAACCACAGAAGCGTACGATGAGGAAAAGAATACATACATATACATGCAATACAGAAGGCTACCCTTATTCCCACCCATCACCATACATATCATCATTCATCTCAATTCACATTCTTTATATTCAGCACATTAACCCATCACCATACATATCATCATTTATCTCCATTCACACTCTTTACATTCAGCACATTAATTTCACACAAATATATAATTCACACTTCTCAAACAATCATAAAATGACAAGTATGCTCACTCTATGCTCATGCACAATGCCTCTTCCTAAGAGTCATGATTTGGAACTTCGCACAATGAGCGCATCTCATCAATCCCCTTAGTTGTTACCAATGTTGGCACTACCGTTAAATGCCCTCTTGGCAGATAGGTTGCACCCCCTCGATGGGCCCGTGCAAAGACACCCGCTCCCTCTCACCATCACCCACCTCTTATGGACTAGGTGAGTCGCATTGTAAAACACTCTCTCTTGGAGTTATGCATTGGATGTCTCCCATCATGGTCTCCACCCAGCTCGTCGCCCCCTCTGTGGGCTAGGGTATTTTTTGCCACGTCTGGCTACTCATGTATCTCATGTGTCTCATACATCATATGCTCATGCTCAATGCATCATAATCATTTCACATATCTCCCACACAATCTCTATGCTCAATGCATCATCATCATTTTACATATATCTCATACAATCTCTATGCTCAATGCATCATCATCATTTCACATACATCTCATACAATCTCTTCTACTCTAATCACCCCACATCACATAACGAATATTATAAACATAGAACATCACATAAGATACTCACACCACAATACTTCATGCCACAGTTAATACACTCTATACATCTAATTCAATCAATCAATTCCACAACGATTCATATAATTAACACCATATAAGTAAGAGATCACAACATCACATAAGCAACACTCTCTAAACTTATTTTTGGCCTGGTAATCGATTACCAAACAGCTGTAATCGATTACCAGAAACGTTTTCTCAATTTTGGGGCCTGGTAATCGATTACCAGGAGATTGTAATCGATTACCAGAAGCCTCTGGTGCCCAAATTACACTCTGGTAATTGATTACAGCCTCCTGGTAATCGATTACCAGTAGCCAAATTCACATAACACTGCCCAGAAAGCCCAGTAATCGATTACAGATTACCGGCGACGCGAGAATGACTGTACCTGCGATTTTTACCCTTTTAAACCTTTCTTCAACCCTTACTCAATTCTTGATGTTCCTAACTCAATTAAACACGTTTTTACCGAACAATATTGGTGAAATCATCAATCTTTCCTACAATTTATCATAAAAATCACATCTAATCCATTATGGTTCCTCATCGCTAAACCCTTATTTAACCCATTTTCGCTATTCTTGCTACCATCACTAAGTTCATCAAGAATATCACGTTATACATCAAACCAATCAAATTCCAAACACACCACACATGATTCACAGATAAATTTTCGAATTTAGAATTCTTAGAGGGACTTATGGTTGCCCTCACTACCCAAACACTCCCGCATACACATATAGTAGCACCCCTCCCCCCGTACCTTAGAGATGACGATCAAGAACGGTCGACAAGATTCCCTTGACGATCTACTCTGCGACACCTTCTCCTCGTGGAGTCGCTTCTCACCTCTCTAAGGTTTGGTTATCTGACGTTTTTTTAAAAGGATAGGGTGAAATAGATGACCCCTCTCTTTTTAACCATTTAATTGGGTTGGGCCTACACTAACCCACCCATCCCTTTTTAATTAAATATTATTATTCGTAATAAAGATAATAATAATAATACTATTATTCTTTCCTTTTATTTTATTTTATTTTATCTGTTCTATAAATTTTAGGATGTTATATTCACTGTTGAGTTGAAAGTTACTATCAGATCTTACATATAAAAATTTACATTAATCCGAAATTATTTGATATGTCATTGAGGTGTCTTAAGATTAACGTCACATATACATTTGAAATATATGAAAAAACTAACCGTTTGATCATCAAGCTATTAGTGTAAAATTTTTATGAAATTTGACACAAATAATCATAATGGTGAATAAACATAATTCAATAGTTGGATTACTAAAAACACATTTGATTTTAATCATAAAAAAAACACATTTGATTTGTAGTTATCAATGATGTAATATTTGATATAACTTACATCGGTATAAGTTGAACCCCGCTTTAGTAACTTATCAAAATAATCAATTCTTTTAATATTTTAATTTTTTTTTTTTAAAAATATCTTAATAAAACATGTTAAAAAAAATTAAAAGTGATTTTTTTGTTGAAATAATCCATCACAAATTAACAAGCCCATAATAGGAAAAAAAAAAAAAGGTTCAATTTCCTCTCGATTATAACTTAAGTAGATACAAATACAATGATCTTACATTTATTGCATATTCACCAATATCTCTTAATCACCTTGCCATTATATTGTCAAGATTCTTAAAAGATAGTATATATCATGATTTGATTTTCACTAAAGATTTTTCATTCGTTTTAATTATTTGATATATGACTTTCCTTATTTGATTATAACCTAACACTATAAAGAGTCTTAGTCCCATCTATAATCATCTAACCTCACCTTATTTCTCGCGCGCACATTGTCCCTTTGCTGCTGCAGAGGGTTTTCATAGATATTCCACAATTCTCAACGATTGAAGTCTTCAACCATCACAAAAGCACATTTGAAGATATTCATCACTATGACACCAAGGTATGCACTTTAAAACCCTTAATTTGGTGATTGAAAGATTTAAGGTAGATGACATTAGTTTTCTAAAGATAGAAATTATATTTTTGTTTAATCATTTTAGAGATTAAATTGACATTATAAAAAAATCTTTTAAGAATTAAAGTGAATGATTTTTTATTTTTTAGTGACTAAATTAAAAAAATTATCATCTTTCAATATAATTTATTTTTTCAAAACTAATATAATCAAAACCAAAATTTTCAGGGAAAATGAGGGTTTAGTTCTTTAAAATCTCAATCTTGATCATCACAATCAAACCAATAATAATAAGCAGATTGCAATGTAACGAAATTATTGACAGTTTGATCAGAAACAAGAAGATTAACCAAATGGTACATGTGAAACATGTACTATCACATGTCATTATCAAAATAGGAATATGAAATTCTTTTGTCATTTTCTATTAATTACGAAGCCACTCGTGACTACCATGGTGGACAATGTGCATATTTCATATTCTAAAATACTAGCATGTAAAGAAAAAACGATTTCTTTTCGCTATGGGTAAATAATATACACAGGAAGGGTTTTTTTCACACCTTTCAATTCCTTTTTTTAATCTTCCCCTTTTCCTTTTTATTTTGAGTGGGTAATTTTATCTGACGGTTTCGATTTCTTTTATCAATGCCTAATTACCTTATCTAAAAAATATTGTGTGTTTTTTCCCAAAAAATAAAAATTTTAAATACTCTCAGAACTCTAACAGTTTTTGTAAGTTTTAACTATTTGAATTTAATTCAATAATGTTTGTTTAAGGAATTAATATATATACACTAATAATATTAAAAAAATTACAAAATAAAAATAATTTTACATTATTATCAAACTATATCTTATCACATCATTTAATGAGTTGATAAGAAAAAAATATAGAATATGAACGAATATCTCAAAAGGATAAATAAAAAAAGCTCGATTTGGTGAGAAAAAAGAACGAAATATATTTAAAATCATTTATAAGATTTTTAAATACAAGTAATTGATTTAGCAATGAAGGCGCCATATCAGTGTAATTAAATGCATTGAAATTACTTTAAATATTACTTATTAAATAATGATGTTTTAATAAATCATAAGATTTTTTCACAAATTCATTAATTACTTTACTATAAAAAAAATCAAAGCTGTTAAGATTAGGATAATAAATAATTTCAGGCCTTTTTTTTGGTAAAAAATAATTTCAGACCTGAGAATTGTGATTTGCCATTCCTTTCTTGTGACTCATAAATAAAATAAATAGTAAGGTTCTTTGAGTGTGACATCACACTTAATCCAATCCCTCTCTTTTCCCATTCCCTCAAACTCTTCTGATCAACGGTCCAGATCTTCTTCCCTTCTCTTTTCAATTAGGCCGGCACCACTTCAACCCTTTTCTTTTCTTTCTTTCTTTTTTTTTTCCTTTTTGGTTCGGCTTTCCTATAACATAATAAGACCCTAACCATAAAAATAAAAATAAAAATAAAAAGTTTATTATTAAAAGTTAAAACACCTTCGTTGGACTTTGCTTCTCTCTCTTAAAAGCAAAAACCTCTTCTCTCTCTCTCTCACAAACTCTGTATGCAACTCTTTTCTCTCTTCTCTCTGTTCTAAGTTTCAAACGAGGAAGAACAAGAACAAGAACCACAACAACGAAAAAAGGTAGCTGTGGAATTCAAATTTCTCTGCTGAACTCGCGCTATTCAAATTCCAACTCCGCCACAATATTTTTCCTTTTCTTTTTCTTTCTTCTGTTTGACCTTAATTGAAAATTTGGATGATTGAAAATTTTTGTATATAACAGTTTTCTCGGCGTTGGTCCACGTTGAACTCCTTGTATATTATGATGATGATGATGGTGATAATAATAATACTATTAAATAATATTTTATGAATACTAATCCGATTGAATTTTAATTTTGGTATATATTTCCTATAATAAATAATTTTTGGGTTTGTTGAAGTTGAAATTAAACCAGGGATGTGTTTGGTTGTGTGAAAAATAGGTAGAGGAAGGAGTTGTGGTTTCTATTTGGTGTGTTTTTTGTGGGGGTAATTTGATTAGGTTTGGGGTGAGTATGGCATGGTTAGTGTTGAGCTTATTTTCAGCGCTGAAATCACGGTGACCAAGTCTTTGTGATTGTGTGGAGAATATTTGATGCAGAGTCCCATCCTTTAAAGCAAAGAGACCCCCCACTTTTTCTGGAATCATTATTGGCTATGTAACCTTTCATCATTCACATTTCACGCACCCTCTACTCTTCTTCTCTCTTTCTCATTCACTTATTATTGTTGTTGTTGTTTCACTCTCAAAAACCACAATATATTGTTTTGGCCAGTATTTTGGTTCTCCAGAATGGATTGATTTTGAGCAAAATGGATTTCTGTGTTGAATTATAAAAAAGTGTTGCTTTGTAGTTTGTTTGACCATGGTTTCTGGAGGCTGGCGTTGATCATCATCTGATCATGTATTGGTTTATTATTTTCTGTTCCACTTCTATTTTGAATTGTCCTGGCAAGGAGGAACATCCTTATAGGGATAGGATAGTGCCCTGTTGGTTCATAGCATGTAAAACAAATGAAAAAGAACTGTGTGTTGGAGAGCCTTTATATTCTATATTGTTATGTAACAGTAACATCTAATTTTATAAATGAAATTTGGTAGTCCTGCTTTGGGGGCTTAAAAAGAAGTGCAGAGTTGCAGCTAGGCAATTGTTAGTGAGAATTCTAGTTTCTGGACAAGGCATATCTTTGGGGATTGTGCATGCAACACTAGAAGCTTTCTGCATGATTTGTATCAGGCTGTTTGGAAGATTCAGTAACAGTTTGTATTGGCAGTTGAATGGATGCTTGTCTATTTGCTGATTTTCTTGAAATTCTGACCAAATGAGATTACATTTTTTTTCTTTTTAATTAATCACTACTTAAGAGTTTGAGTATATGTTTTCTCCCTTGTAAGAAATTTTCATTTTTTACACCAGCTACGCTTTTCAAAGTTGTTTTTTCCCCTAACTTTTAATTTAGTGCACTTATTTTGATGTAGTTCAAATTTTCTAAGGATGCATCTCATCAAGCATGCAAAAGCTACATAATTAACTCAACTTGCTCTAGAAATGTATGATATTATTATGAGAAATAAATCCCTCAGTTGACAAAATTGGCTTGAGACTTATGAATTGACTTATTGGTTAATTGTTGCAATAATGTTTTCCTTTGATTGGATTTTCTTGTCAAAGGAATTTCTAAATGCTTACTGAGATAGCCTTCTTGACTTACAATATGAGCATTTTAATAATGAATGTTGTCTTATGACCTCTGCTTTATCTTATAATGCCAAATATATTTCATTTTTCCCCCTTTTAATTGAATTCCAGCCATTGTATATGTTTGATGTAAGAGCTTTGTTCAAATTCGTCTGAAGCTCCTCTGTAAGAGAATCCAAATGGTGAAAATTTTTGGATAACCCTTAATTGTTAAGAAAATACAAATATATTTTTGCTATATTTCCTTTCAATGCATAAAATTAGTTATGGAGATGATACAGATGATACTGCTTTGGTGAAATTTAGAATGTACATAACTAGTTTGTAGCACTTTCTAAATATATCAGATGAAGTGGGAATATTCTCTGATTTCTTGATGGTATCTGATCCCAAAAATGTTTGGCTAGTCTTTATGTTGCAGCTTGAGTCCTGCATGTAATTCATTGATATCAGGAAACATGTAAAATGATTGTCTTACACAATCTATATTATGCTTTCAACAATCGAATAGCTTGAGTTTTTTATCATCTAATACATTGTGCCAATGTGTTACAGATCTGAAGGGAATAAGCTATTGATGGATGAATATTCTGGTAAAAGAGCCATTGATGGGGTGGTAGTCCCTAGAAAGGGGATGGGCCATGTGTTCAGAGATACTGCTAATACTAGAGATCGAAATGGTCAAGTATGCAGCCGCCTTGGCTGCAGCAGCAGAGTCAACTCTCCTAAAGGTGCTCAAATTGGTTCTTCTGAAAAGGGAAAATCTTCGAGGTCTTCAATCCGATCCTCTCCAAATGGCAAGGAAGCAGTTGGAAGCTCCTCTAGAACTTTCTCCAGGACTAGTAACCCAGGAAAACCCCTTAAAAAGGCTCAGAAAACATTATCATCCCAGTTAGAGACAGATTCATCTGAAACTAGTAGGGTACAAGATGAACCAGAAGTTTCAAAGCTTGTCCCTACACCTGAAAAAATACAGAGAGGGCTTCAAGCTGAAACTGAAAACACAGAGTCAGGTAATGTCACACAGATGGAAGTAGGGAGCTCTAGTTTAGTATCTAATACAAGATCTCGGAGGAATTTTCATCCAAAGTGTGGATCACGTGCTCAAGAAATTCAAAGCACTGGGCCAGTGACACGTGCTGGCACCAGTAGGTATGGCTTAAGGAACCTCAAATGCAACTCTATTTCTGATGTCATCCCTTCTGGTTGTCCACCATCAGATTCAACTCTTAACAGAAGGAAGGATATGATAAAAAAGAGAAATTGTGAAGGGGAAAGTAGTTCCACTGCTAGAGGTAAGAAGATGAGTGGGTCTTCAGTAGAAGGACGAAATTCTGGTTCCAGAAATGGCATATCTATCTCTGATTCAAGAATGTCTAGAAATACACTTCACAGGGACAGGCCAGACAGCAACTTAGGGTCAGTTAGAACACGAAGATCAATTAGTGGTCTTGCCAGGGGAAGGCATTCTAGCCAAGGAAATGCTAATCCTGTGCCCCCCAATCGGTCCCTTGTCATGATACCTTCTTTTCCTCATTCTGGTAATTCTAATGCTCATGATGTATCACACCATACTTCTCTAGAGACTCCTTCAAGTCCAAGCTCTTACAGTAGACCAGGTACTAGCAGCGAGGAATTGTATGGTGTTATGCCCGTGTCTCCTGCAGAATATGGCATTACTCATTCTCTAATAAATCGAGATAGCCTTCGACGACGCTACAACATGGATGGCATTGCAGAGGTAGTTTTCATTGTAAACATGATAATTGCTTATTTTTATCATGGTATAATGTGAGAGTTTACACCTAAATTGCTGTTTTCTAATTGTATTTAGGTATTGTTGGCACTTGAGCGGATTGAGCAAGATGTTGAGCTAACACATGAGGTAATTCTTGATTTTTATTTTTTTGACATAATATACCAGTTATTTGATGTGTTCATTTTGTGTCTTTGCAGCAAATTCTTTTACTGGAGTCCAACTTGTTCCTTACTGGATTAAACTTCTATGATCAGCACAGAGACATGCGATTGGACATTGATAACATGTCATATGAGGTTTGTTTGTGTTACATCTTCAACTTTAGGGGAGAGTTTTGAGATTTAGCTTAGTTGTGGGAGATGGCTTTAAGAAGGGATCATAATCCTTGATATTGCATGCAGTTATTTTGGGATAGAAAAAAAACGAATTTTATTTTTAGCTTTTCTGACCTCCTAAATTTCCTATAAATGACAGGAACTGCTGGCTCTGGAAGAGAGGATGGGTAATGTGAGCACAGCTCTAACAGAGGAAGCTCTTTCAGAATGCCTTAAGAGAAGTTTCTATCAATCCTCACCCTCAGGCGAGGCAGCTGAGAGTTGCAATGAGGATAAGGATGATATCAAATGCAGCATCTGCCAGGTATCTTTTCTCAATTCTCATAGCAAATGATGCTTTTTGCATCATCTTACATTTTTTCATGCCAAGGAGTCATTAAACACCATCATTGATCAAGCATGGGTAAATCAATTATTGGTTGGCTAAAGTATCTGCTGCGTTCAGTCTAACCAACCAAAACTAATATATGTTGCATTATTAAGGCTCCATAAGCATTAGTACTACACATTTCTATCCTTTGCACTCATAAAAGAAATCTAGAACTAGCCTCTGTCTCTCACAGACTGATATGCACTTTTGAAGTTATTGTTACAAGATCTGATATAAGATAAATTGACTTGATTTGTAGGAGGAATATGTGGTTGCAGATGAAGTGGGGAGTCTTCAATGCGAGCACATGTATCATGTGGTTTGCATACAGCAGTGGCTACGGCTGAAGAACTGGTGCCCTATTTGCAAAGCATCAGTGGCACCGTCAAGTTCATCCTCATCCCATTAATTACATTGTTAGGCCAGACGAGGGAGACTGATTTCTTTTTACCCCCTCTTTCTGTTCATTTTTCTCATCACTTTTGTACAAAATACAGTTGCGCCTCACCTCCTTATTGGTCATTTGTACATAGCCAATATCTTTATACCATTATCTAATAATACATGCCTCTGGTTTCATGGGCTGAAACTTCTTGTTAAGCTGCTGCTACAATAGTCCCATCTAATGTCCTTGCTGATGCGTTCTCGTTTAGTCCTTACACAATAAGCTTTTTAAGGATTTAGAAGGAAGAGTATTGGCAAGTAAGATATCTTGGAATAGTGGGGCTGGGCTTTAGATGTAGGTTGTTTAGTTATCACCTAAAGACGAAAATTTAGTTCTTATATAAACTTAATTTGAGAGTAAACTAGTTCTTCTTAAAAATTCTAGTCCAAATGTTCTTTAGACTTATGTATCAATTGTTACAATTTTTTCCCCTTAACCTAAGTTTTAGTTATTGGATAAGATATGATGATTACTCATTCATCTAATAGATACTAAAAATAATAAGCAGGAACCCATAAAAAAAAACATAATAAGCAGGATATGTTTTTGAGAATGGGTTGTTTGATCACAATTTTTTATATTTATAAAAATGCATTTAATACTAGAAATAGTTTTGAAAAATAAAATTATTATTTTTAAATTACAGCATGTTGATTATTTTCATTGTCATATTTTCTACGCTTAATCTACAATATTGGTTCTGAAAACTATATAAACCGATGTTTCCAATCTACCAAAGTTAAGAGCATCTCTAATGTAGTAACTTTTTTTTTTTTTTTTTTTACAAATGTTAAATGCATATATCACTTATTTTTACTTTTTTACATTTTATGCAATTATTTTTCCAATGAAACAACTCTAAAAAAATTACCAAATGGGTTTTTCAAGTTACCCGCATCTGATATCATATCAACATTAATTTTTATTAACTCCTTTATCTTAATATTGAGACTCTAAATATTTATTATCAATGTAACAAATTCATTTCAACTAATTTTCTTATGAAATATTTTTTTTAAAACTAAAATATAGTCATTTTCATTAATTAGTATTTATAATAAATAATGTAAAATAATTAAAATTATATAATTAAACCAACATTCAACTTTGGTTATTACACCTGGAATGTTCTCAAACATGCACTCCATCAAATTTGCTTGAAGATATAATAAATTTGCCTCTCACAAAATGTGCTCTCCTTTGCAATTATGTTGCAAGATAAACTCTTCTGTAGATATGATCGAAAATTTGAATGAAGGTTGCTAGAATTTTAATTGTTGATATGATCATAAAAAAACAAAATTGCCATTATAAGTGTAAGGTTAATCTTTCACAATCTTTTTTTTTTTTTTGAAAAATTTCACAATCATATTATTCAATATGATATATGTAAATAATATATTTATACTTGAACGATCATATTTTTATCAAAGACATTTAGCTATTCCAAATAGTCATATCTTTACCAAAAGAATGGTAATTATTTTTAAAGTTATAATAACTTTTGGCAATGGTTAAAAATTATGGCCATATCTATTTTTGCTTTATTTAATGGAATGTGATTTGACACGATGGACCCATAAATAATATAAGGCACGATTGGTTAAAGAAGCAACGAACAAGTAGAAAGAGTAGTGTTATTTATACAACATATAATAATACAACATAGATAAATAAAGATAGAAAAAAGAGAGAAGAGGGAGAAATGTTGGATGTGATGAGTGATATGATTGAGAGATATAGAAAGAAAAAAAAAATATATTATAGGAGTATGAATTATTGTATATTTTATTGTATGAATTTATTTTCTTAAGTAAAAATGTGCTCCAAGTCCAAAAATGAAATTAAGCAAAAGCAACGATATCTTAATGGAAAAAGAAAGTTAAGCAATGTCATTTCTCTAATAAGCAGTTTTGAAAGCTGTATTTTGGGGTGTTACTACTTTTTCCCTCTCTAGACCCAAAATGGAAAAAATAGTGTCCCTCTTTTGTACAAACTTCTGTCTGACCGTTAATTTTTCTTAAAAGGTAAAACACGCCACTAAGCTTCTGCGATGCATATGAATAGAATGGTTCAACACGCAAAAATTCTTTCTAATGGAACATATGTGAACATGTGTTTTCATGCTCAAGCTTTGCAAAATTGGAATTCTTTTTTAAAACATAAAAGATTAAGCCGCAAAGTGAACAATGGAAATGAGTTTAAGAACCGTGGTGCACAAGTTACAACATCACGTTGTGAGAGAAGAAATTTTTTATTCAACGTGATTTTGAGATATATCAATGCAGAACTAAACACTCATAAAAGCATATAACTTATTTGGCTTCCATTAAAATCACGTTACAAATATAAACTCAGGTCAACGCTATTAAAAATAAATTGACATGAATTATATTTATAACGTGATTTTATTTGAAACTAAATTTGAAACTAAAATCAGTGTTAAAACAGTCCATTCTTAAAAGTTCAAGGATTGTAAAAGACATGGGCAATCTAGTCACCAGGTTTTTCATTGTCTAGTTCTATATACAAAACTCTTGTAGAATACCCGACATCGTGCTCTTGATGCTTGGATACTCATCACTCTTGAATTTGCAGATGCAAGCTGGGGATCATGTCAAGGTCATAACCTCCTTTTCCTGCCTCTGGTTGTAAAGGAATAAATTCTAGTGATATAAGCTAATATAAACTTCATATTAATACCATACAACATGAGCAGCTAAATGCATATGGTCATAAAAACACAATTGGCGGTAAAATTGTGGTAATAATGGTACAAAAATTCCTATTGCATAATTTCTTGCATGTCATACATTAATCTTCCCATTGATAGTTAGGATTAGTTGACAGGAAGTTGTTGATTCAGCTTAACCAATGGTCTTGAATTTAAGTTCTAGATATGCAATTACATTAAATACTCAAGGGAAGAGTGATCACTTTGCAAGTCTCGGACTCTCATGCAACCAACGGCCCTCCAGCATGTCCTCATATAGCGTCCGTCACCACAGCTGTGCATGTTCCCCCTCCATCTTCCATTTACGTCTCATCAAGACATGCCTGCATATCTTCTATAATTGAATAACAATGTAAAAAATAAATATCACTCTGGATTAGAGCAAAACTCAAGCAGGCACATCTAATGTTTCACTGGAAAGAAGTTGGTGAATAGATAGCAGCTCTAAAAGAAATAAATCCCAAATCAATTGGACAATCATTTTGAAAAAAATTATTATCCATATTTTTTCTGTTTGCAAAAGTTTTTAAGACACAGTCAAATTTCCCCAAGTTGCTGCAGATATGTACCGCGAAAGAAAGAGATCATGGAGAAAACAATCAAAAGCATTATTCTCTCTTACCCCTCTTGAGCATGTTAATTCTTAATTTCCATGAACCTGACAGCACTAGGTCATTATGCAATTACTCACTTGAAAACATATGGGATGGACCTGGGATATATTCAGGCAATCAATATTCACAATAAGCACCAAATACAAAGCAGTATAGGTCTTTGAGAAAAACTGCATATTACCCACACAACTTTAGCCACTTGTAAATCATCACCTGAACGCTGAGAAATTTGCAGATGGCAACTTCAGTTTCCAACTTCTGTTAACAACCATAAACAGAGTTGTTGGCACTGAACAGAAATTTATAGATTAGATGAAAGTGGCTTTTTGCAGACTTTTTAAGATTCCAGGACTTGCCAAAACTAAAAGTTCAGGCATATTTTATATGTTTTTTTTTTCCCAAACCTTGGCTCTCTTAAAGTAACATCATCTCTCTCACAATACCACCCTAAGGATGCTCTTAAAACACCTACACATTACCTGAATCTTACAAGCCAAAACTTAGTTGCCACCTACAGAAGATTGACAAGATGATGCCATCTACAACTGCCACTCAGATCATGCCTAGCTGTTTAAACTTTAAAGTTATAAGAAGCAATGCAAATAAAAGCCAACCCCAATATTCCAAATAATAAATATACCAAGTTAGTAGATAAATGCAAATATTACAATATCATTTTGGTCCAGATTAGGTCTTAACTCGCAAGTTTTACATCATAAAATGAGGCATCAGAGTGACAAGAATCAGGATAGAATAGAATAATAAAATTCTAAATATTCAAACAATATCAATAAACATGGAAACTTCAATGGTCATGCATGAGAACAAATCAATCTCCATAATTTAGCCAGATGGATTGCATATTTTTGCACCATGATATAGAACAGTATGCCTTCTGATATTTATTATATTATGGATTTTTTCACTGGTAAATACACATGAAGCTCAATGTTTATATATAATTATGGTATAAGACAATCAAAATAAAGCCCTGATTAAAATAAGCAATCAACCACCCATTTATTATGTGTTCAATACAAGAAAAAAGGTAACATCAGTTAAAAAAAGCACCTGCAACAATGGCAATGTTGAAAGATTCAGGTAAGTTTCAACTTTTAACATTAGTAGAAGTAGTGTGATATTACTAGGAGCAGGAAATGCTACAAAAAGCAAAATGTGTCAAGAACTTTTGGTGATCACTAGCATATAAATAATTTTAAATGATTCAATGCTGAGTCCATTTAAAAATTCATACCAATACACCATGTTAATATGGCATTTGCATGCTGCAGCTTAAACATGTTGAAAATTTTATTTTTTATTAATGGTAATGCGTACAGATTATACAAATTTATCAAATTATCTACGCATATTGTGTAAACTGTAAATTGCATCAGTTGCTTTTGTAACAAATAGTAGAAAACCAAGATAAATGGCAAGATCATGATTAGAAAGTCTCCTTTTATCAGTCCCATTGCATTGATAAGAAAACATGGAACAACTCATTATTTGCAAGTAACTTCCTCCAATCTGTCTGACTTTGCACAAGTGACTTACTGGTTCACTAGATTCTCAGCAATACTGTTGTTTAATATACCACCACTCTTCAATTACATGAGTGCCAGTATAAATTACATATATATGAGTAGAAAATGTTCCAATCATTCAAGAGAATTACTCATAGACACCTATTATTCCATTCATGTTTTCCTGTAGGATTTTCAATCACTTTAGGTTTACTCTGATTTAATTTCAAAAGTTTCCTGATTACAAATCATACATATCCCATATGCCACTATGAATGTAATACATAAAAATGTGCGAGCAACTTTGATTAGCAAAATGTTAAACAAATACATCAAAATGATTAATGATTATCTAATACAAGGAGATATTATGCCTCCTTTTTCAATAAGCATTCATAAAAAATGACTCTCAGACTCAGACTGTACATGTCATTGATGAAATAGAGATATGCCAAAATTTATAAAACTCACATTTTATTAGAAACAACAATTACAGTCACCAAATTAATTTGCACTAAATGAGTAGTTAAGTTACAAATCTACACAAAAAGACTAAAACAAAACACTACTTTGGGTATTGGTAAATTTTGACATTAGGGGATTCAACCATAAGACTGAAATCATCAGGGAAACTTTAATAGATGTTAATGTGTTATTGATATTGAATTTCAATCAATCCTCGGATTCTAAAAATACATACAGAGTGACCCTGCAGCTCTTATACATGTCATAGTTCCTTGATCCCAGCTACACAACAGTATCCCTGCAAAACTTTAGTTTTCTTTCTCATTGGCTGTAAAGCAAACAAAAGCGTTGAGATCTCTAGCAATGGCAAATACAGCCAACCTCAATGCTAAAAGCATACAACAATGCAACCAATCCTGGGTTTGATTTGATAGTACCCTTGGTTGCAGTTATAAATAAATTTCTGATCCACCCATGCCCTACAAATAGCCGAGAATCCAGAGATAAGACAATTTGAAGCTCAAATCCAGTATTTCATCCTGAAAGGGCAAGAAGTATCGAGGCCATCTGGTTCATACTGGCACAAAGAACAGAACTTGTTGTGCTGATGATAACCAACCATTTCCAAGCCATCAGAACCAGAAGACCTTTTAGCTTTGCACAAACAAATCTTCATAAATGTGTTATTCCTCAAACGATTGCATGGATATTTTCTCCAACAGCAGAGGCCAATCTTCTCCAAGTTTCTGTGGATTTAGCTCCATGGCAACTTTAAAATCATGCAAAGAAACTGAGCTCGGTGGTCTGTGTTCAAGAACAGGTTCTCCCAGCCCACCAGCACTCTGCGCATGTAAATGATTACTTGGCCACATGCCATTGATGACCTTACCCTGAATCTGCTGTTTGGGGGCAGGGGGCTTCCTCAGCTCATTTGTAGACCTAGCTCCGACTAATTCAACACAAGACCTGATCAACCGTTTCAAGTACACATCCAACACATTATTTAACATATTGGCACATTCCATAGAAACACCTCCAAGACCCTGTACTGTGGCAATCTGCTCCATGCGCCTTCGCAGTGTATCTGTATCAGACAACCAACCACTGTCACAACAACTATCAAAATCACCAGTGCTGGTCACTGGCAATGCTTTGCGGGCCCCACCTACACTTGCTGAGCAGTAAGGAATCCCAAGTGGTGCTATCAAGGGACTTTTAGAGAAACTCAGGTGGTTCAACTGATCCACCTCTTCCCCGTCTTCAACAATTGACATTTCGGGCGGCCCTTTGTCATGTATTCTTGGTTTTTCTGCAGGTCGCTGAACAGCATCCCCCCTTTCATTCTCAGGTAGCTCAGCAACAGCTTGAAGATGCTGTGTGGGTCTCTGATAATCACATGGAGTAAGAACTCCATTTTCCATATCAGCCTTACTACCACTGTCTTCTGTACCCATGGATTGGTGAGTAAGAGAATCAACCTTCCCATTTGGTCCGAGAGGGCTTGGTCTATCCCTCAACTTCCGGTCACGTATTCCAGACCTAACCTTACGTGGGGATACAGGCAAAACCCCATTTGACCAAATGGTTGGATTTTGATTTTGATTTTGGAAGCTGGCAACACTCTGTTCATGCCCATCTTCCCTTCCAGGAGATACCTCTGTAGCATGAGGTCCAGACTTTGGTGGACCAGATAGCTTGATTGGTGGTGGGGTCTTGGCTTGGAAGGCATTCTTCAAAATTGACTTTATAAAATGGTTGTGCAACGGAAGATTCTCCCTCCCAAGTACTCGAGAACACAACTTATCAAATTCAATCTTGGTCAGCTTCTGGCTCAGAAACCTGTTCAAGTAATAAAAGTACCGCTTTGACTTATCCACTCCAAGCTTCTTTATAATATGTGCCTTTAATTCACTCAGATCAATTCTTGAGCTCTGCTGGGGTTGCATTTCTCACCAAACAGATTCATACAATGCCCAACAAATCAGAAAATGACCCACCCACCCGTAACCTCAATTTGAGCAAAATTGCAGTTATTTCCGTTTCCAAAGAACCCTAAACTTCCCCTCCCCCATGTCAGCTGATTACAAATCAACTAGCTACAAGCTGTGCATATCTGACCAACCAGATGCATGAATGATTATAATAACAGTAACCCAGAGAGAGACTTGCAATTCTGAACCAGAATAAGGTTACCTTTATGCTCAAAGAAACCCAAATTCACCAACCAATGAACCACACAATGCAAAGCCAAATCTCATCTCCTCCACGTCAAAACCCTAGAGATCAAACTGCAACGGAACACACTAACTCTGAGCGCGAAATTCCTCAAATCAAACTGAATGCATTGAATTGAATGGCAAATCAAAACCCTAAGTTTGAATTACCAAACCCGGGTCCGAAAAACCATGGTTGTGTCGAAGCGAACATTACATCATCGTTGCACCAATTTAAACCCTCATTGTTTCACCAAATTCAATTGCTTCGAACTTCAAATTTGGAATTTTGAAGTAGAGGGGACGAGATCAGTGAGTTCGCCAAAACTGTGTTACAGGAAAAAATTTCAAGAAAATAAAATAAAAAATGCAAATTGTAATGGAAGGAAGCACAATGAAGAAGAAAGACTAGAGGTAGCAAGTAGGTAAGGGAAAAACAAAGGACTTGTACATTGATTGAACTCTGACCTTTGCAAAGTTCAGGAATTGCATACAAATCTCGAACCTCACTCACTGGGTTTCAATCTTCCAAGCTTCGCCTTTGCCTCTCACTTTCTCTCTCTTCCTTTTTTTTCTTTTTTTTTTTTATTCTCACGAATTTAATTTAATTTTTTTCGTTAGGGATTTTATGATTTTATATTGAGGTCTGCTCTTTGTAGCTCGATCGCTCGCTGCCAATACTAACTATCTTTTGCTTCCGCTTACCTCATTTGTTTCTTCTCGGCATCTCTCGCAGGACTTCCCCCTCCCTAATTTAACAAATCGGTATTTGTCTTGCTATTTATTTACATTTTAATTAAATATATATAACTAATCAACGTTATATTTAAAAAATAATTTTTATAATAAATTAATATTTTTAAGATTAAAATATAAAAAATTTAATAATTTTAAATAATTATTTAATAATAAATTATAACTAAATAAATTAAATTATAACAACATGAACAAATATTTTTATTAAAAAAATATTAACAATGTCTCAGCTTATCTAGTTAAATTTTATTTAGGTTTTGTTAAATATAATGAAATTATTAATTTAAAATAAAAATTACAACTATCATTTATTGTGTTAAAATTGTAAAAAGAAACATTAGTATATGTCTATCAATTGTCAAATCATTTTCATTAAAGATGACGGGACAAGTTGACATAGAAATCAGTTTGTCACATCAGTATCAAACTTAACAGTATTAAGGGGACATAAAAGGGAGCTCTTATCAACTTGTTCCGACCTAGGATAATAAGCTCATGATCTTAGTCTTACTTCACATCGAAAAACGAAAGAAGATTTTCATCTCCAAATTTTACTCGGGCATAGTTTGCTTTTTTTGGGTGTGAAGCAATGTCAAACCAAACTACCCAACAAAACTTTTATTCTCCTTGAAAAGGAGGTGATCCAGCCACATCTTCCAATAGGGGTTACCTTGTTACGACTTCACTCCAGTCACTACTTACGTGAATTCAAAACATAATAGACTCGAACGAACAAATTTAAACTTTAGGTACTAAAATCAAATTTGGGTCATATTTTAAGACTAAAAACATATTTGACATTTATTGTCATTTTAAAAATTTAATTAGGATGAGAAGAGAAAGAAGATTAGCATTGAGAGGAGAATCTCACTCTCTTAAATTGTGTGTGAAGTTCACCATGAATGAGAGAAAATAAACAGGTAAAGTCATTGAATAGGAAAATAGGATAAAGGAGTTTTTCATTTTCTAAGACGAGGTTTCAAATTTGTAATATAGAGAGTTTATTCGGTGATTTTGCACATCATTTTTCCAAATAGATTATCTTTATAGATTAGATTAAATTTGAATTTGTTTTTATGTTTTGGGATGAGGATAAAACTTTCAAAAATAGAATATTTTTATTAAAATAAAAAAAATATTAATTACATAAGAAGCATAAATTAACAATTAATATTTTCTAATTTAATAAAAAAATTTCATTTGTGGAATTTTATTGAGGTTATCAAAACCGTTTATGCCTACATATTTTTCACATGTTTAACTTATATCTTGATTTTTCATATTAAACCAAATTAAATTAATATTTTTTATTTTTTATTTAATCATTTAATTAAAAAAACTTTTTTATCCAATACTTATTTTTTAAAATAATATTGAATATAATAAATATGATAAATTTTCATTAAAATATTTTTTATTAATTAAAATAATTTTTATATTTTTAAAAGTTAAAAGTTTCAATTGTTTGAGTTTATATATTTTTATTTATCTTTTATTATAATTTAAATATTATTCTTTCAATCAAATTAGTATTTTTAATTTTGATTTTTATATTCTATAAATAAATTTATATAATACAAGGAATACCTCTTAATTGATATTGGAGTTAAATTCCTCATGCTTAGTAGTTTAACTTGTATTTTAAAGGGGTGTAAATGTACTTAACAGACTTATTAGTATTTCTTTTTCCTCCACACTTTGTGATGTGTATCATAGAATTTTTAAAAGGGTGTACGACACAATTTAGGTTATGTGTGAGTTTCCAAGTTGATGTTAAGTTGTTAACAAGGTTTAGGACAACAAGTATGCTTTTTAAGTGAAAAAAGGGGAAACTATTCAATGTGACGTTTTCTAGCAACCGGGGAACAGGGAAAGGAAGGAGTGATGAGGTGTTATATATATAATCGGTAGCACTAGAGTCAATAATCTAAGATATTATCAATTCAAGAAGCATTAAGGGATATGGAGGTGGAATTCTTACTAGTCATGGAGAGAGAATAAGTGATAGATGTCTTACTAAGAGAAGTCATGGTTGTTCCAGTTCTGCTTTACCGAGTGCTAGTGCTAATGCATGCCTCATCTCTGGTTAACGGCTCTGAGGGATCATCACCTACAACCTCTGGGTCAACCATTGTTTGATTTGAATGTCGCTATTGGATTCCCTGAGTCCTCCCATACGACTCACAATTTGTTCTTTACCATCAAGTTTAACACAAGCCTCCTTGGTGTGGCTGGTCATCCTACAATAAGTGCACCATATATGTTCTTTGAGCCTTTTTCAAAAGCCAATGCAAACCCATCTACCAATTTGTCACCTAGTATAACTTCCCTTTCACCTTCCTATCATCAAATTACATAAAATACCTCTAATAATAATGAAGGAAGTTCTCCTTAGGTCTTTATCATCAAGTCGTCGGAAAGGAATTTGAAAATCCTTACCTTCTCTATGAATATGTTCAAAATGACTATAAAATATGTGGAACGATTGTATTTTTTTATTGATTATCAATTGTACACACATGCACGCACACAGGCTCGTAGGCCTTAATTCTATTAATGTCTAGTTCTATAATTAAGGGAATAAATTTGTCCCAAAATGTAAAGAAAATATTACAGTTGTATAAATCCCTTACATAATAAGGAACAATCAAGAAATTAATTAGAAGATCAAGTAAAATGAGTAATTCAATGGGAGAATCAAGTAATTCAACAAAAATAACAGTGGACTGCGAATAATATATCCTAGCTCAATAATCAAAGGTACTTATAGTACAATTAAATATTTTTACCAAATAATTATGTTTACTTATAGCAATGCCCTATCCCTTTTTATAGAAATGTTGCATCATTGTGGAAGGTTTGTAATATCAACATATAAACATTGGCTCACCTGGTAGTTTTATATTGCACTTCTTCTAGTGACATCAACCCGGGGCCTAGTTAGCATAAAAGTATCATCAATCCCAAATGATTATGCAAATAAATGTGAATAGTGGCTCTCACAGACTAAAAAATAGTTGTATGCACGGAAATAAAACCTAAATCCATAAATAAATTTACTTTTAAAAAAAAATTAAACTTTATTTGGTTGCGAAGATCACTAAGGTTCAATTTTAATTGCATTTTGCATATTTCACCTATTTCTACTTACTTTACGTCCTAGGGGAAGCTCCTTTACTTGTTTCTTACGAAAGTGTCATTCTAAGTTTTGGTCCCGAGTGCTAGAGTCCTATAGATAAGCATAACCAACCATTATTAGTATTATCTTTAGTTGCCTGTAGAACTAAAACATGGCATTCATGAAGAAAATACATATAAAATTACAATATTAAAATAATAAAATCAAAGAAAAATATCTTTACCAGGTTTACCACCATTCAGCATAGTACTTTCAACTGGCTTCATTCCATGTATCTGATATGATTAAAAAAATTCAAAGGATTTAATGAGGGTGTTTAACAAAATACTGTTAAATTTGTAATTTGAATTGTGATCTTAAAAACATAACCTTAACATTAATTTTTTGCATTTGAGATATTGTCCAACCCCAAAGACATGGCTCGAGTACCTATTCCTATAACAAAAAATGTCAATTCATCCCTGGTGCTTTTAATATTGTGATATGAAATATTTACACTTTATATTCATTTAATAAACATGGAAAAATATAATCATGATCACGAAGAAAGTGTAAAGCAAAAGGCCATTAACATTTCAATGACTAGTCTATTATAATTTTTATTTTCATTCAAAATTAAGAATGTAATAAAAGTATACATCAAGTGAGAAATGAAATTTAAACATCATATTTGAAACAAAACAATGAATTTAAAATCACAAATCATGTTCAAACTCCATAAGATATCAAATGAGAGTGGATAAGTTATTAAGCAAAAGACTTGTACATTAACATAATAAGAACTTTAAACAACTTCTAATGTCCCTTGTATAATATTAATAGATATTTCTCAATGACCTCCATAACAAAAGAGAAAGGAGTTGAATTAGGTATTAAAAAAAAATTATGAAATCCTTTCAGAAACTTGTTTTCACAGGTGTTTTATGAAATCATAATAATAATCCCTATAAAATCATCAATCAAATTTCAATAGTAAGTAATCCAAAACAAATAACAATACGGATGAAACTTCAATACAACCTAAACATACTAAACCTTTAATGAAATAAAAAAATAACAATAATCTCACCTTTTTTAGGGTTGAGGAAAGAAACAAATGCAAGAACAAAGATGAAATAAAAAATCCCCATCCCTTCACTTGAAGAAGTCGATGACAACGACACAGTGAGAAGCTTAATATTGAAGGGAAAATCCAAGTAGAGAGAAGGGAGGTGAAAGATGAAAAAGGGAAAATTCACACAGAGAGACGCTTTTATATTTTCTCGTTGCTTGAGAAATTTGGCACAAATAAAGAGGGGAGTGAAGATGGATAAAAAAACATGTTATTGAAAGAAAACTATCGATATTTAAACAATACAAGGTGTTTAATTTATGTAAAATAATGGAGATTTTAGGGTTTGGGAGCAAAAAAGAAAACAAATGAGTAGACGAGAGAGATGAGCAATGACGCAAAGAGTGGGAAAAGCAAAAGCTGAATTGGCGAAACTATCAGCTAAATGCGGGACAAAACTTGGTCAGAAGCTTCAACGTAGCACCAAATGGTCTCATCTTAAGAGCAATGAATAAATAAATAAATAAATAAATAAATAAATAAATAAATAAATAAATAAATAAATAAATAAATATGGCATAGAAGAAGAAACACTTTGAGCCGGAAATTTTTTTATGTGAGCTTGGCACGTGGAAAATGTGGACCGGGGACTCAGTTTTGTTATTAGTAAATAGAAATAGATTCAAAATTAGAATTTTATTTTGTGCAACACAATAGAAATTTTTTATTTTTATATAACTAATACATTTAAATATTTATTTAATATATAATAAATGTACACAAATATAAAATATATTTTGAATTTAAATTTGATACGTGGATAGTATAGTGTAATTAGTTTCAATTACAGATATTAATTCTAATATCTAATCAATGATGTTTACTTTGAATTTGAATTATTAATTCATAAAAATAATCACTCTAACTATACTATTAAACATATGAGGAGGGTTTAGGGATGTCAAAAAAACTCGTACGGCCGTACCTGTGGATATACCCGCAATGGGTACCCGTATATTTACATAATGGGTGGGGACGAATATTATACTACCCGCCCCGCGGATACCCGTATACTCATTAAAACGTAATTTTATATTAAATATATTTGAATATTAAGATTTTTTATTATTTTATGATGAGATATAATTTATTTTATATTATTTTATGATGATATTTTTAATATATTAACACGTAATGGTATTATATAATGATTATTTATATATATAGTATGATATTATAATATATTATGTAACATTTCCTCTCTTTCTTTTATAAAATTTAAATTCTTAAACATTAATGGGTACCCGTGAATACCTGCGGATACTCGTTACCCGCATGGGTACCCGTTAATTTTAACGGGTAGGCACTACCCGCCCCGTTGACATCCCTAGGAGGGTTTAGCTTGTACCAACACGAGTTACATAAATTGTTACATTATTGTTATATTTAGACATAATGTGATTTTTTTCAATTCAATCGTTGAATTATAATTATTTATTATCTTGATTATTTGTATTAAATCTTGTAAAATTTTAACGCTAATAAATTGATAATCAAACATTTCTCATTTTCATGTATTTCAAAAGTATACATGATGTTAATCATGACGTATCACAATGATTTCATATTAAATAATTTTGGATCAATGTGAAATTTTATAGATATGATCTATAAAATAGTGACTTTCAATCCAACGATGATTCTTGGATTTGAATTATTAATTGAAGAGTTATTTAACAGTGTAAATCATGTTTTGACATGTAACTTTGTTCGTCATTTCAACCGATAACATTGTGTATAATTTTTAAATCATCGTATCTTTTTCTATAATGAAAAATTTGAGATGCTAATCAATTATCACATGAGAAGTGATATATGCATGTATAAAAAGTACAAGTGTGAAAGGGTAATGAAGCTTTGAATGATCAATCATGGATGGAAAACGAAAATTGAGAATTTGATAATAAAAACATGGGGAGCGTGATAATCATGCCACATTGCCATATTTTTTTAATTTTTTAACAGTTGATTATGTGTTGTTATAATTATCTCTATAAGACATGTATATCATTATGTGACAATGATTTGAATTGAAAATAAGAATTATAATACATAAAATATTATATCAAGGATTGAATTTATATATGTATTTTGATTTTAAATAAGTTGTTCAAGAGATTGTGAGAGATTGAGAAATCTTTGCGAGACAGATGTGTGAAAGACATAGTCAAAGAAAAATTATAAGAAAATAACAGGTCGGGTTAATTGACACAATGTTAATATAGACTAAAAGTGTTATAAGATGAGAGACCTATTCTTAGAAGATGAGGGGCATTTTTCTTTAAGAGAAAACACATTTATATTTTAAGTGGTGAAGGATTTAATCTTTAGGTAAGATAATTATAACAATTTAGGTAATATACTTTTAAAGAAAAGATTTTTTTTTTAATTATTAGCTATCAACTAATAATTAATAACTTTTATTATAAACTTTTAGAAGAAAATATTAATAATTAATAATTTTTTTGGGTTTAATATGAAGATTTTACTAGTCTAATCTTTTGTTAGTCCCTCCCTTAGATTGGCCCGAAAATACAAAATAATGACACATGGTTTTTTAATAGAAAGTGGTGTGTTGTTTTCAAGAGCGGAAGGAGAAAATTATTGTTATAAACATTTTTTTTGCTGGGTCATTTTTATATTTTCCAATCTGATTAATTCATGTAAATATCAAATAATATGGTTAAGAGTATTAATTTGTTGTTAATAGATTTTCAGCCCATGTAATATATGAAATAGTATTCTTATTCTATTGTTGTTGAAAAGACAAAAACTTTAAAAGGAAAAATAATATCAAATACAAAAATGATATTATTTTTTAATTTAAACAAAAAAAATTCAAATGACAAATAGACAATTATGTAAAAAAGATTAATGTACTTCTTAATAAATATTTATTTCTTAGTCGTATACTTGTACATAATTGGACATATATAAGAAGTTGAGAAAGATATATTTTTATAAATAGCCGAAAGTGTAGAAGTTGTAAAAAAAAGAAAGAAAACATCAATAAGTAAATTTCAAGTGACTAACTTTTTTTTGTAAGCAAAAGAAATATATTAGAGGGAGTAAAGGGGTAAATTTCAAGTGACTAATAGAATTAGAGAAAAACATTAAAATGATATATAAAAATAATCAATAACATCAAAAAGAAAAATAAAAAAAGTATTTAAAGACAAACAAAAGGATAGAATTCACATTAGAGAAAAAAATAAAAAAAATACTCTTAATTTAAATAGAAAGACAATAAAAAAGGAAAAAAAAAAAGGATCAAAATAAAAAAGTGCAGTCCTTTTATTCTCTTGTGAAACCTGTTTTTAAGTATTTTGTATCATCTCAATAAATGGAAATGTAGAAGCTGTGAAATAATATTAGCAAATAAACTTATATGTCAAGTATTATATAATATTTAAAAAATTCAATGATAATGTTAAAAAATGGAATATTACCTTATAAAGAGAAGATCGGATAAAGAGAAATAGGTGGAATCATGAAAATTTGAAATAAAAATAATTAATAGAACAAATGAAAATTTGAAATAAAAAATTAATAAAACAAAAATAATAGAGATTTGATGAAAAAAATAACATATATATATATATATAAAAGGATGAAGATAAAGTGAATTTGTATATCTTGCGATCATTTTTACATTGACATCAATAATGATATTGAAATGGTTAGTCATGATTACTTTAAAGGGTGATGTCGTCTTTCAAATAATTGTGAAAAAAAATTATATATATGTGTGTGGGGGGGGGGGAGAAATTAGGTAATTGATTTCTTTATTTTATATTTATTTATAGTAAAAGTAAAACTTCTTTATATATAAGATATATTTTAAGTTATTATTTAATTAATTAATTTATAGGTATAGAAATTTTTATAATAATAAAAAACTTTTCAATGCATTAATTAATTGTTTCATTTATAGATATTAAAACTTTTTGGAATGATATATACTTACAATTATACGTAAAAAATTTCAAATTATATTTGATTACTTTATTTGTAAACATAAAGAAACTTTTGTAATAATAATAATAAATTTTTTTATGAATAGCGGAAAGTGTGGAAGTTGCAAAAACAACGTCAATAAGTAAATTTCAAATGACTGAGATATAAAAAATTAAAAAGTATCTAAAGACAAACAAAAGAATAGAACTTACATTAAATAAAAAAGACAAAGAAAAAATTTAAAATACTCTTAATTTAAAGACAAAGACAATAAAATATATAGAAGAAAAAAAACAAAGATGAATTCAACAAAATAAAAAAGTGGAGTTATTTTATTCTTTTGTAAAACCTCTTTTTATGTATTTCGTATCATCTTAATAGTTAGAAATGTAGAAGATATGGAACAATGTTAGTAAACAAACTTATATGTCAAATATTATAAACTATTTAAAAAACATTTAATGATAATGTTAAAAAATATAATATTACCTTAGATAGAGAATACTGAGTATACAAAAATAGGTGAAATCATAAAACTAAAGTAAAAAAAAGTTAATAGAACAATGATAATAAAGATTGACAAAAAATAATAACATAGATACCTCTCAGGATGAAGATAAAGTAATTTTTATATTTTGCGATAATTGACATAAATAGTGATATTGAAATGGTTTAGTCGTTTAGACATGATTACTTTAAAGACGTGGTAAGTCTTTCGTAATCGTGAAAAAAAGTTAATTTTATATATATGGAGAAATTAGGTAATTGGTTTCTTTATTTTATATTTATAGTAAAATTAAAACTTCTTTATGTATACAGATATATTTTAATTTATTATTTTATTATAGGTATATAAAACTTTTATAATATTTAAAAACTTTTTAATACATTAATTAATTGCTTCATTTGTAGATATTAAGAAACTTTCAGAATAATAAGAAAGTTATAATTGTGCATAAAAACATTTCAAATTTCATTTGACCACCTTATTTACAAATAGAGAAAAAAATTGTAATAATAATAAACTTTTAATTATATATAAAAATTGTTTTATTTTATTATTTGATTATTTTTTGAAGGAATTATTTGATTACTTTATTTATAGGTATATAGAAACTTTTTTAATATAAGAATTTTTATGTAATAATATCTAATCATTAATTAAATTTAAAGGCTCTTATGGTTTAAGGGTCTCCCATGTTCAAAAGACAAAAGTTAAAGATTCATATTTATGATATAGTGATAAACTTTAAAATAAAATAATTTTCTTTATATAAATCAATATAGTAACACAATTAATCTTTTCTGTTGAATTGAAGTGCATAAGAAAAGATAAGCGAGTGCTTAGTTCAAGTGATAGGTACTTAATTTCTTTTAAACAAGATCTTTGGTTAGAGTTTTATATGTAAAAGAAAATTTCGTTAGAAGAGTTAGTCCCACATATATTCTCGAGTAAAATTACCTTCATGCAAAAATGTGGTTCAAACAAAAAAAAGGTGCACAAGAGCAATTTAATTGACATTCCTTTTAAGATTATCTTAATACCCTAGATAATAGTTACAACATTTTTAATCCCGACGGGCACTACCATGTTATGAGAATTTGAGACTGATAAAACACAATATGAAACACTTAAGGTAGTCTTCTGAAACACTTGATATCCTTATTTTGAATCTTGCTACTCTCCCATGCTTGATGCAATCATTGTACTTTAGCACCTGTTTATCTCTTTATATCATTGCCTCCTTAGATTATCTTAACACCCTAGATAATAGTTACAACATTTTTAATCCGACGGGCACTACCATGTTATGAGAATTTGAGACTGATAAAACACAATATGAAACACTTAAGGTAGTCTTCTGAAACACTTGATATCCTTATTTTGAATCTTGCTAGTCTCCCATGCTTGATGCAATCATTGTACTTTAGCACCTGTTTATCTCTTTATATCATTGCCTCCTTAATTATCGTGATACATTATAGTAGACATAAAATAAAATGATTTTGAGTCTTTTTTACTATGTTTCCCTATTTTAAGCATACAAATATGAATCATAGGTACCAAGAAGAACCACATTGTTCTCTCATAATGTTAAAAAAAAATATTGGATGGGATAGAAATCATAAATCATATTGACATTGTCTTAAGAGTTTATTCGTCCAAGTCACAAAAACTCCTCATGATATAACAAACTCTCCTAACCAAATGATGATGGGCCAAGCCCAAGAAAGAATGGAATTGACTAAAATAGAAATTTTCAAACTACCCTCACAATGTCACGAAAATATTTAAAAAAGAAAATCAATGCATAATAACCTGACCACGAGGAAGTTTGCATTTTGTTTCTCTTTATACCAAATTTCAAATCAGTAGGCGTGCATCATAAAACAATTACCCTTTTTTTATTCAGAAATCAAATACTCTTTTTTGAAGAAAACCAAAGTAGATAAATGCCTCACAAGCAAGCTATAGAAGGCCCAGATAACTGGTGCAGGTCCAATGATCCAACAACACAATTCAGTGATGCACTGTCACAGTGACAAAATTGGTTGACAAAGTGACACAACAACATGACAACAATCGCAAGCTTTAGTGATGCGAAGGAAAAAAAGTAAGAGGGTTTCTATTTTTTGTGAGCTTGAGTTGTTGGGCAACGTGAGAAAAATGGAAGAAACACGAGGAACGAGTCTCTATTTTTTAAGTGAAATAATGTTGTTTTTCTTCCATCTTGAGTAGAAGTGCATAACCGTCTTGAACCGATTGGCTGTTGGTTTTGACCGGTTTACAAGATTTTGATTGGTTACCATGTCTTTTTAATTAATTTTTAACCGCTCCAGTTTTCTCGGTGTATAAAATTGGGTATCACACTGGTTATGGCCAGACGGGCCGATCCGGTTCTAATAACATTGAAAATACCCTTAGTTGGATCCAACCCAACCTATGTGTAGTCTTAGTTTAATTGTTTTAGTTTGATGAAGAATGCTATGACCAAATTAAAATTTAGATATTTTTGTCTCGTATTATGGAGCAACTGTTATTGAATTTCTATATATTTAGTGTTATATTTTTTCTCAATTGATTCATCTCCTTTAATATAGTATGACAATCAGCTAATATTAGGCAAGATAATTGTAGGTCTCTTTGACTCGAGTGCACGAAAAGGGTAGGACAAAGACGAAATGGGAGGAAGCGGTGAAGAAAGAAGATGGTATGGTGTGAGGGAGAGGAAATATTGACGTAGGGAGCGAGGGAGGAGACGGTGGTGTGAGGGAGAGAAAAGGACTAAACCCCCGTTCTGGTCCCGGAAAGAACTGACCAGTTCGATCAGTTCAACCGTGAACCGGACCATTGGTCGGTTCGGTCCAGTCTACAAATCGGACATGCAGACGCCTCGGTCTTTGGTCAAAGCCCGATAAGCCGATCAATAACCGGTAGAAACCGGTCAAAATCAGATCAGCCTGACTCTGTTGTATTATTAAAATGGTGTTACCTTCATTTAAAAAAATAGTTTGGTAAGTGTTGGCAATCGAACCTAGCCCTGCTCCGTGTAACAACGCACAATGACCACTGAACTAGACGTTTCCTTGTATATTATAGTTCACATTTTAATATATGTCATAAGAATATATTATGATTTACAAAATATAAACTTCTTCTATTATGAATAAATAAGTTGTCATTTATATAAAATATATTCCTAAATTTATTATATATTTAAACTCAAATATATTATTTTACTTGAATATAAATTAGCATGTTATTTTTAGCATAATCATATTATATATTTTATATGTATAGTTGTTTATTTATTAAACATAAAAAATTAAATGCTTATAATATAATTTATAAAAATTTATATAATATCCGGTTTAACCAGTGTCGGTTTAACCAATGACTCATTGGTTGGACCAATGACATATTGATTCAGTACCTCAACCAAGTAAGTAACCAAGGCAAGTTTAATAAACATTGCTTGAAAGATTATGTAACATCCCAAAATTAATTTGAGAATCTAGAATTTATGATTAAAACACTTCTAATGTATTTTGATGACAGTAATTATAAACAAAAAATAAAGTTACTAAAATAACGATGATAATAATGTTAAGAAATAGGTTAAATAATAAATTATAAGATGGGGTAATATATTTATAAAGATAAAAAATTCAAGAGAGAAAGTGATTTTCACTCACACACTTGCACCATTAATTCACTTCTGCGGATTCGTTCACCATCAGACCGGCTGAAATTTTGACAATAGGTTCAAGACATTTGGTTCTTCAATATGAATGGTTGGATCTTTTATACAAGGGATACGTTATGATATATGCAGTTCTCACAGTAGTGCTATTTTTGAAAAAAAAAAAAGCTGAAATTTTCGCTCAAGTGAAAATCCTACGCTTGAGTGAAAATGACAACAAAACTTCATCTGATAATACTGCTCCAACGAAAGAATTTTCGCATGAGCAAAATTTGGCAAAAACAAGGGTTTGCTTCTGCCTAATTTTCGCTAAAGTGAAAATGTGCGAAGTTTGCCTTTGTCTGATTTTCGCTCAAGCGAAAATATTTCGCTTGAGCGAGAATGCGCGAAACCAGTTTTTCAAAACACTTAAGTTAGGGTTTCTCCCCCATCTCTAACATTTCCCACTCACTCTAGAGAGAGGATTTAGAGAGAGAAGGTGCTCCCAAGCCTTGGAGTGAAGGAGAAGGAGGAGGAGGAGGAGGAGGAGGAGAGAGCTCATTCCCTCATCTCACCACCACTTTCCCTTTCTCTTGAGTTTTACTTAGGTGAGTATAGCTCACAGACTCACTCCCATTTTTGTATGAGAAATCCCTAATGATCCCTATTCTTCTATTCCCTTTTCTTTTAATTGTGTTTTGGTTGGTTGATTATGTTTCCTTTAGTTATGTATGGTTGTAATTGTTTGGAAGCTTGAGTAGGGTTTACCCATATTAGGGCTTAATTTATACCATGTTTATGTTCCATGTAATTGAGATTCAAGTTACATTAGTCATGTGAATATTGAATGAGTTTGGGTTTCGACCCTAGTTATTAAGAAAATGAATTTGGGTTTCGGCCCTTAGTTAATGTAGAACAAAAATTAGGTTTCGACCTCGAGTTATCATTTGGGTTTCAGCCCCCAGTTAATATTCGACCCCCAATAATCGTGTATTAAAACATGGGTTTCGTCCCCTAGTAATGGCGGGTATTAGTCCCCAAGGGAGACGTTCCTTGTAGTCTGAGCTTAGGTCTAGCCTAGTAAAGTGATAAGACCCTGTCTTCCGGGCAAAATGCAAGTCATGTGCATTTATGCATTATCATGATGTTTATATGTAGTTGTTGCATCTCATATGCTTGTTTTCCCTATACTGCCTGTATGCATAGTTATGCTCACCGAGACACTAGTCTTACCACATATTCGTGGTTATATTTTAGATGCATAGGGCCCCCCTAGAATGGCCGTTGAGGTAGCTGGAGCTGTTGGAGCTATTATTCTGTTTTGTATTTTGCAGTACATTGAGAACACATGTATGTTAATATCCCAATCATGTTTACGTGTATTGTATCCAGATTATGCTTATGTACACATTGGATTAATTAAGCAATGTTCAGTGATATTGTTAATATCACGAAAAATAAATTCCTAAATTTGGGACTTATGTTTCCAACGGACATAAATCCAAGGTTTTCAGAATTAGAACGTTACAGATTAAAAGTCATTCAATTTAACACTTAAAAGATTTTTTAAAATATCAATTTAGTCCCTTGTCAATTTAAACCCTAAACCCTAAAAAGGACTAAATTGAAGGGTTCTTTTATCTTTCAAGGACAACAATGCAATCTCAATTTTCAAGGACTAAAATGACCAGCCTCAATTTTTTTCATGGACCAAATTGATGGTTTACTAGAAAGAAAAGTGAAAAACATTTAAGTCATAAAAAAGAAAGAAAAATGGGTAGTGTATTTAGTAAAAGTGCGGTGTAAAAAGCAAATTTCCAATTAATTTTATTTAAAGGGCTATGTGAGCTTGGCCTATTGGGATATGATAAGGCCCAACTCGGTGTGTTGGTGCACGCACTCATACCCATGAAGTTGCTTTTAGCCCCCTTTTTTGCTATCCACACCATTCCCTCCTTTTTGAATTTTTTCCCAAACTACCATCATCCCATCATCCACTGCCACCTGCACCTCCACATTCACCTCCATGGCTAGGTATGTCCTCCAATTTAGTGACGGAAAATGATTTTAGCGACAAGTTTTTTTGTCACTAAAAAATCAAAATTTATAAAAAAAATATTTCCGGAAGCCATTTTTTTCGGAAAATTAATTTTCGGATCATTTGGTTTCCGAAAAAGAGGAAAAAAAACTTGAATGAAGTGGTGGTGGGATTTCAGGAGGTGGAGGCGGCAGTGGGATGATGAGACGAGGGTGGTTTGGGAAAAAAGTTTAAAAAGGGTTGGGGAGGGGTGTGAATAGAAAAATGGGGTGCTAAAAGTAACCCACTCATACTTACTTCTTGATTTCATAAAAAAAACTCACTCCTTGATTTGAAAAAAAAAACCCATTTCTTGAGTCCCTCCTTGAGACATTTGCATTATAAGACCCCATAGGCCATAACATCAGGTTGGGGTTGAGTCGTTGAGGTGATTGAAATGGAGAGTGACGTGGAAGGTTCTTTGAGAAAGAGGCTAATAAAATATCTGTTTTCCGGTGATTCCTCCTCTCGCAAGGTCCTTCTATCTTTCTACTTTTCCACACCCTATCTCTTTTATTTTTTATTTTTTTTTCATTTATGTCTAGTCATACAACTGAGTTCCAAAGCTTGATTGTGCTTGCATACTGCCAATTTGCATTTATATCTGTAGTGATAAAACCTAATGTAGTGTTTACTCATGCAAATTTCACTATTAGTCTCAATGTTATAAAACTTGGACCGATGAACAACTTATAAGGTCCAAGAATCCCTTAAAGAATGTTTTAATGATGATAACCAATCAAGGTTCACTTGAAATAATTCTGAACTTTAAAGACTAATGATTTTGTTCAAGTGAGTGTTCAGAAGATACAGGTAAGCACTTGCAGAAGGTAAAATTGATCAACAGAAGCAAGAAAGGAATGACACTTATTTAAGAAGGAATGTCTTAGGATTGACAGGAATGACAAATCTGTGACAAACAGATTTAATACATACTGAAAAGCAATGAGAAGTTCTCTGTCATCCCCTAGAAGATAAGAACACAGCCTTTGAAAAGAAGAAATTATATTAAAATTATCTTAGAAGGAAGATTCATTTTAATGCAGCAAAAGAGAAGCTCTCTACTAGCTGCCAAGAAATATTTGAATCATCTTCTGTAAGGTGTAAAACCAAATATCATAAGATGAATGGATGATCCCAAGAAGAACCTGAGGTTACTAAGTGTACAGAAGAAACAGAATGTCTTTTGAACAAAAAAAGAACAAATTGAATTCTATATCTTCTAAGGACAACTGTACAATAAACATAAAGATACTCTCAAACAAGCTAATGATGAACATCAAGAAGATCTGGAAGAAGAATGAAGTTCCAGAAGCCCTGCAGAAGGAATGCATTGCTGCAGAAGATGCAAATAAGGCTAAATTCATGATAATCTTCTTCTTCTCATTTTCTCATGATTCCAATGGATCAATTAACTTAAGAATAAGTGAAAATACTATACTGGAAGGTTTCAGCTTATTTGAAGAAGAATTGCCTTGAGAAACAGCCCAAAAACAACCTGCAGAAGGAACCCTGCAGAAGGAAGAGCTGGTCAAACTTGACAGCTGTAAAGTTGTACTTGTTGCAGCAGAGAAAGGGACATCTCCTTGGACCCAACGACTATTTTGCTCCAGCCCTCTATAAAAGGAGAGTTCCTCCACACTTGGAACTCACCTCACTCCAGAAGAAACATATAAATCTGTTGTTTCATTGCTCCTATCTTCTGGAAAATTTCTCTCTCCTTCATAAGAGTGCTTTCTGATCTGAAAAGCTTTGGAGAGGGTCTTGGCTCATCAATTTGCTTCTGTTGTGCAAGTAATTGTAATAGTTTGAGCCTTATTTGTTTTTATTCTTTCTCAAAAGAGGTGTGCAGGTGCATAGCCCTCTTCTGAGCAGTAAGGGAAAGGTTTTCCTATGAGGTTTACTGAGATTAGGTGATTTCAGTGGGGTTACAGAATCTGCAGAAGGTACTTGCAGTATTCTGGGTAGTGAATCTTCTGCAGAAGGTTCTGCAATTGATGATCAGTTGTAAAACTGAGTTAGTTGAGTTGTTGTTGGCCTGAAGAGGCAGGTAAAGAATACTAGTGGTAAGGTTACCCAAGAAGATTGTAAGTTGTTTGAAAGAGTGAGAAAATCCTACAGGTGTAGGGACTGGAGGTAGCCTCAGGTTGGAAGAGGTGAACCAGTATAAATTTCTGTGTGTCATCTTCTTTACTCTCCCTCTTTATTATTATTGCATATTACCTAGCTTGAGTTATATATTCTAAATAATTAAAACAAGCTAACCATTACCTTCTGGAAGTTTATTTCTTTATACTTAGCCAAGGCAAACCCTTGAGCAGAAAAAGTATCAAAAGAAATTGCAGATAAAATTTATTCAATCACAATTCAACCCCCCTTTTTGTGATTGAAGCCAAAACTTCAATTGGTACCAGAGCTTGCCTCTAGGGCTGAACTTACTTAACAGTAAGAGAGGAAAAGATCAAGGGAAATGGCTAGTCATGGAGCTGCAATGTTCATACCAGAAGGATCATCCATAAATAGACCACCAGCATTTGATGGAAAGGACTACTACTATTGGAAGGATAGGATGAAATTGTTCCTAGAATCCCAAGACATTGACCTTTGGGATATTATAGAAAAGGGAAATTTCATTCCAGTAACTAGAAGGACCAAAATTCTTGCTCAGCCCAAAAAAGGAGAATCAGAAATACAACAAGAAGATCCTCAACCAAAAGCCAGAGAAGATTGGACCTCAGAAGATAAGCAGAAGTATCATCTTAACTCCAAAGCCAATTCTTCCTTCTCTGTGCACTAAGCAAGGGAGAATATGACAAAGTTGTTGGCTGTTCAACAGCCAAAGAATATGGGATACACTTAAAATAGCCCATGAAGGAACTGACCAGGTTAAAGAATCTAAAATCAATATATTGATTCATCAATATGAAATGTTCAGCATGGTTGAACATGAGTCTATTGATGAAATGTTTAGTAGATTCACTATCATTATCAATGACCTAAAGTCTCTTGGAAAAAGCTATTCAAACCAAGAGCAAGTGAGAAAGATCCTTAGAAGTCTTCCAAAGATATGGAGACCTAAGGTAACAGCAATCCAAGAAGCTAAGGACCTTGCTATTCTAAATCTAGATGAACTGCTTGGTTCACTGAAAGTTCATGAGCAAGAACTCATGGATGAAACTGCCAAGAAAAGGAAATTCCATTGCTTTAAAAGCAAGCACTTCCAGAAGAAACAACTTGACTCCTACTGAAGTTAATGCTTCTGAAGAAGATGAAACATCATCAGAAAGGGATGATGAACTTGCCTTCATCTCAAGAAAAATCCAGAAGCTGATAAGGAGAAAAGGCAAAGGAAAGAAAAGTTTCAACTTCAAGAAGGAAGGATAGAAAGCTGAAAACTCAAAGGCAAGAGTCATCTGCTATGAATGCAACAAGCCAGGACATTTCAAATCAGAATGTCCCCAGCTAAAGAAAGATTCAAAGACTTTCCAGAGAAGGAAAGCTATGATGGCAACTTGGGATGACTCAGACAACTCTTCAGAAGAAGAAGATACTAGAGAAGAAGAAGCAAACTTATGCCTCATGGCTGGAAGTGATGATGAAGAAAATGAGGAAAAAGGAGGATCCTTCAAGAAGAAAGAGTTATGGTTCTTGGACAGTGGCTGCTCAAGACATATGACTGGAGACAAAAGCAAATTCATACTTCTCCACAAAATGGAAGGTGGAACAGTTACCTTTGGAGACAACAACAAAGCTCACACCAAAGGTATTGGAAAGATAGGTATGAAAAATTGTACCCAAATTAATAATGTATATTATGTAAAAGGGTTAAAACATAATCTTCTTAGCATAAGTCAACTATGTGACAGTGGCTATGAAGTTATGTTTCAACCAACATTTTGTGAAATTAGAGAAGCATCTACAAAGAAGGTCTTATTTTCTGGTCTTAGAAGCAAAAACCTATACAACATTTGTCTAGAAGAACTATCTGATCATACATGCTTTGCTTCTTTTGAAAATGACAAATGGACATGGCATAGGAAAGTAGGGCACCTAAATATGAAAAGCATTTCCAAATTATCTAAGCTAGACCTAGTTAGAGGATTGCCAAAAATCAAATTTGAAAAGGATAAAATGTGTGGTGCATGTGTAAAAGGAAAACATACGAAATCAAGTTTTCATCCTAAAAATGTCATCACTACTAAAAGAATATTGGAATTGCTGCATATAGATTTGTTTGGACCTTCCAAAACACCAAGTCTAGGAGGAAAGAAATATGGACTTGTTATTGTAGATGACTACTCTAGATTCACCTGGGTTTTATTTCTTACATCTAAGGATGAATCCTTTGATGCTTTCAAAATCTTCTCAAAGAAGATACAGAATGAAAGTAGCCATTTAATAGCTTCTGTAAGAAGTGATCATGGAGGAGAATTTGAAAATCATTCCTTTAAAAACTTCTTTGATGAAAATGGAATTTCACACAATTTCTCTTGTCCTAGAACTCCACAACAAAATGGAGTTGTAGAAAGGAAAAATAGAACCCTCCAAGAAATGGCTAGAACCATGTTAAGTGATAGTGGCATTCAAAAATACTTTTAGGCTGAAGCTTTGTCAACTGCCTGCTATATACTTAACAGGGTTTCCATCAGAAGCATCTTGAACAAAACTCCATATGAAATATGGAAAGGAAGAAAACCCAGTGTTGGATATTTTCATGTATTTGGATGTGAATGTTTCATTTTAAATAATAAAGAAAATCTTGAAAAGTTTGATGCAAAATCTGAAAAAGGAATCTTTCTTGGATATTCTACAACTTCAAAAGCTTATAGAATTTATAATATCAAGAATCAAACCATAGAAGAAAGCATGCATGTTGTTTCAATGATACTAATCCCTCTTGTCAAGAGAAACATACAAAAGAATCAGATGATGAAGGGGAGCTACTGCAGAAGCAATCTTCTGACAGAAAAGGCTCTCCAGAAGATACAGCAGAACAGGGATCTCCTGTAGAAGGTTCTGCAGAAGATACTGATAAAGTTGAAGAAAGTCTTCCCAAGAGCTGGAAGCTAATCACCAATCATCCTTATGAACAAATCATTGGAAGCACTGCAGAAGGAGTCAGAACTAGATCACAACTCAGAAACAATGGAAATAGTTCAACACTCCTGTCTCAAATTGAACCAAGAAATATAAATGAAGCCTTAGAAGATGAATCATGGGTAAATGCAATGAAAGAAGAATTGGATCAATTTGAGAAGAACAAAGTGTGGACACTAGTACCTTCTCCAGAAGATCACTCCATTATTGGCACTAAATGGGTTTTCAGAAACAAAATGGATGAAGAAGGTAAAGTCATCAGAAATAAAGCAAGGTTAGTGGCTCAAGGATACAATCAACAGGAAGGTATTGATTTTGATGAAACTTTTGCACCTGTTGCTAGACTAGAAGCTATTAGAATTCTACTTGTTTTTGCTGCTCACAAAATTTCAAACTTTACCAAATGGATGTTAAAAGTGCTTTTTTAAATGGTTACATGAGTGAGGAAGTGTTTGTGCACCAACCTCCTGGTTTGAAAATCCAAAACATCCAACTTATGTTTTCAAACTCACAAAAGCATTATATGGATTGAAGCAAGCTCCTAGAGCTTGGTATGAGAGATTAAGTAGTTTCCTTCTTAACAATGAGTTTTCTAGAGGAAAGATTGACGCAACCTTGTTTAAGAAAATTATTAAGAAGGATCTACTAATTGTGCAAATTTATGTGGATGACATCATTTTTGGATTAACAAATACAAAAATGTGTCAAGATTCTCTAATCTAATGAAAGGAGAATTTGAAATGAGTCTTATGGGAGAACTTAAATACTTTCTTGGATTACAAATAAAGCAAGAAAAATCTGGAATTTTCATATACCAAGAAAAGTATATTAAGGATCTTCTCAGAAGATACATAATGGAAGGATCAAAATCCATAGGAACTCCATGCATCATTCTATAGTTCTAGACCAGGATGAAAATGGAAATTTTGTATCTGAGAAAGAGTATAGAAGAATGATAGGATCTCTATTATATTTAACTGCTAGTAGACCAGACATTCTATTTTCAGTAGGACTATGTGCTAGATTTCAATCTTCTCCAAAAGAATCACATGTTGCTGCTGTGAAAAGAATACTCAGATATCTTGTTGGAACCACTGATCTTGGTCTTTGGTACAAGAAAGGTACAAAATTTGACTTGACAGGATATTGTGATGCTGATTATGCTGGAGATAGACTAGATAGAAAGAGCACAAGTGGTGGGTGTCAATTTCTTGGAGAAGCACTGGTATCTTGGTCATGCAAAAAGCAACCTACCATAGCTTTATCTATTGCAGAAGCAGAATATGTGTCTGTTGCAAGCTGCTGTTCTCAATGTTATGGATAAAGCATCAAATGGAGGATTATTGCTTAAGGTACACAAAAATCCCAATATTCTGTGACAATACAAGTGCCATAAACTTGTCCAAGAATCCTATACAACATTCTAGGTCTAAGCACATTGATATGAAGCATCATTTCATAGGGATCATGTGCAGAAAAAATGAAATTGAACTTAAATTCATTGAAACCAAGCTTCAAGTAGCTGACATCTTCACTAAACCTCTTGTAGAAGATAGATTTGTGTTTATTAGACAAAAATTAAATATGTGCAAATTGTTAAATTGATTGATTTGATTGAATTTTAATTTTATCATAAACACAGAAGATACTTATATCTTCTGTAGAAGGTTTAAAGTCAATTAGGAGTTGTTCCTTCTGCAAAAATTCTGCAGAACTTCTTCCTTCTGTTCAAAAAGAAGAAATGTTCTTCTCCAATATCTGAATCATGACTGACCTAGTATGACATCTTCCTGAATCCTAAAAGTGTATACGAGGAAAGGTCACTATCAAAAACCTCTCAAATTCTCTCTCCTAGGTCAACTGTAAAAGTGACACTACATGAACTGCAGAATGCTTAACTCTCCAAGTGTTATAGATGAAAAGGTTTTCTTTTGTCCCCTCCAATTCAAAAAGGAAGTTAGTTACACTATTAGGCAATTAAGTTTCTGACCGTTTGAAACAACCAAAATGTAGAGATGCGCGCTTCTCCTCTCTCCTTTTCTACTATCATGTTCTCTCTCCTATCAAACGTAGTTAGAATAGCTATATCTCAGCTAAGGAACTCAGTCTCTTCCTCTCCAAACCCTCTCTGCACTCCAAAACAAATTGTCTCTTCTCTTCTTCATACTCTATTTTCTACAAAAAATGAGAATGAAATTCGTAGCTTGCAAAAATGCCTATACCTCCTCACACCCCTCTCAGAGGAAGAGAAAATCCAGAACAATTTGAAGTTACAGGGATGGAAATGATTTCCATACTCTGAACCCATTCGTGCTGAGCCATTATCCACAGAACCTTCCCATGGCAAAACCAGAATCTACTGGAGCAGAGCAACCTTCCTCTCCCATAGCTGACCCCATCAACTGAAGAACCAAAATCCACTTCAGCTGAGGAGACTATCCCTGAACCAGCTAAATCAATACCATCTCCTTCACTAAAACCAAACCTTTCTCGGCCCTTCCTCCTCAAATATTCCCTCTGATATCCCTATTGTTAGAGTAAGAAGGTCTGAAAGGAATAGGCCTCTTTCCATACCATTGGAAATCATCCAAACAATCCCATTGGGATTGATTCTCCACCAAAACCCTCTTCTCCCATTGCCACTAACAAATCTAGCACTCAGGCATGTGCAGAAGATAAGAAAGACGCTTCAGAAGGAGGAAGCAAAGAAGAAAGTGATCCTTCTGAGGATCCTGAAGATAGTGTATTTGGACCTTTTTGAAAATTTTGAGATGCTCAAGGCATTCTCTGAGAAATGGAAAGGAAAAGCATCATTCCTGGTAGAGTATTCATGATAAGAGAGATAAGAAGAGGATGATTGGATATTAGTCACTTTCTCCAGAAGCAAGGATGGGGAGATTTCCTTGTCTTTAAGGAACCTATATATCCCAGGATTATAAAAGCTTTCTATGCTTCTGCAAGCAATTATAAGAGTGATGAGAACTCTCTTGTTGCTGATGTCAAAGGTTCAACTATCATCCTCACCCCGAGCATTATTGAAGAAGTTCTCAATCTACCTGCATGTCAAAATCATCTCTATGAAGACACTTGGTATGCTTCTGCAGGCATAAACCAAAGAAGAAGTAGTCAGAAAGTCCTCAGCAAACCACCTACCTCTTGTTTCCAGTAAACTAATCCCCATTTGTAGGCTATTCCACAAAATGTGTTGTTACTCCATTCTTCCTAGAGCTGGAACCCTTGAACGGGTTACAGACGAAGACCTACTAGTTCTGTACCATTTGCTGATTGGAAAAACCACTTTTCCCTATCCTACCTGCTTCTTAGAAAGCATGATTTACTCAGCCAATCCACGAGAGCTTATGCCAGCCTACCATATGGCATGTTGTTAACCAAAATCTTCAGATTGTGACAATGTGCCTCTTGAGGATGAGAATGTGAAAGACAGTTACACCTTCTTTAACAGAAAGAATATTAAGAAATGAAGATGGTACATCCACTCATTCTGAAGCTATTTTTCCAGCAGTAGCAGTGGAGAAAAAGAAGCTTATGAAGAAAGGGCTCCAAGGACTAAGAAGAAGGAGGAGGTACTTAAGACCTTCTCCAGAAAAAAGGAAGGGTCCAACAGTACCTTCTGGAGATGGAAGAGCCTAGTAAAGCTCAAAAGGTTTCTTCTTTCTGGAGCTGAAAAGGATTGTCCAACTCCTTCTTCCTCATATGACAGCATAGACACCTCACCCTTTGAGGAAGATAAAGCTGCTTCTTCTCCAGTAGAGCATGCTTTATAGAAGAGGAGTCTGTAGAAGAAGAAAGGGAGCAATCACTTGCTTCTGCAGAGGGATTAGCTGTCAATACCCTAGTTATGCTTTACACTGCTCAGCCTACCTTTTCCACCATTCCACTCCCAACACCCCCCAACTACTGCAGCTGCTCCAGAGGAAGTAGCTACTAAGGAAGCAGTGCAGAAGGAAGAAACTCTATCAGGTCCTTCTGCAGGAACCTTTGGAAACTTATCTGGTGAATCAATTCCTTGCTTTTCCCATTTTGGACTCCTCCATTCCTGCTACTATGCCCCTCAAAGACTCTATCCTTCCTGCTGTGTCTGCTCATCTCTCATCTATGGAGACATTTTTCCAACAACTAAGTGCTGAGAAGGAAGAAATGCCCTCTGCTCCTCTGCAGAAGGAAGAGGGTGCTGAACCTGAAGCTGCTGCATCTGAAGATGCTTCTCCCACTGCCCCGGCTGAACCTACTCCTTCCTCCCAAACACTTGAGAGACAAGTGAGGAAAATAAAGGCGGACATCAAGAAACTATTTTCTAATATCAATGTTCTGCAAAATTCTGTAAATGAGATGATTGAAAGGTTCACACAAACACCAGTTCTGGTTCAACACCTTTGTCCTACCTGTCATTGCTCCTCAAGCACCACAAATGCCATTTAATCAATACCAGCCTCCTCAGAATATCCTCCAACCAACTACCTCATCATCCTCTGGCCATTCTTCACCCTCTAAGTAGAAGATGATGATGATTCTGCTTCTCCTAGGACTTATTAGATTCTTTTTGATAGATGACAAAGGGGGAGAAGTAGTATGTAATAGGTTATATGACATTGTTATGTCTTAGGAATCTGATAGGAGAGATCTTATTTGGCTTATTTTGTATGACATTGATCATGTCTTTTTGGATGATCTTGGATGATCTTTTTTATGATTAATGAATGTTCAATTAAATTATGCTTTTTCCTACTGATATAAATTGCTCTACAATATGACCAATTGATTAACTATAACAATAAAGTTCTGTTGTGTGCATTCTTGAAACCTACATGAAATTTACAATAATCTGAATGACATAAAAGGAAATGATAAAGGTACATGCATACATTCAGGGGGAGTACCTTCAGAATTATAACAATGTAAAACTTAATAGGTTGTCATCATCAAAAGGGGGAGATTGTAAGGTCCAAGAGTCCCTTAAAGAATGTTTTAATGATGACAACCAATCAAGGTTCACTTGAAATAATTCTGAACTTTAAAGACTAATGATTTTGTTCAAGTGAGTGTTCAGAAGATACAGGTAAGCACTTGCAGAAGGTAAAATTGATCAACAGAAGCAAGAAAGGAATGACACTTATTTAAGAAGGAATGTCTTAGGATTGACAGGAATGACAAATCTGTGACAAACAGATTTAATACATACTGAAAAGCAATGAGAAGTTCTCTGTCATCCCCTAGAAGATAAGAACAACCTTTGAAAAGAAGAAATTATATTAAAATTATCTTAGAAGGAAGATTCATTTTAATGCAGCAAAAGAGAAGCTCTCTACTAGCTGCCAAGAAACATTTGAATCATCTTCTATAAGGTGTAAAACCAAATATCAGAAGATGAATGACTGCTCCCAAGAAGAACCTGAGGTTACTAAGTGTACAAAAGAAACAGAATGTCTTTTGAACAAAAAATGAACAAATTGAATTCTATATCTTCTAAGGACAACTGTACAATAAACATAAAGATACTCTCAAACAAGCTAATGATGAACATCAAGAAGATCTGGAAGAAGAATGAAGTTCCAGAAGCCCTGCAGAAGGAATGCATTGCTGCAGAAGATGCAAATAAGGCTAAATTCATGATAATCATCTTCTTCTCATTTTCTCATGATTCCAATGGATCAATTAACTTAAGAATAAGTGAAAATACTATACTGGAAGGTTTCAGCTTATTTGAAGAAGAATTGCCTTGAGAAACAGCCCAAAAACAACCTGTAGAAGGAACCCTGCAGAAGGAAGAGCTGGTCAAACTTGACAGTTGTAAAGTTGTACTTGTTGCAGCAGGGAAAGGGACATCTCCTTGGACCCAACGGCTATTTTGCTCCAACCCTCTATAAAAGGAGAGTTCCTCCACACTTGGAACTCACCTCACTCTAGAAGAAACATATAAATCTGCTGTTTCATTGCTCCTATCTTCTGGAAAATTTCTCTCTCCTTCATAAGAGTGCTTTCTGGTCTGAAAAGCTTTGGAGAGGGTTTTGGCTCATCAATTTGCTTCTGCTGTGTAAGTATTGTAATAGTTTGAGCCTTGTTTGTTTTATTCTTTCTCATATTGATTATAAAGTCTCAAAAAAGGTGTGCAGGTGCATAGCCCTCTTCTGAGCAGTAAGGGAAAGGTTTTCCTGTGAGGTTTACTGAGATTAGGTGATCTCAGTGGGGTTACAGAATCTGCAGAAGGTACTTGCAGTATTATGGGTAGTGAATCTTCTGCAGAAGGTTCTGCAGTTGATGATCAGTTGTAAAACTGAGTTAGTTGAGTTGTTGTTGGCCTGAAGAGGCAGGTAAAGAATACTAGTGGTAAGGTTACCCAAGAAGATTGTAAGTTGTTTGAAAGAGTGAGAAAATCCTACAGGTGTAGGGACTAGAGGTAGCCTTAGGTTGGAAGAGGAGAACCAGTATAAATTTCTGTGTGTCATCTTCTTTACTCTCCCTATTTATTATTATTGCACATTACCTAACTTGAGATATATATTCTAAATAATTAAAACAAGCTAACCATTACCTTCTGGAAGTTTATGTTAGAACCACAGGAAACACTAGAAGGGGGGTTGAATAGTGTTTTAAGCTTTTTGTCAGTTTTTGGAAATCTTTAATTTAAATTATGAAGATGAGCAACGTTCAAAACAAGTCTTAAGATCAGAGATAGTTAAAACGTACAGAAGATAAGAAAAACAGAGTTTCTTCTGAAGCTTAAGATTAATTTAAACAGAGGCTTCTCAAAGTATCTTCTGAAGATTATTACAAAGAGTATTTTCAGAACTGTTTCTGAAATACTTCAGAAGACTAGAGGTTGTCTGAAGTCTGTTCCTGATTTCTGAACTGATCTCTTTCAGACTTACTTCAGAGAATTTATTTCAGAAGTTCTTCAAGGAACATTCTTTGTAAAACTTCAAATGATATAAGAGCCATCTCATTCATATGAAAGGTCATTTTATTGAAATAGTTGTGTTAAGTTTACTATAGAAAATACTTTTCAATTTCTAACTAAAATATGAAAACTGAAAGTAAAGAAGTTGAAGAAAAACTTAGGCATAGAGATTTCAGACATGCTTTTAAAGAGGCTGTCTGAAGTTTTCAGACGGTGGGTAAAAACTAATTTTAAAAGATGTTTTATGCCCTTTTTTTTAAAAAATACCAGATTAACTAATCTGACCCCTTGATTAGTACAAAAAGAGTTGATAAGAGATAAGGGTAAGAGAACTTAGGCAAGGAATTTATCCTGGTTCACCCACAAACCCGTGGGCTACATCCAGTCCCAGAGGCAAACCACCACTGGATTTTCCACTATCTGAATCCACAGATACAAGTATTGTTCACAGCCTCTTCAGGCACAACGAGTACAGTCTCTCCAGACACAACAAGTACAGTCTCTCCAGACACAAACAAGTATTCTTTTCTGTCAAGCCTCTCCAGGCTCTACCACAAGTATTCTTTTCTGTCAAGCCTCTCCAGGCTCTACAACTCAGTATTCTTTCTTCCACCAAGCCTCTGCAAGCTCTCTGACACTTATTCAAGTGTAGAGTATTCTTTCTTCCACCAAGCCTCTCCAGGCTCTCAGACACACAAAGTGTTTTTAAATTAAACTAAGTTTAAGTTTCCACGAAACATAAACTTAATCTTTTCCTGTACTAGAGGTTAACTGAGTACTACTTAGGATACAATGGATAAATCTAAGTACAAGGTTAAGACAGTGATAGAAGTGTATAAGTTTGAGTACAATCCCTGTCTCTGATAAGAGGAATAACACCCTCTGAGAATTGGTTAGGTAGATGCTGACTTTAAGCTCCAGCCTTGTTCTCCAGCCATTGGTTTCCATGGGTTACATTCTCACCCGTATCATTGGAAAAACCAAGGCATACTTGCAGCTTCAAACCATTCTTGGTTCATATGAGACTAAGCACAGTCTGGTAGGTTGTTCAACTGAACAACTACAGTTTTGACTAGCATAGTTGATTCAAGTAAGTGTGGTCAACACTGATAGGATTTTCTGATGCATCCTGATCAACTGATTGAACCATGTGAATGAGTTCAACATCTTCAAATTCTTCCTTGAGGCTATTTATATGTTCTGTTGGAATATAGCCGTTTGAAGATGATTCATAATACCGTTGAGATGTTGATGATGTGGCTCATATAGCCGTTATGTAATAGTGTCTCAAACGGTTGCTTCTTCTTTAGCAGATATGTGTTCAGACAGTCTTGTTTTGACACTTCTGTAGATGAGCTCTTTTAGAGAGACTTTCTTGATATTGTTTTGCATGTTCTCTCTCTTGATATCCTTTTTACTTTTCTTCAGCTGACTTCTGATTTTCTCTGCTTTTCTTAGGAGTGTATATGAGGAGGTATCCGTTGGATTTGTCCTCTTGCTTATTTTGTATAAGCTCCTTTTCTGTTTGCTTCCTGACACCATTTCTCCTTTCTTCTTTGAGTGAGGTGTCTTTTTCAATGGCTGTTTCTTGCAGATGATAAAGTATGTTTGAATTAAAATATGTTATTCAAACATTTCTCTTTGTTGCTTCTGCTTAGTCTCCTGAGCTTTTCTTGTGCTTTCTTTTGAATTGGTGATGATGATATTTCCGTTGTGATACCACCCTTTAGAGAAAGCATTGAATGCTATTTAATCCATCGTGAGACACGCTTCTGGGTGTCTTCATAATTCTGACAGAGTACAACGTTGGTGCTGCTATAAAGCTGCCATCGTTGTTGCTGCAATTTCTGCGTTGCAGAGATTTCCTCAGTGGTGTATGAAATTCAAAATCACCAGGAAAGGTCTCTGTATTTCTTGCCATAAACGTGTTTGAAAAAGGTACGTGCAGCAGAGGTTCAGAAAAGTCTTTACAAGCTTCAGCAGAGAGTGCCACGTCATAAGTGAGACTTCAGAAAGCACTGATACTTCGGACGGGTTGAACTACTTCAGACAGCTCCAACTCTTCAGACGAGTCCTGCTTCTTCAGACGGCTTCGTTTCTTCAGAAGGCTTCTTTGCTTCAGACAGCTTCTTTTCTTCAGAAGGCTTCTTTGCTTCAGACAGCTTCTTTTCTTCAGAATGCTTTATGTTGTCTTCATATGGTCTTCACGTCTTCAGACAGCTTCTTTATCTTCAGAATGCTTTATGTTGTCTTCATATGGTCTTCACGTTTTCAGATAGCTTCTTTATCTTTGATCCTGCATTTGTTCTTCTGATCCTAATCTTCTGATTATTATTTCATCCTGAAACACAATCAACAAACCAATACCTTTCCCAGTAGAATCTGTTTATATAATCTTATTTGTTAATCATTAAAACTACAAGATGTTAAGTCTTTGAGTCAAGTTTGAATGCTCAAACTGATTAATAGACTTCACAATCTCCCCCTTTTTAATGATGACAAATATGATATGTTTAACTTACAAAAATGTTTTAAGGAAAGATGGGTAAGTATATAAAAGACTCCCCCTATCTATAATACTCCCCCTGAGAAGAACATTTATTATTTTAGTTTGTTAAATGTTACACATTGTTATCATTATTCTAACAAGATTAGATATGGTTAACTTATCTTTTGAAAACTAGATGTTAATCTTTCAGATACCAATTATGTTAGTCTTTTTAGACACCAATTATTTTGAAAACTAGATGTTAATCTTTCAGATACCAATTATGTTAGTCTTTTTAGACACCAATTATTATTGTTTGTTATTTAAAACTAATATTACCATATTTTATTTACTTATCACAGATACTGATTGTTAGTCCCTTTTAAATCATTTTGATTGTTTAGTCCCTTTTAAATCATTTTGTGAGTTAAATGTTTCTCCCCCTTTTGGCATTAATTAAAAAGGTTCATGGTTTCATATGGTTGAGTTTTGTGAGTGAATGGTTCATTTATTTTATATTTACTTAAACAATCATTCTGATTCTTTACGGATCAAGCGCTTACCATCAGTTATATTTTTGTTATTTTTCAGATACCGAAGATCAAGAAATGAATATCAATTGTTAGAAAAAATACAGTAACTTCTTATACCAAATAAATGATACAACCATTGATAAACAAAACTGAAATAAACACAGAAATACACAAGTTTAAATTTTCTCAAAACATTTGATAAATTCAAAAAGCAGGTTTTCACAAAAAGGAAAGAGGTTACATTCCAAAAATAGAATGCATCCATCCATTGCTTCCTCTGGAGATTCCTTCGAAGGCCTGAGGCATAGCCTTATAGACTTCATCTATTTAAAGCTATCACCACTCCTTCTGCTGTAGAAGCTTCAGGAGTTGCCTCAGAGCCCCAGACTTCATCCCAACCGTGCCGTGCTGCACGCCTTTTCCTTCTAGCCCCTGGGACAATGGAGGTGCATCATGTAAGACTGTGTCTCGATCATTAGTCACCACCTTACTTCCAAGAACCACTTTGTCAGTAGTTCTTCTAATAAGATTGACTATTCTGGGATCACCCAGTGATCTTCCAGTCCACCTGTGATGCAGCAAGATCACCATGGTCCAAGTATAGAGAAACGGGTTTTCAGATGAACCCTTTCCCTTACTCTTCATTCCATACATCATCCAAGAGGACTTGATCTTTGCCTCAACATGTTTCAGAGGTCCTTCTTCTGTTTTCCTTTGCTTCTTCATCATCCTTTTGGAAGCCACTTACTCAGAACCTTAGACAAAGCTATAGAGGAGCTTTGAAGATATGAGTTTATGTGAAGGGCTCTAGTGAATTTATAGGACTTTGAAGCAAGGGTAAAATAGAGAAGTAAGGAAAATGAATCCATTGGATTGTTGTTCACGCGATGTGTATGGGCTCAGATAGCTTTTGATGATGGCAGTTTCAAATCTTGAAAGTATCAAAACGTGCATCATTGATTGGTCATAGATGAAGCTCTATAGGAAACTGAATCATTAGCATGGATAATGTAAGTTTTGGAAAACGTTTAAAGACTTTTAAGAAGAGACAAGAAAAAACGTATTGAAGATATTACTTTTTCGAAACACTTTTAAGAACAGAAAGGAAAATAAAACGGAATATGTGAGAAAACATTTAAGAAAAGAAATGTTTGAAATCAGATCTTTATGGTATCAAATCAGAGGATTTTATGATTATTATTATTTGAGAAGCTTTTAATATGTTGAGTCTTTTATGTTATTAATTAAAGTTTTAAAGTGAAGTGATGTTACCATTAGATTTCCTCATTATTCTCTAGATGGAAGAAAGCTTTTCTGGCATTGTACCTTACTTTGAAGATTTTTCTTCTTGTGCGGTCACTTGATGTCTGTCAATCTTCCTTTTAGTCTTTTGTCTTTTTGTGCTTCAGAGAATCTTTGAACAATCATCTTAACCTGTCCCTCAAAGATTGAAATAGACTTTAATAACTTGAGTTTACATTACTTTAACATTTCTGACCCACAATTTCAGGGGATTCACCGAGACCCTTCTGAACAGGTTCAGAAAGTGGAAATGTTACTAAGTCAAAATTATCTTTTCAAGCGTAGAGGTAGGCTTAGTGCTTTGTGTATCACTTGTCTTAACATTTCTGACCCATAATTTCAGTAAGTTCATTGTGAACTATCTGAACAGGTTCAGACAATGGAGATGATATCACACTTTGACATGCTTGTTGCCTTGGTTCATCCTTTTTACACATGGCATTTTCTCCGGTTGATCTTCTTTTAGCTTATTTTCAGAGGCCTGTTTTCTGAGACATGCACAACCTAAAAATACCTCTCAGTAGCATATGATATTACTTGATAGAAGTAGTTAATCATTAAAACAAGTGTCTTAGATTAATAGTTTCAATTTTATTATATTCCAGCAAGAACTTATATAAATTTTAATTTTGTCCTTATCTTATTTAGTTAATTGATTTTATCTTTTAGTTGTGCTAATTAAAGAAGTGTGTTAAGTTAATGATTCATTTAAGCATACAAAGTTATAAGAGAAACAGTATAAACAGTCATAGATCACACAGAATGTATCAAGAATGGAATAAGGCAGAATTCTAATTATTATTATCAAACGAAAATTAACAGAGAAATGAAAAGACACAAGAGAATCATTGATCATCAGATAGGTTCTCAATAATCATCAGCATTCTTCTTTTCAGTTCAGAGCCCCTTTCTTAAGCTTCTTCTCAGCAGCTCTCAATCTTCTTGCAAGCCTGGAAATTTTGCTATTTGCCTTCTTCTGATGATTTGCACCCTACATCACCCCTTTTTCCTTTTTCGAGACTTTAAGTGGGTATCTTCAGTTCCTTCTTCATTGCGTATAGCAAAAAGAGGAGGAATCACCACTTGATTCTCAGGAGCTTCTTCTCTTTTGATAAGGGTCCGGTCTAACTCAACATACACAGCCGGAGTGAAGAAGTCAGGAGGTGGTTGGTCAAAGAGACTTTTCATAGGAAATCCCTTGTGCAATAGAATTTTCATGATTAGGGTGTTATGAGGATAGAAATTCTCATTGCCTATCTCATCTCTGTACATCATCTGATACAACAGCACCCAAGGAAGGTTGACTTTCCTTTTTTACAGCAAGAGTCCCAAAACAAACCGTTCCATCATGCTTATAGTCAAAGTGTTTCTTCCTTTGGGAAGAATGCAGCAGTTTAGTACAGCAAGAAGGGCTCTGGGTGTGCTCAGAAGTTGAGAGGGTCTGAAAGGAGCAATCCTTCTTCTTCCAAACAGATGTTGGTCTAGAACAAAAGTTCCACCATGGAGAGATTCCCATCTTTGGAAGTATTTTTCTCCTCTGTCAGGAACACCTATGACTTCAGCAATAAGTTGGGTATTCACAATCAGTGACCTTCCCATTACTTTCGTTTCAATCCCAGTTCTGTTGGGTTCAGATGTGACTTTGATGTTTTCCCAGAACTCCATTACACTTTTCTCATGCCATGGAGAGGAAATGTTGCTGAAGAAGGGAGTCCATCCAACAACATCAAAATATTCAGAAATCTTGTAATCTGCCTCATCGAATTCTGATAGATTTATCATCTTACATGGGATGATCTTATCAGAAACTGAGAGAGCGGAGTTACTTGGTAGTCCTGAAGTATTTGCCATGAGTACAATAGGGCAGTTGATCTGTCTGAGATGAGAGTGCTTTGGCCTTTTGGGGAAAGGATTTGACTTGAGTGTAATTTCCAGTTTGATAACCCAATCCTTTTATATAGGTACGAGATCGTGCTTCAAGCATTAATGAAGTGACGGTTTGGTACTGAGCCGGTGTGGGAAATAGTGCATCGTGTCGATTGAGAGAAACCGTTTAATGATTCAATGATTCACATCGTTCCGTTAAAAAAAAATTAACAATTATGATTAACATACACGACTCTTCATCTATTTTACAGATTGCATGCAGCAATTAATGATCACACATACATTCATGCATGCAGTGCAGATAATTTACACACAAAACAAGTAATACGCATACATATATAGGCCATTTATTATGCAGCAATTTATTTTCACACAAGTACACTTATGTAATAATAATTTCAATAAAACAAAACATTCAGCAAACTCTTATACGTTTAATAAATTGAAGTGTAGAAAAGGTAACGTCCCATAATGGGTAAAAGGTTCACATAACTTCTTAATTAAAAACCTCATTGTTTCAAAAACAACTTAATTAAAATAAAATATAACTCAAGAAACTCAAGCAGCGGAATCTCCAAAAATATAAAAGTAACTAAACATCCTACTTGTTGTGCAAGACATCCAAAACAGTTTACAAAAACCTTCCTAACTAGAAACATAAAGAAAGAACCCCCAAAATTATGCCCTGATGTCACATATACCAGAGCACACTCCCTTTAATCAAAACTCGACATCAGTCGTGTCATCATCAATACCTGTAAAAATATCCACAGTATAACGGTGAGGAAAAGAATACCACTCATACATACACATAGGAGGCTACCCTATCCTCACCCACATATAAATAGCATCATCTTTCACCACACAACATACCTCAAACATCACATAATTCATCATATAATAATCATCTATAAATCAACATATAACCATTCATTTATATCATCACATAATTCTCATACCATCATTTACCAAAGGAATCACCTACTCTATTTTCACACATAATGCTCAATCATCATTAATACTCACAACATCATTATTTACTCAGTTTCATCATCAAATATATCTCATATATACATCCATCATGTATGCACCAAAACTCATCACCATCATATTATAACTCAATTCATCATTAAGTATAACTCATCATCACATGCACTAAAACTTATCACCTCACCTACCCAAAGATCATGACTTGGAACTCTGCACAATGGGTGCACCTCGTCAATCACTCTAGTTATTACCAAGATAGTCTACCGGTGTCACCACACACCATCCGATAGATTATACCCCCTCTATGGGCCCGCACAACGACATTCGACCCTAGATTGCACCCCCTCTATGGGCCAGTACAAATCACTCCTAGATTGCACCCTCTCTGTGGGCCAGTGCATCGAACGCCCTATCTTGATCCCCTGAGTTGTACCCCCTCTATGGGCCCGCACAACTCAGTTCACCTCCTGAATTGTACCCCCTCTATGGGCCCGCATAATTCAGGTCTAATCACATATGCTCAAGGCATCTCTCCTAAGTTGTACCCCCTCTATGGGCCCGCACAACTTAGGTAACATCATCATCAAAAGGTGATATACACCATCATCATTATCATCAGCATCATGCATTATTATGCTCATCATTAAGCACCACCATCATAAGTGATATACACTATCATCATTAACATCATCATCAATAATTGATATACACTATCATCATTAACATCATCATAACATTCACCATCATCATTAATCACATTGCATATTATGCACACCAAAACATCATTAATCACATGGCATATTCACCAATCATTATGCACACCCAATCATCATCAATCACATTGCATATTCACTGATCATTATGCACACCAAATCATCATCAACATCATTAATTATCAACACCATAATCATAATAAAGCATTATCAAACAACATCAATCATCATCAAGCACTTAGGATCTCAAAATCCACTCAGGTAATCGATTACCAACCTCTAGTAATCGATTACCTGCAAACAAGGTATCTGGTAATCGATTACAACCACCTTGTAATCGATTACCTGCAAGCAAACACACTGGTAATCGATTACAGCATCCCTGTAATCGATTACATGTAAGCAATCTCTCTGGTAATCGATTACCACAATCCTGTAATCGATTACCAGCGAATAAACAACACTTCTGGGTTGCCCAGAACACACTGGTAATTGATTACCCGCGACGCAGATCGCAGTTTGCACGATTTCTAACGCTTCTAAATCACTCTAATCAATCTTTAATCACTCCTCTTTACTAAAACATCAATCATAGTCGATTATATTTATCAAAACTCATCATAAGCATCAATCCTTAACAGTTTACATGGTTTTCCCATCAAACCCCAAATCATCAACCCTTTATTAACCCCTTTTTCGCTATTCTCATTATTCTCAATCAATCCACTCAATATTCATCAAGAATCATAAAACTACTCATCACTCATAGGTTTTCATCATCTATATTCAATACATCATTTATCAATACGAATTCATACTCTTAGATTACTACCCAAGCACCCCTACATGCATATATAAGCAGCACCCTTTCCCCCACCGTACCTTAAGCGAAGATCGATTAACCGCAAGGAAGTCCCTTTCTTGGTTCTTGATGCTCACTCTGCAGCAATCCCCTCTTGAGACTCGGTTTCTCCCCTCCTTAGCGTTTCGCTCTCTGAAGATCATACGAATAAGGATTAGGGTGAACAGATAACCCCCTCCTTACTAGAATGCCTAATTGGGCTTGGGCCCACTCTCAACCCCTTTGTCTTCTTTTTAAAATGAAGTAGCTTTATAGATAAAACTAATAATAATATTAATCCTATTATTTATTCATATATTTAATTACTTATTTCCTCTACTTATTTATTTAATTTAATTAATATTTCACTTAATAAAATTTAGGATGTTACAACTCTCCCCTCCTAAAAAGAAAATTCGACCTCGAATTTTACCTTGAGTGAATAACTCTGGATAGGACTCCTTCATCTTCTCTTCCAGTTCCCAAGTAGCACTCTCGGGTGTAGGTCCTCCCCAGATTACCTAAAGGAATCTCTTTACCTTGAAGTTGTTTCACTTTCCGATCCTCAACTCTCACCGGCATGGTTTCCACTGTCAGGTTTTCCTTAACCTCAAGATGATCCGACTCGATCACATACGAAGGATCGTGAATGTATTTCCGAAGTTGAGAAACATGGAAAACATTATGAAGATTGGACAAGTGTGGAGGTAAGGCAATCTGATAGGCAACATTGCCGACTCTTTTAAGAATTTGGTAAGGACCAATGAATCGAGGTGTAAACTTTCTAGACTTTAATTCCCTACCAACCCCAGTCCACAGAGCGAATTTCAGGAATACATGATCTCCTTCATTGAATTCCAATTCCTTTCTTCTCTTATCAGCATAGCTCTTCTGCCTACTCTGAGTTGTCCTCGTCCTTTCCTGGATTATCCTAACCTTATCAGTGGTTTGTTGCACTATCTCAGGTCCTAACGCAAGGCTTTCCCCCGGCTCACACCAACACAAAGGTGTTCTACATCTCCTACCATATAATGCCTCATAAGGCGCCATACCAATGCTAAAGTGAAAACTATTATTATAGGTAAACTCTATCAAAGGTAAGAAGCTATCCCAACTACCCCTTGGTCTAACACGCAAGCCCTAAGCAAATCCTCTAAGGATTGAATGGTTCTCTCGGTCTGACCATCAGTTTGAGGGTGATAAGCTGAACTAAGCCTAAGTTGGGTCCCCAAGGCCTACTGCAAACTCTCCTAAAATCTAGAGGTGAACCTGGGATCTCTATCTGAAACTATACTAGATGGTATGCCATGCAACCTCACAATCTCACTGATGTACAGCTGAGCTAGTTTCTCTAAGGAGTACTTAATGTTAATAGGAAGGAAATGTGCACTCTTAGTTAACCTATCCACAATAACCCAAATGGAGTCATGCCCCCTCATAGTCTTAGGCAAAGCAACTACAAAGTCCATGGAAATACTATCCCACTTCCACTCAGGTATACTTAAGGGTTGAAGCAACCTTGAAGGCTTTTGATGTTCTACCTTAGACTTTTGGCACACTAAACAAGAACTCACAAACTTCTCTATGTCCCTCTTCATTCTAGGCCACCAGAACACTTTCTTCAAATCTTGATACATCTTAGTCGATCCTGGGTGGAAACTAAGCTTACTTCTATGCCCTTCTTCTAACACTAAACGCTTAATAGTAGGTTCACTAGGCGCACACACACGGTCTCCAAATCTCACTACCCCATCGGTACCTATCACAAACTCTCCACCATTACCTCATTCTATAACCTCTCGCCTATTTACCAAAAATGGGTCCTCTAATTGAGCCTTGCTAATATCCTTCAACAGATCATTACTTACTCTAGTCATCCCTAACCTCATACTAACAGAAGTCACCTCACAAGCTAAACTCATATCCCTAAATTGAGTTAAAAGATCCATCTCCTTAATCATCAGGGAACTAACATGGATAAATTTCCTACTTAAAGCATCAGCCACCACACTAGCCTTACCAGGATGGTAAGTTAACTCAAAATCATAATCCTTAAGAAACTCCAACCACCTCCTCTGCCTCATGTTCAACTCCTTCTGATCAAACAAGTATCTAAGGCTCTTATGGTCACTAAAAACCTCAAACCTGGCACCATACAAATAATGCCTCCAAATCTTCAACACAAACACTACGGCCGCTAGCTCAAGGTCATGGGTAGGGTAGTTCCTCTCATGGATTTTCAATTGCCTAGAAGCATAGGCTACTACTTTACCCTCTTGCATCAACACCCCACCTAAACCCATCTTAGAGGCATCACAGTATACTACAAAGGATTTGCTAAGGTCAGGCAACACTAACACTGGTGCACTAGTCAACTTCTCCTTAAGGGTTTGGAAACTAGTCTCGCACTTACTATTCCACACAAAGGTAACTCCCTTCCTAGTCAACTCAGTCAAAGGCAAAGCTAACTTAGAAAACCCTTCTATGAATCTCTTATAGTATCCAGCCAACCCAAGGAAACTTCTAATCTCACTTACTGACTTAGGAGCCTCCCACTTAAGCACAACTTCTACCTTAGAAGGATCTACGCCTATACCTCCCTTAGAAATCACATGACCTAAGAAACTTACTTCTTCTAACCAGAACTCACACTTGGACATCTTAGCATATAACTGTTTATCCTTAAGAACCTGAAGTACTACCTTTAAATGTTCCTCATGCTCCTCTTTAGTTGTGGAATAAATTAGTATATCATCTATAAAGACAACTACAAATTTATCCAAATAAAGGTGAAAAATCCTGTTCATGTAATCCATAAAAATTGCAGGAGCACTCGTCACACCGAAGGCATTACAAGATATTCCTAGTGTCCATACCTAGTCCTAAAAGTAGTCTTAGGTATATCCTCTTCCTTAACCCTAATATGATGATAGCCCGATCTAAGGTCTATCTTGCTAAACACACATGCCCCCACTAGCTGATCCATCAAATCATCTATCCTAGGCAAAGGATATCTATTCTTAATGGTTACCTTATTCAACTGGCGGTAATCTGTTCATAACCTCATGCTACCATCTTACTTCTTCACTAACAATACAAGCGCTCCCCAAATAGCATAAACGCGGCTAACGTCACCTTTTGTATCATCGGGCAATCCATTGCTCTAAAGATCTTCTCGATCTCGAATATCCAGTCAGCAGCACTATCGGGATCATAACCCCCATGAAAAGTAGGTGGATGGTTCCTCTGGAACCGAGCAAGCCAATCCACCTCATGATGTTGGTTCAGGTTGCCAACAGCCTGTGCCATATCCATTAAGGCTTCAACAATCACACAATCATTCCTACCTCTTCTAGCCATCACTTTTCTTGATTCACAGAAAAGTAGGGGAGTCAAACAAACAATCAAATCAAGACAACACAATTCAATCAATCAATCATCACAATTATATAATTTAATAATCATATCATCATTCACACATAAAATCTTATTTAAAATTTTCTTTCTTAAAACATTTTCGCAAAGATTTTCTTCTGGCAATGTTATTGACAAAATACTCTCCTCAAGTTGTTACCTCTTCTCTTATCATGTTCAAATCATTAGGGTGGCCAGTCCCAATCACTTGAAGCAAGATAGTCAAAGACTTACCAACCTTGCAGGACACTGAAAATCTAGAAAAAAAATCAATAATACACCTTACTCAATCTACATCACAATTTAGCACCACAGAAGCACAACAAATACATAACTCAAGGTCGATGAACCGACCAATCAAACAAACAGTTAACTCAAAGCAATATAATTCACTCAATCAACGTAACACATTAGCACCACAGAAGCACAATAAACTCATAACTCAAGGCCGGTGAATCGACCTGCTCTGATACCAACTAATGTGACGCCCTTCTACCCCAAACTCTTATACGTTTAATAAATTGAAGTGTAGAAAAGGTAACGTCCCATAATGGGTAAAAGGTTCACATAACTTCTTAATTAAAAACCTCATTGTTTCAAAAACAACTTAATTAAAATAAAATATAACTCAAGAAACTCAAGCAGCGGAATCTCCAAAAATATAAAAGTAACTAAACATCCTACTTGTTGTGCAAGACATCCAAAACAGTTTACAAAAACCTTCCTAACTAGAAACATAAAGAAAGAACCCCCAAAATTATGCCCTGATGTCACATATACCAGAGCACACTCCCTTTAATCAAAACTCGACATCAGTCGTGTCATCATCAATACCTGTAAAAATATCCACAGTATAACGGTGAGGAAAAGAATACCACTCATACATACACATAGGAGGCTACCCTATCCTCACCCACATATAAATAGCATCATCTTTCACCACACAACATACCTCAAACATCACATAATTCATCATATAATAATCATCTATAAATCAACATATAACCATTCATTTATATCATCACATAATTCTCATACCATCATTTACCAAAGGAATCACCTACTCTATTTTCACACATAATGCTCAATCATCATTAATACTCACAACATCATTATTTACTCAGTTTCATCATCAAATATATCTCATATATACATCCATCATGTATGCACCAAAACTCATCACCATCATATTATAACTCAATTCATCATTAAGTATAACTCATCATCACATGCACTAAAACTTATCACCTCACCTACCCAAAGATCATGACTTGGAACTCTGCACAATGGGTGCACCTCGTCAATCACTCTAGTTATTACCAAGATAGTCTACCGGTGTCACCACACACCATCCGATAGATTATACCCCCTCTATGGGCCCGCACAACGACATTCGACCCTAGATTGCACCCCCTCTATGGGCCAGTACAAATCACTCCTAGATTGCACCCTCTCTGTGGGCCAGTGCATCGAACGCCCTATCTTGATCCCCTGAGTTGTACCCCCTCTATGGGCCCGCACAACTCAGTTCACCTCCTGAATTGTACCCCCTCTATGGGCCCGCATAATTCAGGTCTAATCACATATGCTCAAGGCATCTCTCCTAAGTTGTACCCCCTCTATGGGCCCGCACAACTTAGGTAACATCATCATCAAAAGGTGATATACACCATCATCATTATCATCAGCATCATGCATTATTATGCTCATCATTAAGCACCACCATCATAAGTGATATACACTATCATCATTAACATCATCATCAATAATTGATATACACTATCATCATTAACATCATCATAACATTCACCATCATCATTAATCACATTGCATATTATGCACACCAAAACATCATTAATCACATGGCATATTCACCAATCATTATGCACACCCAATCATCATCAATCACATTGCATATTCACTGATCATTATGCACACCAAATCATCATCAACATCATTAATTATCAACACCATAATCATAATAAAGCATTATCAAACAACATCAATCATCATCAAGCACTTAGGATCTCAAAATCCACTCAGGTAATCGATTACCAACCTCTAGTAATCGATTACCTGCAAACAAGGTATCTGGTAATCGATTACAACCACCTTGTAATCGATTACCTGCAAGCAAACACACTGGTAATCGATTACAGCATCCCTGTAATCGATTACATGTAAGCAATCTCTCTGGTAATCGATTACCACAATCCTGTAATCGATTACCAGCGAATAAACAACACTTCTGGGTTGCCCAGAACACACTGGTAATTGATTACCCGCGACGCAGATCGCAGTTTGCACGATTTCTAACGCTTCTAAATCACTCTAATCAATCTTTAATCACTCCTCTTTACTAAAACATCAATCATAGTCGATTATATTTATCAAAACTCATCATAAGCATCAATCCTTAACAGTTTACATGGTTTTCCCATCAAACCCCAAATCATCAACCCTTTATTAACCCCTTTTTCGCTATTCTCATTATTCTCAATCAATCCACTCAATATTCATCAAGAATCATAAAACTACTCATCACTCATAGGTTTTCATCATCTATATTCAATACATCATTTATCAATACGAATTCATACTCTTAGATTACTACCCAAGCACCCCTACATGCATATATAAGCAGCACCCTTTCCCCCACCGTACCTTAAGCGAAGATCGATTAACCGCAAGGAAGTCCCTTTCTTGGTTCTTGATGCTCACTCTGCAGCAATCCCCTCTTGAGACTCGGTTTCTCCCCTCCTTAGCGTTTCGCTCTCTGAAGATCATACGAATAAGGATTAGGGTGAACAGATAACCCCTCCTTACTAGAATGCCTAATTGGGCTTGGGCCCACTCTCAACCCCTTTGTCTTCTTTTTAAAATGAAGTAGCTTTATAGATAAAACTAATAATAATATTAATCCTATTATTTATTCATATATTTAATTACTTATTTCCTCTACTTATTTATTTAATTTAATTAATATTTCACTTAATAAAATTTAGGATGTTACAACTCTCCCCTCCTAAAAAGAAAATTCGACCTCGAATTTTACCTTGAGTGAATAACTCTGGATAGGACTCCTTCATCTTCTCTTCCAGTTCCCAAGTAGCACTCTCGGGTGTAGGTCCTCCCCAGATTACCTAAAGGAATCTCTTTACCTTGAAGTTGTTTCACTTTCCGATCCTCAACTCTCACCGGCATGGTTTCCACTGTCAGGTTTTCCTTAACCTCAAGATGATCCGACTCGATCACATACGAAGGATCGTGAATGTATTTCCGAAGTTGAGAAACATGGAAAACATTATGAAGATTGGACAAGTGTGGAGGTAAGGCAATCTGATAGGCAACATTGCCGACTCTTTTAAGAATTTGGTAAGGACCAATGAATCGAGGTGTAAACTTTCTAGACTTTAATTCCCTACCAACCCCAGTCCACAGAGCGAATTTCAGGAATACATGATCTCCTTCATTGAATTCCAATTCCTTTCTTCTCTTATCAGCATAGCTCTTCTGCCTACTCTGAGTTGTCCTCGTCCTTTCCTGGATTATCCTAACCTTATCAGTGGTTTGTTGCACTATCTCAGGTCCTAACGCAAGGCTTTCCCCCGGCTCACACCAACACAAAGGTGTTCTACATCTCCTACCATATAATGCCTCATAAGGCGCCATACCAATGCTAAAGTGAAAACTATTATTATAGGTAAACTCTATCAAAGGTAAGAAGCTATCCCAACTACCCCTTGGTCTAACACGCAAGCCCTAAGCAAATCCTCTAAGGATTGAATGGTTCTCTCGGTCTGACCATCAGTTTGAGGGTGATAAGCTGAACTAAGCCTAAGTTGGGTCCCCAAGGCCTACTGCAAACTCTCCTAAAATCTAGAGGTGAACCTGGGATCTCTATCTGAAACTATACTAGATGGTATGCCATGCAACCTCACAATCTCACTGATGTACAGCTGAGCTAGTTTCTCTAAGGAGTACTTAATGTTAATAGGAAGGAAATGTGCACTCTTAGTTAACCTATCCACAATAACCCAAATGGAGTCATGCCCCCTCATAGTCTTAGGCAAAGCAACTACAAAGTCCATGGAAATACTATCCCACTTCCACTCAGGTATACTTAAGGGTTGAAGCAACCTTGAAGGCTTTTGATGTTCTACCTTAGACTTTTGGCACACTAAACAAGAACTCACAAACTTCTCTATGTCCCTCTTCATTCTAGGCCACCAGAACACTTTCTTCAAATCTTGATACATCTTAGTCGATCCTGGGTGGAAACTAAGCTTACTTCTATGCCCTTCTTCTAACACTAAACGCTTAATAGTAGGTTCACTAGGCGCACACACACGGTCTCCAAATCTCACTACCCCATCGGTACCTATCACAAACTCTCCACCATTACCTCATTCTATAACCTCTCGCCTATTTACCAAAAATGGGTCCTCTAATTGAGCCTTGCTAATATCCTTCAACAGATCATTACTTACTCTAGTCATCCCTAACCTCATACTAACAGAAGTCACCTCACAAGCTAAACTCATATCCCTAAATTGAGTTAAAAGATCCATCTCCTTAATCATCAGGGAACTAACATGGATAAATTTCCTACTTAAAGCATCAGCCACCACACTAGCCTTACCAGGATGGTAAGTTAACTCAAAATCATAATCCTTAAGAAACTCCAACCACCTCCTCTGCCTCATGTTCAACTCCTTCTGATCAAACAAGTATCTAAGGCTCTTATGGTCACTAAAAACCTCAAACCTGGCACCATACAAATAATGCCTCCAAATCTTCAACACAAACACTACGGCCGCTAGCTCAAGGTCATGGGTAGGGTAGTTCCTCTCATGGATTTTCAATTGCCTAGAAGCATAGGCTACTACTTTACCCTCTTGCATCAACACCCCACCTAAACCCATCTTAGAGGCATCACAGTATACTACAAAGGATTTGCTAAGGTCAGGCAACACTAACACTGGTGCACTAGTCAACTTCTCCTTAAGGGTTTGGAAACTAGTCTCGCACTTACTATTCCACACAAAGGTAACTCCCTTCCTAGTCAACTCAGTCAAAGGCAAAGCTAACTTAGAAAACCCTTCTATGAATCTCTTATAGTATCCAGCCAACCCAAGGAAACTTCTAATCTCACTTACTGACTTAGGAGCCTCCCACTTAAGCACAACTTCTACCTTAGAAGGATCTACGCCTATACCTCCCTTAGAAATCACATGACCTAAGAAACTTACTTCTTCTAACCAGAACTCACACTTGGACATCTTAGCATATAACTGTTTATCCTTAAGAACCTGAAGTACTACCTTTAAATGTTCCTCATGCTCCTCTTTAGTTGTGGAATAAATTAGTATATCATCTATAAAGACAACTACAAATTTATCCAAATAAAGGTGAAAAATCCTGTTCATGTAATCCATAAAAATTGCAGGAGCACTCGTCACACCGAAGGCATTACAAGATATTCCTAGTGTCCATACCTAGTCCTAAAAGTAGTCTTAGGTATATCCTCTTCCTTAACCCTAATATGATGATAGCCCGATCTAAGGTCTATCTTGCTAAACACACATGCCCCCACTAGCTGATCCATCAAATCATCTATCCTAGGCAAAGGATATCTATTCTTAATGGTTACCTTATTCAACTGGCGGTAATCTGTTCATAACCTCATGCTACCATCTTACTTCTTCACTAACAATACAAGCGCTCCCCAAATAGCATAAACGCGGCTAACGTCACCTTTTGTATCATCGGGCAATCCATTGCTCTAAAGATCTTCTCGATCTCGAATATCCAGTCAGCAGCACTATCGGGATCATAACCCCCATGAAAAGTAGGTGGATGGTTCCTCTGGAACCGAGCAAGCCAATCCACCTCATGATGTTGGTTCAGGTTGCCAACAGCCTGTGCCATATCCATTAAGGCTTCAACAATCACACAATCATTCCTACCTCTTCTAGCCATCACTTTTCTTGATTCACAGAAAAGTAGGGGAGTCAAACAAACAATCAAATCAAGACAACACAATTCAATCAATCAATCATCACAATTATATAATTTAATAATCATATCATCATTCACACATAAAATCTTATTTAAAATTTTCTTTCTTAAAACATTTTCGCAAAGATTTTCTTCTGGCAATGTTATTGACAAAATACTCTCCTCAAGTTGTTACCTCTTCTCTTATCATGTTCAAATCATTAGGGTGGCCAGTCCCAATCACTTGAAGCAAGATAGTCAAAGACTTACCAACCTTGCAGGACACTGAAAATCTAGAAAAAAAATCAATAATACACCTTACTCAATCTACATCACAATTTAGCACCACAGAAGCACAACAAATACATAACTCAAGGTCGATGAACCGACCAATCAAACAAACAGTTAACTCAAAGCAATATAATTCACTCAATCAACGTAACACATTAGCACCACAGAAGCACAATAAACTCATAACTCAAGGCCGGTGAATCGACCTGCTCTGATACCAACTAATGTGACGCCCTTCTACCCCAAACTCTTATACGTTTAATAAATTGAAGTGTAGAAAAGGTAACGTCCCATAATGGGTAAAAGGTTCACATAACTTCTTAATTAAAAACCTCATTGTTTCAAAAACAACTTAATTAAAATAAAATATAACTCAAGAAACTCAAGCAGCGGAATCTCCAAAAATATAAAAGTAACTAAACATCCTACTTGTTGTGCAAGACATCCAAAACAGTTTACAAAAACCTTCCTAACTAGAAACATAAAGAAAGAACCCCCAAAATTATGCCCTGATGTCACATATACCAGAGCACACTCCCTTTAATCAAAACTCGACATCAGTCGTGTCATCATCAATACCTGTAAAAATATCCACAGTATAACGGTGAGGAAAAGAATACCACTCATACATACACATAGGAGGCTACCCTATCCTCACCCACATATAAATAGCATCATCTTTCACCACACAACATACCTCAAACATCACATAATTCATCATATAATAATCATCTATAAATCAACATATAACCATTCATTTATATCATCACATAATTCTCATACCATCATTTACCAAAGGAATCACCTACTCTATTTTCACACATAATGCTCAATCATCATTAATACTCACAACATCATTATTTACTCAGTTTCATCATCAAATATATCTCATATATACATCCATCATGTATGCACCAAAACTCATCACCATCATATTATAACTCAATTCATCATTAAGTATAACTCATCATCACATGCACTAAAACTTATCACCTCACCTACCCAAAGATCATGACTTGGAACTCTGCACAATGGGTGCACCTCGTCAATCACTCTAGTTATTACCAAGATAGTCTACCGGTGTCACCACACACCATCCGATAGATTATACCCCCTCTATGGGCCCGCACAACGACATTCGACCCTAGATTGCACCCCCTCTATGGGCCAGTACAAATCACTCCTAGATTGCACCCTCTCTGTGGGCCAGTGCATCGAACGCCCTATCTTGATCCCCTGAGTTGTACCCCCTCTATGGGCCCGCACAACTCAGTTCACCTCCTGAATTGTACCCCCTCTATGGGCCCGCATAATTCAGGTCTAATCACATATGCTCAAGGCATCTCTCCTAAGTTGTACCCCCTCTATGGGCCCGCACAACTTAGGTAACATCATCATCAAAAGGTGATATACACCATCATCATTATCATCAGCATCATGCATTATTATGCTCATCATTAAGCACCACCATCATAAGTGATATACACTATCATCATTAACATCATCATCAATAATTGATATACACTATCATCATTAACATCATCATAACATTCACCATCATCATTAATCACATTGCATATTATGCACACCAAAACATCATTAATCACATGGCATATTCACCAATCATTATGCACACCCAATCATCATCAATCACATTGCATATTCACTGATCATTATGCACACCAAATCATCATCAACATCATTAATTATCAACACCATAATCATAATAAAGCATTATCAAACAACATCAATCATCATCAAGCACTTAGGATCTCAAAATCCACTCAGGTAATCGATTACCAACCTCTAGTAATCGATTACCTGCAAACAAGGTATCTGGTAATCGATTACAACCACCTTGTAATCGATTACCTGCAAGCAAACACACTGGTAATCGATTACAGCATCCCTGTAATCGATTACATGTAAGCAATCTCTCTCGTAATCGATTACCACAATCCTGTAATCGATTACCAGCGAACAAACAACACTTCTGGGTTGCCCAGAACACACTGGTAATCGATTACCACCCTTGGTAATCGATTTCCCGCGATGCAGATCGCAGTTCGTACGATTTCTAACGCTTCTAAATCACTCTAATCAATCTTTAATCACTCCTCTTTACTAAAACATCAATCATAGTCGATTATATTCATCAAAACTCATCATAAGCATCAATCCTTAACAATTTACATGGTTTTCCCATCAAACCCCAAATCATCAACCCTTTATTAACCTCTTTTTCGCTATTCTCATTATTCTCAATCAATCCACTCAATATTCATCAAGAATCATAAAACTACTCATCACTCATAGGTTTTCATCATCTATATTCAATACATCATTTATCAATACAAATTCATACTCTTAGATTACTACCCAAGCACCCCTACATGCATATATAAGCAACACCCTCTCCCCCACCGTACCTTAAGCGAAGATTGATTAACCGCAAGGAAGTCCCTTTCTTGGTTCTTGATGCCCACTCTGCAACAATCCCCTCTTGAGACTCGGTTTCTCCCCTCCTTAGCGTTTCGCTCTCTGAAGATCATACGAATAAGGATTAGGGTGAACAGATAACCCCTCCTTACTAGAATGCCTAATTGGGCTTGGGCCCACTCTCAACCCCCTTGTCTTCTTTTAAAATGAAGTAGCTTTATGGATAAAACTAATAATAATATTAATCCTATTATTTATTCATCTATTTAATTACTTATTTCCTCTACTTATTTATTTAATTTAATTAATATTTCACTTAATAAAATTTAGGATGTTACATTGGGATGATAGTATCAATATGAAAATGTTTAGATTTATCATGAGACATGTGTTCTTTGTGATGTTTGAGCAATTGCATTTTTTGCCTTTGGCCCCAATTAAGACTGAGAAAATGAATTTGGCTTCAGCTTGAGAAAATGGCTTCGGCCTGAGTTAACCTAAAAAGATAAGATTGATTTTCAGTTAATGGGTTTAAGATGTTGGTGATTAGTACCCAATGGTGGTGATTAGTACCCAAGGGAGATGTTCCTTGTAGTCTGAGCTCAGGCCTAGCCACATCGAGTTAAGTGATAAGACCCCGCCTGTCGGGTAATGCAGAGCATGCACAACATATTCAAATTGAGTTGCATTTACATGTTCAAGCTGAGTTGAGATGATATTGGAGTAGTTCATGTATGATTTTGCTTAGCTATTTGTTGCATCTCATATACCTGTTTCCCCCACACTGCTTGCATGCATAGTCTTGCTCACTGAGACACTAGTCTCACCCCACGTTGTGGGATACATTTTAGTTATGCATAATGCTTTAGCTATGCGCTTGGAAGGAGATTTGGAGCTCTTGGAGTGGACCTTCCACCCCGATTTCCAGCAAGACCCTTTGGGAAATTCATATGTAGATCTATGTTGTATTAGATGTTATTATTGTTGTTGATGATAACATACATTAGTACCATTGAGGGATATTAGGATGTGTTGAGAAACTATATTGTACCATTATATACTGTATTGGCTGGATTTTTCTGGGTTTCAGGTTGAGACAAAATCTTTGGAAATATCCAGTGTATAGGGGAGACTCTGTCGGATTTCCGGTAGGAATGTTATAAACCATAACATTCCAGAGTGTAATTTAGTTTCATAAATTGTAAATGAGGATTTGTCCCGATTATAATGGTGTGTGAATTTTGTGGAAGCTTAAGCAAACGTTGGATTGCCTAAGCAAATGTGTGGTTGTATGACGATATCGGTAATCACTCGAAATAATTTCAGAAATTTGAGAATGGTGTCTCCAACGGACATTATTCTTGAATTAAGAGATTAGGACGTTACATTACGTGTGAAAGGCCATTACTTTTCCCACCTACATATGTTTTTTTTAAAAGTTATTTCCCTTATTATCCCCACCTCTTGCCCTCCTCATTCTCCTTCACCCCACCTTCACCCACCCCACCTTCACTTCCACCTTCACCCACCCCACCTTCACCCACCCCACCTCCACCCCTAAAAAAATGACTTCCGAACATGTGTTTCTGTAAGCCAATTTTTCATTTGGTTTACGGATAGATATGTCCGGAAGCAATTTTTTTAACAAATTTGGCTTCGGTACATGTGTGTCGTAAGACATTTACAGATGTTCGGAAGCCAAACTAAAAAAATTGGCTTACAGTGTATGGAAATGGTTTCCGGACACCTATGTCCGTAAGTGGTTTTTTTTTTTTTGGAAAAAATGGCTTCCTCAGGTGTCCGTAAGCCAAATGAAAAAATTGGCTTACCGTCCGGAAGCCATTTTTTTATGTGGGGTGGGAGAATAAGGGAAAAAGGGTTCCAGTGGTGGTGGTGGCTGTGGGTGAAGATGGAGTGGTTGATATGATTCCTCTTGCTTTGTTATAATCAATGGTGGTGAAGGGAAATGGAAGGGGGAAGGGAAGATGCGGGGTAGTTAGGGAAGAAAATATTTAAAACCAAAATGGGGTTGCGAATAGCAAAAAAAGGGGGTGGGAAAAGCAATGCCCGTGTGGAATGACTCAGCAGCCCAGCTGCGCATCCATCTGCTCCCACGTCTTCTCTGCAATCTCACTTTATGGTCACACATCTTCTCTGCAATCTCTCTCACTGTAGTGTCTCAAATTCACTTTCTCCTTTGCCATGTCGCGTCAACCTACCTTCTACTCACACATCTCTACCTTCTCCAACAAACGACCTATTTCCGATGAGCAACCCATCTCCGGCGAATTGCAGTCTTTTCAGGTAACCCCATCTTTCTATTCCTTCATTTTCTTCCTCCTTTCCCTATTTTCTGAGTCTCTCTAGTCCTTTATCCACCTCTTGTTTTGTTTATCTCCTACTATTCCTCTTTGTTCCGATTCGGAATCTCTGTGCTGTCAGTTGTGACTTGTCCTCTTTGTTCAATGGAATACTCTCTAATCTACCCTGTTCACTTCTCCCTTTTGGAAATAAAGAATGACATAAAATGGAATATAAAGAATTCATTGCTTGCATTGGACCTGGTTGATCCTATATGAGACTGGTTGGAGGATAGGTGGGGGGAGAGTCTATTTACCTTTTACATTAACAATCTGCAATAATTGATTAATGGAAAAAAATAAAATAAAAGAGCTAATCATGAACATTGTGAATCATAAATGAGTATGGGTGTTTTTGCAAGTGGCATACTAATCATAATTCCTTTTTTTCCTTTATATGGAGAATGCACACCCAAGTCTTATGACAGCTTTGATGATAAATTTTGCATGATGTTAGTGTGCACTTTAGCATGTCCAATATTTTTAATAAAAAGATTTGAAAAAAATAATGCAAGTTACATATTTCTCTCTTGATATGTATTCTTCATAATTTTTCTTTGCTGAAATCATATTTGGGTTTTTTTTTTTTTTTTTTCCAGAATTTTATGCAAGATGAGGACAATCGTTTGGAGATTACACGAGCTAGATGTAAGTCGATAATCTCATGATTGTTGCTTCCATTTTCTAGGTAACTTTGAATTTATTCTATCCTTTCTGTGTCAGTTGGAAGCTTGCTTAAAAGACATGGAGATTTGACAGAGCGTCTTTCTAGGTAAAAAGCCCTTGAAGAAGCATAAGGATTCTTTCTGTAGTTCAATTTGTCATTGAAAAGTCATCAATGCACACCTACTTGAACTGCAAATTAATATGTACAGAACTGTAAATTTGTTCATGCTTAACTTTATATAGTATGCCATCTTTTGAATTTGGTGTTTACCCCATGGGATGGGGGAGTATTTGAAAATATATTTCAAGTATTCAATGAGGAAACCATTTGGGCTCATGTTCATTTTACATGTACATTAGTTATTGGTTTTTAGCACCAATGAAGCTTGTCTTTGATAGGAGTGAAATTTAAGAGAATTTAGATAGGTAGAGCTGAATTTCTGAATTCAAAGTTTTGCTTGCTTATCAAAGGCTAATGAAGGAGAACCAAAAATAAGGAATAACAGCCAGTCATATCATAACATCATTAATAAATTCCTTTCTGAAAGAACGGATTAAGACCTTGTATTTCAGACTTGGGACAGTAAAGTGATACATAAAGTTTCTTCATCTTGCTTTGCCCCATTCATTTATTTTATTAATTTGGATAATGAAAATGAAATGATTTTGGAAAAAAAAGAAAAGAAATGTTATCTTATTATGTCACTTTCCCCATTGCACAGGGATTCCACTTTCTTTTCCGTCCCTCATGTGTGTTTTATTTTTCTTAATTTTGATTTTTGAGGATATCTCATCCCCCTTGTACTTTTCTCTCTGCCTTGTGACCTGGTGGTCACGGGTTTTAGTCGTAAAAACAGCCTCTCCACTTATGGAGTTAATGTTGTGTACATTTGGCCCTCACAAATCCCACAATGGCGGGAACCTCATGGACTAGGCTGCCCCTTTTATTTTACAAAACAAAAGGCAGGTCAGAGGTCTGCTGGTATACAAAGTCAGCTTTTGTTGCAATGTGATATTGGCATCATAGCATATGTTGAAGTTGAAGCACATTACTAGGCGTGTTTATGTACAATTTCTAACATGTTTTTAAAACTGCTTCATACACAATCAAAATATCTGGTCACTTTAAGATGTTTGGTTTTCTTCTGTTTTCCTAGGTGAATATCTTAATGTATTGTATGGATGCCTAAATTGAAGATTATTGTTTTAGAATCTTTATTAGTTGTTATATGCAGTAGTAACTAATTTTTTTTAATATTTACTGGGTGAATAACTTATTATTTTAATATTTACTGGGTGAATAGGGATTCTGACAAGATAATATATGAGCGTCTACAGAAAGAATTTGAAGCTGCACGAGCATCTCAAACTGAAGGTAGCTCTGACTTAAATGTTGGTAGATTCTTTAATAAATTAATATTTAATAGTGGACAGTATCTGGCTCTGCCTTTATTCTAGTTTCTTTCCCATTTATTTGGATGAATATAAATTGCGATTCAGTTGGGGTGGCAGCCTATTTAGATAGGACTAATAAAAACATAAGTTTTCACGAATATAGTTCATATATCTCTTGGGATTATGTCAGCTTGGGTGACATGTTTTTTTGACAGACATTCTATTTGTTGGTTTTGTTACCTGGATTATTCAAGCTTATTTCTAGCCTCATTGTCTCCAAAGATTGGGGTTGTGTGTATCATAGTATTATAGGATATCTTATAAGCTAAACACCTATTTTAATCTCTCAAGGGGGTACAGGTGACATCAAATCTTTCCTCTAAAGAAAGTTTGACATTAATTTAGCCCCTTAATCATAGAAAGTAATTTCAATCTGGTCCTCCAAGTAAGATTGACATTTAGTCCTTCTATCATAAAATGTAAGATTAATTTAATCCCTCAATGTTTGTGACATCAATTTAGTCCCTAAATCAGAAGCTCCATTAATGGTGTTCTAATTGACTTTGATGTCACTTTTCTTCACTTGTCTTTACTGAGGAACTAAATTAATGTCAACTTTTGTTGGTGGATCAAAGTAATTAGTAATGTCAACTGTATCATTTGAGGTCTAAAATGGATGTTAACTCTGTCTCATACATATGGCAAGCCTGCATTCAGGAGGGGACAAAGTGCTGATTGGGTTGATTCAATACAGGGTAGCCAATAAAGCATAAAATGTAAATAGCAAAAAAAGATTTTTCAGTTCCTTGTGTGGTGTATCCCAACTTAAATATAAGTTGATCTTTGAGTGTTTAGCTGGTGATATTATACTGTTCAAAAGTCAAATTGTTCACAATATTTTTTATACTGGCAAGAATTGAACTGAACCCAAATCAAATAAATTTTGCTTTTGATGTTAGCTCATAATGTAGAATAAATATCAGGGCCATTTTTTTTGCCTGGAATAACAAAAAGGATTGAACAGAGAAGAGGCATTGTATAATCTAAAGCAGTTTAACAAGGGGAGATTCTTAAAATGAATCTTGGTCATTTAATGAGATATACTTTTGTAACATCTGAAATGCTGATTGACTTCTCGTTTATTTGTTTCTGTAGAGATATATATAAAAATGCTTCTAACCACCCTTGTTTTTGTAGAAATATGTTTAGATGGGGAACAGTGGAATGACGGTCTACTAGCGACAATAAGAGAACGGGTATGGTTATGATTGTCACTTTTTTCACTTATGTTCTGATGGTCTCTGTAAAAAAGGTATATTTGTTGAATGTGTTGTGTGTCTAATGCAGACCACACATATATGTATTTATACTATTTACAGAATCAATTACAATAAATGGTGAGCCTACAAATCAGTAAGCAATCATCCTAATGAATCTGTAACAGCTAATAATGAATTTGTAACAGCTAATTCTAAAACGACATGTGACTAATGTGATTAATTCTAACACTCCCCCTCAAGCTGGAGCATATATATCATATGCACCAAGCTTGTTACAAATATTTTCAACCCGAGGTCCCCTAAGAGACTTTGTAAAAACATCAGCCAACTGATCATTAGAGCCAACAAAATCAGTAGTGATTTCTCCTGAAAGAACTTTCTCTCTTACAAAATGACAGTCAATCTCTATGTGCTTAGTTCTTTCAAGGAAAACCGGGTTGGAAGCAATATGTAGTGCTGCTTGATTGTCACAAATTAGTTTCATCTCCTTGAAATCTCCCAATTTGAGTTGTTGGAGTAATTATCTCAGCCATGCAAGCTCACATGCTGTTGCTGCTATAGCACGATATTCTGCTTCTGCACTTGATCTGGCAACTATATTCTGCTTCTTACTCTTCCATGAGATTAGATTACCTCCAACAAAAACACAATATCCTGAAGTGGATCTTCCATCTGATGGTGAACCTGCCCAATCAGCATCTGAATAGGCAACTACTTTGGTGTTACCTTTGTTCTCATAAAGTAATCCTCTACCTGGTGCACCCTTGATATACCTTAAAATGCGAATGACGACGTTCCAATGACTATCACAAGGAGCATTTAGGAATTGACTTACTACACTTACAGCAAAGGTAATATCTGGTCTGGTTATTGTAAGGTAGTTAAGTTTGCCGACCAGACGTCGGTATCTACTCGGGTCTTTCAGTGGCTCCCCCTGACCCGGTAGTAACTTGACATTGGGATCCATAGGAGTATCACTTGGTCGGCAATCTAGCATCCCGGTTTCCTCAAGTATATCAAGAGTATATTTTCACTGGTTGATAGCAACACCTGTCTTCGACTGAGCAACCTCAATCCCCAAAAAATATTTCAGAGGACCCAAGTCTTTCATATGAAAGTGGGTGGACAAATGTTGTTTAAGTCGATGGATGCCAACCTGATCATTACCTGTAATGATAATATCATCAACATAAACAAGTAGGTAGAGACAGGTGGTTGGTGAGGAATGCATAAAGAAGACGGAGTAGTCAGCTTCACATCTGGTCATGCCAAACTGTTGGAGAACAGTGCTAAACCTCCCAAACCAAGCACGAGGAGATTGTTTCAAACCGTAGAGTGAGCGGCGTAGTCGGCAGACTAAGTCAGAAGCGCCACTAGCAATGAAACCTGGTGGTTGTTCCATATACACCTCCTCTTGTAACTCACCATGTAAAAAGGCATTTTTAATATCTAATTGATGGAGAGGCCATTGATGGATAGCAGCCATAGCAAGGAATAGTCGAACAGAGGCAATCTTGGCTACTGGAGAGAAAGTATCGCCATAGTTGAGACCAAAAATTTGTGTATATCCTTTGGCCACTAAGCGGGCTTTTAAACGGTCAACTTTTCCATCAGGCCCAATTTTGACTGTATAGACCCATCGACAACCAACTGTGGTTTTGCCATCAGGTAAGGGAACCAAGTCCCAAGTACCACTGGAGTGTAAAGCAACCATTTCATCCACCATTGCCTGTCGCCAGCCCGGATCAGACATAGCTTCACTTGTAGTTTTGGGAATAGACACAGAATCCAAAGAGGACACAAAAGCAGAATAGGAAGGAGATATCCTATCATAATTCAAATGACAAGCATAAATAGGATTAGGATTCCGAGAGGACCCGGTACCTTTGCGCAATGCAATGGGAAGTTCCGGTGCAGGATGCGGAGCAGGAGAGTCCGGTGGAGCAGGAAATGAGTCTTGAGGAGGATGAAAGTCTGGACCAATTGGTTGCGGGCGAGACCTCCTTTGATAAGTGCGAAGAGAAGGGACAATGACAGGGGTAGGGGCAATATGAAAAGAAGGTTGAGTAGGAAAAAGGGTATTACCGGGATCGTGTGACTTGTCGGGAGCAGAAGAAAAGAATGGACGAGTCTCAAAAAAGGTTACATCAGCTGAGACAATGTATCGACCAAGGTCAGGAGAGTAACAACGATAACCTTTCTGCATCCGGGAGTAGCCGAGGAATAGACACTTAAGTGACTTGGAAGCAAGCTTATCTTTCCCTGGAGTAAGGTCATGGACAAAACATGTGCATCCAAAGACGCGGAGAGGAAGAGAATAAAGGTCTTGATTAGGATACAATATAGAATGTGGTACCTGGTTATCTAGAACTGAAGAGGGCATACGATTGATTAAGTAGCATGCAAGAAGAATGGCATCCCCCCAAAAACGAAGTGGTACATTGTTGTGAAGAAGCAGGGTACGAGCTGTTTCAACCAAGTGCCAATTTTTCCTTTCAGCAACACCGTTTTGTTGAGGGGTATGAGCACATGATGTCTGATGGATAATACCCTGTGAAGTAAAAAAGGATTGAAATTGTGTAGACAGATATTCACGAGCATTGTCACTTTGCAATATTTTGATTTGGGTTCCAAATTGTGTTTGTATTTCTGAAATGAAAGCTTGGAAAATTGAGAAAACATCTTATCGATGTTTCATGAGGAATACCCAAGTGCAACGGGAAAAATCATCAATGAAAGTAACAAAATATTGATAACCCAAACACGAAGTAACACGACTAGGACCCCAAATATCTGAATGAATCAAATGAAACGGAGAGACAACTCGTTTATTGACTCTGTTGGGAAAGGAACTTCTGACATGTTTTCCAAACTGACACGACTCACATTCTAGTGTGGACACTTTAGACAGGCTAGGAACCATAAGACGCAACTTGGGAAGGCTAGGATGTCCCAAACGTTGATGAAGGAGATGGGTATACTGACTATACTCAACTACTGAACACGCAACGAGAGGTACTGATAGGTGATACAATCCTTGGGACTTATGTCCTACTCCAATCGTATGTCCTGTACTCCAATCCTGCAGAAGAACAGAATTATTTGCAAAGGTAACAGAGTAGGGTAAAGTACGGGTAAGTTTACTGATGGAGATCAAATTAAATGGACAGCCAGGAACATAAAGAACAGACTCCAAGGAAAGTGTGGGAAGGGGGTTAGTCCGGCCAATACCTTTTACTTTGGTTTGGGAGCCATTAGCTAAAGTAACACTTGGGAGTGTGTCCATATAAGTAAGGTGAGAGAATAGAGATTTATTACCAGACATGTGATCAGAAGTACCTGAATCAAGAATCCAAGAGGAAGACTGAGAGACAAAGGCAACAGGATTACCAATATGAGCAACATAAGCAACAGGTATAGTGGATTGCATAGCAGCAGCAGCAACGTGCTCGTCATAGGGGATTAAAGGGTCATTTGTAAAGCTGACAGCAAAGGTGTCCGATGAAGAAACAGTCGCACTCATGATCGGAGGCTCGGAGGAGATGAAAAGCACATTGCAGGGAGTGGATTAGGACCAAACAGAGGTAGAATGGCCTCCTTCGATGGTCGCTGGCGTGAACCAGTGGCCGGAATGTAAGAGACGCGCTTAGACGCGCCGGCGCGTGAGGAAAATGCGCAGAGAAAGGTGACGGCGCGTGGAGGCGCGTGCGACGGTGGATGGTGGCGGGGCTTCGGATTCCGGGTCGTCGGCGGTGTCTGGGTAGCACCGGAGAGGGAGCAGCTGGTTAGGGCACAACTGTTTGGGAAAAAAAAAGAAGAAAAAAAAGGGCCACTGGAAAGATAGCGCAGTGGAGTCCCTAGGATCTTACAGCTCTTGATACCATGTAAAAAAGGTATATTTGCTGAATGTGTTGTGTGTCTAATGCAGACCACACATGTATGTATTTATACTATTTACATAATCAATTACAATAAATGGTGAGCCTACAAATCAGTAAGCAATCATCCTAATGAATCTGTAACAGCTAATAATGAATTTGTAACAACTAATTCTAAAAAGACATGTGACTAATGTGATTAATTCTAACAGTCTCCATAGTTAACAATTTGTTTGAGTTTAACTGTTGATATTGATGACAATGTTTGACACATGTTTTCCTGTCAGGTGCATATGGAGGCAGACAGAAAATCAATGCCTGCGGATGCTGACATATTAGCATGTCCTCAGGAAAAAATTACTTATAGAATTGGAAACAAGGTAAATGTTATATGATGATAATGCCTGAATCACTTTTCATGGTAAATGACTAGTTGTAGTTAATTTTCAGTAATAGTAGACTACTTGTAATTAAGCAGGAGATGTTTCAAAGATTATAGACTGTAGCTTGAGAAGAAAAGGTATTTAAGTTGGGGTCTTGGTCATGGATTGAATTTTTACAATCTTTCATGAGTGCATATTTAAGTTGTTTGTGTATGAGAGAACCTTAAAATTTAGGAAGTGCACAAAAGAGGAGTTGCAATATTTTATGTGGATGTTGATCCTTAATATAATAGATACTTTGTGATACTTAAATTACTGATGTCTTCTCAAGAGTTTACAGTTGTATAGACTAAGTAGCCAATGGGATTGGAAGTTAATTGGGGGATTGATAGGAACCTGGTATTGTATTAGAAAGAACTGGAGAAAACTCTCTGAATTAGACTGAAAATTAATGTTGCATAACTTTGAGGGTCTGCACCTCCCTTGTCCTAAGGCCTCAATTCTCACTGAAATGACTGGATGCTCTTCCTTCTCTTCTATTATTTATATACATTGTGATATCCTAATCCTACCCTTTCTAACTACCTCAGGCTACTAACTAACTAACTAATGTGTTATCCATCAATACCCCCCCCCCCCACCCAAACATTCATCTTGTCCTCAAGGTGAAGGGTGGCGTAACTGTTCTGCAAATACTAACTCCTAAGAATCCTTGCTGCTCTCAGTTGGTCACTGCATTGTTGCCAATAGGTGTCCCACGAATGTCCAAAACCAGGACAGCTGTAAAACTCCAGCCTCCCACCTGGATCTCATCGCTGAAAGCATAAAGACCCCACCATACTTGAAGTGTTGGATAATTTCTTTGAACTACTGCAAGAACGTCAGCTAGGGTTCCCTTGCAATTTGGGTAACCTGTTAATTTTCTTAACTGCTGAATTTATCTTGGCCTGATACTGTTCAACCATTGACTTCCTTGGTTTACATATTTATTTCCTATTTTCATTTCCTGTTTTCATTCTGTTTCCTGTTTTTTGAAATTTTACAAAGGAAAAACTGGAAATGCTGGAAACAACGATTTTTTGTTTCCAGCATTTCCAGTTTTTCCTTTGTAAAATTCCAGAAAACATAAAACAAGAAATGAAAATGCAAATCAAACAAGCCCCAAATTGCTGTGGAACACATCAGTTTGGTGGATTCTGACTCCAGATGAATCTAAATTTGTATAGCCTGCGCATAAGCACAACAATCTTGTTTCACCAAGTGCATCTATTGGACCTTCAGTATTGCATCCATCAACCTTGACTTCACGGATGTCATTAAGCCAATACCAAAGCCACATGTTCTTGCTTCCTTCTTCTCTGGAGCTGCGTTTTGAAGTTGTTGGATGTAACCTTTGTGTCTTAAGTGAGACCTCAGCCTTGCTTCATCATGACTAATCCAACTACTAAGATACATTTGGGCTGGGCCCATTAAGGCAAAAACCTGACTAAGTTTCTCTGGTTCCATTCTCGTCCTTGTTGCCTTCTCCTCATGTGCTGCACTTCTGCCTTGGAGTTGCAGGGCAGCCACACTCTCCATCCTTGTCTCCATCACTAGACTAGCTACTTGGTTTTGCAATTCTGGCAGGGCAAGCTTAGCTGAGATGCCTGAGTTCCAAAACCCCGTCACCATTGATGACCCATCCTGCTTCATGCATGATCTAGTGCCAGGAGGTTCCAGCAGTAGTGAATGGTGGAACGGCGTGCATGCCACCATCCCCCTTCTTGTCTCTGCCATTGTCACAACGGCGGCTACCATTACCACACACCACAGTCTGGTGATTTTGGTGGGGAAAGTTGGTTCATCATGATCGTGATCCAGAGTTCCATCATTGTCAATGGTCCATCACCCTCTGCAATAGAGCTCGCGTCTGGTGGCTTTAGTGGTGGTAATGATCGACTGATATTGTTGATTGAGACCTTAATCTCCATGGCCAACACCAGCCCCTTCCCCATCTGTTCCACCGTTGTGTGACCCAAACCCAAAAGGGAAGTTTCCTTCCCCCTTCCCTCTTTGTTTTGTTACCTTTCTTCTTCACTGGATTTTCTTGTTGCCCCTCCATTGCTGTGATTTCCATCTTCTCCATTGCTGGGTCAAAGTTCTTTTTGGAGTCAACTTTTGATTCACCCTGCTCTGCATCTTCTCCACCAAAACAGTTGTTGTTCTCCATCTTCGCAGCTTCATCTTTGCTTCTGTTTTCTGATTTTTGATCCAAAATGTTGTGGGCTTGCTGTTTCCCTACTTCTCTGTCCTTTGTTTCTCCTTAATCATCACATTTCTTTCGTTCTTCTTGATCTTGCTTCTGCTTCTGCTGGCTTTCCCCTTCTTGAGATGCTTGCTTTTCCAAGATTTCGGGACTCCTAATTCTTGTTTCTTTTCTGTATCTTTGCTTGCATCCTAAGATGCCACTGATTTTAATTCCAAGTCAGTTTCTGCTCCTTCATCTTGAACCTAAACTAGGATATCAGGATCATATTCTGGTTGGAACTTCTTGAGCAAAGTCCTATCCATGTTGCATTCCAATTGCTTGATCTCCAACAAAACCACCACTTAAGTGCCCCGCCTCTAATAGCGATCCAAGCCCATGATAACCTCTCCTCCTTAGGTACTCCAATGGCCTCAAAATACTGCTCTACATTGATAAGCCACCAGTAGGCTTCCTTGCCGTCAAATGTTGTAATCATCTTCACGAACAATTCCCGCAGCTCCAAGATCAGAGCTCTGGTACCAGTTGATAGGAACCTGGTATTGTAGTAGAAAGAACTGGAGAAAGCTTTGAATTACACTGAAATGTCACAGAACTTCAAGGGCCGGCGCCTCCCTTGCCCTATGGCCTCAATTCTCACTCAAATAGCTGGATGCCCGTCCTTCTCTTCTCTTCTATTATTTATATTCTTTGTGATATCCTACCCTTTCTGACTAACTCGGGCTACTACCTAATTGTAACTAACTAACTAATGGGTTATCTATTAGGGATTGGCTTATGTAGATTGTAGGTTGTTATATTCTCCCACTGACATAGAGATGTTATTATTCAGAAATTATGAGTAGTGAATACTAATTTCTCTTTTCTACTTGCTGGGAAAAGTGCCGGTATGTAATGCTAGGGAAGTGTTGGTATTGGTCAGAAACTATTAGTTCTGATTTCTTCTATTTGTATAGTGCTTTTGGATGGAGCAGAATGCTTAGGACTTTATGGGTGCTTATTTTAACCTGTTATGAATTGGACTCTATTTGTCTTCTCTTTGGTATTATGCTCGTAGCTGTTTCAAGGAATTTGCCATTTCTGATGTGCAGAGTGATTGGCAGCATTGCTATGTTCTTGATTTTTTCATGTTTATTTTCATATCTTGACTTGCCTATTTATCTTCCCACTAGTTGTATTTCCTCATTTTGCTCTCTAATAACTTTTTTAATCCCCCTCTCCCAGAGAAAAATCATTGATATGTCTAAGTGTTCACTGTGGTTAGTTGTTATTTTGTGTATTAACTTCACAATCAGGTAGTTTTTTTAATATTGGCTGTGTATTTGGAAGCAGGTAATTTGCTGTTTGGAAGGGGCAAGGATTGGCATACAATATGAGACATCTTTTGCTGGTAATTTAGAACCAGTTTGTTCATGACTAACTTGTTTGCTAAGTACTAACACTATCATGTTATTTAACTCATGATATGACATTATGAATGACAAAATGGAGGCTACATCTTTCTCTTCCTACCCGTTCCATATCCCTTGGGTCTTTGCCCTTGCCATTAGTTGATGATAATGTCAGTTCATTTATTGCCAGGTGAACCTTGTGAGTTTTACCATTGTGTGTTGGAGAGTAAGTCATTTCTTGAAAAGATGACTGTCCTTGAGCACACAGTTCCATTTTTCCTGCCGATAAGGGAAACAGAAAGTGATCTTCTTTCATCCAATGCAATGGTAAATGCAGTTATATATATTGCTTTGCACCGTGTTCAATTCAAAATTTCTTCTAAGCATTGTTTTTATTTGTTTGCTTCCAGAAATTCATAGATCATGTTGGAGATCTATTGCAGGCATATGTGGATAGACGGGAACAGGTAGACTGCCCATGTATGTAATCATTGAGAGAAAGTTTGATATGCTTGTTTTTTGGAGTAACAATATTTTGTCTTTGTAATCTTTATGAATTTGCTGTTACATATGAAGCATAAGTTTACACTTTCACAGTCATGCATGTATTATGGAAGAATAAATAACCTAAATATTTGAATGAAAGAAATATGTTAAAGCAAGTACTATCAGACTAGTTTGCTTGTATCCGTATGTCATGAAAAAATATATTAACATTTGGTTTATCCCTACTCTAAAAACTGGTTTTAGTGAAAGATATTTGTATATCTGTATTATGTAATATGTTTTTTTCTTGGTTGTTACTAAATGCAATGTCTTTGTTAGTTTAGATTCTCAGAACCCTATCTATTGCATCAATCAAGGTTATACTGTGCACATGGAATTTTTTTGTTTTCAGGAAAATTGTAAAAAAGGTTTATTCCTGGTTGCAGTTCATCTGCCAATGCCATTTAAGAACACTGATTGTGAAACATCTCAAACTTGGTGTTTACGTTATTTTCTGTGCTATGTCAAGTCAACTATTCGATTGTATGATTATCTTGGAGGGTCATTATCTTTTAAGCCCTTTCCTTTGTTTCATTAAAGAATCTTTAAATAGAATATGGAGGTTGGGGCTGGCACCAGCTATTCAGTTGACTATTTTTATTTTGCACCTTGATTGACATTTTTATTGTGCATAGGAGAGTTATTTGTTAATTTTGAGGGACACATTCTTTTGATGTGCAAATAGGTTTCTTCAAAATGGCACCAAGAAATGCTTTGTATAGTTTTTAAACTATGTAAAGTGTCCCAATCCCAATACATGAAGTTGTAATTGCAAACGATTCCTGTGTCTTCCCTTGGCGGTAGAACAAAATTGAATAAGGTTGTTATTCAGAATGTGTTGCGTGTTAAAAATTGGGTAGCATTAGCATTTGACGTGTGTCCCTCTTTCTATTTTAATTATAATATTTATTTTTATTTTCTCTATTGCTCTTATTATCTCTCCCTGCTATTGAGATTTATTATATCCACCATTGCTAATTATGTGCAAAACCTGAGGTTATAGGCTCATAATAGCTAAGTTACTTATTAAATATAAATTTATCATTTGAGTTTTTGGAAATTCAGGAGAAATCTTTTGATGATAAAGAACCATATGTTTGTAAATTCTAGTATGTCTATGTTATTCTGTTATAAACAAACATTTAACTTTTTGTCTTACAAATATCATGCAGGTCAGACTTATAAAGGAGCTTTATGGAAATCAAATTGGAGAGCTGTATCATAGCCTTCCTTATCACATGATTGAATTTGTACTGGATGACTTTGACTGGTTAGTGTATTATAGTGGTCTAATGTTTTTCCATCGTTTTACTTATTGTAAAAATCCCCCTTCCATGCCCCCCTTCCCCGAATCAATGGTAAATATGGAGGTTATTTCAACTTATGCTTGAATAATTGTATGTTAATAAGGTGGAATAAGTGGTGAATAAAAATTACACTGCAGTGGGGGTGCAGGCTGTCTATCCATTTCATTTTTGTTGGTAAATAAAAGGTGATTGTGCTGCAGCTTTCAATGCTAAAAGAGAGTGCATGTTAATAGTGATTTTACACGGAAGTTACTACATTTTATTGTCCTTGACATTAAAATTACTGATCTGGAATCAATTTACAAATACAATCCTCAGCAATATTTGTTTTCCATCTTTGCCTTCTGTCAAATTATGCAGAAAACTTTGACTTTTTGAGCACCAGCAAAGTATATAGCAGTCTTGGTCAAGTAGCTGGGGTGCTGGTAGAAATGGCTTACATAAAAGGAAGATTCATACTTTATACAATGCTTGATTAATTTGATCCTGAATTACGGATAGTTCCTTGTTTATATTTTTTATTTATTATTAATATTTCTTTCTTCATGTATCATAAATTTATTATCAACATTTCTTATCTCCTATTCTTATTTCCTCTGAAGGAAATCAAATAGGTATGCGTAGGCAAAAATTAAATTTAAAGCTGAAAAGATATTCTGTGCCCATTAGTGTACTGCACGTGTGTGCAGAGTTAAGGCCTGTTCGGGTGGTTGTGAATTTTCACTTTTTAGTTTTTAAAACTTTTTATCAAGTTTTTATAACTCAACTAAAAACTGTAAGCTTCTTTTTGTGATTGAGTTGTGAAAACTAGATTTAAAATTTTTTAAAACCAAAAACTGAAAATTTGCGACCATCTCGAACGTGACCTTCAGTTTGTTCAGAATTTTTTATTGACTGTTATGAAGCAGTTATAACAGAATCTTCCACCGTGTTAACCAGTATTATAGGTACTTGTATCTACCTGTAAACAGAGTGAATAATACACTCATTCAGATTCTCTCGACTCTGCTCCCCTAATTTTCTTTCATTTTCTTCTATTTTCTCACCTTGTATGATAGTGCTCAAGAAGTCATTTCTTTTTGCAGCAAGGTGACAGTCAGCCTTCGATATGCAGATCTCATTTCTGTGCTTCCAACTCGAATCACAGTGCTAGCCTGGCCAATGTTCAAGAAAAATACTACTGGGACTTTGAACAGGAAGGAAGACGGAATCTCAGGAAGTCATCCCGCTCCAGTTCGCCTATCCTATGCAGAAGATGCCTTGCGGACCATGAGTCTACCAGAAGGTGAAAACTATATTACTGTGGTTAATTTCCAAGAACACAATGTCTTATTTTTGACTTTTTGTTATCGACGACAATAACTAAGCATTTTCCCACTGGGTGATAGCTTGATTCGTGTCCAGTGCCTAATGGGATGTGTGCATTTAGGTGACAGCCATCATACTATAATGAATTTGGACTCTGGAATTAGCATGCAATTTTTTTTTTGTTAAAGTTTTTCTAAGGCTATTCTACAAGGCTGTGTCTATGTTCATTTAATTCTGATGTGTTTCTCCATCGCCCTACTAAAAGTTCTCTCTATCTTTCTCCCTCTCTCTACTGACTTTATGTTTTGTGTCATTTCCCAGCATATGCAGAGATTGTATTAAATCTACCCCAAGCGCTTCAGCAGATGTATCATCAAAGAGCCCTCACCTAGAGTTTCGCCCTTTCAGCAGTCTAGATTAATCTGTAAAAATTCTTGGTAGAGATATTACTGAATATTAGAAAAAAAATTACTGCAAAAGTTATTACCTAGCAAAATTGGTCATAGGTTGAGGAGTCAATTTTCTGTACTATTGCACTACACCATTTGTATATTTTCCCCTCGTTATTCCTTCAATATCCTCTGGTATCTTGTATCATAAGTTTGACAATGCTAGGCTGACTTCTATCCAAACTGTTATTAATCTTTCCTTCATAATTCAATATAGAAAATTTGGATTCATAATTTCATATAATAGTTGTCTTTTACACGAGGTAAGCAAATAGTGGCCAGCGTATCTCTCACTGACTCATGTTAGCATGGTTCCCTTGAACACATTTAGAATTTGAAATGTCATCTAATATTGCCAAAGTTCACTTTTGTCCATGAAACATTTTTTCCCCATGTACAATGATGGTAATGACGTTTAAATCTATAACTTCATACAAACCATCTAAACCCTTATCACTAGTTCGATTTTAATGGCCATGGTATTATTTGTTTGTACCTAGAGAACATTTTGTGTGTGATGGTGTTTATCCATATTTATATGTTGAAAGTAATTTTTTTCCATCCAAATAAAATCAAATTTTATGTGGGTGTTGTCAGACACCTTTTACCATCACCATCACTGGTTGACATTCTCCACCATTATCTTAGCCATGTGATACTCTCCACAACTGCCATTAGTGTTGGATGTTGGACAACAATGGTAGTGGAGAGTGGTAGATAACGATGATAACAATGGAGGGTGTTAAGCAACAACAATGATAGAGGTGGATGGTGGTAGGCTATGGTGACAATGGTGAATTATGTGAAATATGATGATTGTTGTGGTGGCCGAGGGTACCTAGTGACGACGATGGTGGTGGAAGGTGTTGAGTAACGGTAACGATGGTGGAGGGTGTTGTGCAATTGTGACAGAGGGTGTCAAGCGGCAGTGATGATGGAAGGTGTCAAGTGGCAATTATGAAGGGTGTTGGACAGTGACAGTGGTTGTGGAGGGTGTTGGGCAACGATAATGGAGGTGGATGGTGTTGCAAGGTGTCTAGCCGTGACAATGATGGTGGAGGGTTCTACATAATGGTGGTGATGGAGGGTGTTGAGTGACACTAGTAGTGGTGAGGGTGTCAAGCAACAACAATGGTGGAGAGTGCCACATGGCAACAATGGTGGTGGTAGGTGTTAAGTGGTAGAAGGTGTTAAGTTATGGTAGCAAAAGGTCTCGAGCAATGATGGTGATGGTGGAAGGGAGGGGATGCATTACATTTTTAAAGCTACAATCTATAATTGTTAGTTGTGGATATTTTGAATAGAAAGCAACATATTCTAAAAAGCACTACATGTGTTAGTAACATTCTAAATGCATCATTGTTAGTTGTGGATAACCATCCAATCATCTATGTAGTTCAAGTAGCCTCACGTCTCAAAAGACCTTTGTAGTGGATAGAAAACAAAATTGTGAAATTATTATCACTTGATTTCTTTAGAATCTCATAATTCCAAACAATGCAACAAAAAGTTTTGATTATTGGGGGCAACTTTATTCCCTCCCAAAAAAAAAAAAACTTTACTCCAAAATCCTAACTGGATACCATCGTTATCGGAACATATATTTATAAAAAAGAAGATATGGAAAAAGCTTGAGTTGTCAATCTGGACTACCCAAATCAGCCCGAGTAGCAAGTTTTTGTGGATCGATTTAAAAAACTCGAGTTATTTGAACTTTTAAAATAAAAACTTGAGCCCTACATTTTACGGACACCCCACCTTTCTGCGAGTAGCAGACTTTATCAAACCGGACTAAAAGCTTGAGAGTTATTCAGACTTCTAAAAGTAAAGGGCCGAGCCTTACATTTTAGCCTAATTTTGAAGGTCGGTCGAGCTAGCCCATTTTATCAGATCCAGACAAAAGCTTAGAAAAGGACCTTATGTTACGCATTGAATCAGAAAGGCAAGATCGGATAATCTCTATAAAAGCAACTCGGACTCCATCTTCCTCATCCTGATTTCAAATCAGCACAGCTGAATACACCGGGCTTCTCTGTTATAGATATAAGTTATAATAATTATCCTAAAACTCGGTAATTTAGATGTTCAACCTTGTGTGATCAAAACCAGAGACAAGGGTGAGATCACGCATGACAGTGCAATGGTTAACTGAACTGAACCATTCGTCTTTGTTTTTTGCTCATTAAATTATTAAACACTTATTTCAGTCTAAATTCAATGGCGAGGTATACATCCGTGCTTTCATTTTTTCCCCATCTTCCCACCAATTGCTGGATCCACTACTGACAACCTTGTTGCAGAAACTAAATAGCCTTCTCCCGCTCTCATCTTTTTTTAGGCTGGAGCTGAACATTGACGGAGGTAAAAAGAGGCATAAAGATTGCATTCAGTATTGAGCAACATTAATCAAGATCGAATATATATTCAGCTTTGTTCAGCCAAAAAAGAAAATATAGAGCTTTAATGTGACCTTAATGTCATTAACATTCCCAAAATAAGACGCAAGTAAATCCTATCATCCATGTTATTTGGTACCTAAAGAGAAAAGTGTCTCCTCCAGCTTCTGACATAGAGGGAATGGACGAGTAACCATTCAATTTTTCACAAAAGGACCTTCATCCTAATCTAAAGACAGATAAACTTATGTCTTCATCATCATATTTGTTGTTTTTGTTCTTGGACAAGCACGGAATCGGGTTCTTCTTGAAGGTTGTCCAAGCTCTTTAAACCGTATAGTGTTGCTGGATTGTATCAATGTCAAGTCCCTTTAGTTTCACCACTGACTCAACGTGCCCCTTTAGAGTATGAAGCTCCCTAAGCCTGTGAACAATTTGAAAATTCTCTTAGACACTACCATATTTATAATTTGTTCTATCATCCCTCCATATTGTAATTACCACTTCTTGAATCCTTTCATACACAAATTTGATGCCACACAATCCAAGTGAAGTCAATGGCTTACCTTGCAACCTCAGCACGTCGCTTGGCTTGCTCAGCAATCTCTGAAAGCTCCCTATAGCTATTCTTGTCATTGAAAATGCTGGTTGTTTCAGGTGGCTGAAGACCATGAAGAGTCCTCTGCGCAGTTGCCCATTGTGCTTCTCTCTCTTCTTTGCCATAGTCTTTCTTTGTAGTGAAGGCAGTCTGTCATTAGAAATAATAAACAAGTTTTAAATTTTGAAGTCTCTGGATTTTATGATAAAAATTGCAATTAATAACAACATAATAATAAAGACGAAGAAATCACCTTGTTCTCCAAAAGATTATCCCAAGCCTTCCCACTCAGAACATAGCGGATTGTGAATTTGAGTATATCAAGAGGGATATATGTCACTAGACTGTACAGCCAGATTACAGCGGCCCATCCCCATCCCATTCCCTTAATTCTTGCGAAGCCCCAATTAGCATATACTGCTAGAAAAGTTGCTACCTGTCAATCATGAAACAAATCATTATTGCACAGAACAGAAGAAAGCCAAAAGTTTTTAATTAATCAATTATTTGCATTACTATCCTAGATTCTAATTCACTCATGTACTGCGCTGGAGTACTATACCAATAACTATCGCTTCCTAAGACAACATAAGTATTGACTATATTCCATTTCAACTCTTGTGCTCCCATCTGGAAATGTAGTTTACATTTTTTTTTTATCAATTGTAGTTGTGGAGAGGGATTAGGGACAAGTGCAAGACCATAAGATCTTTACAAAACAACATGACAGTGCTTCAATTGTAAAATCAGAAGAGATACAAACAACTTTAAATACTAGGTTGCTGATAGGAGAATAGGAAGTGCGAGATTACCAGCTGAGCAATAAAAAAAGCACCCAGTAGGAGAAGACCAGGTCTTTCAACATAGGACCAGCTGCGGGACCGAGTAACAAAAATAAGGGCCTGACTTATAATACTGACTTGTAGGTACAAGGCTGCCATCATTTCTTCAGGACTATTTCTCAGGGACCTCACACCAAACTTGTCCTGAAATAGTGGGAGTTGAGATCATGGCTCTTACAATTTTCACTAGAAAGTGATAATATTGAGGGGAACACGAAGTATAAATTATTACCGAGAAGAAGTCGGTATCCTTTATGAGCCAGAAAAATACTACTGTCATCAGTGCCATGTAACTACCTAGCACAACACCAGTAGCAAATATCTCTTTCAGCTTCCAGCTGTCGGGCTGTGGAGATGGTTTCACTCTATCCTTGGATATTGTCATAATGGTACCTATAGGTATAGGGGTGAAGGAAATTAAATTTAAATTTTTCACAGGATAGACAAAGTGAACAACATGAAGATCAGGAAAATTTTATCTTACCATCATTTAGAATTGCAATAATCAACACCATAAAGGGTGCAAAATCAAACTTCCAGATCAAGGCAATAAACATGAAGCCAAACTGCCAAAATGAAGAATATCTCACATAAATTATATGAATCATGTACATAAGCACGTATAAAAAGTTGTCTGAGTTAACCTATTTTTTTCACTTACCACAATACGAATGGTGATTGACACAGCATAGATCTGCCATAATCAACAAGCAACAATCTGATTTTAGACTGCATGATATTAAAATAGAGTCAAGCAATTAAATTATGTATGTAAAAAATAAAAAACTGACCGTGTAGTTTTTCATCCTTTGGAAAATCGCCCTGCTGGTGAGCACAGCACTAATAATGACACTCAGACCAGGTTCAGTGAGGACAATGTCAGAAGCACTTCTAGCAGCATCTGTAGCGTCAGCAACAGCAATTCCAATATCTGCTTTCTTTAATGCAGGGGCATCGTTGACACCATCACCTGTCATTCCACATATATGCTTCCTCTCTTGCAACCTCTTAACGATTTCATATTTGTGTTCTACCATGTCGCAGAAAGAGAAAAAATGATTTAGTGTGTTAGAAGTCCTAGGCGATTTGAAACATAATTCTATTGTTAACAAAAAGTTGCAGTCCTATCCCATCATCTTGCAAAGAAGCCATGAACAGGTAAAGGGTGTTTAAAATAGTTGAAAGCAGAAAGCAATGAATGACGCTACCATCATTATATTATAATCAAGGACCTACCAGGAAATACTCCAGCAAATCCATCAGCCTTTTCAATCAACTCATCAACTGGAAGAGCTGAAACAGAAGCATCCTTACTTTGGCCAAGCAATGAGGAAGATGGGTACATGTTTGTTCCCATCCCCAGCCTTCGGCCAGTTTCCTTGGCAATGGCAAGCTGATCACCTAGAGAATGAGAAAACCACACATAATTTCTAAGCTATATGGTTTCATTTATGGTACGAAATGTGAACTACAAGAAAGTAAGACCTCTCAAATCTCACCAGTAATCATCTTAACATTCACACCAAGGTTCAGAGCTCTTGTGATGGTTTCCGCACTATCGTGCCTAGGAGGATCAAATAGTGGTAGCAGAGCAACAAATTGCCATGGTGCACCAGGACTATCTTTATTTTTCTCAGGTACTTCCTGTTATAGGCAGACCACACAATCAGCAATAAAGGGTATTCAAATAAGTTGGAAACTACGAATGTTAGGGCCAATTTGGAAGAAACTTCGGCATAAGTACTTTTAGCCGACAAAAATGAAATGAATCAAAGAGGTCAAATGCATTTAACTTTTTCATAAGTTCAAATTAGTTTTTGTAGCCTATCTACTCCAAAAGCTCTCAAATTTATCTTCTCCATAAGTAACTAATTTCAACTTATGGAGAAGTTAAATTTATTTGACCCCTTTGATTCATTTTATTTTTATCTCTTAGAAATTCTTAGGCAGAAGTAAGTATATCCAAAGAGGGCTTAATCTCAGTTTTGCGAACCTGTCTAGCAACACCCAAAGAACGGAGTCCACGCTCAGCAAACTTGTCAATTGCTGTATGAACCCTTTTTCTGACATCCTCTTTGCAGTTGCAGAGGTTCAATATCTAAGCCACGAGAAAAACATTGACCGGTCAGATTCATGAGCATAATCAGATGGTGCAAAGTGCAAACAAAACACATATTACCTGCTCAGGAGCACCTTTGCTAGATCGATGCCAGTTTCCATCAGAATCAATGTAGGTTAGAGCGGTCCTCTTGTCTACGGGATTGAATGGGAGAAAATGGACCTCCCTGATACCAGCTCGTGCCTGGCCAATTCACAGTAAAAGTTTAATTTTTTTATCATCATCCCAAACTCTTTTTTTTTCCTTTATATTTCTTGTCTAAAAGAGAAATCATTTTGGCATATTTACCTCCTTTGGGTCAGCAAGCATCCCAACAATTGCAGCATCTATGGCATCCTGATTCTCAGTCCTAGAAGCCCTTGCTGCAAGAAGGATAACATACTCCTTCTCGACACCCTTGGCAAAAACCTCAATCAAGTTTTTATCAACAGTCAGCTTATTTAGGGTCAGAGTTCCAGTTTTATCACTACAGAGAACGTCCATCCCTGCCATTTCCTCAATAGCTGTCATACGTTTTGTAATTGCACCTTGCTGGGAAAGTCTGTGAGAACCAATAGCCATAGTAACAGACAAAACAGTTGGCATGGCAATTGGAATTCCTCCAATCAATAGCACCAACAGATTGTCAATCCCATCTCTGTACTTGCGGTGTTGGATTGGGTACATAACTATGAGCTCAATGACTATTCCCACAGCAATTGAGCAAATGCAGAAATTACCAATTGCTGTGAGGACTTTCTGAAAGTGCCCAACTTGATTGGTGCTGTCCACGAGATGGGCAGCTTTACCAAAGAAGGTGTGCACACCAGTAGCAATTACAACTGCTTCTATCTCACCTTTCTTAACAGTTGATCCAGAAAATACTTCATCGGAGGGATGTTTTGTCGCTGGAAGAGACTCTCCAGTTAAAGCAGACTGATCAACACTCAAAGCATCACCCTCAAGAAGACGGGCATCAGCAGGAATGATATCTCCTAATTTAATGCTGATTATGTCTCCTGGGACCAAAATAGCAGCATCTTGCTCAGTCCATCGGCCATCTCTGAGAACCTACAATTTTATGGCAAGAAAAAGTGAACAAACATCAACAAAAGATATAGAGCCGCAAATAATGCATGCATACAAAATTAAAGTACTAGTATTAGATTAGACCTTGGTCTTGGGAGCTAAACCAGCCATAAGTGCAGCAGCAGCATTGCCAGCATTGTTTTCCTCAATAAAACTGATTGTGGAGTTAATCACCAACAGAGCAATGATACCCACGAAATCCTGCCAATCCGGAGGCCTTCCTCCGCCATTAGCCAAAGCAATAGCCATTATAGCAGCAGCTTCCATGACCCAAGATAAGGGGTTCCACATAAAGCCCAAGAATTTCAGAACTTTGCTCTCCTGTTCATGAAACCAAGAAACCCGTTAAATGATTCAATTCAATGGAAGTAAAACAATCAGGAGGAGGGATTGCAGTGTTAAAAACAAGACCTTTTTCTCTTCCAATTTGTTTGGCCCAAAAACTTGGAGCCGACTGGCTCCTTCGTCTGATGAGAGACCTGCTCTTGAACATTTCAGCTGCTCAAACACTTCCTCTACTGGAATTCGTTCCTGGGACAAAACGTTTCAATGCCTTGTTATCTCTCCGTATACATAACACCACCAACTAACTTTACCTTGCAAGTTATAATTATTATTATTATTATCATATACTTGACTCGTTCATTTTTTATTTGTAGGTTTATAAAGCAGATTTCACTCAGTGCTACTGCTACCAAATCGCTAATTCAATTTTAATGAGTAAAATAAATAATAAATCATTTTTCACTAAAAAAATGAAATATTTCGACAAAATAGTAAAATCTTTTTTCATAGAGTGTCAATAGCGTCGAGACACGCGTGAGAGGAGCTTGAAGGGAGGCCCTTATTTGTAGTGATTCCTTTCTTTCCCTCCATTCTATTGCAAGAGTGGATTTATAGCACTCTACCCAAAAATAATCAGTTATCAATATGATAACAACTTTTTTTTCCGTAATTTTTGTTTATTTTTGCTCCCATATGGTTATGGTATGACTTTGATTTCATAAAATCAAAATTATATTTGACAAAAAAATTAAGAATGATTGTATAAATAAAAAAACAATGAAAATTATTTATCTATTCAATAATTTCAGTTTATTTTAACAAAAATTGAAACAAAAAACTCACTATTTACTTTGGCTATTTTTGTGACTGATGTGATATACAGTATGAACTATGAAGTGTCTTGAACAAGCTAGCAAGCGCAATTGGTGAAGGCAAAAAGGTTTGTTAGCGTAGTAACCAAAACGGAATTTCGGTTCACGCGCCAAAAGGCGCCACGCCACGCCACGCCACACCTTTCATCAATTAACAAGTGCTATGATATATTCTTAGCAAATATAGTAATGCATGCAAATCATATGAATTATTAAATAATTAAAAATAGGAGCAATGAATTGAATAATGCTACACAAAAATCCGCGGAAAATTTCAAAAAGTTATTTGAAAAAGAAAAGAAAGCTCCGTCTCTTTGCTTAACAGAATCAGTACGAAGAAGAAGAGGTTTCGTTTTTCATAATCAGAACAGAACAGAACACAGAAATGCGAATTTGCATTCACTGATCATCATAGAATTTCAGTTATAAATAAAAAATCGCGAGAGAAAGAGAGAAAATCTTATAGAATTGGCAAGTGATGAAGCGAAAGTGAGAAGAGGAAATAAAGAATACCAGATCGACGTTCTCGTTTTTGATCTCCTCGAGGCTGATACCTCCCATGTTGGAGAAATATCAGTGTTGAAATTAACAGAGAAAAGCTTATAAAGAAGAAATTAATATATATGAAGTGACCTAGAGAGTCATAGAAAATAAATGCAGTGTTTAGGTTAAATGAGAAATATTGAAGGAAAGAAGGAAGGTGGTGATGATGGTGCAGTCGTTGCTTTGAGTCATAGGGTGGTTTATATAGTATGTGTGTGACGATGGGTTGTGGTTGAAAGCACAGAAAAGTAGTATATGTAGGTGAGATTGATCGATGACGTGTGTGGTTCGTTTATGCGGTTTAATGGTGGTGGGGTTCCACAAGGCAACACTTTTTATGCCTTTTTGGTTGCCACGCGCGCATTCATCCCTCACTAATGTTGCTGGCTCATCCTATTTTCTCCTTTTCCTTTCTTTCCAGTTCTACTGTCTCTCCACTTATATTCCCATTTTTTTCTTACTTCTACAATTTTAAACTTCACTTCCTGACGTAATCACACACTGTTTAATGAATGGGGTTGGTTCAAAGTAACGTAGATGATCGACTCCTTTAAATAATTTTTTAAATTCGAGTTTTGTATATAGAAAAAAATTTCTCCACGAGAGTTAGCTCAACTAAAATATGAGTATTCCTGATTTAAACATGATTACCTCCCGCTTGTAAATATGACAAAAAATATTATACGGTTCACTTTTCATACGGTTCACTTTTCATATAACTGTTAATCTTGGTTTAACCTACTTTGTTTTTTACTTCTTTAATTTCACCTTTTTTTTCCTCTTCGAATCTTTCTTACGTACCAAAATTTGATATCTAATTTTGCCTACTTAATTTAAAGTACGTACATAAATAAAAATATTAATATACAAGATTAAATAATAAAATTTATTCTGACTGTGTATGAAAATTAACCTCGGTAAGTAAAATGGTCACCTATCCAATGATAATTGGCCGACATTATAACTAATATAAGCATTACTTGCCATTTTCTTTATAGATTAGGACTCTTCTATTACATATAAAAATATTAATGAAAAATTTAATGTTGTTGGACTTGTGTATAAGAAATAGGAAACATTTATGGAGATTATCTTAAGGGGAATGTTATGTTAAGGAATCAAAAGTTCATTCCTAACTTTGAATTGTTAATTTTCTAATCAATAGTTAGATGAAGTTATTTTTTTTATATAATGTTAGTTTAAAAAAAATTACATTGATAGTCAATGATGTGTCACTATATTATCTATTGAGTTTAATAACATATGAATGTTTATTTATTAAAAGATGTAACAATACAATATTATATAAAACTTTTTTTATAGTGACAAATATAAACTTAAACACTAGTTATATTTATATTTTATTTAATTATGTACAGGGGCGAGGCATGTTTGGGACAGAGGGAAGCCATGGTCACCCTCATTTTTTTTAAATTTTTATACTATATATATATATATATTTATCTGTTACATTTGAATAATTTGTCTGTTTCTATTTATATGTCATATTTAAAAATTCAAGAGAGTGTTGATTCTCTTTTTTTTTTTCCACTTTTAGCCCTAATAAGAGGGATAACAAGTGAAGAAAATTAATGATTAAAATAGAGAAATAAAATGGTAAATTAAGAAAAAAATAATTTTAATATAAATCAACACATTTATTACATTTTTTAATCTATATGTTTTAATGTAATGAGGCAGATAAATAGAAATTAAAGTAATATTTGATAAATTTATATAGTAGAAGCCTATATATAAGGAGATATAGACTATATTTGTATAATAAAAGACATATTTACATAAGTTATATCATATATATATATTTTTTTTGGTTTCTAGAAAAATTATAATGTTAGGTGATTAAAAGTTTATACTTTTATATAAATTTTAAATTCTTATTAATTTTAGTGATAAAATATTTTATTAAAAATTAAAATTAATAGTTAAATAATAAATTAAATAATATAAAATAATTCATAAAAAAAGAATAATAATTAAAATATTTCATAAAAATTTTAAATTATTTACATTACACATATATATGAATTATGAGTGTTTATCTTAATTCGCTATTTTATATTTAATTTACAAATAATAATAAAATTATATTTGAGGTAAACCAATTAATTAAAAAAATGAATATAAGTCGCCCTTACGGCCTTATCCTTGGTTCCTCCTGACTTCGCCTTTGATTATGCTTTCCTCACACTAAAATAGCAATAATTTTTTTATATGACAAAATTTTGTTGACAAAACACTTATGGCTAGAGTGATATATCCCAAAAAAAACTTAATTTATATATCTTGTATAAATTTCCAGATACTCCACCTTAAATGGTCAAAGCGGCAAATACAAATTTATCAGCAAGTATTTCATATAATATACGAGTATTTTTAATTTATAAAATTTTTAAATATTAAATTAAAAAGAATTTAAAGAAAAATTGTTAAATAAATTAAAAATAATTTTAATTATGATTAAAAATATTAAAAATATAAAAATACAAACATTTGAAACTTTTAAATTCGAACATTTTAAAAATTTAATAATTAATTTAGATAAAGCTTATTTAAGTGATGATTTATAAATATCTCATTATATATATAGTGATGATCAAAGAAATTTAAAATATTGATTAAAGGAAGTAAGGAAAGCAAAAAAATCTTTAATTGAATAACTAATTAAAAAATAAATATCAATATCAATATTAATATGCAAAAACAAATTCACTCACTCACATTTTACAATCTACAACAATATAAAGCTAAAATTGATGCAAAATTAATGTTTCTTAACAAATTCAATAATTTCTTCCTTCTAACCTTATTTCTTTTGAAATTAAACATCTCAATTTATACAATTGTCTTGTATGTCTTGAAGAAAAAAAATATGAAATCAACAATAATCAAATATAAAAATGTTAATATATTAATCAAATGTTAATTGATAATAAAAAAAATAATCATTAATGTTTATCAATTGTGTTATCATACCGCACATCACGGGTCACAACCTAGTTTTAAATTTCTATTCAATGTATTTTGTAAAATATGCATATTTCATTCTCAACTATTAATTTTAGAATTAATTATACTCAAATCAAACAAAAACATAGTAATTCATAATTAATTTATTTTCAGCCCTTAATTTATGCGGTTGTAATTTGTAAACTAAACGAAGACAGACTGATAACTAACCATGAAAACATAACTAATCTTTACGCGTAAACTGAACCAACCTCACTACGTGTCATGTTTTCCAAATAAGAAATACTAGTTACTACCTAAAACAATTTTGCAGCATTGATGAGAGAAGACAACTCAAAAGACGTTGATTCTACAGTATAACTATTAAGTATTGTTGAAGAGTTAAAGGACATTGGCGTTTCTTCTCAGTCTAAGATGCCAATATTTTATATCATATATGCTTGCTTGCTTGTCAAAGAAAAAGAAAAGGGAATTGAAGCAATCCTAGACTCTAAATAGTAATTACGGGTCGACCTTGCCATATGCATCATGCGCTGGAGATGCATTAAACGGAAACTGTAGATGCAAAGTTATCATAAAGTGTATGTTTGATTTCACGTTAAAAATAATATACAATTATTTTTAACATTAAAAACATAAATTTATATGTTTTAACGTTAAACTAAATATACTAAAATTCTTTTAATTTTATTTTTTTTATAAGCAAAATTTAATTGAATAGAGCACTGAGGATGCTCAAATCCAATACAAAAAATAAAAAAGAAAAATAAAGTACAATCCATCCATACTGCACCTAAACTCTTTCAATTCAATTGAAAGCAAAAATATAACAGCCTCTTCCTCTTCCTATGTTCGAGCTTTATATGCACTAATCAATAATGCATAATAACAACATAAAATTGAATTAAATCAATCAATGATTATGAATATTCGTCGCTCGTTGGCTTCACCTTATATACAATATCCAAATTGAATTATTTCCTCCCAACTTTGATTCTTCTTGTGCTATTGAAGCAAACAACAAACTTTTCCAATTTTCCATTATGCTTTTCTTCATCTATTCAATTTCTTCAGAAAAATGAACACGCACGAAGGTCTGTCTGTCATCATCATTTTGCCTTCCTTCATTGGCCCTAGAACATTGGCAGCAAATTGATGGTGACATTTACCTTTAAATCATCAGCTGAAGAACCATGCATGAATGTGCATTGAAGAGGAGATAAAAAAAAAAAAAAGTTGATAGGTAAAGAGATGAAAATCAAAATGGAATCGTAAAACGTTGACACAAGTCACGCATAATGAGCGTAGAATCACGCAACGCAATTTATCCGTATTTATTAATTGTTATCTCCGATTTTTTTTTTTTTAAATTTCATTCACAAATGTTTTAAAAAATATTTAATAAATATTACAGTGTCTAATATATTGAAATTTTTAAAATTTTTTGTGAGGTATATTTTAGTTTTAATTTTTCAACTAAATTTTTGTTACAAAAAACAGAAAATTCTGTGCACTCCCTGGATTCATATTCTCTAACAATATGAGGTTTGTGATATTCTCCGATCATTTCTTTCTCTGACCCTGACTGCTCTGCTTAGACGGAGATATTCTTATGGCTACTAATTTATTTTATCATTGTAAATTTAATTATTATTGTGTATGCTTTGTATGTTATGTAATGTAATTGAGTTATTTGTGCCATGCTATTTTCTTATATAATATAATAAAAAAATTCTATTTGTATCTTTTATTTATTTAATTAAATATAAAATAAAATAAAATATACTAACAACTAATTCTTTTCAAACAGGCCAGCAACTTTTTCCAACACGTGTTTTTACTTTGGTTGGCAAACAGGGTATATTAATTATTGGTGGCTTTTACAGTGGTCCAAACCAATATTTTCCCACCGATGGACCAAGAATCGATACAGTATAAATGAAAGAGAATAAAAGTTATAACATTTATAAAATAATCCAGTAAAAGACTATATTTATAAAATAATCCAATACAAAATAGATTTGTTAAGATTGTTTTCCGATAAAAAATATTTCTTTTTTTTTTGTGACTGATAAAAATATTTCCAAATCATTCTCTTATCAAAATTCAATTAGAGTTTATTTTCATGAATCCTTATTTTATACAGAGAAGATAACAAACCTTTTAGAGTGTGTAGAGATATATCCAATATAACCATCTCATATTATTTCACTGTTGGAGTCCAGTAAAATTATGATAGAAAATTAAATAATTTATCAATTGAATACTAAAATAATTTTCTTTAATGAATAATATTTATTTGATACTTTTAAATTATTTTTTAATTAAAATAGACAGAAATTTAATATACTTTCTTTCATAAATTTTTTTTATTAAATTAATTCTTTTAACTATTTAATATTTCTCATAAAAATTTACTATTTTCGTTCCTATTTAACTGTCCACTTGAATAAAAAACACATATATTAAGGAAAGCAATTATTACTCTTGTTTTTATGCAAATAAATTTTAACCTTTCAGTTTTACCCTTTATCTCTCTTAATACAATTGGGTCTCATTATTTTTTAATAGTGAGTAGTCATTTATTAACATAAGGGTACAATAGAGAAAGATGTAATTATTATTGCATTAGGTTTACAAATGAACAGTTAAATAGGGACGAAGGTAGTATGTTTTAACACAATACACCTTCGAATATTAGTTCATAGTTTATTAATAATTTAATATATTTTTAAATTTTATATAAAATTTTAAATAATAAAATAATATGCGATCATAATTATGAAAATATATTCATGCTTAATAATATAAATTATAAATTAAAATTTATATTTTATAATATGAAATATATTTTAGTTGTGTGTTCATGTTTCAGTAAGAGTAATTTGCCCTAAAGTTACAAAGAGCAACTCAGTGAATTGCTACCGAGCTCGTTTGTAGCACGTTTGTCCTGCATGTGTTCACGCATTCGATTCGAGGGGAAGGTATTTTTGAATTCATGTATTATTCCAACTTTCAATCCAACAGAAGCAAAACCTGTGAACCGGTCGGTTTAGGCAATTTTCATTGGTTTGAGACCAAGTTGATGATGTCATGACTGGTTTATAAGCAAATTTGATCTGGTACATTGATCGGACCGACCATGGGTCTTGTATCCTATCCAACCAATTGAACTGACTGGGTCGGTCCCATATAATAACACCAATTTGAAAGTGCTCATTTATTTTTTTAAGTTTTTCACTATTTTATCTTGCACTGCCTATACACTTGTTGAGTGTTAAGGACTTAATGTAAATTTCTATTATGATAGTTTCCTAGGATTCAAATTATGGAAACCACACAGGATCTAGAATTTCATGGTTCTCACATACCTATTGTTCTGGACTAACTTCTGGCCTGCTTCTGACAATGTTTCGGGCTCAGTCCCTTGATCAAACTTGTTAGGACTGACATCCGCCGACATCTATCTAGGCTTAGTCCTGTTCTGGATCGACATACGTACGCCTCATGCCGTTTCCGTTACGGGTCAACCGAAGCTGGCTTACGATGCAGGCGCCTACCAGCATAGGGGGCATACCAGCATGCTACCTTTGAGGTTATTGTTCTCGACCGACATCCAGCTTAGGTATGCCGGCATCCACCTCGTGGATTGACTTAACTGCATAAGGATAACAAGTATGAACTATGTTTTAGACCGACATCCGACTTGTAAGTGTCGACATCCACCTCATGGATTTACTTGGCTACGTACAACAAGCGAATATAGACTCTAACCGACATGGAACGGTATCCGGACATATGTGCCTCGGGGCACGTGAGTCCACTTTAATTCAGGCGTGTTGTGCTCCTATTAAATTACCATTGCAACTTCCTAAAGGAATTTCTCGCCTTTTACCTGCATATAAATAAGGTTGAGTAAGCCGAAATCAAGTACATTATTCTGACTATACAAAACCTATCTGCTACACATGCTGACTTGAGCGTCAGAGTGTTTGGAGGTACACCATCACTGGAGTCTAACGTAAACCGCCGTTGACAACCAACTTCTCACCGGAAACCACCGTTCGAAGGATCACAGCTGAACACCTATACAACAATGAGAGTGACAGAGACACTTAATTATCTGGATCCATATTTGCTCTTCTTGTTTCAATTCTTTGTGAAAATTGATGATCAATTTTCTCTCCCCTTTTCCTTCACTTTTCAGACTCCTTGATGGTTAGAAAGTTTTCTCTCACACAGTTAACCATTTTGGTAACTTCTCCTTATATTTAAAAAGGAAGAGGAGTGGGATTTTAAAATAACCCTTTCTGACTCTATTTTCCATAGTGGGTCAACAACCATCACACTGAGCCCTATTTTATTAAAGTCAGACTATTAAAATACATGGGCCACATTAATTAAATTAATCTAACACTTAACACAACTTTTCGAAAGTTGAGAGTGACTATAGATAAAAACCTAAGTGTGATCTACTTAACCATTATCTCACTATATTATCATTATATTAAACTATTCAAATTGGTGTTAAGTGTGCATATGGGAAGGAAACATCTCTTAAAATTGGTTTTTAAAAGGAAAAAAATGTTTAAGACCTCATCTAAAGTCTCAGACAATCCTTTTTAAACTTTAGATAGTGGATCTAACTTAAATTAATGTAGAAACACAAGTAAACACAATGAGGAGGGTTGAATTGTGTTTATAATAACTTTTCATTTTCAGATGAAACTTTAAAAAACAACGCCTTAAAGATTTCAGACAGGTTTTAAAAGGTTATCTAAAATATTGCTCTATTATCTGAAGTTTTAAATAAGAGTTTTTCTTAAAGAAAATATTTTCAAAAACTCAAGCTTCTCAATCACTATTTAACCCGTGTAGCTTTACTGTTAGCATAAAAACTGAATTCACAAAGCTAAGGATAACGAGGAAGCAGCGTTGTTCTGAACCACAATAATATTGTAGAATATGTTTCCTTATTTGTGCTTACTTTTGAAAGCTTCCCAGAAAATTGTCTTTTATCTTCCTTTCTTGAGCAAAGTCTTCTAATGTGTGGAAGAGAAGCTTTGACTTTACATAGTTTGAAATAAATAATTACCAATGTATTAGAGAAAATATTTTTTAAAACATAATTTTTTTCTAGTAATTTAATTAACAATTCATTAAATTATATGCACAATATTTGAAAAAAAAAATTAAGAACATTTTGCTTGATAATTTTATAAATAATATTAATTTAATTAATGTTCATGAAAGATATTCATTCTTGTGTAAGATAAATATTTGATTATGACATGTTATATATTATTATGTGTTCACTTGCGATTCAAAGATTCATACACTTTTATTTACTGTTTTAATGTTTTAATCACCTTATAATGTAAATACTTATTTTTACAATTATTATATTAATAAACACTAATCACTCGCTTAATTTAGAAATAAATAAAATTGCATGAAAAATATTTGAAAAAAATTCGTTTAAGATTATTTTTATCTGATAATTGTAAAAATCACTTTTAGGTTAATTAGTTAAAAAATAATAAAATTGTATGTAAAAATATTTGAAGAAAAAATTGTTTAAGATATTTTACCTAATAATTTGTTAAAAAATATATTTGTATAATAAGTTATCATGTAAAATATTTATCATTATGTAAAGTAAATTTTTATTTATGGTATATTAGATAGTGATATATATATATATTCATTTATGATTTAAAAATTTAAATTTTTTTCATTTAAAAGATACTATTAAGTGCAAGGACTACTTGGCAATTTTATTATAATATCTACAGATGTTTTGATGTCTCTATATTATACCTTTTATAGTTTAAATTCCATAATTTATGGAATATACCATTTAGTCTATCGATACACCCGATTTTTATTGGTCCACCCTAAATAAAGCCTTAATTATTAATTAGGTATTAAATATATGTTACAGGTTTTATTTTTATCTCATGCATATATTCCTTTCTGTACAGGGCAAGTACAAAACCTAGCTACATATCTTATTAACACAATAAATTTAGGGAATTTATTCTTAATGTTGCTTTCAATTCTTTTACTTTTTTATAAAAAATATTCACACCGCAAATTCTTCTCTGCCGTTTTTATGCTTTTAATTAGAACAATATTACACAAGGCCTAAAACGACAAACTATTCTAACTACTAACCAAAGAGTCGATCATGACTCAGTTAGCAACGCAGACTGAGATCCTGAGAAGAGCTCCCGAGTTCAATCCTCATTAAACACATTCTTCGGGAGGGGTGGGGAGTCTTAATTGTGACTAAACCCCGAATATGATTGTCCCTAATAATAGGGGATACTTATGATTTACCCAAAAATAAACTATATTCTAAGTACTGCCCCCTTTATTCTTTTATCCCTTCGATTAAGGTTAATAGCATCTACATTAAGAAATATGATTAATATCTTTTATTTTTTTTATTTTTTATTAATTCTTTATATATTAATTATACATCTCTCTGTCCTCATTTATTAATTAATCTCATTCATTACATGAGAATTACTATTTGAGTATATATAGGAATATAAATATAATTAAAATAATAATAATTAATATTGTCTTAAACTTTTAAATAAATAAATAAATAAAAATTATTTTTTGTAAGTGGATAAATAAAAAGAATAAGGGTCCATTTGGTTTATAGTTGAGTAGAATTGATTCTAGAAATCACTGGTTGAGATGGATGATACACACTTTATGAAATATGTTGGATGGAAATAATTTAAAATCAATTCTGCAAAACCATGATTTTGTTCGATTAGAATTTAAAACAAACGAGCTATAAGATGGAGGAATTCAATGATTGAATGACCAAGGTCAATAACACACTTCTAATATTTTTATATATTTTTTATTAATTAAATACGTTTTAATGGATCTTATTGAAAATTTTAATTTATTTTCTTTAGTAAAACTCAAATAAATTTTATCCAATGATAAAATATATTAAAAAGATAGTTACTAGCAACTTTTTAAAAGGAAAATGCTACCCGTTGCCTTAAAGAATAAAATAAAAAATTTTATGTGAAAAATTAGCATTTAATGTTATAAATGTAATGAATGTCGTGATTTTAAATAAAAATGTTATTTTTATTGATTTTTAACCATTGTCCTTAGGGCATTGGTTAGCAATACCCTTTTTTTTATAAAGTAGATATATTTTTTTGTCTAGGGCAACAAATATTCTTTATAGAAGACAATTATGTTTGAATTGAATAGGACCATTATAGGCGACATAACTCTCCCTCCAAATACCCAATGTAGTCGCATACCCAATACTTAAACTTAAAGTAACTGGTGAAGTTGGATCAACCCCCACTAATTAATCCACACACTTTATGGTAATAAATATAACATAAATGCTAAATGTGACGAAAAAGATGCTAACACAATGTGGCACACACAAACCACTTTGGCCAATATAGTTGCATTTGTTATGATGACCCACAAGAGAGGTGGCAACAATACCATGCCCTAAAGGGGCGAGTGATATAACTTGAGTTGACCAGAATGCGTTGGACACTTCTACGATTATGACCAAGGAGGATGTTGTTGAGTATGTACAAACCATGCAAGGGGGCCAATTTCCTATACTTTAAACGTGCTTGGGTTGGTCACTCGAGCTTGTGATAGACTTGAGACATACACAACATCATCATACTTTTTCATTTACAACTATCTCTTCACCATTCTTGATGTCTAGATGATGTTTATTGACTTCAAGATGGTGGAAATGAACTATATGAGGGTGGAACCTTCATAACTCTACTGTGAGACCTAGGCTTTTGTTCTTTGTTGGATTATAGCTATATAGTCGGGTTCCGAGTTGCTGATAAGTTGAAAAATGACTCATAAGTCTGACTGATGCTCTAGTGAACTGGTAACTAGTCCTTGTCGTGTATGATAAGGGTTGAATTCTGAATACACTATGATGCCCAAGTTAGGGAGAACCTTAGTAGCGTAAGAACAATGATGAACAATGTGTACTTGAAATCTGACATCATGGGGAATGGGCGTATGCATGAGTGACTCACAAGTGGGTACAACCATATTTGTTGTGCGCTTGCTAATGAACAGGATGGTAAAATTACTCGCGCTTGTGGTTACCTAAAGGTAAATCTCATCATGAGACAAAATTACCCACGCCTTACAGGTACTCGCAGGTGAAAATTTTTCCTATACCTGTTTATTAATGGGTTGGGTCAGGGTATTGGAGCACCCATGCCCATGGTACCTACTTTGTAGAGATATATATAATTGTGTTGAAGTTATATGGTTTTGGATATAGAAAGGAAGAAAAGAGGAGAAGAATAATTCATAATAAATAATTGATAATAGATTGATTGGTGATGGATAGATTGATTCAAAAGACTGTACACTGACGCTTATTTATACTGACCAATATAGACTAGTATTTAGAAAATAAATCATAATAATTATCTAGAAATATAGAAACTAATCCTAGGAGATATTATAGGATAAAACCTAATCTTAACAGATATTATAAGATATTAAATATACTATTCTAATATCCTAACACTCCCCCCAAGCTCAAGCTTACTAAGTTTTAAGCTTGTTACAAATATACCCATATTAACAAAATTGAATATAATAAATCCCGGGCCTAGATAGATTGCACTAGGAAAACCATGGAGCAAAGTAGAGTACATTGGGAAAGTCATGAGGTCAAGTAAAGTACATTGGGAAAGTCGTGGGGGCAGGTAGATTGCAATGGGAAAGCCACGAGGCTAGGTAGATTGCTCTGGGAAAGCCACGTGGCAAGGTAGATAGCTCTATGTAGCCGCAAGATACATCTATAGGTTCTGAAAAGGCATGGGTTTGGAATGGCAGTAGGCATGAGAGAGAAAACAACCATCAGAGGAGAGAGAAAAAGCCAAACAGGGAGGACCGACAACTATGAATCCCAGAAACGTCGAAACAATTAGACCAGATCTGGAGAGAAAATGGTGGGGCGAGTCCGTCGGAACGATGGCCGGACGCGCGACTGAAGGCAGAGGCAGCGAAAAACAGGTGAAAATAACTGGAAAAATCACGACAAGGAGGAGATAAAGACAAAGCACACCGATAAAAATGCATGATGGATGATTTGAAAGCACGCCGAAGAGATACACGGCGGGGAGGCTGTAAATAAAAGAAGGGTTATAGAGTGAGACGAACAAATAAAAGTTCCAAACTTTGGAACCCAGCAGCGGAATAGGGTCGGGACAGGTCATGGTGGATGGTACTCAGGGACAGATCCGGGACTCACTTAAAGGGGGGGTCGGAATATAAAATTACTATCGGTTCTACTAACAAGTGAGCTAAGAGTATTAGTTAAAAAATCAATATATATATAATTTTTATTGGTTTTTTTAACCCGTGCAATGTTGTACAAGTTAATAAATCAAAAATAGAAAAATTTTATTGAAAATTAAAACTATCACAACATTCAAGACATTGATAATATGAAATGTTACATTTTCCAATAAATTCTTTCCATTTTGATTTATTACATTATGCAACATTGCACATGTTAGAAAAATCGATTGTTTATTATAAATTACGACATTGATTGCATTATAACATTAAATGTTTCACATCTCAATAAAAATTATTTGTATATGAATGCTTAATCAGTACCCTAAAGACACTCATTAACATTTTCCTAAATGTTAAATAAAAATTAAATGTATCATATATTTTATCTAAGTTATACTCATTTATGTTATAAATTCATCAAATATTTAAGAAAAACACTTAAAGGGGCTAAAATTTTTGATACTAAATATTAAATAAAAGTTAAATCATAAAAATTAAATGAATCACATTTCTTTTATCTTAATTATTATTTTTTATTACATGTTATATTTAATAGTATAATGTGTATATTTATATATATAATATATGTTTTATTTTGAACAAATATATAATATATATTGGAAGAGTAAATGGGGGAGGGGGGAGGGCCAAGGCCTATGCTTGCCCTCCTTGTATCCGTCTCTGATGGTACTGCTCAGATACGATGTTGAAGTTATATGGTTTTGGATATAAAAAGGAAGAAGAGAGGAGAAGAATAATTCATAATAGAACTGATAATAGATTGATTGGTGATGGATAGATTAATTCAAAAGGCTATACACTGAGGCTTATTTATACTGACCAATATAGACTAGTAATTAGGAAACAAATCATAATAATTATCTAGAAATATGGAAACTAATCCTAAGAGATATTATAAGATAAAACTTAATCTTAACAAATATTATAAGATATTAAATATATTATTCTAATATTCTAACGAATTTTAATGCCACTCAATTTTAAGTATTTTATTTATTTAATTATGATTTTGAAAAATATTTTAAATTAAGGTGTTTTTATTTTTTTTATGTTTCATTTTCTAATAGATATTCATGGTTAGGGGTGGAAATAGGCCAAGCCAAGATTTGGCAGGCCTGAGCCTGGCCTGGCTCCTAATTCTTAAGCCTGTGTTTGGGTTTGATACTTGTTACAGGCCTTTTTTTAAGGTCAGACCTGGCCTACATAAAAGCCCGACCTAGCCTGTAAGTCTGTTTAATTAGAAGTCTGTTTTATAACAAGGCCTACAAACAGGCCAACAGGCCTATAAGCCTATGCACGCCAACAAGCATTTTAAGCAGGCTATTTTTTATATAATTAATTTAATATATTCAAGTTTTTTAAATTATATTTATAGTTATTTATATAATTGATTTAATATATTATATATTATTATATTAAACAGGCTAGCTTGTCAAGCCTAACAGGCTTTTTATAGGCCTGAAGTCTGACCTATTTAACTAAACATGCCTTTTTAATAAACGAGCCAGGCCAGGTCATAAATAGGCCAGGCCACGGCCCCCTGACAAGCCGACTACCTTATTCCAACCCCTATTCATAGGGTACTCATGGATATTAAAAAAATTCGTTTAAGACTCGCTTAGCAGGTACCTGTACAAGTATGGGGCGAGTATGAGATGGGTATTGCGGGTGAGAAAAGCGGGCACCTACTACTTGTGTCTCGCCTCGCCCTATTAACATCCCTGTTGGTGAAATATAAGCCGACTTTGGGGAGTTGGGATGTAGCAGGTGTGAGCCGAGTTTGACTTACATACCCAGGATACGGATATGAGATTGCGCCTGCAAATGGGCTTATAGTTTTGGCCCCTATTTATAGGGCCAAGTCCATAACAACTTTTATGAGGGTGTTTCTATTAATTTGTGATACGGTGGCGTAGTTCCTTTCATGAGCTTGTTTTTCCCGATGTTTTAGCTTTTAGGTGCATCAGACATTAGACTGATATGGGAACAACTAGGTATTCTTTAATGGTTATGTGGACATAAAGTTCATGGAAATAATCTTTCATCAAGAGTTCTACCATCCAATTTTTCATGCAATTCGATTCTAGATCAACTCTCAGACCTAATAGCCCAAATTTCCCTTTCCTTGGTGACAAGTTCACTATATCTATCCATCGAGCAACTATAGAAATGAAGTTACTTCAATTGGCAGTTTTTAAGTCTTTTAAACATTTGGATATGATATTAATAAGAAAACTTTGATCTACCACATTACATTTTTACACAACCCCATTATTTTTTTTAAAGAAATAGAGATCGAGAGAAAGAATGATAGAATTTTGACTTGGCAAATTTAATATTATCTACTCACTGGATAATTAGGGTAAATCTACGTGTGTTGGAAGAATATTGTTGGATATATATGTTTGTATTTTTATCCCTAAAACTTGAGAAAGTAGAGATAATGTTACTCCTTGTTTTTTGAAGTTTATTAGGGCAAAAACCCCTAAAAAGCAATGAAATTAACTAATTAACCTAGGAAGTGAATCCCATAAACATCCTCTTAAGAAGACCTCTAGGAGGAGAATTGAACACTTGACAACTAAAACCTACATCATGACCTAGGTTTGCAAGAAAGTTTACACTTTTATTAGCTTCCTTGTATACATGAGAAACATAAATAGACCAAGCATGGTCTTTAATAATCGAAGAGCATCCTTGATCCAACCTAGTGGGAAAAATATATTTCTAGCAGTTAAAAATTGCTATTTATAGTTGTCACGTGTGAGGACATGAAATTTTCTGGGTGTCCTCACACGAGCATTCGGAGGCTTCAAATGTATTTTTTCCACTTATGTTCTCTTCTCAAAGGAAGAAATCTGCATGTGCCCACATGAAGTGACAAAGTCTTGAGTTACATTTTGTTGGCTTGTGTCTTCACAAGAAAAAAAAAAAATCTTCTCGTTGAGACATGCGCAAACAAACTTGAATTTTGCTTTTCCTTGAGAAATTGTTGGGACATTTCAAGTCTTTTCATTCCCACAAAATACCAAAATCCAAAGAACACCTACAAAATGAACAAATACCACACATTATAACAAAAACTATGAATTAAACACTAAATTTCTTAAATCTAAACATTTTAGACCATTTTATACACAAAACATCTTAGTTACTACTATTTACAAGCTAATTAAACCTATAAATCCACTAATAATGTGGACTTATCATCCAGCTCGATCACCCAGGTTTATTTATCACAGGTTAGGCTAAAAGTGGGTCAAGTTGTGTTTTATTTTCTATTAGCAATACTAATTTGTTAAGTATAATTAAATTTGTTGCAATGTAATGATCAAAAGATCCACATTTTATTTTTTATTTGCATAGCCTTTAACATTTAACAAGATACACAAATATTGTGTGATGTGCCAAAATATATTTATACTGTCATATATAATTTGTGCAACTTTCATATTATGTAATCTTGCTCAACTAATCCAATATGATACACTTAGATTTATAATTAAAATTATTATTTTGATATATAATTTAGCTTGGCCCAATCTCGCGTCAGTCTTCACTCTGACCCAACGTATACAGAAGTTAATGAGAGTGAAAAATCAACCTTTCAAGATAATAATTATTTCATTTTGAGAATTTTAGAATTTAATAGAAGTTGTGCAGTACAAGTGTACAGAGAAATGTTGGAACTAGATTTTGGGTTTGGGGGACACAAAACTGAATTTCAAATTTTTGAAACGTTTGACTTAAACTAGAGATAACGAGGTTTCTTTTTTACCCCCTAACATAAGTATCCAAACACTGTGTGAGACTAATTATGTCTGAAATAAAGAGCTTTAAAAAGAGCAATATGATATTTAGTTATTTACCACTATAATTTATGTTGTTTCAGCTGGGATATGCAATATCTTAACCCAAGATTAAAGTAGTTGTACAGTTACATTGAGTCAATAGGAAGCTTTCATTTCTCGTGGACATAATTCACTGTTTCTATCTTCTATGCCTCATGGGAAGATAAATATGCATTTATGCTTCAAAAGAAAAAAAAAAAAAAAAAAAGTGGTCTCTTGCAAAAATAGAATAGAGTTCTCAAGCAAGCAGTGGTTGACATTGAATGAAAATGGCATATATCAATATATTTTCAATTCAATAACAATGCTGCAGTTGTCCCCTAATATTGTTTATATTCTGAAAAATGTCCATGGTTATTTGCATTCTAATCGAAGAGTTATAGCTCAGTTAACAATGCATGTTGACATTGTGGGAAGAGCTCCCGGGTTTGATCCTCACTAAACACATTTTTTAGGAAGGATGAAGAACATTAACTGTGACTAAAACTTGAATAAAATTGATCCGAATAATAGGAAATACATTTTTTTTTTTTTAAAAGTTCATTGCATCCTAACACTGCCCCCACAAAGTTCCTTAGGTTTATCTCTTTTTGACCTACCAAATCAAATTGGCGATGGACACGCATTGAGTATAAAGTTGTTGAATTTAAAAAAAGGATCTGGAAAGAAAGGCAGAGATAAAGAGATGCCATTAGAATAATTATTATTGCAGCCAAAAGTTGAATAGACTAATAGTAATTCTCCCATTTTTTAGGCACACTAACCAAAAATTAATGTTTTTTTGTCCAGTGATGAGTTACCAAGTGGAGCAGAGATTCTTCAGAAATAGCCTTACAAAAGGGCATACGTTATGGATTGGGTTTGCAAAGTAGTACCTGCTGGTTGGGTCAGGACGAATGTATCTCAATAGTGACTGTTAGCATAATTAGGATTTAGATAGTGAAAATACCCCCACCTCTCACTCTCAAGGGCAAGAAATGATTTAGTAAAATTTAATTTATAATTAATAGAATTAATTTTAGAATTAATTGTTAATTATTATAATTGAGTGATACACGCTTTATAAAACACGTTGGACGAAAATGATTTAAAATCAATTATGTGGAATTGATTCTGCACCGTGTCTAACTGGGAAACAAACAGACACTTAGACAAGTGTTTCTGTTTCAGGCATTTCAAAAGCAATATAAAATCACGTTTCAAGCGTGTAGTGTTGGGCTGGATCCACGTTTGAAACGTAATTTTGATAGTATTCATACATGCTATACATTACATCTAATGTCATGATCATATAGTTATGTGATTGAGAAGCACATAAAACATTGCACATAGGAGTGTCCATTAATCCATCCTCAAGTGGCCAGGGCATTTTTACTTTGTGATAACTCCGAATTATGAATTCTGATGGGATTGAGGAAATTTCTCTAAACCAACCATCTTTAAAGTTCTTTTTTTCCCCACACCCTTTGATACTGCTACAGTGCTATCTATTAGTATCATCATATTCATCACTCAAAATAGAATAAAGTTTTGTCCAAAAAAAAAAAGAAAACTAGAATAAAGTAATAAACCCAATATTTCATTTATTCTTTACATTTTTGCTTTAATACTTTATCACAGTTGGGTTGATAATACATAGAATTGCGCTCACTTGTGTAAAAATTCACGGTTGTCATGTATGGAGTTGCCAAAAAGGAAGACAATAACAAACTTACATTATTTAGTGGGGACACATGAGGCCATGACTAATTTGAGGAATTTTTGTGAAAATAACTAAATATTATATGACACTAGTGATGAACATCTATTTAGTAAGAAATTATATTGAAAAAAATGCAAAGAACGTTTTTCTAATGTTTTTGTGATTATGATATGAAATTGGACATTGAAAGTTAGATTTTCACGAGAGAAGAGTGTAGGACTAGTTTCTTGAAGACCCAAAAGACAATTTGGATGATGAAGTTCATGAGGGAGGTGTGGTTACAACTCACAAGAAAAATATAAATTTTGGGAAAGTAAAAAATGTTTGATGATCTGTTTTGGCAGAGGAGTTGTTGGACTCTGAAAGTTGCCCCTCGAAGTAGCTAGCATGCCCAGATTCTAGAAAAAGAAATGAGAGGAGTCTCGTGGGGGAGGTTTTAAGTCCCATGTGAGGTTGTCACAGGTACCATCAAAGAGTTGCATACAAACAACTCAAGCATCATAAGAAAAAAGAGGACCATTTGCTTGTGAATGAAGACGCCCCTTTTTGTTATGCTATAAGAATCTTATCAAACGCACGTTGGTGGGTGAGAGAGACATAGTGGGGAGAAATTCTTAGGTACAAAGTATACATTTTTGTCAAAAATATTCCAATCAATTTTTAATATCTCTAATTACATTATGTTAAGAAAAAAAGCATTTATAATATGACTACATAATTTTACAGATACACACTAAGTATTTATTTAGGTATCGTTTGGTTTATAGTGAGTAGAATTGATTTTGATAAATTCATAAAATCAATGACAAAAAATGAAGAAAACATAATTTACAAACATATTAAACGGAAATGATTTGAAATCAATTTCATGTAATTGATTCTGATTATTCTCAACTGGGAACCAAACAGACACCTGACTTATTTATAATGCACAATGTTTATCTAAAATTCTTTTTTATATATATAGAGAGAGAGAGAGCAACTATAGAAGCATAATTTCTGACAATTCACAAAAGCTCATCAGAGTCCAAATGCCAGATCCTAAAATCCCACTAAAATTATAAAGTAGATAATTTGGAAGTCTTGTTTTACTTGGACTTTTGTTCTTAATGGTCAGTAAATGATGAGGAAGAGAGATGAAGGGTACGTCTTCATTGAGGCCTCTCCTATTGGGAATCTAATTGATTATTATCTGAATCACCGTACATAAGAAAATGACTTGCAAAATTGTAGTCTTCTTGCATATTCATGTGCATGAAGACACAGAGATTGAACTAGTCTAGAACCTACCTTACTCAGAGCAATCCATTTTTTTTTTTCTTGTTTCTATCTGTATCAGCCACCCATTCTTATATAGCGTGAATCGTATCAAAATTCACCACTGGTGTTTAGGATGTTTCATAGTCTAAGTTGCAATGATTCCCCCACTAAATCAAATGATGACTCCGTTATGGTTTCCCTTTTTGGTCTTCTTTCCCCCTTGCAAGTCTTCTGACTTGTTAATTTCTTATGTTATTATTAGTTTATGTCCTTGAAGAATGTTAGTATAGTAAAAACAAACTCATTATATTCTTTTTTGTTTTTATTATTAGATAAAATCTTAATACTTGTTCCATCCTCTATTAGTCAATGAGCATATGTGACTCCATATTTTAAAAATACTACCTTCTATACATTAAAGATTATTTTTAAATTCCTACTTTTTATTAGATATATCAATAAAAAATAACTTTCAAAATTCACAATAATGATTAATATTAATTACTACACTACTCTATCCTTTCCAGTAGTTTGAAACAAAATTATAATTAAATTTATAATGATTTGTTTTGGAAAAGATAGACGTTACTGCAATATCATTCAGACCAACCAGCAAATAACATGTTTGGTTTGAATTTTCCAATACAATTATTTCTGAGTTTACCACTGAAAATGATAAGAATATATTTTGAATTTGATTGTTTTGTTAATATTCTTATATACAATTGCTTTTAATTATTTGTCGCAATTCTGAATTTATTTTCTTGCAGTTTGAGTACGCCACTGCAATATCATTCAGACCAACCAACTGAAGGTAATCCTAAATTCAGAATTGCGCCAAAATAATTAAAAGCAATTGTATATTGGAATATTAACAAAATAATCAAATTCAATAAAAATAAGATTAAAAATTATGAAACTTTTCTTTATTGAATTAAATCTAATTTCATTTTTTATTATATATTTATAAAACTATCATATAACTTATGAAAAATACAATTGAATAAAGAAATGATTTTTAAAAAGTATTTATGATAATAAAGATAATTATAGTTTATGAAACTGTAAATTTTCATTAATACAAATTGAAACATAAAAAAGATTATAAAATTTTCCTAATTCTTTTTAAATAGTCTACAAATTTAAAACAAATTTCATTAGTATCAATTTTACTATGACTTAGAAAAATGAAATTTGACACTTTAAATTGTTTTTTATTATATATAATAATAAATTGTTTTTACTACAAAAAATAAAAAAAATTAACCTGATCCTAATCACTTCATATTAAATCATTTTTAGTTTATATATAAAATCAAATTAATTGAATGATAGAATCACAAAATCAAAATATTGAAATCAAATGATTTTTCTTCACAAAATCGATCACATTCATCATGCGATCACCTCTAATTCTATATTATATGAAATCTTGATTGTTTAGTACTAGAACGGTCTGAAAAAATGAGGGGAGAAATTACATGGCTGTTCTTTTCAATGTTTGCAACCAAATATTCTTTTTAAATAGCCCAGAATTTAGTCCACGGTGTCCATGGATCGAAATGGTCTACATATATTTTTTAAAACCCCACACAATCTCATCTTTTAAAAATGTATAACAAAATAAACTTAAATTTTGTTAAATTTAAAAATGAATGGTGAGATTTATAATTGCACTATGCAGTTTTCTCATTAACTCTTGGAGAACCGAAATATGATGTCCATTGCTAGCCTCTTTGGTTGGGCGTTAAGAAAATCAAAAATATATATGATTTTGTGAAATTGATTTTAAATCACGTCCGTCCAACATGTTTCGTGAATCAATTCTACGGACACTGTCTGGTTGACAGTAAACGCGTGTTCTTGTGGATATACAGAGCACAGAACAAAACGCTAAACTAGATTTACTGTCCATTTCTTTTGATGTGAATTCATTAAAAGAAAACAAAAAAAGTGTAAATAAATGCACGTCTAGTCTAGTAGATGCCAGAATCAGCTTTCAATCATTGGTTCAGGACCAGATGTTTCTGTGCGAGACCTGTTTGCTTGATGAACAGAGTTGAACAGAATGTCCTTGATTACCTACGTAGAAGAAATAGACCACATTTTTTCAGCCGTCATGCAAATGACACAAAAATAAAAAGGAAGGAGGAGAGGGGAAGGTCTCAGTTACCTGTGACATTAGACCATGCACTTGCTCCACAGTTATTTTTGCACTATCGCGGGTGATCTTAGCAAGTGGAGATTCCTCCTGCAAATCATTGAGATGTCAGCATCACGGATGCAAGGCGGAAAAATTGAGGGAAGTGTGAAAGGAATGTTGACAGCATCGAGTGGTATTCACGGGTGATGGCTCTCAGTTGATAATGACAGAATAGCATCAAATGGGCAACAGATCTATTATGCATTTGCATGGTTCTAGATCGGTTTTACGCCATGGGCATCGTCGTAATAGGACAAAATCCACCGAAATTTTAAAGCACATTGTCCCAAGCTAAGAAACATTTATTTTAACCTGTATATGGAAAACATGGCGGAAGTGATATGTGACCCAACAATATCATGAGCATAAACTAATCAAAACTAGAAATAAAATTGTTATTTTGTCTGTACTGTATATGAGAAAACACAAGACTCTTTCTTTGATGAAATTTTTCAAAAAGAAAAGTATGAAATGAAACAAATATAAAGGAGATGGATGAATGCATCAGTATCCATACTAATAAAGGTTGCTGTAATAGAACAGTAAATTGACTAAGTATATCTATGATGCCAATGGGAAACCAATGTTTCACATTAAACCAGCATAAACACAAGCAGCCACTTTCTGATGAAACTTTTCCAAACAAAAAGAACATGGAAGGACTACAATAGTGAGGAATGAATGCATCAGCATGTATATTAATTGAAGGTTGCTGTAATAGAACAGTAAATTGACTAAGCAAATCAAAATATGCCACGGGGAAACCAATATTACAACTAAACCAATAGAAACCGGGTCCCAGTGAATACAATCTCATTCAGAAAGTAAACAACAATATATCCAATATTTCCAAGGATCATTTTTTTTTCCTCTAAATGTTGTGAAGAACAGATTTAAAGGGATGGATGAAGATTCCTGTCCTTAATTATATGAAGTATGGGATGCAACATTGACACAACAAAGTGAATATGGGGTTTTGTAAAAGCCTCTTGCAAACGAAAGCAGAAAAAGAAAATCCTTAGCTGCAGAAACAGCAGTTTGTCCAACAAGCTCAACCATCCAGGTCCTAGTCTTTTATTTGATTGATGAAAGACAGTAGCAAACAAGGTTAGCAACTGAGTTGGTCAATGTCCAACATCCAGCTGGAGTACTCTTGAATCTAGCAACTCATTACGTGTAAATCACTTCCATCCTCCAAAAGAGTCAAATTAGTTTCACTCTTTTTTTAACACAAGATAACATGTTAGCATGATTCTGGATGTTCTACGTTACTGATATCTGAGTTAATAAAGCATGTATTATGCCAAGTATAGAGGAACCAATAAAGTTGACCAATCCATGTGTACAGAACACCAGTACAGTTAGTATTGCATGTATCATGATGAAGAATGACTACCCAGCGATGTAAATCGCTTGCTGAATTGAAAACCACTCAGAAATCATTCCTATATCGTTCTGAATCGTGTGGAATCACGAACCGGAGCTGAATGACTGAAGAATCGGGTCAAGCACCAAAACGGGTGGGTTTGTGCTCGACCCAGTTCTGAAATCCACTATTTCCAAAGATTCACGATTTGAATCCCAATTTAATTACCTTGCAGAACATGATGTCTAATCTCATCAATTTTTATTTCCAGTGAATATAATAATGCTAATTTTTCTTTATGAAAAATAAAAAGAACTACTTAGTCTTACTGAATAATCCTTCAATTACATTCTAGATCCTTGCAAATTGCAATAATGGTTTATTCATACCAAAGGTAACTAGAACTACCTTCAATCATCTAACACAAAGCCATTAAGAACCAAAATAAAGAAGCGAAAAGGAAAATAGGGGGAAAATATCTTGTATGCATGTATATCTTGATGTTAACATGCAGCTATTAAGGCATAAACCCACAACGTGAAGAATCCATTTATGGTATACATAACTTTAATACTTAAAGAAGTTGGTATAAAACAAAACAGCTCTCTCCTGCTGACTCCAAGCTCTTCATCAGGCTCACACCTACCATATTGGTCCGGAGGTGTCTGGTTTCTAAGAAACATACCTATCAGTCAATCACTTCGGCGAGTGCCAGCATACACAATCAGGAGGTTGGAATTTGGAATATGGGGACTAATTTTATGGTGTGGCAATGTGGCTTCATGGGTGTAGGAAACTTGGCAGATGTAGCCTTTACATAGCCATAAACAAGACAAATATAATGATTCTTGTTTATTCATCCAGTATTTAAAGGGAGAGATGCTACAGACCCCAAACTTTTGCTGCCCAGTAATTGCCCAGGTCACAAAATCCAATGTGCAGGGCTGCACATTCTAAACAATATCACCTGGGCAACCATTCCTCTTGGTTGAATGTCTTTTTCCATTTCAATGATTAGATGCATATCTATATATCCCTATGGCATGAGTTAGATGATAGCTAAGCACCCAGAAAGGTTTTTATCATAATAAAGTGACTGTTGTCCTTGAATTCAAACAAACAAGATGAAGCACTTCAATAATCGAAAGAAAACCCTCAATACAGAAATTCCAATAAATAAAAGAAGGAAATTGCAGTAGATTAAATATAGCAACAGTTACTCACTTCTTTCTTTCTAGGTGCGGGTGCTATTAGTGGCCCAAAGCGCGAGTGCGCCAACTGATTCTCTGCTTGCTCTAGTTTTTCAGCTGCAATATAGGAATCGTCCAATTGAGATATTCAAAAGTTTTAAAACGAAACAAAAAAAGCACATTTTATAAGAGAAATGTGGAACCATTCTAGCCCACTATCGAATCCACAACAAATTCCAGAACTGAAACCAAGAACATATATCATTGCAGTAAAAAGAAAGCCATCGAAGATTACCTAAATCTGAGATTTGTCCAGCAACGTAGTCTCCATTACCCAACAGAGGAGAAGATGATAGTGTATTCACCCAATATTTGTTCCATAGCAGATCCAAAAGGTGTGAATCAAGAGAGGACTTAAAGTAAGTGATATCCAAGGCATAATACTGCAAAAGCACACGAATGCTAGTTGAAACAAAAATAAAAAAATAAATACAAGGGTGGGTTGAATGGCGAAGAAGAAAGAAGAATGACCTGTTTACAGTGAACACCAAAATCTTCAATCTTATTGAGAGGTATTGTCTGATACTCAGAAATAGGTTCATCTGGAGGCTTATAACCTTCAGGGTAAGTCCTGAAAGCCCCAATTTCAACTTTTCCAGCAGAAACAGTCCTAGTTGGATCAATAACAACAGCAAGAAAGGGTTCCTGAAATTGCTGATTCAACATCTGCGTGGAAACATCAATGCCCGAAAGCCAGCAACCGTAACCAGGATGAGAATGGTACCATCCCACAACGTTTTCTAACCGCCCTGCCTGCACAGTTCAAAAAGTAACAAGGTATTAATTAGGGTACGCAAATTAGGGGTTAGGGTTAGGAGGGTTAGGGTTTATGCGAACCTGCTTGTTGGTCTGAGAATAATCGACCATGTATTCGTATGCATCAGCTTGGGCATTGACACGGGTTTCGGTGCCTTCGACGGGTAAAGCGAAGGCATCCATGACGATGATGGCGTCGGAATCGGTTTTGCCCTGCATGAGACCCATGACTTCGATGGTGCCGCCGGAGCGCGCGTGGACAACCATCTTGAGGAGTGCGAGTGCGGAGATCTTGACGCGCTTGAAGTAGTGAGGGTCGTTGGTCCATGGCTTCTCGCGCTGGAACTCGTTCTGCTCTGCCTCGTCGTAGTAGAAGATCGAATCGTCTGCGGGAGTGTCCATTGGGATTATGTTGTTCTCTAACTCCCATGTTTGCTGTGCTATTGCCGCCGATGAAGAAGATGAACCCAACCCTTCCATTTCTTCTTGTTATTCTCTCTTTCCCTCTTTCCTTTCTCCAGGAACTGGGAGGGACGCCACACCAGAGGGAGAGTGAGAGTAGTGAGTAACTTGAGTAAAGGAGAAATTAAATTAACATTATTTTCATATTGTTCAAACTTCAAAGATTTTTTTATAATAAATAAAAATAAATTACACTTTGTGATTTTCTTTATACTCATTGAAAAAAAAATATATTTAACCACTTTATACATAAATTTGAATCAATTATTTAGTGTAGGTTTGGATACCAGTTTATAATAGTGAGAATCAATTATACTGGAATTAATTATAAATCATTTTTGTTCAACGTGTTTTTGTAAATTGTGATAAATTTACAACGTGCATTAATATATCATTCATATACAACCATTAATTGTATCAATATATTAAAACTAATTATATCCAACTATAAATCAAACAAACCTTCGCTTCTTGATAAATTTCTTGTCTCAAAATATTATATTAAAGTTATTAAGTAAACCCGCAGATCAGTCCCTGGCTTTTTCACGATCAGGCAATTTAGTCCTTAACCTTTTGCTCTGTCCATTAGTTTAGTCCAATTTCACATTAACCATTAACAAAGTGCTTACATGTCACGTTAACTCACACATGGGACCCCAACTTGTCTGATATGACGTCATTTTGGGAGGGAGGTGGTAAGGGGCTGGTGAAGAAGTCAGGAGATTAAATGTGTGTATTATTGTGTATGTGTTCCCCAGAAATGAGTCTTATGCTTCTCATAATACAAGTTCCTAGAAAGTGTTCAAGGGATTATCTCCATCTTGCTAAAGCGGCTTTTACAAAGAGAAGCTTGGCGACAACTCTGCAAGGATGGATTCGCAAGTAATATTCTCTAGACTCATAATGGTACTCTGCTCTATTATTTTGATTTAGGGCTTGAATTAGATGAATAGGTTTTGGTTTAGTTGCAATAGGAGAACTTCTAGATTGCCATATGTTACTACACAAGCTACAAGTGTTGTGCAGCAAGCAACTGATGGATAAGTCACAAATGGAAATTCGTAAGAAACTTGAAGGATGGAGATTAATGGATGAAGCTAAGATTATCAACAAGGACAAGGTGAATAAGAGACACAAGACCACATGTAATGGCAGAACAACTAGTTTAGAGAAGAATGGAGACTCCACTGTTAATGGTAACATGATTTTAGACATTGATTCCTTGCCTGTCACATATGATGATATTATTAAGAATAGCCAAGCATATGTTACAATCAATGTTCCAGACCATGATTTTCACAATTTTGACTAGGATGAAGCTGAAAATTCCTTTGTGGAGGACCAAGTCCGGGCTGCTTATGATGATGAAGAAGATGGAATGCCTCAATATCATGCTAGAACTCACAAGGTGATCTCCATAAAACCATTTAGAATGCAGATCAATTGGGTTAACTCTCGAAACAATAGTGAATTGGCCCCAATAGATTGACTAGGTTATGGTTTTTATAAAACATGTGGGGACTTCAAGACTGACAAGCATGAAATAACTGAATTATTAAATTCATTTTCACACAACCATTGTCCATCGTGTCTGGGCGCGGTGATGCTGCCACCAACCATACCCAATCGACCATAGTCCAGCCCATAACCTGTAAAAGCAACCACGACCATTAAAATTAAGAAATTGAACCATAAAAAAGATTATAGACATATTAGAGAGAGGGAAAGAATTGAGAAAGAGATTGAAGAGTGAGAACAAGTAGAATCCATGAGAAACAGAAAGAGCATGCACTAGTATGGTCTGGGGAAGCTTACTTGTCTTATAGTTTAGGTGTTTTATCCGTTTTTTGGTTTTATTGCTTGTTGCTTTGTGTGGTTTAATAATACTGCTTATCCTAGTGAGTTTTACGGGCCCACTGGAGAAGAAAGAAAATTAGGGCTCCCAACTTTATTTTTTTTGGTCGAGGGCTCCCAACTTGTTAACCGTTATAATTTATGATACTTTCATAGTTTTTTTAATGTCTACACCGAAAATGGCATAGTTTGGTGCCAACTTGACAAAGGATGTCTATTAACTTGTTAGGTCAGCATTCCATTAACATAAAATAGGGTTATGTATTAAACTAACGGACAAAGCAAAAAGTTGGGAACTAATAGAGGGATGTATAAAAGTTAGGGACTAAATTGTCCAATCGTGAAAAAGTTAAGGACTGATCTAAGGATTTACTCAATTTTTTCAATAAAACAATATTATTTTGTATAAACAAAAATGTTAAACAATATAAAAAAAATTGTGAGAAATAAAATAAATATACTTTTTACTTCACAATTAAAATTTATTTATCTCATATATTCTAAAAACAATACTTGATCAATTAAATTATTTTTGTATGATTCAATATAGGATAAACCCTTAAAAATATAGTGCATGGTGAGTCTATAATGGTAGACTTAATCTTAAAAATTTGAATGGTAAAGATATTTATTGTAGTGAATTCATAAATCATGTATCCTATCAAATACACAATTTGGTAGAGCTCTTTTTTTATTTAGAGAAAGAGAGAGGGGCAAGATGAATTTGTTAACCGATAAGTAAACCTAACTTGTTTCCTTATTCTTCATCTTCAACTTATCTTAAGAATGATTTCTTTTCCCTTGTTGAAACTTGATGGAGTGCCAATTTACAAAATAACCCAATTGACATCTTCATTGTCACCCCCTAATAAAATGAAATGAGAAGCAACAGTTGTGAGAAAGAGCTCATAATTTTGATGGCAGTTAAGGTTCAAGGGTCATATCATGAGACATGAGTAATGCTCATTTTGTCAGTTTATTGTAAATTCTATACTGGTTTGTGTTAATAGCTTGCTAAGTGCTTCATTATTTGTCTAGGTTCAAATGGATTCCTTGAAATTCAGATTATTTGCATTGGATTGATGTTAATGCTCTACGAATTTTATATTTGAAAATTAGCAATCTCTAAAGGGAGATGAAATTACAATCTATGAAGAATCTCTGGTAATTGCTCATGAGCTAGGGTTTTATTATAAGACATATCAATATCTAATCACCTTTTGTGACGATTTTGCATAAGACGTAGAGATTGGATTCTATGCAAAATAGGAGGAGGGGGGGGGGGGGGTTGGATTTTGTCAATCGAGCAACCAAATCGTAGGTTTGAATAATTTTCTTAATGACATGAGATTAAATATTTAATAGTTTTATATGATGATTATTTTTGTCTGATATGTTATTTTAATCCTTAGCTAAGGGTTTGCCAGAAGCTTACTTTGAAAAGGGTAATTCTCAAAGTGGATTAACCCTGGTGATCCTAAAAATTTATTATTTTTCGGTGCCAAATGTGTTCCTTAACTTGAAATTATATTATGAAGGAGGGAGACATTAAGAGAGGGGTGACATTTGTAAATAAGAACTTTTTGCTAAACATCTCCGGACTTTGGACAATATGTTATAAACAATTATTGTTTACCATGATAGACCTAAACCCAAGAAATCCATCCTATAATGAACCATCTTCATACTGGATTAAGTAGCACAGGTTTAATCCAATTTAATCAAGAGTCTCAAATTCAAATTGAGTATACAACTACATAATACTCTGAGGGAAAGCATATACCGTGGTAGTGATCTGCCCATTATCATGAATTGTGAAAATTCCGTTGTTCTTAATGTGATTATAAGCCTGTCCCAATACCAAATTGATCAGTTTAATGGGATCAGTAGAATCAAGCTATAGTCAATGAGCTATGGATTCAATTTCTGACTTTAGAAATGACTTCTTAATAGAATAAAAAATGATGCAATTAAATCACATAACTTTCTCTCTACAAAATTAATCCAAACGAATCTACCTACATCCTTACTAAAGTTGTGCTATTTAATACAAGATAAAATTTACCCGAATGAGTGAAAAGAAAGAAACAAAAACCATAGAAAGAAAAAATAAAGTAAAAGAAAGAAAATGAGAGATAGAGGAAGGAACAAAAGTACAAAACAATGTTTTGCAACTTTTGTTTTACAAAATGTACGAGTTAATTTTCGTACCAGTAAATATTATCCTCTTTTCAAAATATTGTGATATTGATAATTACTTTACCCCTGTCAATGAAGCTGCATGTTCAAACTGCCTACACCCAGACCTCTGTTGGCTTAAGGTGAAGGAGCCTCATGGGGATCGCCTGACTGTCAAGGACCAGTTTTACCATTCAAGTGAGTCGTACGAGTATGTTAGTTAGGTTAACAGGAAAAGAAAAAATTTGATGTCTGTATAATTTAAACATTTTTACAAATAATACATTCAATTTCCCAAGCTGATTTCCGTGAACACAATCACCAAACAAGAGAAAAGTCAGATGAAAGAAAAATACAGCCTAAGTTGATGTAGACTCATTTGTAAACATTATTAACCTCAACAAATGGCCTGCAGAATCCCTACTCTCAAGCTAATAGTAACTTACAACTTAAAATACAACCGGCATCATTTGACACCCCTGCTTCTGTCCCTTCTGTTGTATCTGGTAATTCTTTTACCCTTCTGCTTAGCAATACTAGTTGATGTAGCTGCCAAGCCTGATTCTGAAGCTAGCTCAGAACTATTCTGTTGAACCTCACACTGTACACTGGAACTGTTCTGCGACCCAGTGGCAATACCATCATCTTCTTTGGAAGCAACAGTGTCGACTACAATCACATCAGGCACGTCCATAGATTCATGCGACAGTTTACAAGTCTCTTGCTCAAGAACACCCTGAGCTGTCCTCTCCTGACTTGAATCAACTGTACAGGGTTCATCAGTAGATGTTTTTGCGTCCTGTTCAATAACCTGCCCTGCATTTAAACTAGCAAACAAGAAAATGGCAGGAACTAATTTACTATTTTGACAAAGCCCGATAATTTTTTCTCTGACAGGTGCGAAAGAAAGTCAATGGATCCCCCCCAAAGGATAATTCAAGTCAATTAAAAATTATTCATTCCAAATTTGGCAATTGCCGGAGTAAGGCTACCAACAAAGAATCATGGTTTGTTGGTAACGAGTAATGATCAAGTACTGTGTAAAATTTAATTCACATTTTACACTCTACTGACCAGTTAAAAACTTAAAAGTAACAGCCAGGTTATATATCTTAGATTTTGAACCTGGGCCTAACTCAACCCAAAAGCTAGCTTGTAGGGTGAGGACTGCCCAAGACTTATAAACTATTAAATGGCCTTATCACTAGTCAATGTGGGACTTTCCAACACACCCCCTCACGCCCAGGGCTGGACATCTGGAGCGTGGACACATCAAGGAGTGGGGGTCCAATAATGACGGATCTAGGATAGGCTTTGATACCATCTTAGATTTTGGACCTGGCCTAACTCAACCCCAAAAGCTAGCTTGTAGGGTGAGGACTGCCCAAGACTTATAAACTATTAAATGGCCTTATCACTAGTCAATGTGGGACTTTCCAACAATATAAAAAAAGGTTTTGTTTTGAGAACATTCAACCAAAAAATAAAGGAAAATGAAGTTACCTGGGCCCTGAAGAGGGGAACCCATTTTCCGATGCATCTTCTGCTCCAACCTTCTCTTTGAATACTAAGCAGTTTCCATCTTGTAATCTAGAATTTAAAGCTGGATTCAGAGGAAGGATTAGCATTTAAGATGAAAACTAATATTTGAAAATACTGAATAAAATATTTAAACTAAAGAGGCACAAAGAGGGAGAAATTTATCATAACCCAATACACCTTTTTTTTGTAATAGAAGGGGCCAGGGGGCCATAGGCCCCAATTCACCTTAAACCTACCTACACGACCAAGGTCCTGTAGATAACTACCCTAAACCATGTTAAACACATCCTCAAGAACATGCATAACGTATTTAACCAAGAAACATTTTAATCATATCCAATCAATCCCCATGAAATGCAAGGACCATACACTAGCCAAAGCGAACACCCTACCTAAACTTTTTTGTCTAAGCCACAAATATCCTTTGTGGGAGGCAATCCTGCTCGAGCTGGGAACATCCATATCATGGTGGGGCTAACTCTCCTAGTAGAGGTTTTTTCTATACATAAGATTCAAACCCGAGACCTTGCTTAAGAGGAATCAAACATGTACTACTTGAACCAACCACAACCTGTTGGTTAACCCCCTCCCTAAACTCAATTGCAATATGTGATTAAATGTTTAAATAAAAGCAAAATCTAAATGAAGAATACAAACATGAAGAACTAGTATAAAACTCAATGAAGTTTAATAGTTTATAACAATATAGAAATAAAGTAGTCTTAAACTCTCAGCATAAAATCACAGAAGAAAAATCATATCTAATAATACTAAACCCCAAGTGGCATGATCAGGGCAAGAAGGCTGCAGGAAAGCCCTGCAGAAACTCCTAATCAAGGCAGCTGACAAATTTGGAGATTTTCCGTTCGACCAAACATAAATAATGAATCCTTAGTATGGAAACAAAAAAGCTGAAGTTCCCTTGCATGCACTGCACAGTACACAACAAAGCATGGAATGAAGTTACTTTCATCTGAATGCAGGACAACAACCATCCACCAACAAATCCAAAAGCAGTGGACCATGTTAAAGGCATCCATTAGTTGGACAGTGACAAAGTTTATGGGAGTTTAGGACTTTTTTAGTCAATTTTCAGCCAGACCCAACACGAAAAGCCACATGGACAGTGTGATTTTCATATAGTTTAAGGTTCACTATCAGATGCTATACGAGAAAATCCCGCTGATTCCAAGGTCACAAAACTAAACATTGTAACTTCTCACAATAGCATTATTAACAACTATGATTATGTAAATTGAAAACAGCTCATAACATCGACTGAGTACATTTTCTAATTATAAGGTAGTCAAAGGGACTAAAAATCCCTACCTTCTCCAGTGCCTTCAACAGAGTCTAGCTGATGACTGGTTTCATTTGTGTCATTGATGCCATTGACTTTAACCAGACCACCATCCCTATTATATTCAGAAAAATGCTAAAATTAGAAGACAAATAATGTAACCAAACAGGGCCAGATTTCCCACAAAATCCTGACCAGACCTCTGTGGTCTGTACAGGGGACTCTTGGTAATCATTGACTCAGTACATAGGAGTAAACTCAACAATTTTTAACTGTTATTGTATCAGTCTCGCACATCATGGTGTCTAAAGTTGCAATTTTTTTCTCTGTGTCACCCCAGAAAGTGCCATGAGCCCATGACAATAATCAAATACTGGGAGCTTTGGATACTTTTAGTCAAGGATAGTGGTCAGTTTCAAACACAGTAGCACAAAATGAAATGTTTGCAGTGTAGGAAAGTTAAAAATTTCTCTTATCAGCCAAAAGCAAATGTCAAAAAGGAGATTAATGGGTTAAACTATTAAAGGACCTTAAATGCCCTGTATTATTTACTCCATCAATCAAACAATAAAAGAGACACATAAAATGTAAAATTGGGGTGGGAGGGAGAATACGGTAGTATCACAAAGTAAATGGTAAAACACCTAACCTAACGAGAAAATCTACATGTAAAACTATACTGAAGAGAAATGTCAAATTGATAGAAATACTCTAACCTGTGCATATCATCCAAGGCTGCATCTCTCAGTCCTGAAGTAGTTATTTCTCTGCAGTCATCTTGCGTACCTGTAAGGCATGGTTCTCCATAAGCAAAGTAAAAATTTTTCTACTGGGAGATGAGGGGAATAAATCTCATGACTCATGTACATGAACAAGCATTTTATGTGCTAGTCAGATCATGCCAACAGAAAGAACAACGAATTTACACTTGTAAGTAGTTATATCATCCTTCTCAGCTCTAAAATAATAATGAGCAATATCTTTGTCAAATTGCCCAATTATAATTGTCCTGACTCCTGAGTATTATATAAGCTAGGCATTGATAATTGACAAATGGTTTTGCTTCTAAAATAAGTTTGAAAAACAAATTTGATATACCTTCATGTTTGAAAAAAAAAATTGGTATACTTTCATACTTTCTTTCTTTCTTTTTTTTTTTTTGTTTGGAGGGGTTTTCAGTGCAGTTGCAACAAATTAATGAAGTGTCAACGAGCAGAAATGTTACCTTTGGTTTGCTGAACAGCAACAGAGCCCTTAGTAAAAGGAAGAAAAAAGAACCATGTTAGACACAAAATAGGTTAATCATTAAATGATCCTGAATGTATTAAAAGGAGGGAGGGGGGGAAAGATATGCTGGTTATATACTCCGGTTCAGATAAGCACCTGATTCTGTTCAGAATTAATATTAGCTGAATCAGACAGCACAGATTCAGGTTGAAAACCATCCAATTTACTCTGCAAATCTGAAAGGGAGAAAATAAATTGAATGTGTTAAACATCCAAGTGGTTTATATATGTTTTAAGGAATAAGTAGGTTTTACCATTAAAACGACTGATTTCAAGAGTAAACGAACAGACTTCCTACAGCAGTAGAATCATACCTGGAGAGGCTTGAGAACCTAATCCACTGGCCACGTTTGGAGATACATCTACTACATTTGTAAAATTATGTACTTTCTCTCCCAAACTAGCTCCTATATTCTCAATCATTGAAGAGTTCAAATTATTTTTCTGCTCCGTAGCAAATGCAGACCAATCAATTTTTGAGGAGGGAAGTGTCCTAAGCATCTCCTCTGTTGCCCTGGATCTTACTCTTCGTATTTCATCCTGAATACTCCACGACCCAGTAGCAGGAGAATCCCTTTTCAACTGCACTCCAGTATCAGTACAAATGAAACAATCCATAAACAGAACATTTGAATACTTTAACACAATCAACACAAATGACAACACAGATATGATTGACAGGAGAAATTCGCGTAACTTCATTGACAAATGATATTCCAGAGCATGAGAAATTCTATTAAGAGATATCATATATACCTTGTAGTACTATAATAAAATAATTAAAGCAGCTAACTGTTAAAGAGAAAAACTTAGAGCCACTGGCTTTTATCAGGTATCATTCATAGATTTTCAATAACAAATCTGCTCACTCAGATTGTTTCTAAAGTTGAAGCATGTGAATTTCAAAACAATACTTTTGAAAATTTCTCCATGCACTTTTAGGAGCTCATTTAGTAGCTTGCTATACAATCTTTCCTATTTTTGGCAATACGAATCAAATCAAGAACTTATTCCTTTAAACATATATAAAAGAAGTATTAAAAATATATATACATGATTTCTAAAAGTAAATAACACATCAAATGGCACCTTGGAGGATGACGTAGAATTTCCATCAAATAGATTAGGTGTTTCTTCTTTAAAGAGTTGAATTCCAGCCACTGTTGGAGGCTTAATATGATCTATGGAAGGAGATGCCCATGGAGGTCGTGCACGCATATATGACTTAGCCACATCCACTGGTGATCCTCCATCTTTGGGAGCCTGCACATCAGCCAAATATATAGGTAAAAACAAACAACTAATACGAAATCACATTGCCATGACATATATTATATGAATGAGGAAAGGAGGAAGGGTATAGCATGTACAAACATTATTATGTGTTTCTCCATAAACTCAGAGAGAGAAAGAAACAGTCACTAACTTGTGGTAATGTAACCAAATTCAAACTATGACTTCCATAACCAAAATCTGAACTTGAATCTAATCCTGACTTCTTTTCCTGCAGCCATTTCTTTGCCTCCATGACAGCAGCACTAGAGATATCGGGTGAATCTGTATACAAGAAATAATTAAAAATGTGGTCAGGTAACAGTAAGCAGTTAAAATTGAGTTTTGAATGTAGAGAATACCACTTCCAAGAGTCCTGTTGGGCATATCCCTTAGCCTCTTATCACCATCATCATCATTTGCAGGAGAATCTATAACTCTTGATTTTATTATTTTTATCAACCTATCACATTCTTCCCTGATCAAATATAAAGCTTTTTTAGAATCTAATTGCAGAAAGCTAGAGGAAACAGTTTAAGCATCCATAAAATTCTACACATTGTGAACCAATTGATAAATGCAGTCCATCCATATAGTTCACACACCACATATTGCTCAAGATCTGCAAATTTTAGTACAGGGCATGATATATGCCACATGATACATTTTACATAATCATGTTCCTCGCCTGGTCTGTGGGTTAAAGCTTATTTTTTTAAAGTTCCTAGCATGTGGCAAGCTAAAATCAGCAAGGTTGAACATGGTTGGAGGAACATCTTGAAGTCAATGGATGCTGTCAAGTCTAGCTACAAATTTAAGAATTAGCCATTGGCAGCAATAATATCATCTATGATTATACAGGATTCTGGATGGTTACACCAGTAGATAAATATGTAATAGAATTATATTACAGGTTAAGACAACTGCTAATTTTAAATTCAACTCTGCAAAGAATAATAAATAGCCCTAAAATCAGGATGTTGTCTTTTTATCTAACTACAGGTTAGCACTAATAGAAATTACATTGTTTACAAGAGAGGCAGATCAAAAAATTCAACAAATTATTATATGCAAATGTAAAGGTGAAAGAAGTAAAAACAACAAAGGAAAAATCCACATGTTAAACTTAGAATCAATAAAAATTCTTCAGTACCTTGAGAATGACTCCTGCATAACTAGCTGCTCAATGATATGCTTGCCTTTGCTATTCCCAACTATTGGCTGGAGCCCCTTCACAAAGAAATTGATCAGTTCTGATGTCCCACCCTTTCATCAAGATACCAATATCATATGTACAATACTCTTAGATGGAATCAAGGGTTCATGAAGACAAGAAACCATCGTTCAAAACTGCCTCTAACTGAATGGAAACATAATCTACAGTACTGTCACAAGCCAATGAATTTCTAAAAAAGATAATTTAAAGCTTCAGATTCATCGACCATTTTTTTGGAGGGGATATGTTGAGTGAATTGAAACACGGTGACTTATAAGGAAATATGAAGAACAATGCCATGTTTCTGCATCGTACATGTGAGTGAAAGAGTCAACATGTATAGTAAGGAAAGCAGCTCAATTTCCCCAACCAAAAAAGGGCAAAACTACAATTATAATTTATATGTATGCATTACAAACCAAGAAAACCTATTAAAAAGGTCTAGTTTTATTTTCTACAACAAACAAAGGTACAAACAAGACAACAAGCATTACATCTGAAGCACAGTCAACATAACAGAGAGTGAATTACCTGGTCCAATGCAACCTCTCCTTCAACAGGGTTATCATTTTCATCATCGAATGTGCCAACTTCATCTGCAAAATTGGACAGCAAACACGATTTTTAGGAGGCAATAGCATGGGTTCGAGACCAAAAGACATTCATATTTACTTTTTAAAAAATTGAACAAAAGTATGACGTTTGACCCCTAGCATATAGTTATATATAAAATACATAATACGTTTGTGTAACATGTCTTTTTCTAATCTTATTAAGCAAAAGCACCTTGAAACTGCCATAAATGCAAGGGAGCTACCTCGACTATTAGATCTACGAAAACTAAGATCAACTATAGTCAGCATCTGTGCACTCCAGTTGACATAGTCAAAACTTTTACAAAAATATATTGTTGAATTAATAATTTGAACAGCAGAAAAACAAAAAGGACAGAAACCCTAGTATGCAAGTACAGCATTATTGTGGTAACAGAAGTGCATGTAAACTAAATTATATGCATTACCAGCACTGGAATCAGTAGCAGAAGAGGAGGGAGAAGAAGTAGCCGAGGAGGAGGAAGCTGGGGAAGATTCGAGATCCAAAACAGAGGAGAAGAGCTTTCCAGCACCAGAAGCAATGAAACGAGTGGGGGAGATAACGAAACGAGAGAGCCAATTAGGGCTCCGAGGCTGAAAGGGAGTGGGTCGGTCATAGGGGGTGCGGGTCCTGGCAGAAGCGGTTCGGCGGGGTCGGAGAATTTTGCCGCCCGATTGAGATCCAGAAATGGAAGCCATGGCGATGTTGTTTCGTGGAAGCAGAGCAAACAACGCACACGAGAATTCAAGTTTCCACCCTGCTTCTGTTTATACAGGCTTCGGTTCTACTTCTCCGGTCTCACTCTTCTCTAAACTCCTTCAAAACCCCTCTTCCCAGAAACAGACGCAGTTCGATTGTTGCAGCGGTTATCTTCGGTTTATTGCGTTTTTCTCCGCTCTCTCTTTCTGTTTTCTCGGGGAAAAAAAGGGTCTGTGGCCCCGGAATTTTCTTTTATATTCTTTAAATAGTACTATTTCATTGTTTTTGTAACGGTCGAGATTTAATTAAAAAATATTTTCTTTTTTAATCTATATTATATATATGTGTGTATATATATAACACACACTGTTTACCAAGTTAAACCGTGCTAAAAAATATTTAAACATTAGTTGAAGTGATAAAAATAAAAAGTTTATGCTGAAAAAATAGGACCCTTAAAATTATGAATTTAATGGATATAGAGAGCACATTCATTTAATAATGTGGTTAAATCACATTATTGGATGACAATTGACAATATAGGTGTTTTAACACTAATTGTATATATTAATTAATCTCTAAAACTATTATATATTTTTTATTTTTTATCTTTATAATATATCATATTTCTATAATTCTCATTCTTATCAATTATTGGTGAATATAAGAGTATAATTTATAGATATTAAATTCATGCTATATTGGAATTTTAGAATAAAAGATAAATTAATTTTTTTAGATAAAATGAAATTTAAAAATAAATTTAAAGAGTATACAATATAATCTCTTATAATATAAAAGAATTTCAATCTCAACGTTACATAAAGGGACGGATCCAAGGGGGCAAGCATGGGCCTTGGCCCCCTCTCTCATTATATTACAATACACATTACAAACCAAAAAAATAAAATATTATCAATATATATGTAATAAATGAAAAAAAGTTTAATAAAATGAGTGTGATAGATTTATTTTTATAATCTAAATTTTATTTATTTTTTATTGAAATTTAGCCCTTTTAAATGATTTTTATCAAAAAAAATTATTTGATACAAATATTATTATTGATAAATTTTATAACATAAATGTACTATATATATGACTTAATTAAAAGATATGATGAATTTGACCAATATTTAATATTTATTATTAAAAAAAATCTCAACCCCCCTTCGTATGAATTCTGGATCCATCCCTGCATATGACAATGTGACAATAAAGAGCGTGTTTTGCCTTTTTCGAGGATGAAACAAGTTTAAGGAGAACGATAATGAAAATATGGTACGCAATCAGCTTTGTCAAGATAGGGAACCACCCCACTTTCTTTTTAATTACATTCATTAACCATTTGTATGTGTGTGCATGTGTATGTATAATGTATTAAATGCATTTTAATTCAAATGATATATCAAATTAAATATTGAGAATCTTTAAAAAAAAAAAGCTAAAAATCAAAATTCATTTTTAATAAATGTGTTATTGTATTTGTAAACTAAGGTTGAGTCTAGGAATTGATCGAAATGGGATACCCATTTGTCGAAGTTGCGTCATAATTGAGTAGGTACTCATGGGTTTAAACATTGACTGGCGCCTTTAGTCTTCAAAGAGCTCAAACACATGTAAACAAGCTTAATTTGTTATCTTTAGCGGGTTAGGTTGTGTTCACGTCACACTCAAGTAGCTCAATCTAGTGAGTATGTTGCTGAAGAGGGCTTCTCAAGTTTATTATGACTGAAGATTATTTTTCCCAAGTCATCTTCTTCCAATATAAAGCCATTCCAAAAACTAATCACCTTAACATTGTTGATCACGACAACCCTTGTGGGAAAGTGGAGATACATACCTTATTGTTGGTGGTTGGAAAATTTTTCCCTTAATTAAGGATGTGGAAACATTGAGACTAGTCGTGCAAATTAAAGCTAGCTAGGTCGGAGTTAGTTTATTGTCAACTTAGACTAAGTTGACTTGGCTTGGACCACTGGGTCATCTCATTGGATTGAGCCCTTTTGATGATATGGATTAGACTCAATCCAAAGTCACTTCTACCATTAGGGAGTTTCTTTTTCCACCCTTTTTTTTAATTCCCTAACTACCCTTCTCCCACCCACCCCTTCCCCCTTCTCCCACCATGTAACCCCACCCTAACCTCGTCTCTTCTTCGTCACCCTTCTCCCTTCTCCAACCCCCATTTTTTATGTTTTTCTGGTTAATCACAATGGGATGAAATAAGGAGAAAAAAATTTATTTTTAAAATTTGGTTTGATTAGAGGTGAATATAGAGACAAAATTTTTCCGCCTATAATGACAGGAAAATTTATAAGGTTTTGGGAATTAGTTTCTTGAACTAGGAATAGTTTAAAGATAAAATTAGTTTCCGTCTTTAAAAACCGATTTTTTTTTTCCGTTTCTAAAGGCTAAAAATTTTTATGGCAAATTTTTACACTTTCAAAAATCATTTCCAAAAGCATTTTTTTACCATCCATCCAAGTTAATTATAAGAAATATTTTCAATAAGTATACTTCTGAAAATTAATTTTCAAAAAGAAATTTTTTTATTATATTTACTTCTAGAGGATGGGGTTATTTTTGAAAAAAAAAACTAAAAAAAATAAGGGGGTAAGAAAAGAAAAAAAAAGGAGTGGGAGAAGAAACTCCCCTACCATTATCCTGAATCCCAATATGTGCATCTTGTATGCAGGTGCTTATTTGAATATGTTTCTTGATTTAAAAAATACTTTTATTATATTTTACTATGATGAGATGATTTTTTTCCTGGGATGAATACTTGAAAACCTTATTTTATTAATCTTTTTTAAGCTAGAATTTGTGCTTAAAAGTACTTTTTTCTACAAAATAAAAAAGTTTTTTCAAACTATAAAAAATGTACTTCTCAAATTTAACATTTAATATCTAAACCTGGAATAACTTAGACTTTTTTAGAATTATTTTTTAAAAAAAGGATCATACAAATTTGTTTGAAATCTTGTCCACGTGAGTCCCAAGTCAGGTGGGCCATAAATGGGTGGACATTCCTAGCTTAGAATCATTCTGACACATCGCATCGAATTAGCTATATGTGCAAGGAAAAAAAGATAAAATTCTTTGTTTTTCGACAATTAAGCAGAGGAGAATGCTAGCAGAATCATCTGGTCGCATACGAGTAAATCCAATTGCTAGCATACTTCATTTTCATTTACAAATGAGATTTAGGACAAGTTTGGATGAAATTTTTGTAGAAGTATTTTTAGGTGAAAAAAATTTGAATGAATCAAAGAGGTCAAATGCATTTAACTTCTCCATAAGTTGAAATTAGTCTTTGTAGCACACATACTCCAAAAGCTCTCCCATTTAACTTCTCCATAAGTAACTAATTTCAACTTATGGAGAAGTTAAATTCATTTGACCTCTTTGATTCATAAGAAGTTCTTTTACAGAAGTGTATCCAAACTGAGTCTTACAAGTAAGCATTAAGCATAACGAGAACTTTGAGTATGACTGTATGAGCCATATTGAACTGTCAATTTTATAAAGTTGGTCTCCTTGCAAATGCAATAGATGATCTAAATGTAACCTTTGCATGTTGTTGTCAGACCACCTGGATCAAGATCAAACTGCTTACATGTCAAGTGTATCTCTTCCTCTCATTCTGATTCTTCAATCTAAACACTGCATGTAAACTAAGAAAATTAATTACATTAAAGGGAATGAAACACAAGAGCTCACAATACCAGCTAGCACTGCCTCATACTTCACGTTAGAAAGAAATACTATATTAGAAACCACCTGAAAGTCTTCAGGAACTCAATACAAAAGCAGAAAGGACAATGAGAGTTGTTTGTGACTTTGTGGACATAACATACCTAGTTGTCATAGAAGGGAGAATGGTGTCTCTGGGATCTGTGAATAGTACAGCAAGTATACAAAACATGAGCTAACTAACAATAAAAATACTGAAATACAATGATATTACTACAAACATGTCATTATAGTTTAAAAAGCATCAGATAACACACTAAATGCCCGTGGTAACTCTATTTTAATACACCCTGTCACTCTCAATATTGACTGTCAATCTTTCTTTCGGGCAATTTAGTCCCTGACTTTTATAAATCAACACGTTAGTCCTGACTTTTATTACCGTCAGTCAGTTTAGTCCAAAACCCCAAACTCCATTAACAGATAGGTGACATGTAGTGACATGTAAGACTCCAACTGGGCTCAAAATGTTGTCCTTTTATAGGACTCCATGTATAGGTTCTTTGCAGCGTATGATTCTCGCCCTGATTTAATGCCTGTCTATCATATGCTAGATGGATTAAACCTGCACTTGAAGATGGTTAACTAATTGTTGTAGAAGTTGCTTTTGATTAATTCTACTTGGTGAGTTGGTGTTGAACTTGCAAATTGCAATTAGAATAGATTGTTGACATGTTGACACCACAACCTGTGCGCTTCAAGATTTATATATATATATATATATATAAATTATAAATTCTTTTTTCTTTTATTGAGGATAACCAAAGTTGATTTGGGTATCAGTGGATAGAAGGTTGGGTCATAAAATTGCATGCAATATCGGACAAAAATATTCAAAAATTGACTTGATCCCTTGATTTAGCTAGCAGACGTTAAGTTTGAAAAGATTATGTGTGTTAAGCTTCTTACCTCTGTAAATGAAGAACTGAAAAGCAGGAATTATCCTCGAAGTGCCTGACTCCATACACGTGTGGGATTGTAATGCAATAATTAACTGAATTGGAGTTTTAGAAGTAAATAAAAAGAACTAGATACTAGAACAAGGTTCACTTTGAATTAGAGTCATATTCTTCTATAGTGATCTATACTCCATACAGATAGTTATTCAATGAATATTGAATATCTGAATCAAGATCAAGATTCAAGAATACCAGTTTACTAATACCAACCCCTAGATTTTCTAGAAGTTCATTTTCCCTTTTATCTATTTCTCCAAAATTTGATTAATTTATTCCGGAAAGGAACTAGAGTATAGGAAATTCAATCATTGAAGCACACTGGATATGTAGCTAGAAGCCCATAACAAGTACTTGGGCGTGTAGCTTCTGGCTTTGAGGGCATCATTGTCATCCTTGAGTGCTTCAGTTCAAACTGCTTCTTAAGAACTTCATATCCTTTCTAGAATAGAGAATGCATTCATGGTTATAACAAAAAACATTATTTAATCGCATAACATTGAGCTTACAGTTGAAATACAATTGTACAGATTAACCAGAGTCCAAATGAAAACTCTGGAGGAGTTTATGGATGAGACAAGTTTACAACAATAGGCTTCTAGTAACATCATCCCAGATAATGAAAAATGCAGGGTTCGACCCAGAGACAGCGAATTGTAAGCGGACAGGAGACAAACTTGCACTCTCCAAGAAAGTTGTATCCAATTTCTTAGAGTCCACAGTCCACACAAGACTTGACTAATGTCGTGACATTTGGGTAAGCGCAGTCAATGAGGCTAAGCATCAAAATGTAAGTTTACAGCCGTTGTAGTGAAGCCAAGCCTGAGAATAAAAGCATGAACAACGAACATCTAACTCTCAGTCACAAAACATCATACAAGTTCAGGTTCTGATACATCTTTGTGAGAAACAAACTTGCATTTATCTCTGTGAAATAAATAGCGTTAGTGACATGTCACGTTAAGTGCTGGCCATTAATAAGCTGCTACGGAAGAACGATGAGAAGAAGACAACAAGAAAGGAGAAGAAGAAACAATCAGAAGCTAGAATGAGGGGAATGTAATTAGGGTTCAACAAATTTTCCTTTAAATTTAGAACCAGATTCAATTTGTTTTTGTTTTTAATTTTTCCATGGACTATTTGACCAATATTTTGAGCACAGTTGGAGTCCTGCATGTCACTTAACGTGACATGTCACCTATCTATTAACGGAGTTTGGGGTTTTGGACTAAATTGACCGACGGTGATAAAAGTTAGAGACTAACGTGTGGATTTATAAAAGTCAGGGACTAAACTGCCCGATCAGAAAAAAGTCAGGGACTAAAGTGAGGGTTGACTCCTCTTTCTTCTCTAGCTGCTTCAGTGCTTCCTCGGCCCTCACACACGCATTTTAAAGGGTCAAAATAGATTTTTTTCTTTATCCAGCATAATGACGCTAGTGCCCTTTGCATTTGGAATGACAAAAATCCAAGCCCCAAGAGGCGAACCCATGCATCGTTTCGTTAAAATTAGGTCCCAAATTAAAATTCCTAATGCATGACGACTTTCTTTTTAAAAACGTCATTTATTTTGTGAAATATATATTTTTTGAATTTATATTACTTATTTGATAAATATTTTTTTAATTTATTTCATTCATATTTAATTTTAATTGAATTTAAATATACTAAAATATTTACCAATCAGTATCATGAAATGTATAACACTAGTGTTATATCCGTGCGATGCACGGAATTATTATTTAAATAAATATTTAATATTAAATGATATGTTATATTGAATAATTAAATATAATAAAATAAATGCATGACCATGATTAATTATTTTTAATATTTGAATTTTTAAAGTGAGCATATGTAGAATAGTATATATACAAAGTAAATATGAAATTGGATATGGAATAGCAAACGCTTACAATTAGAAATTCAATTTCTTACAAAGATACTATAATTTAAATTTTTTAATATACCTCTCCTTATACACTATATTTTTTGTAACATCTACATTTAAAATTGTCATCACAAATAAAAATCTTAAGTCTTTTGCGAGACTTAATCCTAGATACAACAACATATAATTGATCATGCGAAAAATCATCCACAACACTTTGTATTGTGGATGATTCGAGGTTTAGGGTTTAGGTACATACATTTTTTATAGTAATTCATTTTTCGTACCTTAAAATAGTTATCACAAAATAAATTATTATATATATATAATATTAGTTATTTTTTATATTTCATAAAATTTTTCTCTTTTCATGTTACAACTAATTTATGCTTTTTTTTTGGTAACATGCTTTTATTTTCTAATCTATTCTAATTTAAAAAAGTTTTAAAAGAGGAAGAGTCGATTTTGATTGGGTCACATATTAAAATAAAGTTTTCAACTAACTATGGGAATATGTTACCAAATAATAAATACATAATCTTTGATTAAAATCAACAATAAATTATTCATTACTCAAATAATTCCAATTAGTGAAAAGTTACAGTTTTTTTAAGAAACTATTTTCATAAAAGTTGCTACTTATACTAACATTCTTTATATTAGCTCTTATTTCATTAAGCGTATTGATAAATTTATATTTGTATTTGTTAACAAAGATTATTTTATAATAATTATAATAAATAACAATAGTACATATTCAAGTAAAAATATTTTAATAATAATCATTGTTTTTGGAAAAATATAAATAAATTGTAATAATATGTAAGTTTATACTATTATAACATAGGCTAGTATGATAACCCAATTTCAAGACTCAACTAATACAAATTGAGACACCAATGAAGCTAAAAACAAAGAGAGAATGGACTGATGAATAGTAAAAAAGTAAAAGTGCAACTTGTTGCATTTGAGAAGTATAGATAGATATATTAAATTAATTTTGAATATATGATTTAATTTAGATTTTTATATTTAATAAAAATAATTTAATTTTAAAAATTGAAGAGAAAAATAGAAATGAAAGTTCAACAAATACATGGGAATAATTTATTGGTAAAATAACTTAGGTTTAATTGCACTTTTGGTCCTCTACTTTTTTTCGCGATTTTGGTCCCCCTATTATTCCAAATTTGTGATATAGTTCAAAATTTTGGTCCCCCTATACCTCCCAAGTATGTGTTAGAGGGACCAAAATCGCGAATTTAGAATAATAGGGGAACCAAATCGCGAAAAAAAAAGTAGCGGGACCAAAATCGCGGATTTGATAATAGTAGGGGGACCAAAAAGTGCAATTAAACCTTTTTATTAGGAAAACCAACACACAATACCAATCTCATATGATTAACAAAGTTTGCACCCAACCCATACATTAAAATAAGGCCCATTATAAATCTCCTATGGTCAATGGCCCAAAAAGAAAACATTGACCGAACAAAAAAAATTTCAACCGAATGAACAGTAACAAAATTACCGTTCCCGTGTAATATTATAGATTTTAATGATTTTTAGATATTTTAAAATTCAAAAAATAACAAAAATTATTCTTTATATCTTAATTTATATTTTTATTATAAAAAATAAATTTTATTAATTGAATTAATGTTTGTTAAAATTATTTTAAATTTATCTTTTATACTTAATCTTAATTTATAAATATTTGTATAAAACAATTTTTTGTATATGATAATAATTGTAATAGGATTTGAAATCTATTACTCATGTAGAGTGTGGTCACTAATATATTTCAGCTTTCATATATAAATGATAAAGGTCCCGTTTGAAAATACAACTTATTTAAGTGCTTATAATATAAGCTCTTATTTAATAAGCATTTAATAAATAAGTGCTTAAAAAGATTGATGAAAATTGAAGAGGGTGCAGTGTACTTAAATTCTCCATAAGCTATTTATTCTATAAGCTATTCTCAGGAGCTTATTGAACATGTCATAAGCTCTTTTCAGAAGTTTACCCAAACAGTTACATAAGTGTTTATGTCATAAGATAAACTCAAATAAGCTCTTCCAAACAGCACCAAAGTAGCATTTGCTAAATAGGTAATAACTTTTTTAAAAGCTACTTAAATTAACTTTTTTATAAAAAAAATTTTAGCTACTAGCTAATTTATTTTTATAATTTTATTTATCAATAAAATCCACTCATCATTATATATCATTTTAATGATGTCCTTATTTATTATTTTACAACTTTCTACTAAATTTATCAAACACTTTTTTAATGAAATAAGTTAGGTTTTTGAGTTAGTTTTATCAAATACACTCTAAATTGGTTGACTTTGTAAACATCCAGGACTGCAATTTAAAAATTCATGATATTTGGAGGGATGGCCAATGGCATTTGGAAGATATAGCCACGGTTCTCCCACCCCAAGTTAAGCAAACTATCCTATCAACTAAATTGCATCTAAATCAGAATGTTACAGACTTATTTATTTGGCAGGACTCTCCTAAAGGTGCATATACAGCAAGTTCGGGATACAATTGGCTTTGCAAAGATCAAAACACAAATACAACAGAAAATGATTGGATGTGGATTTGGAGACTTACAATTCCAGAGAAGATTAAATTCTTCTTGTGGCAGATCAAGCACAATGCTCTTCCTACGAACGCTCTCCGGGCAGCTCGTGGTTTAGCGCAATCCAACTCCTGTTCGTGATGCAATGGAGGCCCTGAAACCATTTCTCACTGTTTGAGAGATTGCAGTGTAGCCCATAACATTTGGAGTACTATGGGTGTCCACATTGGGCAACAAATTTCAGATCAAGAAATCCTTACCTGGGTCTGCGACAACGCCGTCCAAAACCCCAACTCCTTCATCGCTTGTCTGTGGATCATTTGGGTAAACAGAAATCGCATTACTCTGGGATCGATTCATAACCCTATATACAAGATCTACAATGAAATCAGAAGTCTAGGGATCGACCTTACCTCTCTGCAGAAATCGGACCCTAATGGCAGCTCCTTCCCTCGTTTTGTCTCCTGGGTACCACCTTCGGAGGATCAATTAGCTCTTAATGCCGACGGAAGTTCGTTCGGCATCCCTGGGATCTCTGGTTTCGGAGGCTTAATTCGCGATACTCATGGGAGATGGATAAGGGGGTATTTCGGATCACTGGGAGTAAGTGATAGTGTTTTTGCGGAGCTCATGAGAATTTTGGAGGGTCTTAAGTGTGCAAGGGAGCTAACTAATAAACTAATATGTTACACAGATTATACTTTAGCTATTCATCTAATTACCCAGAGTGACTTAACTTACAACAAGTATGCTTCTTTGATTTTGGACATCAGACAACTCATCAATCAGAATTGGCAAGTGACCTTCCAACATACTTTAAGAGAGGGAAATATGTGTGCAGATTTTTTAGCAAAAAAAGGAGCTCAACAGAGTCATGACCTGGTTCTTCTTGGTGAGCCTCTGCAAGACATGCACCTAATGATGCTTGCTGATTCTTTAGGAGTTCATTTCATTAGACACTGATTTTTTTTTTCTTTTCTTTTTAGTTTCCTTTCTTTTCATCTTGTACCAAAAAAAAAAACAAACTCTAAATTATCATATATCTAATTAATACGAAAATTCGTTATTTCATTTTTTTGTTTTTGACCCCACAAACATAGTTATGGGTTTAACCATTCAGTTAAGAGTAGTATTAAAGTTTTTATATTAATAGTTTTAAATTTTAACTGCTATGAAATTAATTATATTTTCTAAATCCTAAAGTGTTAATTTTTAGGTTTGAAGGCTTTTCACGTGTAGAAATGTAATATCTTTTACCTTATAAATTATCTTACCAAATAATTAATTATTTTCAATTTTACTAGCTTATATTTTTAATTTTTTTATTTATAGTAAATTTAAAACAACTTAGTTTTTTAATATATTACTTTTTTAAAATATACATATAGCTATTAAAGTTTTAAAATTTAATTTTTTTCGATTAATAATTATGCATTTTCATTTATTCTTTAAATAACAATAATAGATTAAAAAAAATGAAAATGAAATAGGAAGAGCAGTGTCGTTACAGAACCCTAGACAACAAAGAATAATTGGCGGGAAACAATAAAAGTCAAGTAATCAACCCAGCACTACACAGTTATGTTTCTCATCTCTTCGCTGTATTGAATTGAATTGATCTCGTTGATTTCTCTTCTCTAGGGTTTCACAGATGTTCTCTTCCTCTACGCACTTCGACGCAACCTCCGCCTTCTCCGGCGGCGGATTCATGACCACTCAGGCCACCGATTCCTCACCAGCTCCCCTAAAAGTATTATCCATAACCCAAACACCGAAATTAATGGAACCAATTTGAATGTTTTTTTTTATCTCCACATGACTTAAATTGAAATTTCCCATTTCAAACCCTGGATTGTGACCATTATTAACCATTGTTACGGGTTGCTTGCTTGGATTGTTTACGTGTAGTGTATTTTTTTTTTCTGCCTTTTTTTTTCTGGACTAATTCTTTGCATCTTGTGTCCCTTTGCTCGGCATTTCTTCGTTAAAGAGTCGCGAAACTCAGGGTTTGGTCGCAGTGACAGTAAAGCAGATAAGTGAGGCTTCTCACTCTGGTGATGAAAAGTCGAATTTCCTAATCAATGGAGTGAATATGAGCAATGTACGGTTCATTGTTTATTGGTTCATATTTCATTGTGAAGCTTGTGTCTAAATTACGAATATTGGTTTCATTGTGTGACTGGTCGAATTGAGTTTTCTGTTTCTTGATTAATCTCCATGATCCTGGAATGATTATTTTCTCGTGTGAATTTGGTATGAAATTTAGGATATCTGTTCCATTATGATATATCCCTTGTAAGTTCTAACATTTATTTTATGTAATTATGGATCAGGTAACCTTGGTTGGAATGGTGTTTGAGAAAGCTGAGAGAAACACTGATGTTAGTTTTGTTTTGGATGATGGAACAGGACGAATCAAATGTCGGAGATGGTAGTTTACACATGCTAAATGAAATCTTAAATTAATTATCAGTATATGTTTATGGTGTTTGCATGTGTCCAGTTATTATGACCTTTGCCGGGAATGTTTTCCCAACACATGTTGTAAAAATAGTCTGACTCTCTTTTTGATTGTTTAACCAGGGTGAATGAGACTTTTGACACAAAGGAAATGGAGGAAATACAGTAAGTTTTATACCATGGTTTTGTTAATGGTAATAACACTTATTAGTTCTTCTTACCTTCTCAATTATTTAATGATGATAGAGATGGTATGTATGTTCGCCTTTATGGGCATTTGAGGAGCTTTCAAGGTGTAAGGCAGCTCGTTGCCTTCTCTGTGAGGTATGTGCACTAAACCCATTTTATTAAATCTTATCAGCTGGGAAATGTTTGTTTATTTACTTTGAGGTGCCTGTGTGGAGGGCTGGAGGCACAGTTCTAATTCGTTAAAGGGTTTCTTACACAGTATGCCTAGTTGAAGACTAATGTGAGAAATTGAAAAAATTGTGTCATGGGAAGATATCAGAGATGAGTAGTGCTAGATCACTAGCCAAAAATTACATCCATCTAACTGCAACTCTGCTAGTAGGAGAGGTTCTAAATGCATGTAGTAGTTGAGCCCGAGGCTTAGACACTTAGTGACCGTGATCTCCTTGGTCCCCATTCTTCCAACTTTATGATCATGGTCCCCTTGGCATACTGATTGATTAGGCCAGTGGGACATAGAATAAATGCATGAATACTGCAAGTTTTTAACACACTATGGGGATTCTTTTGAATAACCATATACTCATTGAAAAGGAGAAAGGAAAGGAAAGGAGCAAGAGGATTGGATTAAGATTCTGTCAAGTATTCTCTCTGGGATCAAGAATATTCTTTACATTTAATAATGTTTTGCCAACTGAGATTGGGAGCTATTACTGATATATGCATTAGAGGATATGCAAATATGAATGAAATGTAAGTTTTATGTAAAATGTGCTTGTTAGGATGATATATACTTAATTATATTTTCCTCTGGTGTATGCTTTTTACCTGTTTAAAGGGGTTTAATTGATAGGTGTATGAGGTATTTGAGGGCCTTCTTAATATACATTAGTGTCTTTCTGTTGTGTTTAAGTATTGGGGTTTTAAATTTGTACTCTCCTTTATTCAGTTATGAAAAAATTGTTAGATCAAAGCAAAAAAAAAAAAAAAAGAAAGAAAGAAAGAAAACAAAACAAAAGATTCTGCATTGTCTCTTAGCTATCAAAGCTTCTGCCGTTTCTGGTCATTATTTAAGTTACCTAATTCTTTAAACAAGTTTTTCAGATTTATTTTACAAATTACAACTTATCTTCATTCCTAGTCAATAGTAATGAATTAGGGGGCCTTGTCATACAGGCTATGCCTACAGAATATGCTGTTTTGATTTTAGCATTCTGGATGATTTTGTATAATTTATGACAGGACCAGAGAGTAGTTAGTTAGGATAGTCTATGTTTGGATGATTAAAGTTATTAGAGGTAGGTAACTAGCTTAAATAGTAGGAGAGTGTAGAAGAGGAGGCATTCAGATTTGTTAGCATTTGGGAACTAATCCTTAGCTGCTCTGTTGTGAAAAGGGGAAACCATTTGTGAAGGGGAAACTCTTGGAAGGAGAATTATCTCCTCAGGTCTCTGTTGTTTAATAAAACATTATAGAAGAATTCTTTCTCCTTCCCTTCTCTGTTTTTCTTATTTCTCTCTCTGAAAACTCAAAATCTGTTTTCGATTTCCTAACAGTTTAGTGCCCGTTTGGTAGGTTTACAGTTGAGTAGAATTGATTCTAGAAATCAATGGTTGAGATGAGTGATACATGTTTTACGAAATGCGTTGGACGGAAGTGATTTAAATTCAATTTCGCGAAACCATGGTTTTGCACTATAGCAACACTGAAACAAACGGGCACTTAGCCTGCTTGGTCAGATTGATTGCTATATTGTCTGATTGATTCTTGATTATCATCTATGGCTTTTGGTCTTCTACAGAAACTTTAGTTTAATTTCTAAGTTGAATCAACTCTTTAAGTTAAACCTACAGAACTTTTCTTCATAACTTCATGTTTATTGTTCTTAGTTTAACATATTGTCATTAAATCCTGACATGGACCTTCATAATCAAAATGATTCTATGGCCCAATTTGGATTAACTTCTAATTTATAAGAATTTCTCAACAGAGCTAAGTAACTTATAAGAATGTTCTTATGAATTTATGGAAGAGTTTTTGAAAAAGTTGAGATGCATAGACAAATTTTTACTTATGAGAGAAGTTAAATTCATTTTACCTTCTTGATTCATTTTTTTCCCTCCTATAAGTACTTATTGAGAAGTTTATCCAAACTGGATCTATGAATTCTTTCTCCACTACTTTCTTTTTGGGAATATATGTTCATTATAGTCTCTGATGGTTTTTAGTTAGAGACTAACATATTGGTTTATATAACTGGTTTGTCTGATATTATGATCTAATTCAGTTTCATTTTGAATAATAATTATCTTATTGTGCCCACTGCTCAATGGTGAAAAGTGGAAGGCATGGATAAGTTTTTTTTGCTGTCGGGGAGGGTGCACAATTTGGGGAAAAAAATCATTGACTTGCGTATACATGAAGTGAAGATTCCCTCTACTCCCTACTGCTTAAGTTGCCTAGCATAAGGTTAGTATATAAGATAGGAAAATGCTAATGGGTGCCTTAAGGGAGTGTTAAGGAATCAAAAATGGAAAATTTTTAATTGAAAGTTTGGCATTTAATGTTATCAATGCATTAAATATTGAACTTTTCAATAAATACTTTCTATTTCTTGATTTTTTAACCAGTATCTTTAGGGTACTCATTAGCATGACCTTATAAGATTTGTAGGGATGTTGCTTCCAGATGAAATTAATCTCATTACTCAATGGACAGTTTGACCAAAAACACATGTCATGTAAGATCTAATAAAGTATCTGGTAGAAATTTATTGACCAAATATTAGATATTTGTCCAAATTAATATTGGATCTGTCCATGTTATGGTGTTCTACAAACCTTCGTTGAAGTGACATTTGGTTCCTGAATTCCCCACTCAACCCCCCCCCCCCTCTCCCCAAACATTAGTGATTTTTTGGTATGGAGTTTGGAAGTTCATCTGGTTTGGTAGATTTATAGATGAACCTCAAAGCAGCACTTCTCTTTGACAGGATGTTTTATATGTGGCAAATTTACTTGGATGTTAATATTTTTTTTTTTTCATATTTTGTGGTGTGTTTCACAGGCCTGTGACGAATTTTGATGAGATATCTTTTCACTTCATTGATTGCATACATAACCATCTCCATTCCAAAGTGAAGGTATTCTGCAAACCTCACATTCTTCTTATTATTTATTAAATGAGTACTTCAGATATCAAGGGATACTGTTAAAATCTTTCAAGAATTTGATATCGTAGGATCATTAGAAGTGTAGACATGTACTATGACATCATGCCTAACTCAAGGGGCATAATTATAATTTAAATATAATCCCTGTTCTTTTCTTGCATTTACATTTTTCTTTTGGGTTTAGGATGAAGGAATCACTCCTGCAAATCCTCCATCATTAGGCTCGTCTTTGAACACTCCTGCCAGAAATGCATCAGATGGATATCAAGCACCATCATCAAATCAGGTATTGGATTTGATCTATCAAAGTTCCTATAGTATTCAATTTATTTTCCTTTTGCTTGATTGGGTTAATGATATAAGTTCCCCTACATCAGCCATATGCGCAATATAGTGTGGATGGACTCCAAGATTGTGATAAATTGGTTCTTGGCTATCTACAGCAGCACTCAGACATGTGAGTTATACCTATGGGAAGATTACATTTCTTGTATTTTTTTAATTTTTACCTTTAATTTAATGGTTTCAGTAAATTAAGGATTGGTAAAATTCTAATCCCACGTCATATGCATGTTTGAGGATGTAAAAAGATTTTGTAATTGGTTTTGAATTGCAGGTCAGATGAAAGGGGAATACATGTTGATGAACTATCTCGACAGCTAAAACTTCCATTGGATAAGATCATGTCCTCTCCGCCTATCTGCTTGTCTTGTTTAGGTATGCATGTATATTTTTTTGCCTGGCATGTAACTTAAAGTTGTTTTTGAATTATGATCCCAGGTTATCTCTCAAGATTCTTGGCGATGACGGATTGGTATACTCCACCATCGATGACTTTCATTACAAGAAAGCTTGATATTTTCATTCATTTTGTGGAATATAAGTGATAGTCGATCTGGATAACCGGGATATGCTATTGATGGTATCAGTATCGGCCTATTTTGATATATGGTTTTGATGAGGATGTAGATGTGCTTCTTGATGAATGAATTTATTTTATGCTCAACCGAATGAGTCATCATACAGTGTAAATCTCTAAACACTTGTTGGAAGATTACGTTTTCTTTTAAGAATCAATAGGGATATGGTTGACACTTGTTTTTTGGTTGGTTATGTTCCTTTCTTTTCTTTTTCTTTTGGTCAATTTTCCTTTCTTTTCTTAAATGGATAAAAGAGGCATATAATAAAAGTAGAGTTTAATTAATTTACATTGTATAAAAAAGTTTTAAACGATTATTTGATCATGTATTATTAAAAAAATCATGTATATCCATCATAGTCCTCTTTGATTGTCTTGGCCCATGACCTATCCGACAACAATCGTGCTTTCTCTTTCATTTTTTCCTTTGAGAAAACAATTTTGGTAGTGTCTCATTTTTTCCTCAATCAACAAAAATGTTGACGTGGAGTTTTTTATACATGTGTCACAGTAGTGTGACGTGACACTTAAATGAATAAGGGAAACAATTTAACACTCAGAACTAATTTTGTTAATAATAATAAATGAATAAGGAATTGAAAACATTAAAAAGAATGAAGAGGGACTAAAAACAAAAATGTGTATTATTAGAGGATCTAAAATTTAATCAAGTCATATATAAAATAAAAACTTAATTAATAAGTCTTTTTCTTTTCAATAAACTATCCCCTTGCATCCGTTGGAATATAAAAGAAAAAAAGTTTGCAATTTGCATCACACAGAAAAAAGTGGGGGAAAAAAATTACAGTTCTGGAACAAAGTCCATATCAATGGTGAAAAAATGAAAGCGAGAGAGCTACGCCTCACTAATTGAAGGGAGTTTTTGGATGGTGAAGCACGGTTTGTGTACTATGGTGGAACAAGAGGGTGACAAGTAGGGGTGGAAACAGGTCAGGCCAGGCTTTGGCATGCCTGAGTTTGGCCTGACTCATAATTCTTAAGCCTGAGTCTTGCCTGTTACCTGTTACAGGCCTTTTTGTAAGGCCTGACCTGGCCTGCGAAAAAGCCTGACCTGGCCTGTAAGCCTGTTTAGAAGCATGTTTTATAACAAGACCTACCAACAGGCCAACAGGCCTATAAGCCTATGCAGGCCAGCAGGCCTTTTAAGCAGGCTTTTTTATATAATTAATTTAATATATTCTAATTTTTTACTATATTATAAATTTTTCAATTATATTTATAGTTATTTATATCATTAATTTAATATATTATATATTATTATATTAAACAGGCCGGCCTATTAAGCCTGATAGGCTTTTTCATAGGCCTAGTCTGGCCTATTTAACTAAACAGGCCTTTTAAGAATCCTTAGCCTGGTCTTTTTAATAAACGAGTCAAGTCAGGCCAGGCCGCATGCCCCTGACAGGCCGACTGACCTATTCCCACCCCAGTGACAAGTAAATAATGTATATTTTTGGGTGATCATCATTGATGGTGATTTGTGATGCCATGGTTCTGTTTTCTCTACAATTAGGAGTTCTGTCTGTTTGATTTTGAGTTAATGTTTGGATGAAGGTAAATTGCCAATGGATATAGAGCCCCTTTTTTTTTTTCAAAAATGTAATTGTGTGTTTGTGAATTTTTATGTTTTTTTAATTATTATTTTTAACTTTTGAAAAAGAGCATCGAATTGGAAATTTTATATATAATTATTATATTTTTTATACATAACATCTGGGATTATTTTCTTTTTTAAATGAAGAATACAGATAAACACATTTTATATATTCATCTATTTACTTTAATTTAATGGCTAGATGAAAATTTAAACTTTAACACCCTAAATTTAGAGTGTAAGAAAGAAGCACATAAAAGATAGATAGAAATTAAATGGCCTTTGATAGATAGTATATCAAAATAAATATTAGTGTGTTTGATTTATTCCAAAATTAAGTTATAAATGTGGATTCGGACTACTCATAATAGAGTTAACCCGAGTTATGGAGTAAATCAATCACACCTTCTAAATGTTCCATGCTTTATTGCATATTGTGTTCTTGAATAGTTTTGTCATTTTCATGCTAACCAATTGATAGTGTTTCTTAAGAATGAAGAGGGACTAAAAACAAACACGTGTATTATTAGAGGGATCAATTAAGTCAAATATAAAATAAAAGCTTAATTAATAAGTCTTTTTCTTTTCAATAAACTATCCCCTTGCATCCGATGGAATATAAAAAAAGGTGTTTGCAATTTGCATTACACAGCAAAAAGGGGAAAAAATTACAGTTCAGGAACAAAGCCCATATCAATGATGAAAAAAGAAAGCGAGAGAGCTACGCCTCTTCTATCTAAATGGATGAATTCCATAAACACAAATCAACGGCGCAATATCATAGATCGACACAACCATCTTTCCAATAACAACAACAACAAACTCTTGGTTAATGGTTATCCTTGCTAATAATGTTGTTCTTGTTTCATTTCCTCTGATCGAACATTTTACAAGGAAACAAAAAGGGAAGCCAAGACCATAACTGCACCAACGAAGAAGCTCACATGAACACGAGAAGAGGTGCTAGATGGGCCTGGTGCAGGTGCATTAGGTGACTCAGCAATCGATGCCTTTCCACTACCAGAAGAAGAAGATGTTGAAGATTCAACACCAGGTGCCACAATGGGTTGAGTGACCTGAAGAATCGAAACGGTGTCGGGTTGAGTGCTAACGGTTGATACAAGCTTGGTATCAAAAGGGGAACCCTTAACAGCAGAACTAAAAGCAACCTCTCCCTCATTGATAAGAGCAACCAAGATGCTTTTAGCAGGACCTGAAACAGGGGAAAGAGTTTCCAATTGGGTATGACTCCCTTGAGCTTCAACGAGTTTCTTCTCATCGTAATAACCAACCAAAACGTGGTTACCAATGATTGCCTTAACGGCGTCAGGGGATTTGCCGGAGAGTGAAGACAATGCTTTGTTGTCAATTGCAAGGACCGTAACGGCTTTAAGTCCGTTTATTTGCTCTGCCAGCTTGGTTTCGGTGAGGTATTTGTTAAACGATTCGAATTCAGGGTATTGTGATAACTGTTTTGTGATGTCTAAGCCGTGAATGGTTGAAGAGAAAGCAAGCAAAAGTGCCAAGCACAAAACAGAGGAGTTTCTCAAACCCATCTTTTCAAGCTTGTTCTTTTAGTTGTTTTCTCTCTCTGTTTTTTTTTTTTTTAATTTGATTTTTTTGTAATCCGAAACCAAGCTGGGAATGTTGTGGGAATTGTTGGGTTTTGGGTGGGTATTTATAGTGGTATTAAGTGACGTTAAAGGTTAATTTTTAGTCAAGTTGTTTTCATAACTGAATGAATTGGGGATCTGGTGGTCTAGGAGGAAACCGCTCTGTGCCTCTCACTAATTGAAGGGAGGTTTTGGATGGTGAAGCGTGATTTGTGATGCAATGGATCTGTTTTCTCTATAATTAGGAGTTCTGTCTGTTTGATTTTGAGTTCTTGTTTGGATGAAGGTAAATTGCCAATGGATATAGACCACTTAATTTTTTTTTCTTTTTCAAAATGTAATTGTGTGTTTGTGAGTTTTTATGTTTTTTTTTAATTATTATTTTTAACTTTTGAAAAAGAGCATCGAATTGGAAATTTTATATATAATTATTATATTTTTATACATAAAATCTGAGATTTTTTTTTTTTCAAATAAAGAATACATGTAAACATATTTTATATATTCATCTATAGGTTGTTGCTCTAATTTAATGGCTAGATGAATATTAAAACTTTAATACCCCAAAGTTAGAGGGTAAGAAACACATAAAAGAGAGAAATAGAAATTAAGCCGTTTTTTTATATATAATATGAAATGGACTATTAGTGTGTTTGATTTATTTTAAAATTATGTTATAAATGTGAATCCGTGTCAATATTATTTTCGGTAGTATTGACCTGAATTTTGAAGTAAATCAAATGCACATTAAGAGCATCTATAATGGTGCTCCTTCCCATTTCACTTTTTTTTTTATACATTGGAAAAAATTCCCATTTCACATTTTAGTTATTATACATCACAATTCTTTACTTTTTTTAGAACTTGAGCAACTTTCTTTTTTAATGGTGCACATCTAAATATTTCACTAAACAAACCCCATAACTCTCATTAATACTATTTTTTATCCAACAAATATTGAAATGGACCCACAAAAATACACAATTTCCAATATTTTGGGGTGTTTATACAAACACCTCCAATAATACACTTGTGATTTTTTGAGTAGCTTAAACTAAAAAATTGATTTAAGTAGCTTTCATTGGAGTTGCTCTAATAACCATTTTGATGGCTAAATGTGTCAAACTTATTGCATATTCTGTTCTTAATCTATTTAGTTCTTTTCATGCTAACTAATTAATAGTGTTTCTTATTTGATAGTAATTTATATTTTTAAATCTAATTTTAGTATGAAAACTATTTTTCAAATATTATGAATATTTATATTGGATATTATTTAATGTGAAATTGTATTTGTATATGTTGATTGTACAACACTCTCATACAGAAATGAGAAAAAGAAAAAAAAAGAGAGTGTAAATGTGATGAATGATGTGATAGAAAGAGATAAAGTAAAAATGTATATTATATGAGTTGTTGTATATGTTGGTTGTATAAATAACATAACTCTTATTTAATCTTGATTTGGTAGAGAAGATAGCATTATGCATGCGAACTATTTTGTTATGTTTTGAGGTAGAATCAAAATTTACTACCTTTCCTATTTTATATCCCGTTGTATTTTACGTTTAATATGTACCAAACTTGGGATATAATTATACCCACAAGAGTCTGTCCAAAGGTGAGTTTGAGGAATTTAAAATGAGTCATATGTTCCAACTTTATTACTTTTACCACTGAGTACATGGATCAACTGGTAATGTATTGTTCCAGTTTAACCAGTAGTCTCGAGTTCGAGCTCCGGGTATGCAGTTGTGTTAAATACTTGGAGGGAGAATTTTGCCAAACTTCATTACTTTCCTTAAACACCAAAAAACATTGGATATAATTATGGGAAGGGCTGACTCATTTCTAAGGCGAGTAAATCCCCCGTTTTTAGGCCCAAAAAAATTCCTTATTTTAGGCCTTTAAAATATATTTTATTTACTATTAATATTTTTTAAAAATAAAAAATAGTTAATTAATATTTAGTAAGTAATATTAAATTATTAACCATAATTAAGTTTTTTTCCTTAAAAGGCTCCATTTTATCACAACCTTTTCTCTTTTCATAAATAATAATTGTTTATAATTGATTCTATCCATTTGTAATATTAATTTGTTTCATCACTTTATTTATTTATTTTTGGATTTAATGTATATACATTTGCAGTGTAAATTTTTTTTGCAAAATGATGTGGAAACACATCATTGGATGACCATGTAAAACTTTTTTATATCGTTAGTGTGTACTAATTAAACTATTTTTTGTGACTTTTCTGTAGAAACACAGGGAAACACTAGAAGGGGGGTTGAATAGTGTTTCTTAATAATTTATGGAAGCTTTTCGCAAACGGTTAAGTTTACAACAGTTTCAGACAGGTTTTTAAGAGGCTGTCTGAAGTTTCTTAAGAAGGCTTCTGAAAAGATCTTTAAAAAGGTTTATTGCTTTTTTAAAATTATCAGAACAGTTTTCAACACCCTTTGATTAGTATAAATAAATTGACAAGAGATAAGGGATATAAAACTTAGCCAAAGAATTTATCCTGGTTCACTCACTACCACTGTGAGCTACGTCCAGTCCCAATGCCAACTAGCACTTGGATTTTCTCTTAATCTTCACAAGATTACAAGTATTCTTTTACAGTCAAGCCTCTTCAGGCTCTGCAACCAAGTATTCTTTTACAGACAAGCCTCTCCAGGCTCAAAGACAATTTTTACAAAGAGATATGTCTAAGTTTTTAAACTACACAAGTTTGAAGCTTAAACAGAGACAATGTACAATAAAAACTGAGGTATACTCAGGATATACAAATGATGTACAAGGAATGTGAAATCAGAGTGTTTTTACAGAGAAAAACTTGCAGCGTAATATCTCTTAGACTTTCTTGTATATGCTTCTCCTCTTTTGATGGTCTTCATGAATGGCTATTTATAACCAATCTTCAATCCGTTGAAATACCACCGTTTAGAGATAGCATTAAATGCTATTTAATCCGTTGTGAGACATGCTTCTGAGAGTTCTGAATTTTTCTGACACAAGTACCAGGTTGCTGCTGCCGTAAAGCTGCCACTGTTGTTGCTGTAAAGGTTGCGTTGCAGGGATTTCCTCAGTGGTGTATGAAATTCAAATATACCAGGAAAGGTCTCTGTGTTCCTTGCCATAAATATGTTTGAAAAAGGTACGTGCAGCAGAGAACGCTTGACTCAGCAGAATTTCAGAGATGTCTTCACATACTTCAGCAAAGAGTGTCACGTCATTAATGAGACTTCAGACGGCTTCAACACTTCAGACGGGTTGCGCACTTCAGACAACTTCAACACTTCAGACAGGTTGAACACTTCAGACGGCTTCAACACTTCAGACAGGTTGAATCTTCAAAAGGCTTTTCCACTTTAGACAGGTTGAAAGCACTTTGGATAGTCTTTATAAGTTCAGAGTGGCTTGCTGAAATCATAGATAAGTTATTACACATTTATGTATCTATGATAAATATTTTAACTCAAATTTGTTAAACATTAAAACTTGAGAGGTGAGCTATCTAAAAACATTATAATTTCCCTTATGATATTTTTGAGACTCAACATTTTCTTCTTCAGGTTGTGCTATATTGATATTACCTATTATCTCTTACTCTCTCAGTCTCTTTTTTTTTGTACTTGGTTGAGTGTAGAGATTTTTCCTTTAGTGATTGTGTGTGTGTATGTTTTACTCTGAGAGATGAGAGGGTTAAAATATAGTCCTTAGATTAATTTGAATTAAATTAAATGGTTGAGATTAAATTAAGTACTAATGATTAGTTATCTCTTATTTATAGAATCCTTTGATCCAAGATCCATTGTTATCTCTAATTAATCCTCCAAATCCATCCAATCCTTGATTTTCGAAGAAACTGTCATCAACATTAATTTAGCGCTTTATCATATTTGTAAAGTGTTTTTTATTTAGCGCTTTATCATATTTTAATTTGATATTATATTTTCATTCTTATTATATATTTCATAAAATTTAATAAAAAACATTTTTAAATAAACGCTGTAAAATATTTTTTTAGTTTTTTAAGTATTAATATTTTAATTTATTGAGTAAATTAAATTTTTTATTTTTATAAGATAAAGATTAGTAAAAATGGTAGACTTCTTTTTTTCTAGATATATTTAATATTGAAAATATAAAATAATGTTGATATAATAACTAAATAATTACAATATGAAAAGTGTTTTTTGTTGAGTACTTAAGAATATTTTAAATTTCATATTATATTTTTATTTTTCTTATATATTTCATAAAATATGATAATGGTTTGGATTATATTTAATGGTCTGGATTATTCTAAAATAAATTAAAAATCTTTTTTCTTTTATCTCTTTTCACATACAATTCTTTCCTTAAAAAGACTGATTCATTTCCTTTTTTTTTTCTTCTCCACAGGTTTTTTCTTCCCTCTTCAAGTTCATGGCCATGTGGTGCGTCTTTGGAATGGCCATGCTATAACCAAATCTTAGCAGCAGTTAGATGTGATTCCAACACATTGTGAAGCGAGCAAGAGTTCCCAATAAAAACGAAGACCTAACTCCTCCACGTGACATTGTCGATTCCCCTTGAGTCTATCTGTCTATGCTCCTTATTGTGGGGGATGCAAGACGCAGGACTTGTCTTATGAGGCTCTGATCAGAGCTAAGGAGGAGTAGGTCATTGAGTTAATTATACATGTGGGAAGGTTTTCTCACAAAGAACTGGAATTGCACGGCCCATTGTCCCTTGTGATATTCAGTTTCATTATAGAAATAAGGTTAGTGTTGTATATAGCATGGTTTCAAAGACTCACTACAGGGCCATGAATATGGAGACAAAAAAAAAAAAAAACTATGGGGAAGAAAAAAGAGAAAATGGGTCAATTTTTTTTTTTAAGGAAAGGGATGTATCTGAAAAGAAATAAAGGGAAAAGATTTTTAATTTATTTTAGAGAATAATCCAGACCATTAAATATAATCCAATGGTTATATTTAAATGTTCTCATTTCTCACAATAAACAAATGTTCTCACTTGATTAGACTCTACTGTGCCAGTGTGAATGGATTTACTTATTTAAACAAATAATAATATTTTTAAAAAATAAATTATTTTTTTTTCAAAATTATCCAAACAAACATGCATTAATATATTGAACAGTAAAAAAAAATGATCATCATAAAATTGATTTTAAACCTAGAAAAACATTGAGTTGACCTTAGTGTATTTAGAATTTTTTTTAATGGCGAGGATCGATATAAAATAATAAAAATTTAGAATACGAAATATATTATCTAATAGGTTGTAGGTTCGAACCCCCACTTGTCGCATTCGAGTGAGGTAAAATGTAAGTACATCTGTAAGTGTTCTTTGAGCCTGAAGGCTTTCCCATCCTTAGACTGAGGCACCATCCCCTCATCCTAAATTTTATTTCACAAAATATTAGATGTACTCTAAATAAGAAAAATTCCTCTAAGGATAACTCTTCAGTTTTTATACTACTAACTTTATCTATTAATGTATCAACAATTGAGTACTTTTCAACAAAACTTTTAAGAAAGTCATCTTCCATTTTCTTTTATAAAATTGGATTTTACCAACTTTCATTTAAAAAAAATAGCAAAAAACAAATTCACAAATAAAATAATTTAAATATTATAAAATAAAATATCTACAGTTAGAAAAATATAATAAAAAACTTTTGACCCCTAAAAATTCGCGTTCATCTAATAAGATTTACTTCTTTGCTTAGTTTTTCATTCTTTATTTTTTGGGTTTTTCTAATCTCTTTTCTCTTTCTAATTCCTATAATCTTCCTCTATTTTTTTTTTTACCTTCTTTTTTTACTTCTCTTATGTTTTCGTTGTGATCTCTTTATTTTTTTTTCTTTTTGGGAAAAGAGTATATAACCACCCTAAATTTTTACTCTTTTGTAAATAGGCACCATGAACTTTTATTTTGTCCTAATTAACCCTTTGTGAATACCTAATTTTATCCGGGATAATATTATTTTAATTTCAGTTTTTGTTAAATTTAATTTATAAATAAATCTCAAAATAAAAATAATAAAGTTTCAATTTAAAAAATAAAAAAATAAAAAAATTTAAACGTAAATTTGTTTTAGTTAAAATAAAAATAAAAGTAAAAATCAGAAAAAAAAAGTTCTAAATATTCAAAAAACAATTAAAAAAATTAAAAATTAGAAAATAATTTTAAAAAGCGAAAATTAGAAGAAAAAAAAGAAAAAACTAAAAAATAATAAAATAAAATATCTTGGAGAGTAAGTTTGAGTTGAGAAAATAAAGGGATGTTGGTTGTTAGTGGGAGAATTAGTTGCTAGAAGTGAGAAAATGGGGGAAGTGATTTTAGGAGGTTGTTTCAGTCAAGATAGTATAAAGAAAGCTAGCTACACACCGTTATGGGAAAACGGTTCCTAACTTCCTCACGAAAAAGGTTGGCATACAGAAAAACAGAGGGAATTATCTAGAATGGATAGAGGGGCGCACAGAGACAGAAGAGAAGAACAGTTTGAGAGCTAACTCAGGAAGACATTACATGAAGTAAGAGGTATGGCAATTCAGTAGAAGAATATGAGAAGTGGGCTACAACAGAGGTAAGTTGCTTAACTTCTTTTTATTCTGATCTACACTGGTAATATTGTGTTCCCCGCTTATTTAATTTGATGCTGTAAGCCTCTGAAATATTTTGCTTATTATCTGTATAAATTCAAGTTCAAACTCACATAATTTAAATTGCATTTACACTTCTTCCTGAAATAAAATCAAAGGATTACCCAATAACAATTTCAAATTGTAACCGTAAAAATGTACAGACTAAAGCTCATTTTTTCTATCTAATTGAAAAGAGAAAATTCTACTGAAGTTAGTCCCTTGCAAAGCTCCCAAACAGCACCATCTTCCCCATATTCTGCAATCCTTCCATTTACTCCCAATGAAATTTCTGTTCAAAGAGAAGTGAGAATGACAGAGAAAGGAATCCAAAAAAACAGAAAATGGTAACACCAGGAAAGTATCCTACTGGCGTTATACGTGCCCTGCCATTGTCTAGCCGCATCGCCGTGGCTGTTGTCCTCCTTCACCGCGGCCGCGCAGCCTTGCGCCCTACCGCGTCCAGCCACCACAGAGCCAGCAGCACCGTCCAGCTAGCCTCTCCGTTTCAAACGAACACCGCGTCCCAGCAACCGCGACCATGGCCGCTTCTTCCCCTCCGGCCGCAGCTCCGCTCCACCCCTACGAAGCTCTTCCAGCACCGCCAACAGCCACCATGAGACGCGCGCAGCTACTCCTTTCGTTCGCTCACCGCCGCGTCTTCGGCACCGGTGCAGGCGCTCACCGCCGCGGCCATGGCCGCTACCCTCCTCCCTTCTCTTTCTCTCATGGCCGCACTCCTTCTTCCCCATCTTCAAGCCGCAACTCCCCTTTTCCTCCCTCGTACTCTTCTTCCTTCTTTCTTTTCTCTCTCTTAGGTTTAGTCCTTTTTTTATTTATTTTGCTGTGTGTGTATTTGAGGGGGCGTGAAGAGTTTTGGAAACTCTGTTCCCCTGCACCCTTTTTTTCTTTTTAATATGTTTGTCAATTTTATTTGGTTAGATTTTCAAATGAGCCTTTTATTTAGAAAGCTTTCAAATATTTCATACTTGATGTAAATATTTGGGGTGATTTAAATTGTGTAAATATTTGTTTGTTTTTGCAAATATGCTAAATAAAATTCTCATAATAAATTTAAAAATATTAATGCAATAATTTGGTAATATTATCGAATAACATTTCTATCGTTAATATTATCCAAATTATATAAGACTGTGGAGTATAGCCATTTGCTAACAAGATAATCCTTGCAAATTGTAAATTATTTCTAAAAATAAAAAGTGATTTTTCCTAAAAATAAAACATTAACGAGTAGCATTTCTACCCATAATGGGACTATGGAGTATAACCATTTGTTAACAAAATAGTCCCCACACTTGTAAATAAATTTTAAAAGATAATAAAAATATTTTTCAAAATAAACAATGTTAAGACTAACATTTCTAGTAATATCGTTGACTCTCAAAAATAAAAAAAAATTTCTTTTTAAAACTCAATTGATAATAAATTTTGCTTCAAAAATAAAAATTCACTCAATGATCAAGTGGTATTAAATGAATAGCAATTCTATCATTTAATATTATTTGAATCAGAAGGGTTCATTGTATAGCCATTTGCTAACAGAAATCCTTCAAGAGTGAATTCTTTCTAAAAAAATCAATTCTTTCAAAAATAAAATAAATAAAAAATAATCTTTTCAAAAATATCATCAAAAATCAAAATTCTCAATTAATCAACAAATCAATCTTTCAGAACTACATGACTTTGATTTCCCCATTGCAACTGGGGATACATAGGAGCGGGAACCGGCCCCGTCAAGCCCAAATAAATTTTTTTAAATTTTTTTTCCATAACAAAAAGTATAAATGTAAATATGTTTTTAAATAAATTTGTAAATAAAAATAAAAAGATTTTTTTAAGGGGTAAAATAAATATTTTTAAAAAGTTAATAAATTTGCACAATTAATTAGAGGTAACCGTTTTAGGACGGATGTCGTAGGGTGCTAATATCTTCCCTATACATAATCGACTCTCGAATCCAAATCTGGTTTAATAGACCATTTTTTTAAAAGGGTTTTTTCCGATATTTTCCCTCAAAAATAAATATTGGTGGCGACTCCATTGAAAACGATTTTTCAATACCCTTTTCGTTTCGCCGTCCCGTCGTGACCCCGGTTCCGACACCCTTAAACTTTTATTATTGTTGCAACATGTCATTTTAATAACATAGAGTTAAATAATTAACGCAACCAATATTAATTATTCAAGATTTTGTAATTAAAATATTAAAATAATATAAAATAAAGTTTTAAAAAATAAAAAATAGAAAAAAAAACTCTAAATTAAAAGAACAAATCATCATGTTTCGCTTTTAGAATTTCAGATGTGTTTGAAGTTTTACAGAATTCAAAAATAAAAATTAAAAATTTTACTCTTTTACATGTTTTTAATATTTGAAACAAAAAATATTAAAAAATTGATATTTATTATGTTAATTATTTAACTTCATATTAATGAAATGACCTATTGCAATAATGATAAGAGTTTAAGGATTAATTGAGACAAATTGAAAGTTCATGGTGCCTATTTACAAAAGGTCAAAAGTTCGGGGTGGTTTTATGTTTTTTTTTTTAATTTTTTTTTTAAATTTAATTTTTTCAACAAATCTTATATTTAATTCCAAATATCATGTTATGTCCTTTAAATAAGAAAAAATAATTAATATAAAGATAAAAAAAGAAATAAAAAATTAAAACTTAATTTTTAAATAAAAAAATATAATGATAAATACATAATAAGTAAAAAAAATTATAAAGAGATGATAGTATGTGGATAGAATTCATGTTTTATGTTCTCTCTCATTTTTAAAAGTGATAATTTAAAGAAAATTCTTTGTAAAGAACACTTTATTTTTAAAATGGTGATGAGAAAAAAGAAAAGAAATACTCTGTTAGTAGACATCCATTAAAATATTTTTTATTTTAATAGGGATAGATATAAATAAGAGGCACTAAAAAAGGTAAAAAATTAGGACTCAAACTTAATATATAGGGATAGATATAAAAAAAATTAATTGAGAAAAGGATTTTGAAAAAGAGTAACTTAACTTATATTGCTTATTTTAATGGTAAAACAATAAAATATAAAGGTAGAGTTTAATTTGTATGATGGGTTTGATCCTCACAATTGATAAATCTGGAAAGAAAAGATATTATTTCTTTGATATCGCCGTTTTCTGAAAAAGAAGTGAAGAATGCAGTTTGGGATTGTGAGGGGTCAAAAAGTCCAGGTCCAGATGGTTATAACTTTACTTTTATCAAGGATTTTTGGGATGTTGTAAAAACTGATTTTTTGTCTTTTATTCATGAGTTTCATGTTCATGGTAAGTTAGTTAAAGGATCTAATAGTTCTTTTATTGTTCTTGTGCCTAAGACGGATAACCCACAACACAAAAGGTGGAGGAGTACAAGCCTATCTCTCTCATAGGGTGTATGTACAAGGTCTTGGTAAAATTACTGGCAAATAGGTTGAGGAGGGTGATTGGTTCAGTCATTTCAGAATCACAATCTGCTTTTATTAAAGGTAGATTTATTTGTGATAGTGTCCTTGTTGCTAATGAAATTTTAGAAGAAGCAAAGAGGAGGAAAAAGTCATGCCTATTTTTTAAAGTTGATTTTGAAAAGGCTTATGACTCTATTAATTGGGATTTTTTGCAATTTGTGATGGAACGAATGGGATTCCCTTTAAAGTGGAGGACTTGGATGGTAGAATGTCTACAAACAGCTAGAATTTTTGTTCTTGTTAATGGTAGTCCATTAGCAGAGTTTGGGCTTGGAAGGGGGTTGAGGCAAGGTGATCCTTTGGCTCCATTCTTGTTTCTAATTATTGTAGAGGGACTGAATTATTTGATGTGTAAAGCCATAGAAGAACATGTTTTAAAAGGTTATTCTGCTGGTAAAGAAGGTGTTTTAGTCTCTAATCTCCAATATGCAGATGATACAATATTTGTTTGAGATGCTTCTGTAAGTAATGTTTGGGCTATTAAAACTGTTTTACATCAGTTTGGGTTAGTATCCAGGTTTAAGGTTAATTTTTAAAAAAGCAAACTAATGGGAATTAATGTTGATCTAAATTGGTTGGATCTTATGGCCCAGTTTTTGAATTGCAAAGTGGGGTCTTTTCTTTTTTCTTATTTGGGACTTCCTGTTGGTGCAAATCCAAAACGAATGAAGACTTGGCAACCGGTTATCCAAAAGGTGAAATAGAGATTGAATAAGTGGAATACCAAAATATTGTCCTTTGGAGGAAGACTTGTCCTTTTGCAACCTGTCCTTCAAACTATCCCGATCTATTTTCTTTCTTTTTTCAAGGCTCCCAAAGGTATCATTTCTCATCTTGAATTATTTTCAAATTTTCTTTGGGGAGGGGATAATGATCATAAGAAAATAACTTGGGTTGCTTGGGATGATGTTTCCAAAGAAAAAAAATATGGGGGTTTGGGTTTGAGAGATTTGAGGGCTTTTAATTTAGCGCTATTAGGAAAGTGGAGGTGGCGGCTTTTAGTTGAGAAGGAGAGTTTGTGGAATAGGGTATTGACTTCTACATATGGTTTTGCTTGTGTTAGTAAGGGTGGTGGGAGGATTAGTAGGTCTAGGTGGTGGAGAGATTTATGGTGTATTGAGGAGTGTGACAATGTTTTCAGCGATTGGTTCCATAATAAGTGTGTTAGAGTGGTGGGGAATGGCCGGAATACATCTTTCTGGAGAGAGGCATGGTGTACTTCAATTCCTTTTTCTGAGCGTTATAGTAGGTTATTCTCCATTGCTATGAATAAAGAAGCGAATATAGCTGATTTAATTGTGAGACAAGAGGGTGATATTAGATGGAATTGGTGTTGGAGGAGGAATCTATTTCAATGGGAGTTATATCAATTGTCTCTGTTATTGTTGGATCTTTCCTTAATTCAGATTAATGATATGAAGGATAATTCTTGGCAGTGGACACCTGATCCAAGTGGAATTTACTCTGTCAAATCTGCTTATCACATTATTGTTAATGACAAGGTATATGTAGATTTACCCCTTTCCAGATTCATGTGGTGTAACTTGGTCCCTACTAAGGTATCTTGTTTTGCTTGAAGGGTGTTATTAAATAGACTTCCATCAAAAGATAATTTAGTTAAGAGGAATGTGCTACAACTTTCTGCTGCTGGATATGTTTGGTGTAGTCAAGAAGTGGAGTCCTCCAATCATATTTTCTTTTAGTGCTGTTTTGCATTTCATACTTGGATGATGTGCCTGGAGTGGTGTGGTTTCAGCTCTGTGCTTCATAATAATTTTACTTATCATTTTTCACATTTTCCGGGCCTTCCCAGTTGTAATTCAAATATGCGTTACAAGTGGTCTGTGTTATGATTGGTTGTTATTTGTAGTCTTTGGTTGGCTAAAAATGAAGCTGTCTTTTCAAAATAATGTGTTTGCTCCCGCTGATCTGTTGGAACTTAATAAATTGCAGTCTTGGCAGTGGTTAAAGGCTAGAGATAAAAATTTATGCTATCCTTTTTCTTCTTGGTCTTTGAATCCTGCTATGTGCCTCAATTCTGGAGGGTTACTCTAAGAACTTCACTTTTTGGTTGCTCATGGGTAATTATTGGTTTTAGGAAGTGGCATTTTTTTGGGACAATATTTTCCATTTGTATTTTTTATAATCTAGGGCTGCTGTTGGGTATTTGGTATATGCCAATTGTAATAGTTTTGTTTTAGTATTGGTTACTTTTCTTTATTCTAATTGTAAGGGTTGGAGTACCCTCTGTACTCCTTTTTAATTAAATTTGCTTCCTTTGCCTAGCAAAAAAAAGAGTTTAATTCGTATATACTTGGTATAATTGAGAGTTTTGCATTGTTATCTAATTATTGTGGTTACATCATTTAATAAATATGACACATCATATGTTATTAAACTCAATAAACAAAGCGATAATATATCATTAAATGAAAATGGTGCATATAAATTTCATAAAGATATTGTTGTTCAAAATTTTCATTTAAAAGATTTTAAAAAATTAATTTAGTAGATAAGTATTATTTAAGCAAATTTAAATATCTTATGAATATTTGAATTCAAATCGATAGAAAAATATAAGAGGATAATTAATTCGAATTTAATGTTGAACCACATGTATTTTTCATGAAGGCAATATTATTTGTGTAGAACTACTCTGTTAGTAATTTGAATTTGATATGCTAATATTGGTTCTTTTAAGGGAGACAATTCTTCTCGAGTAAAATATAGAAGCACAGGTTTAAGTCGGAACAATCCCAAGCCCCATCTATGCGCTTAGTTGTAAATTTGATTATATTGAGAAATAAGAAATAATTTGAATTTAAAAAATAAGAAGATGAATAAAAAAGAAACCTAAGGATTTCAAATTTAAAATGAATAATTTTAATAAATCACCAAGTTCAAAATAAATAGGATAATTTTAAACTTATCATATCTTTTTTATATATATTTTAAACAATTGCAACCCATTAAATAAAAGGCATTTCAAATCACCATATCCTTTTAATATAATTTAAAAGAAATAATGTGAATTTAATATATGTACATTAGGATAAAATTAATTCAAAATAAAAATTCAATTTGAATATAGATCTTACTGGATAGTTAGTTAAGATTTATCTTTGGGTTTCCTATATATATATATTTAATGGATAACAACCATTTGAATTTGAATTTAAAGAATGACAAGAAATTAAAAATATAAATATAAATAGGCCACATGAATGTTCTTTAAGTCTGCATCAAAAGTAGCCTCACCAAGAATATGGGAGAACTGAGCCACCCAAGATCATCTGCAATGCAAGTTCAGCAGCATCGTTGAAGGCCATTAATTTCTTATCTTTTTTTTTTTATTTCAGAAAATGATCCGTCTGTTTTAACCAGTGATGGATCTAGATATGGACAAGCTCATATCGGACATGACTGGCACAATCATCAATGGATTGAACAACAGTTTTGAAGCTAGAAATCAAATCAAAACCTGCTGGTAAATGGTCTTTATGTTGATTTTTATAGTTAGATATAATTTGCATGAGATTTGAGACAAACGATAGTTTTAGGATTAGTTAACCTTTATTTGACTCAATTATAGGTTTATGTTTCATTAACGTATATTCATTCACATCAAATCAATTCCAAGATATATTATTTGTTAGCAATTTTTATTGCCTTCTTCGTTAGCTAGCTATTCTAATCATTTAGGTTACATGCTTGATCTTCATCGACGTATGATTTTTTTTTTTTTTTTGGGATTGTTTGCTATAATATTTTTCTCATGGAGTTCGAGATGTAATAATACAAGTATTGAAATTATAAAACATGAGGTGTTTGATTGGCAGATATCTCACATACCAGGGTAAACACGTTGCAGATACAACATTAGGGTTAGTCAGTAAAATAAAATCAATAAATTCTTATACAGAATTTTTCATCTCAATAATCCATTATTGGGCATCTTTATTTTGTGTTTTATGAACACGGACTATTCAAGTTTTATTTTCTTTAATCGGGAATCCCCACATTAAACTGTGGGATTAATCTTCATAAGTGACACTTCCGGTATTCAACTCCTAACAATGTGGGATTTTTTTATTTTTTTTTTTGTAATTTAAGGCAGAAATGTAGGGTTAGGGGATGATGTCCCAGTTCAAGGCAGGAAATGCCTCTGGGTACTTACATTTTACCTCACTCCACATATGAGTGGGGGTTCGAACTTACAACCTGTCAGGTATGACACTTTGTCTAGCTCCCCTCAACCAATCCCTTGAGATTTAACAATGTGGGATTAAAGTTGACTTTTTCTTTTTTAATAATTAAGCAATCACTCTTAGTTAAACTGTTCAAGTGACTAAGTTTGAGTAACCGTAAAGAGTAGCTAAATTTATATAAACTAACATGTCCAAATATTATTAACATTATCATTAAAAAATAACATTAAATTGATGTTATTTTTATTTTGTTTGATAATGTTAACAAAATTTGAACATATTCATTAAATTTCCTAAACTCTTCACCAGCGACTCAAATGCAAGTCACTTGAATAGTCCGTCCGTGTTCATAAAACAGCAGGTAATAATATCAATTATTTGATGCCAAAAATTTTGTACAAATTTATTGATTTATCGTACTTATAAATGGCTAGATATATTGCCGTCTTTACACTGATATGTGGCCAAAATGATTAATGTTAGGCTCTTTTAAACACCTGGCCATTTACAATTTCAATACTTGTGTTACTTCATCTCGAACCATAGGAAAAAAAAAGTAGCAATCAATCCCCCAAAATGAAGATATAACATGCAACCTCAAGTGATTAGCCAATAGATAATATAAAAATAGACACACACAACTTTCATAAAAGCATTAGTTGACAAGAAAAATTAAAAACAACAACGAAAGCAATGAAATGTGAATGAATGGTCTTAGTTCAGTGAGATAAACCAAATATAGGTGTTCAACTGTTCATCTTAACTAATCCTAGAATGATGGTCTCATATCTCATGCAGTAATTAAATTTATGTCTAACTAAAAGTCAGCAGAAAGACAATTATCAACAATTGATCTAGAAGTCTAGCTTCATTTCAAATAACTGTTGCTTAATAGCTAAGTCTCGATATTTTGTCCATTGATCTTGTCAGTGATTTCCGATATGAGCTTGTCCATCTCTAGATCCATCATTGCTTGGAATGGATGCTTCATTTTCTAGAATAAAAAAAGGAAAAAGACATTAGTGGTATACTGATCACATACCTAGCGAGTAGCGACACAAAAATAAATTACAGCATGTGGTATACTTAAAAAGATATGCTCCTCTCTACCACATAAAGATTAAGAGGAAAGAAAAGGTAAGGTAAGGTAAAGTTTTCTATTTTTTTTTTTTTTTAACCACATGTATCATCCACGAAAGACAATCATGTTCGAGCTAGAATATCTACATCATGGTGAGGCTAACTCTCCCAGCGAGGATTTTTTCCATCCACAAGACTCGGAAATGAAGTATATACCACTTGAACCAACCCCGTTGATCAAGTTTTCTACTCTTTATTCTAACAAGACAATTTTACTTCTTTTTTATTTTTAATTTTATTCATCTATATTTATCTCTCTTATCTAGTATGGAGTCTATTTAATTTTTTAAGTTAAAAAAATTTATATCAAATATTTTGTTTTCTTATTTTTTTATCCAATCAAATAATATATATATATATATGGATATATTTTACTTTTTTGTCTCGTTATTTTCTTTAAATTCCCATTCCTTTAATTTTCATCCCATCTATTTTTCTATATTCCCAATTTCTCTGGGTCCGAATCCAATTGGAGTGTAGTATAAACTAAAAAGAGCTACATTATTCATGTAAAAATTCATACAATACATTTTTTTAAAATCCTTTTCTATCATTTCACTCGTTATACGTCACACTTCTTTCTCTTCTGTTTTATCTCTCTTTCATGGCTATACAAATTGTTGTACAATCATGTTAAATGTGATGAGTTATATGACAAAGAAATAAAGAGCATAAATACATTATGTAAATTGTTCTATGAATAACATAACTCAATTTTAAAAAAATATACTCCCGCAAGCATAGATAACTCCTAAAAAGATATAGTAAGTGGAGCTTGAAATTAGATTAATCCATATGCAGTAACATTGTCACTAATCCAAAACAACTCCATTTTTTATTTTATATATCAAGATTCAAAAGGTAATCATTCACAGTAATAGTTTAGCTAATAATGAAGAAATATATAAAACACATGCACAACTACAATCTATTAGAGAGCCCAAATGAATCAATAGCTTGTAAATCAAATATGCATTGATTTTCAGGAAAGACATACCGAAATCAGATGCTTTAGTGTAAAAAATATAATATCTTTCTTTTAATGATTTGAAATTTTGGATAATGTCTCCAGATGTCTCAATTATTGTAAAAAGCTATACAAAATCCTATACCAAAACCACATTTCAAACGTGAATTCGGATTAACGCTAGCATTGGCCTGAACAGCTTGTTTGGTGGCGAAGAAATTTAGGGGGAGGGAAGAGAAATTGAGGGAATAGAAATAGTTTTTTAGTTTGGTAAAACAGAAAAGTGTGAAGAAAGAAATTGTCAGTGGATGGTTTCCATGTCTAAAAATTTCTACGCATAATAGCAAATAAATGGCAGAGAAAAAGGACAACATGCGGCTGCAATGAGAGAGAACGCAGTTGATTTTTTTCTGGACAAAGTTTGCCCCTATGAAGCTCTTGATCCTTGTTCTGTACTATCAATATTTATTAGGGGTATATTGGTCTTTATATATTATAATCCATTTTTTCTTTTTTCTATTTCTCTCCTACCAAATAAAAATATTATTTCTCTCCACCCTATTTCATCTCTATTTCTTTCCTACCAAACAACTTACTTTCTTCTCTATTTTTCATCTATTTCTCTTCACCTCATTTCTTTCTTTCCTATTTCTCTCTACACTACCAAACACAGTGAAAATGTTTGAAACATGATTTTTATGTAAATCAAACAGACTATCAATTATTGTAAAAATATGAATTATAAAAGGTGCAAAATACATGTGGATCCCAAAATATAACAATCTTTAATTGAAATAATGAAAAACTGTTTGATGGTTAATAGTTTAACATATTACATATATATGACTTTCAATTATTCAAGTTTGAGTAGAATTTACCTCTAGACTGATGTACTTCTCGCCTCCTTTTTTTCGTATTTCAAAGCAACCCTTTCTTGGCTGTTCATAGAAAGAAAAAATTAAAGGGTGTTAAAGTTGAACCAGCCAATCTGTTGAAATCACTACTAAAGAAATTAAACTAATCAAATAATAGATCATATGAAACCAAAATCCCACCCTTGCACTGTTCAAAAGTTTTAAATTGGTCCGAATTATACATTTACAGAACAGAGAATGATAATAACTTCGTAAGTTCTCTTAAATAAAAAAATTGAATAGAAAAATATTCTGAAGGCCTGGTCTCACTCGAAATGCAAAATGGCCTTCAAATATTACTGGTGAGTGGCCCTTTTTTAAATAAAAAATGTCACATTTTGATTTCTAAGTGGATTTAAAGGCAGGTGATTATATTTGCGTCAACGATGGACATTTATTATTATATAAAATAAATTTAATTTTTTATTTATATTAACAATTTTTTAATATTAAATTTATGATATTTATGATAAATATCTATCATATACCACTTTATTTTTGTGCATGCTATATTGCTATACTTCTGTGAGAGATTATCAAACAATATTTGGCATTTTCAAACTAAACGTATATCAAGTTGTTTGAAAACAAATATCTGTACAGTATAATATGGAGTTTATTTGAGATATAGAGAGAAAATATTAGATTTGATAGGTAACGTAACGGAGAAATATTGATAAAAAAAAGTGTATTGTATGAGTTATTGTATGATTTAATTGTATGAATTTGTTATCTATTAAGTAGCGTTTGTCGAGATTCATGTTTGAAACATGATTTTGAGGTAAACTAAACATGCTACCCTAAAATCACGTTTCAAACGTAAATCCGGACAAATACCACTTAAAATAACTTTTATTTCGATAAATTTCTGTTTGGTTCCACGTTTGTAAATCAAAACACACCGGGAATCATTCTCCTTAAACATGTTGTATGACTCGGTGGTGTTAAAATCAATTTTGTGTGTGTTTAGTTTACATTACATTCACGTTTAAAATCGTGTGCATTCAGGGGTAGAAACTATTCCCTGTGGAATTTATCCGGATTTAAAAGATGGTTTTGGGTAACGGATATCCAATTATCTAACATCTAATAAATAAAGCACACCTTTTTAGGATTGACTGTGATAGTGATGCCAGGAATACTGTTCTCTAGTCCTTCTTTCGCCTCAGCGGCTCTTGTCGCGAACAATTCGGATTGTGTACTGTGCAGTTGCAGATATAATATATCATATATAAGAATCATACAGAGAGGATTTAGTTTTTTTTTTAAAAAAATAAAAATAGAGTCCCAGCAACAAAATGCACATAATAGATAACCTAAATGAAATTGGGGGTTTTCAAAATTGCAATGTCAACAAATAAAATGCTTGAGTCTGAGGGATGTGAGCATTAATTGCAATGTGAGCAGAAATCTTCACGGTGCCAAGAATGAATCTTTAGAGATATATGAAAGGATCGAGAATCGGTGAAGCATAAAAGCAAGTAAACCATTTGCATTTTTGTTCTCATTCATTTCTTCATTCATTCAATAGATTGTAATAAATAAAGAAGAAAAACAGATAGAAAATAAAGAAAGTACTGTTACCATACCAGTGCTCAATGATGATGGTGGTGATGTTGTTGGAGGGAGATCCTTGATCTTGTTTCTTGGTGCGCTTCGTGGTTGGTAACTCGTCACCAGTGAAAAGCACAGAACCAGAAACAGAGGCGGAAGCTTCTCTGGCGGTGGAGCGAGTGACGCGCATCGACGAGAGAGCCGCCATCCGAGCGGAGGAACGAGTGAGCCTCCCCTGAGGCTGAGGTGAGGGTGGCGGTGGCTTACGTTTCTTTGGTGTTGAGGACATAGCGTGTTTCACAAGACACGAAAAATCACTGGCACTGTGTGAATGGAGAAATGGTTGTTTGTTTCTACTCTACTCTCGAGTCGAGAGTGAGAGAGAGACTATTCACTCACTTATTTAATTTTTCGCGGATTCTTATCAACACACTCTTCCCAACATATTTTATGTGATTAGTTAAAACTCACATGGGTCTCACTAAATTATATAAGTCCCATTCCTAATGTAGTGTGATCCATATAATTTATAACCAATCACATAAAGTGTATTGGAAAGAGTGTGTTACTGACACTTTTTTTTATTTCCCTTTTGATCAAAGGATTTTTTTTCTCCAATACCATAATTATGGTGAGTTGGGAAGGGATCCCTCCATGGGCTGCGATCATCTCCAATTTTAAAAAACTGGAGAGTTTCTTGTTTTACAATCCAACGACCATGCTTTTTTTAGAAGCTTTTTAATTTTTTTAAAAATCATGAATTAAAAAAATAAATGGCCGAGATTTCATCCAGTTTAAAAAATCTGGAGAGGATCTCGGCCCATCCCTACATATGTACTTTCAATTTCAATTGGAACTCTATGTAGTTGAATCTAATTCTAAAAAACATATAAAATATTAACTTTTAATGTTAAATGATAAAGTAAAATAAATAAAAACGACAGAGGATTCTGATGTGTTTGAGTTGGGTAGGATCTTTATAAATGATAAATCTCTCAATTCGAGTATTTGACACAACTATATATATTTTATCAAATAATTTGTTTAGGCTCTCTCTATTTATTACAACGCTTATTTTTTACCTTTTATTACATCTTGCAATTTTATTTTTAAAAATGAATATATTATGTCCTAGTTTTTTTATAAAATAAGAACGATTTCTTTAACATGTATAATATTACATAGAATAATAAATTAAAAATGAATTTTTTTTATTGAAAAATACAATTATCATAATATTCAATACATTGATAATATTAAATATTATATTTTTTAATAAAATTTTTTTTACTTTTGTTTTATTATCATGTGCAATGTTGCACAAGTTAGAAAAATCGATATAAGAAATATAATATCAATTTTAGTTGCATTGATTGTTAAATATCATATACACCCTCCATCTCATTTTATTAAAGTTTTAGCAAAAGAAATTGTCTCAATTTAATTGTCATTTTATAATATCAATACACTATTAAATAACTTTTTCCAATTCTACTCTTATCAATTAATTAATGTGTATTTCTTGAATAATGTGTTTTTAATATGAGAGATAAAAGGTATAGTAGGAAATTAGTTTATATTTTTTTTATAAAACTTAGAATATTAATGATATTCCTTAATTCCCGTGTCACAACCCTAAAAAGTCAAGTAAAATGGGACGGAGGGAGTTAAATCTATCCTTAATTTATTGTGAATAGTTAACGAGTTGTCCATTTATTCAATCATTTAATATTAAAGATATTTGTGAAAAAAAATTTAAATTTATTGTATTATTAATTACTATTAACATATTTCAATGCATATTATTGATCTTGATAATTTTAATATTATGATTCTTATATATAAAACCGGAGATAGTAACATGTAACATATTTACACAATTGATTCATTTTTATATGTAATATATTTACACAATTGATTCATTTTTATCTATTGAGTGTTCACATTCACATCATAAGAAATAAGAGAGCTTTTATTACTTTTTTTCTCAATTATATCCTTATACATGTTTTTTCAGTAATTAGTAAAAGAGATTAAAAAAGAGAAATAAAGGTTATAACATAAAGTGTAAAAAAATTTCAAAGAAAAAAATATTAATCATCTTCCTATATATATATATATATATACTACTCACCAAAATGGACAAAAAAAACATATGTTTTGTATATAAATAAATGAGCGTTACATAGTGATACTCTTTATCCTATAAAATTGTCAAAATAATTTAAATAAGAAATTAAAACTAAAATGTCTTAAAATATAAACTTTTAAATAAATTATGGATTTAATTTATACATACGGTCAGTGTAAAGAAATTTTATACAAACATCCAATAATATGTTGCCACATCATTTAATGAATATGACACCTCGTGTGTTATTAAATTCAATAAATGATGTGACAACACATTATTGGATGTTTATATAAAACATTTTTACACAGACAGTATATATATATTAAACTCATAAATTATATCAATATAATAAAAAATAATATGATACTAGTAAACATGTTGTTCATGGAGATTAAGTCGTGCGGTTTTATTATTTATGCATGATTTAAAAATTTATAAATATTATCTCTATTCTTATTTATTTGTCTATTAAAAGAAATATATATATATATATAAATAATTAATGCTCTTATTTTTATAATTTTTTTTTATTTTATATTAAGCTCTATTCCACTTTTGGTCCCCCTTATTTTTTTTAGCGATTTTAGTCCCTCTAATTTATTTTTTGTGATTTTGGTCCCCTTAATTTTTTTTGCGAATACCCAACTCTAAGTCTCTACTAAATCTCTAATCAAGGGTGTCACTTGAGTTCAAGAACTTTCCAAGGGAATTGAAGACCTCAAGATTCAATTGGCTTCGAATATAGAAGAGTACAACAAAATTCAGAGGACCAGAATCGTGAAAAATATTTTAGGGAGACCAAGATCGTTGATATACTATAATAGGGGGACCAAAAGTGCAATTAAGTCTTTATATTATAACTTTTTTATTCAGTTATATTATCTCTCCTTAATAATAAAATATTTATTATTATTTGAGTGTTAATATAAAAATATAATTAAAAAGTGTAATATTACCTTAATTTTATAAATTAATAAATAAATTAAAACAATTTCTTTACTCCTCGAGTGGACAAATCACGGGGTGTGGTACTATAAAGCTTTTTTGAATTTGAGTTAGTAGATTCTATGGTATCGAAGATAAATTATAGTACCCAAAATAAATTATAGGGATTGTTACCTTTTTTTTTAAGGAAATGATAAATCAATTAAATTGAAGAAATTTGGAACACATCATCACTAATAGATTGTGCTATTTCAGGAGGATAGTCCTCCACCCAACAGTGCTCACCATAGGAAAAAGCTAACTTAAGGGGCCGTTCGGGGTGGTTGTGAGTTTTTAATTTTTGGTTTTTTAAAATTTCCAATGAAGTTTTTACAATTCAAAACCAAAATTTGAAAACCACTTTTTGTGATTTTCAAAATGTTTGTTTTGAAAACCACAAAAACAAGTTTCAATTTTGGTTTTGAGTTGTAAAAACTTGATTGAAAATTTTTAAAAACCAAAAGTTGAAAACTAGCAACCATCCCGAACGACCCCGTAGATAGTCTATTTGTGACTGTGTTACCATTTCTAGGAATGAAAGAAAATTATAAAGAGAAAAAATGTCTTTTAATAACCTACAATCTTCAACTATTGTACTGAGGCAGGGAAGGTCATTTGTGTTGGAATTAAGTCTCTGGACACAGTTGATTTTTTTTTTTGTCAAAATAGCACTGCATAAATAGAAGCTGGATCAGGGATCCAGAAAACGGGCCTAGCCCAAAACAAGACAGAGACCAATGCGAATAAAGATCAACATAACAAAGATTCACTCTCTGGAAGTACAAGCAAAGTAAATAGAAGCAACAAAAGTACTCGCAAACCCTAAGAGAAAAACACGGACTAAAAAAGGAAAACCTAAAAAGTTGCGCGTAAAGATTGGAAGAGATCTCAACATTTTCCACGCCGCTACGCATTCGAAGAGTCTGAGGAAGCATCCCCCTATCTTGGGCCAGAATGGAGGACAAAGAAAGAGGAGGACAAAGATACCAGTTAGGTGGAAGCAATCTTGAAGCACCTAGTTGGGCGATTCGATGAGCTAAGCTATTGCCTTTTCTCCCAATCTAGGTAATACCACAAGATCTGAAATTCGATTTTAAGGTCAAAATATCTGTGGTAATCAACTTGATTTCTCCAACTTCTTTATCTCCCCAGCATGATTGAACGAGCTCCAGGCAGTCAGACTCAACAACACATCTAAGACCCCCAAGTTACAAGCCATAGAAAGGACCTCCCTCATGGCAAGTGCCACTGCTAGCAGCGCGGATGAATCTAGTATGGCCAAACTGAATGTTTCCCTGGCTATCTCTAGCAACTATTACAACTACTCCTTGTCCATTATGCATGTTATAAGCTGCATCTGTGTTAATCTTAGTACTACCTTCTCTAGGAGGTCTCCAGTAGCTTTGATTTGTGTGACTTAGGGGAGAGGGACCCAGAATTCCTGCTTGAATGCTAAGTTCTGCACAATCTTTATGTAGGGCCTTTGCCCTGATTAGTGTTAGCATATGGTTTGGGGCTTCCTCCTGGAAGACATCTTTGTTTCTGTCTTTCCAAATATTCCAAAGAATGCACCCCACCAGAGCCTTTTCTGACCAGTCAACCATATTAGTAAGGGTATCATACAGCCACTGGGAGAAACTAACTTGAACCCCATCAAAGGATAGTTGAATTTGGGATCCAAACCATACAACTCTAGTCCATTGACACATTAGTAGGGTATGCTCCAGGTCTTCAACCTCTGCTTGGCAGATTGGGCATGTATTATCTCATGCAATTTTCCTTCTAAATAATTCTCCTTTAACTGGGAGGATATGGTGGCAGGCTTTCTAGAGGAAAGTTCTGATCTTCTAAGGAACCTGAAGACCCCAAATGGTTTTCCAGATGTTGTGTAGGAAAATGTTAGAGTAAGAGGGTATAGATGGGTCAAAAGTAGGATAGACCTGGAATCTGTAATATGCAGCTTTAATTGAGAGGTTACCGTCTTTGGAGTGTGGCCAGATAAATGAATCATGCTCAGAAGACCAGCTAATGGGGGTTTGGTAGATTTGATTCTGAAGGTGGGGGAAGATATTGTTACTGATCACATCACGGTTCCAGACTTTGCTAGCACCATCAATCAAATCTTCAACTGTTTGCACTGTCGAACCGAACCTTGGAGTAATTTTCCCTCATGTTCCCAACCAATTATCCTTAGTGTTATGAACATTTGCACCTGCTGCTATTAACCATCTACCTTCCTTTCGGATTAGACTTTTTGCATGGAGAATACTATTCCAAGCCCATGAACCATCCCTCTTTCTCTTAGCATCTAGAAAATCTGAGTCCGGGAAGTACAATCCTTTTAGCACCCTCACCGAAAAAGCTTGAGGGTTGTTTTGAATACGTCAGGCTTGCTTGGAGAGCAAAGAATCATTCATGATAGCAAAATCCTTGACCCCCATATCCCCTATGGATTTATTATAAGTTAAGGAGGTCCAATTCTTCTAGTGCATGCCTCGTTCCTTCCTGCCACTTTTCCACCAAAACTTTGCAACCATGCCACATATTTGTTGGCAAAAAGATTTAGGGAATTTTACGACAGCCATAGCATAGGCTGGGTTTTCCTGGAGAACAAATTTAATAAGCATCTCTTTCCCTGCATGGTTGAGAAGGGAATCTTTCCAACCCTTAATTTTTGCTAAGATTCTCTACTTCAACCACCCCAAGTTGCTGGACTTTGAACGCCCCCATTGGGCTCGAAGCCCTAAGTAGCGCCCCCGATCTTCCCACTCCTCAGATTGCAAAATACCATGTAGGCGAGCCTTAGAATGTAATGAAACCTTCCTGCCAAAGATTAAGCCTGATTTGACAACATTTATTTTCTGGCCAGAGATAGAACAGAACCGGTTCAGAATTTGGGGCATATGGTGGAATTATGACTCCTTTGCTTCAAGAAAGATAACAACATCAGCTACAAAAAAAAAAGATGGGTTAGAGTTGGTGCTTGGGGGGCCAAGGAGATTCCAATGATTTCCCCTTTCTCCTTCGCAAAAATAATTTGATGGGATGGACATCCATTGCCAAGATAAAAAGGTAAGGGGACAGTGGGTCCCCCTGTCTCAATCCTCTCTCCGGGAATAAGGTTTTACTTTCATGACCATTAACCTTAAATTTGTAGGAAACTGTTGTCACCAAGTTCATCACCAAATCAACCCATCTACAATCAAACCCATAGGCAATGAGGGAATTCCTAAGGAAAGGCCATTTTATCCTATCATAGGCTTTTGAGAGGTCAAGCTTTATAGCTGCATACTTTCTCCCACATCTGTTATTTTTCCTCAAAGCATGAAACACTTCTTGAGCTATCAAGAGGTTGTCTTGGATTTGCCTCCCTGCAACAAAAGCACTTTGGTTTTGAGTGACAAGCTTGTCAATAAATGGTTTTAACCTTTTGACCATAATCTTGGAAATGACTTTGTAAATAAAGTTACAACAAGATATTGGTCGCAGATGGTTAACACTTTCAGGCATGGGAATTTTAGGGACAAGGGCTACCACAGTTTCATTTTTTTTCATTATCTCCCCATATATGAAGAAGTCCTCAACCAAACAGCAAATATCTTCCTTGAGTACCTCTCAATTTTTTTGGTAGTAAAGACCATTGAGCCCATTCGGACCAGGGGCTTTAAGGGCCCCCATAATAAAAAACAACAGCTTTAATTTCCTGAGGGGAGATAGGTTTCAAAGGACTATCATTCATATCAGGAGAAACAAGGTGAGGGATAATATTGAGAATCTTAGGCCATGGGGGAGGGTTTTCAGATTTATAGACTTGGCCAAAATGGTGCACGATTTCAGAGGATAATTCATCTTGACCTTCAATCCATTCTCCCTGAGTATTTTTCATTCTGAAAAGCTTATTCCTGTCTCTTTTCTGGGTAGTTGTGGCATGAAAAAATGTGGTGTTTTTATCACTAAATTTTAGCCATTTCAGTCTTGATCTCTGCCCCCAATACATCTCCTCATGTTTCCAAAGTTTGTCAATATTTCCTCTGATTTCTGTAACTTTATCCCAATCAATGTCCCCATTTGGGGAGCTATGGATCTCTTTGAGCTGCTTTTTCAAGGGGAAAATCTGTTCATCAGCCCTGCGGAAGGTCTTTTTATGCCATTTCTACAGATTTTCCTTACATTTTTTTTTTCACGTAGGAGAAAGTTTTCCCACGGGTCAGCCTCATTAGAAGCCTTTAGCCAACCCTCCTTGACAACATTTACACACTCTTCATGTCCCTCCCAATATGCCTCATACTTGAATTGTTGGCCACTACTGAGAGGGGGATTTGGCCAAAAAATGAGGGGGGGGGGGGGGGCAGGGCAACACCCATAGCATGTTCAAAGAGACTCCTCCAAGCCCAGAAGGGGTCAAGTGTTTTACCTAGTGATAAAAGGCCACATTAGGAAAAGGTTTTGCCTCCAGGATTCTGTACACCACTATCACTAGGAATATCCTTTATTGTCTCTATATTGCCCGTATTCACAACAACTTTTCAAGAGGTTATCGTATGCAAATGAGGCTGCATGTCAGATGAGTGGATTGTCACAGTCCCAAAATTGATTTCCTGGCATGTCAGAGGAATTGGTGGTCTAGAGGGCCCCACTACATCATCTCTCTCCTTGGTCTGGGGAACCTCTGAATCATCTTCATGGGGTTAATCCTTTCTTTCATGGCTATAGGACCGAGAATGTCAGGCCTGTTGTTCTCTAAACAACACAGAGATTGATTTGGCAGGAGGAACGCCCAAAGATGGACCATACCTAGGCAGAGTTTGATCTACTGAGAACATCACCCTCTCAGCCTCACATGTTCGTTGTTCATGCCTAATTACTCCACATTAAAACAGACCCCCTGTAATTTTTCAATTTTAAAAATTATCCAGACCTTTGGGAGGTCTTTTCTCGGGATCCAGCATCCAGTTGGCATGAGTTTCTTGGTATTTAATAGAGCTCTGACTCGGATGAAAGTGCGAACCAATCTTCCTTCCACTATTGGGTTTTCAACCTCTAAAACTTCTCCAAATTTGCCAAAATTTTTGATGCATTAGAGACAGTTAAGACTTCAAGGGGAAGCCCATGCAGTTGAGTCCAGAATGAAGTTGAGTCAAAATTGATCTCAAAGATAGACTTCTGTGGAACCCAAAACTGAATACTCTCCAGATGCCCCATGATGTACCATGGGCCTTTGCGCACTATCTCTGCCACTTGATTCATTGTCCCTATGCTTGCTTAAACTTGATGAAATTGTTCACATGCTTTTATGATTCGATTTATATTCATGAAATCAATAGTGCATGAGAAATTACATAGGTCTTTGGACCAATTTGGAAAAAGGAATACATGAGAAATGACACGGGTCTTCAGACCAATATGGAAAAATGGGGAAATGGGAAAAAGGAAAGAAATGATAATGTTTGTTTTGTATGAAACTATCATGTGTTTAATGGCGAGGTCTAATGACCGTGGGGAAGACGTCCCTGCTAAGATACTAAGCTCATATTTGGCCAATGGAAAAAGGACAAATGGAAAGACCCCTTTGTTGGTGCATTGATTGTTGTTGTGGGGATTATGATCATAGTATGTAGATTACATGACTTGTCTTGATGCATTCACATTTGTGTGCTTACCCTACACTGCTTGCATGTTTACACTCACTGGGACTTTAGTCGCACCACATGTTTTGTGGAACACTTTAAATGTGCATGACCCTCATCATGAGGCTTGATGGAGGTAGACTTAAAGGTCCATGGATAGAGTCCTTAACCTATTTTGATTTAGATGGGACTAATTTTTATGTATATGTAAATGTAATTTTGAATCTCAATTTACAGATTATGTGTATTTGAGCCACTTGGTGGTAACGAATTGTACTTGTGTTTATGGATTTTTTTATGAATGCTTATGTATCGTTGGACTACTTAAGTGAATTGTGTGTATGACGATATCAGTAATGTCGCAAAAAATAATTCTATAAATCATGGAATTTGCTTCAAACGGGCATCATTCCTTGGTTTACAGAATTAGGACGTTACAGACTTCGTCAAGCAAGGTGGTGGTCTTCTTTATTTAGGGGGTTGAAATAGAGCCGGAAAAATGAGCTAGCTCGACAGGTAAAAGCTCACAAAAAGTCGGGCTTGATAGCCTATTTTAGAAGCTTAATAACTCCGGGATTTTTAGCCCCACCCGATAAAAGCCCGCTACCTACAAAAAAGGTCGAGTAACTCATAAAACCTGCAAAAAAAGTCGGGCTACCTGCAAAAAGCTCGCAAAATTGTAGGGCTCGGGCACTTATTTTCGAAGTATGAATAACTCCCGGGCTTTTTAGATCAGTCAGATAAAACCAGCTACCCGCATCGAATCGGGTCGGGTAGCCCAAATTGCCAACTTTAGGTTGAAGGCAAGGTGGTTGGGATGGATGCAAGTAGGCAGGTTATAATAGCTTATTAAATCTTTTTCATTTTTCGTTCTAAGTGTTAAGTTTATTGCATCTAATTATTATTAAGATATTTCCCATTTCTTTGTGAATATTTAAGTTGGATGTGTCCGACCATTTTAATTTTTGAATGCTCTTTGGATTTTTGCCTTACTATTTTTGTTCTTTGTCTTTATCTATTTTTGTGGGTTACCTAGTTTACAGTGTTTTGTTTGATATTTGAAAAATGTTATTTGTGATTAATGCTTAAAACACATTATACAGGACGTTTAAAGTGATATGAATGGGTTAAGTTCTTAGGGGAACTCTTCTTAGGTTGAATTCACGCTCATGGGTTTTTTAGGCTAAGTTGACTCTCTCGGGGAACCTTTTTGTTTAGGTTGAGTTCGCTCCCCAAACCTATAGATCATTGTGTTAGGAAGATCTTAGGTCAAGATCTCATATCTTTTCTACGAGCTTTATCACGATAGAAGTTTCTTTGGAGCATAAGTTCTAAATTGAGGATAATGCTAAAAAACAAACACATCTATTCAAGCGAGAGACTATTTTAATAGGATATATTTCAAGTTAGATTTTCGAGAGAAAAACTTGTCACCTATTTCTCCATTTTAGGTCATGCGTTTAAACATGGTCAATAGTTAGTAAGGAAGTAAAAATTTAAAAGCGAATACTTTAAAACACTAATTAGTAGTTATACTTGTGTTGACTTATAAGATGGTCTCTGCAATTTATTGTATGTGTTTTGATCATCAAACTCCTTCATATTGTTCATCGGAACTACTGCAATAGTATTAGCTCTTTTAATAACTCAATACAAATGGATGATGTAAAACATAAATCTTAATGAAATTTATATAGGTATTGGGAGAGGTGGGACAAGAGTATTTGGGCTGGTCTTGATTGGATATGAAGCTAACATGTTGATTCCATATATCCCAGCAGAATTGCCACTAATATTAAGCGTATTATTGCAATAGTAAATTGGCAAAACTATGTTACTAATATTGTGCATGAGACCAACCTTTGAGTATAACCTGAAGGATTTTTCACTACCACATATGGCTATGCTTACAGGTTGGGATGGCATGCAACAACTTTTAAATGCTTTTACTCATTATTTGTAAGGTTCATCAATATAATCATCAATTGTAACAGGGTGCCTTTTTAACTATAGATTAGATGTAGGAAAAAGGTGAATATAACCAAATTAACTGATATTTGCAAAATGAATAAACAAATAGGAGAAAATGAACAAGACCATTTACAAGCATCTTGACATAAAGCTATGGAGTAACACTTAGTTGGTCAATCATGATGAATTGATTCAACCTTACCTCATACTCAATTTCCTCGTTCCTAATCTTATTTAATTTGTGCCATTTTCCTTTCTACATTCATCAATTTATTTTGCTTATTTGCCATCTTTAATTGTTGCAATTCCATTTACTTTCTTGTTCTTCACTTTTCCTTTGATGGACTGAGTTGTTGGAGAGTGCATATGGCTTAAACCAACTTCCAATTCTTGCTATCATCTTTAGATGGAAATTCTAAGGTCGGGTTAAATGCTTAAAAAGACCCACTTTGGGTTATATAAATTGGGCCAAGGGCTTAGGGCCTATTTGACAACTCTAAATGGTGACAACCTTAATCCTCTAAATCACACATCTTGTGAGTCTTTTAAAGATGACACTACGTTGTGCAATAATTAGGGGTATCAAAGAGGGTCGTCCCACAAAAAATGGGACAGGGTGAGTTAGCAGAAAGTGGGTTGGTAAATATAACCCACCCATTTTCATGGCGGGCTAGCTAGTTGGCATGTCCAACCTGTCTAAAAAAGAAAAAAATTAAAAATAAAAATAACACATAATGAATTTAAGTTGTAAACTTGTAATAAAATAGAAAATAATATTTTGAATTTACTTAATGTTTTGCCCCCAATTCTCATGATGTAATTACAATTAGCTACTAAATATAAAGAATAATAAATAATTTAAAAAATGTATCGTGTTCACAGGTTATGCGAGGCGGGTTAAGTAGTTGGAGAGTTGTTGAGACCTAATCTACCCCGACATTTTTGCGAGTTAAACGAGTAGGTATATTTGGACAAGTCTAACGCCCACACCCTAACCGAGACCAACTCTAACATATTTGAGTGAGTCAGTCTAGTCTTGTGGAGCATAATTTGAACAATTTGTAAACCTCAAGAATAAAAAACAAGGGAGTAAGAATTCATAAGCGAATACTTTAAAACACTAGTTAGTAGTTATACTTGCATTGACTTATAAGATGATTTTTGCAATTTATTGTATGTGTTTTGATCATCAAACTCCTCCATGTTGTTCAAGGAACTATAGTAACAATATTTGCTCTTTTAATGATTCAATACAAACGGATGATGTAAAACATAAATCTTAATGAAATTTATGCAGATATTGGGAGAGGTGGGACAAGATTATTTTGGTTGGTCTTGATAGGATATGAAGTTAACATGTTGATTCCACATATCCGGGTAGAATTGCCACTATTTGGCAACATGTGCATGTAACCATTCATTACCCAGCTTGTTTCCCATCAATTCTTTACAATCCAATAATCTGCTCCATCTTCTACTCCATTTCTCTAAAAACGGGACAAGGCGAGTAAGCAGAAAGTGGGTTGGCAAGTGTAACCCAACCCTTTTCTAGGTGGGCTAGCTGGCTGGCCTGTTCAACCTGTCTAGAAAAGAAAAAAAAATTAAAAATATAGATAACACATAATTAATATAAGTTGTAATGAAATAGAAAATAATATTTTGAATTTACTTAATGCTTTTCCCTAATTCTCATGAAATAAATGTCGTTGGGTACTATGATAAATAATTTAAAAAATGTATCATGCTAACAGATTAGGCGGGGCGGGTTAAGTAGGTTGGTAAATTGTTGGGACCTAATCCATCCTGACATTTTTGTGGGTTAGCAGAAAGTGGGTTGGCAAGTGTAACCCAACCCTTTTCATGGCGGGCTAGCTGGTTGGCTTGTTCAACATGTCTAGAAAAGAAAAAATTAAAAATAAAGATAACACATAATTAATATAAGTTGTAATGAAATAGAAAATAATATTTTGAATTTACTTAATGCTTTTCCCCAATTCTCATGAAGTAAATACCAGTAGGTACTATAATAAATAATTTAAAAAATGTACCATGCTGACAGATTAGGCGGGGCGGGTTACGTAGGTTGGCAAATTGTTGGGACCTAATCCACCCTGACATTTTTTGGGGTTAGACGGTTAGGTATGTCTGGACAGGTCCAGCGCCACCTTAGGTATGGACACTAACCGAGACCTTCTCTGACATATTTGAGTCGAGTCAGTCTTGTGGAGCATAATCTATTATCTATTATTTATATTAAAGCTGAGTCGCGTAATAATGTCTTGATAACTCACCTCACTTAATGCCACATAACCTTATTTTGCCATGTCAAGAAAAATCCGAGGTGTCAGCTCTATATTCTTTGCTTGCAATCCATTTCTCAAATCTACTCACACAATTAGTATTTATCTCAAATGATAGTTACATTTAGCATTCATGTTACTCTCTCACCATTTTATTGTAATTATGTAACTTGAGTATACGTTTGTTTAAACATTAAAAAAATTTTATTATATATTTTTATATTAAAATTATTTGAAGAAGTTATTTTTTTAATTTATTAAAAAATATTGAAGCTTTTGCTTTTCTAAATAATTTTAGATAATTATTATTATATTTTTTCCAACACCATTTCAGTAAAATATGCATTTTTTCATATATATAAAAGCACAGAGTAAAACGAGAATAATTCATATAATTCAATCATTCTTTCATGATTTCATATATTTCAATATATTGTTTATACAAAATTTAAAAAATAATAAAATAAAAAATATTTCACCGAAATTGCATTGCACTCACACAATTATCATTAATCTGACACAAGATTTTTATTGAAAAAATTTATAAAATGACTTACAATTTATATCAACGCATTAATATATTACATTAAAGAAGTTAGTAAGTACAATTTTTCTATAGCTATAAGTTTATTTTTTTAAAATGCTCAATTAATTTTCATACATATATTATCTATTAATTTGTAAAAACTAAAATGTGAACTATTGAATTTTCATCTACTATACTTACTTTTAATTTATTTAGTTATCTCTAAAAAATATTTTAAAAATTCCTCGAAACGTGCAGGTTTATATCTAGTATAAATAGTTTGTAAACCTCAAAAATCAAAAGCAAGGAAGTAAGAATTCATAAGCGAATACTTTAAATCACTCGTTAGTAGTTATACTTGTGTTGACTTGCAAGATGATTTTTTCAATTTATTGTATGTGTATTGAGCATGGGACCAACCTTTGAGTATAACCTGAAGGCTTTTCACTACCACATATGGCTACGCTCACAGGTTAGGATGTGTTCTGGACCTAGATTATACTCGGTCTTGGTCACCGTGAAAGTCCATCACCGGCGTGCGTGTCAACACTAAACTAATTTATGCCGACTAGGATCTTATGTTTCGAGGTCGTATGCATTATTATCCGACTTAACTCAGTAACAATACAAATCTCTGACCTTTTACCGGAGGGGACTATTCAAGTTACCTTTCTCGAACATAACCAAACTCAGATGTTTATAACTACAATCACGGGACTCTATAAACATTTAGCACATGAAACTCACCTCGAATGGGTGCATGAGTGCAAATTCTGTTATAAGAAACTAACAGAATTTCCCTTTAAATTTTATCTATAAAATAACACCTCCGGTAGAGATCCAAGTATGCTTTTTCTCCTTATACTAAAACTCTGTAGGAATTCTTACTGACTTGAGTGTTGGAGTCTCTGCAGGTACACCACCACCGTGCTCCTCTGTCAACCACTGCAAAAGCTCACAGGAATCCTCCTCTGCAGAATTCAACCCGAACATTGGCGTCGTCTGTGGGAAATCATCTCTTCGTTTCCTACCTCATCTCATCCTTCTGTATCACAATCTGTTTGAAGTTCTCTCTGCAAAGATGCTTATGACTCGAAGCATCACTAATGCTGCCGGATCTTGCCGGGGCCGACCCCTGAACACCATTACCACCATCGCTCTGCCACAGAATAACCATCAAAAGTGTCCCTTGACTGTTACTATTATAATGACTGGTGGAGTTCCTGTTGCAGTTTCAGTTTTAGGAGCTCCCGTCGTAGCTTCCGTCACTGGAGTCTCAGCTCTAGCAAGACGTGCTCCTCTTGTAATTCCACGTCCCCAAATTCAACCTCCTCCAGCGACTTTACCAGGTCATCTCACTCGTCAAGACCTGGTGGACTTCATTCATCGTCAAGACTTCATGCTAAATGATTGTGCGCTCCGCATTCAGAGATTGGAAGCACAGTTGGAAGTTTCTACTGATCGGGAGAGAGAGCGACCTTCTCAGAGACGACAAGCTCCTCCCCATGTTGAGCATTCTCCCCGCGTTGAGCTTTCTCCCAGGGCCTTGGCCACAGCTTTCAACTTCTCAGCCTTCTCCATAACAGTTGTTGTTGCAAAAGAATGTTATACGGGTTGAGCTTGTCCCGTTCTTCTATCATCACTTTAACTTGGGCCAAAGCTTTTATCATTTTGACTTAATCCAACTTCAGCGTCATTGTCACTTTTTGGAAATTTTTCTTAATCTCCGGAAGCGCAACAAGTTCTTCAACAACATGAATAAAATATTGGGCCATCATAGCCCTACCAAGGCACCAATCAAAAAGAGGGTTCAGATACTCCTTCATCTTGTCCTCATTTTTATTTTCAAACATCTTCATGCCCTGAGCATGAAGTTGTTCTTTGACTTCAGCCTCGGTCATATCAACTAGGGGAATTCAGACAGGCTCACCGATCTTTCTTTTCCCCTATCACCACCAGTAGGGCCAGAAGATGTCCTATGAGAACCAGAGGTTGGAACTATGGTCGTCAACGGAATGGCTTCAATCTTCTGCCTTTCGGGTTTTGAACCCTCAAATTGGACGTCGCTGGCAGTTTGGCTAATGATTGTCCAAAAGTTAACGCCTTTTGGCCACAATAACCTTCTTAACCATCCCCTCGGCTATAACTTGTTGGTTTTTCGAATCCATTTCTTCTGCATTAAACAATGAGGAGATAAAGTTAGCAATATAATTTAAACTTTGAGCATTCCGAAAGAAAGAAGAAATATACCTATCAAATCTCGGGTGATAGTCCCTTCAAATGAAAGCATACTTTGGCAGTCTACTCCACTGTTCTGCAAGATGAAATTCTTAAGCATGTTGACTACATCGTTCTCGGCTGCCAAAAACTCATTATAATTAACAACATATTCTTTTGACTTCTTGCTATGATGGTCTAAGTTCCAATAGAGGTTGAATATTTGGACGCCCACTTTCCCAAGGACGTTCTCTCGACCTTCTCTAAAAGGTCGGAAAAACACAAACCTCTTTTTTCATCCTTTGTATGAGGATTGACAAATTTTGAACAACTTTCTGTCCGGACCTGACCTCAACGCCAACCGGGAATAACTCTCACCCTCTCTCATCACTAAAGGCCGGAACATGTGGAAAAACACATCCACATATAATGGCAGATTCAGGGTAGAACATAATAAGATGAAACTCCTAATAAAACCCCAGTTGGGGTAAAGTTATGATAGGGAGACCTGAAGGAATCGAAGTAATCCAACTTCGAAGTCGGAGAATGGTAGCTGGAAACCTAGATTCTCAAAAAGAATTTTATACATCGGCATAAATAAATTGTCGTGGTAGTCTCCTTGAGAACAAATCTGAGCCTCTTCCCTTAGAAGATTTAATTCCCATTCTTCTTCATGATCCTTATCAACCCAGTCAAAATGCCTGAAGGCTAATTCTAGTTCCTTTTTTAAACTATACTAGCAAGGTGTTTCGATAGCTTCGATGTCAATCCACATAAGTTCAGCCAAGTGTGGGGGAATTAGAAATGCAATGGAGGGAGAAGTATGGATTTTCCGTTTACCCATCTCGGACCTGTCCAAAAATCCCAATATTTCATCGTTAGAATCTGAGTCTAATGAAACTAGATGGGAGTAAAATCAGACTACACTGGCAAACCTAGCGGCCTCTACCTTGGGAATTTCCCGACCTGAACCGATTGATAACGTTCTTTTCAAAACATTAATTTGTTCGGGCTTAGCAATTTCTATCAAGTTGCTACGAGATCCTACCTCTCAACTTGCAATGTTGTTATTAGAAACAGAGTTATGGGAATCTATGAGCGCCTCCGACACATCACCAGGTTTTCAATACTAGGGTCCTCAACCTCATCAGAAATTACCACCAAATGCACCAGACCAAGTTCTAGCCCTAATCATCATCTCCTATTTTAAAATACAAAAGGTTGTAAAAGAGAAATGGAGAGGGCAAACCAAATGATACCTTGAAGGAAAGTAGCGCATAACTCTTGAAAGCAAAAGATGAAACTGTAACCGTCCCGCCTTTTTAAAGGAAAATTTTGGAAAATTGTTGGCACATGTGATGGTGACACGTGTCTAGGCCATGGGCCCAACTCACGGAGATTTCGACACGTGTTCCACGATGGTAAATCAACTGTAACGTCCATCAATCATAATACAAAATAACACTAAGGATTTAAAACCGGTAGTAACTCGAAGCTGACAAGTTGGATCCTCTCGTCGCGAACATCGGACTTAGGGGGCAACTGTTCTGCACCGAGATTATACTCAATCTTGGCCGTCGTGGAAGTCCATAACCAGCGTGCGTGTCAACACTAGACCAATCTATAGCAACGTAAGATCTTATGTTCCGAGGCCATCTGCACTTTTATCCGACTTAACTCAGTAACGGTACAAATCTCGGACCTTTTAGCAGAGGGGACTATTCAAGTTACCTTTATGGGACATAACCAAACTCAGATGTTTACAACTACAATCACGGGAGTCTACAAACACTTAGCACGTTAAACTCACCTCAGATAGGCGTGTGAGTAGCTTGTGCAAATTATGTTGTAACAAACTAATAAAATTTCCCGTCATATTCTATCTATAAATTAACACCTCTAGCAAAGATCCGGGTACGCTTTTTCTCCTCATTTGACTTGAGCGTCAGAGTCTCTGCGGATACACCACCATTGTGCTCCTCCGTCAACCAATGCCGAAGCTCACCGGAATCCTCCTTCGCATAATTCAACTTGGACAAGATGCAACAACTTTTAATAGCTTTTTCTCATCATTTGTAGGGACATCAGTATAATTATCAATTGTAACAAGGTGCCTTTTTAACTGTAGATTAGATGTAGGAAAAAGGTGAATACACTCAAATAAACTGATATTTGCAAAATGAATAAACAAGTAGGAGAAAATGAACAAGACAGTTTACAAGCATCTTGACAGAAAGCTATGGAGAAACATTTAGTTCATCAATCAAGATGGTTTGATTCAACCTTACCCCATACTCAATTTCATGGTTCTTGATCTTCTTTAATCTGTGCCATTTTCCTTTGTAATTCATCGATTAATTTTGCTTATTTCTCATCTTTAATTCTTGCAATTCCATTTACTTTTTTGTTCTTCACTTTTCCTTTGATGGATTGAGTTGTTAGAGAGTCCATATGGCTTAATCCAATTTCCAATTCTTGCTATCATCTTTAGAAGTAAATTCTAAGGCATTACAGGTTAGAGGCTTCAAAAGACCCACTTTAAGTGGGTTATATAAATCAGACTATAATATAGAGGATCAGATGGATTAGCCCATGGGCTTAGGGCCTATTTGACCACTCTAGATGGTGACAACCTTAATCCTTTAAATCATACATCTTGTGAGTCTCTTAAGGATGACAGTGCAATAATTAAGGGTGTCAAAGCCGGTCGCCCCGTAAAAACTAGGACAGAACGAGTTAGCCGAGTATGGGTTGGCATAGGTAAGCTGGTTGGCCTGTCCAACCTGTCTAAAAATGAAAAAAAAATTAAAATAAAGATAACACATAATGAATATAAGTTGTAATGAAATAGTAAATAATATTATGAATTTACTTAATGTTTTCCCCAATTTTCATGAAGTAATAAAAGTTAAGTACTAGATATAAAGAATAATAAATAATTTAAAAATGTACCGTGTTGACGGGTTAGGTAGGACGGGTTAAGTAGGTTGGCGAGTTGTTGGGACCCAATCCACCCCGAATTTTTTGGCGAGTTAAACGAATAAGTATGTCTGAACAGGACCAGCGCCCACCTTGGGGATGAACCCTAGCTAAGACCTTTTATAACATGTTTGAATTAATTCAGTTTTATACAGTTTGTAGACCTCAAAAATCAAAAGAAGAAAATAAAAATTCATAAGTGAATACTTTATAACACTAGTTAGTAGTTACTTGTGTTGACTTATAAGATGATTTTTGCAATTTATTGTATGTGTTTTGATCATTAAACTCCTCCATATTGTTCATGGGAACTACCGTAAGTCTGTAATAGTATTAGGTCTTTTAATGTCTCAATACAAATGGATGATGTAAACCATAAATCTTAATAAAGTTTATGTAGGACGTGGGATGTGTGGGGTAAGAGTATTTGGGCTGGTCTTGATTAGATATGAAGCTAACATGTTGATTCCACATATCCCAGTAAAATTGCCACTATTTCGTAGCATGTGCATGTAACCATTCATTCCCCAGCCTGTTCCCCATGAATTCTTTACAATCCAATAGTCTACTCCACTTTTCTGAACCATATCCTACAATTAACACTGTATGGTCTGGAGAAGTTGAACATGGTTCACCCTAATACAGAAATAACATAAGCATATTATTGCAATAGTAAATTGGCAAAACTGTATTACTAATATTGAGCATGAGACCAACCTTTGAGTATAACCTGAAGGCTTTTTCTCTACCACATATAACTGGCTATGCTTAATGGTTGGGATGCAACAACTTTTAATAGCTTTTTCTCATCATTTGCAGGAACATCGATATACTCATTAATGGCAAATACACACATAAGCCCTAGGATAATCTCAAATCAACCATAATCAAGTAAGGACAAAAGGGGAAAGGATAATAGGGATCATTAAGGAACTTCACACATATTGAAAGTGAGTGAGTGAGTGTGGTTACTCACCTCTAAAAGAAGGAAAATAGAGGTCTTGGTTGGGTTGAGTTCCTTGAGCTTCCTCTCCCTTGATAATATCTCCCAAAGTTCCTTTCTTCTTCTTAACTCTCCTAGGGCATGAATGAGTTTGGGAGAAGTGTTTTTGATTTAGGATCAAATAACCCCAAATCTGTCCTTAAAACTAAATCTGCGCATTCTCGCTCAAGCGAAACTTGGACAGTAGCTCTCTTTCACGTTCTCGCTCAAGCGGGAGAATCCTCTCGCTTGAGCGAGGAGCTGGTTTTCGCTTAAGTGAGACTCTCCTCACTTGGGTGAAAATCATCCAGAGAGCACCCCCTTCTCGAGACAATTTTTGTTTAAGTGAGAGGTCTCTAGCTTAAACAAAAATACCAATAATCAAAATGCTCATTTTTACTAATACATTCGCTCAAGCAATGACCTACATTCGCTTGAGCACTTGAGCGTAAATCCTCTAGAGTTGTCCCCCTAAAATTCAGCTTTTAACCTCTTTTTACCTACTTTCTTTGTGAAAACCTTTTATACTCCTACTTTCCTTATGAAAATGTTTTCCTTAAGTTTTAAACCCTTATTAACCCAATTCCCTTAATCAAGACTCTTCCTCTTTTTCCCTCTTCTTTATAAATTAAGTTCTTATATCTTAACTTGATTTCCCCTAAGTTTCATCAAAATTTGGTAATTGGATCTTAACACTTGATTCCTCCTTTAGATTCCCTCTAAAACTCTAAACTCTCATTAAATTCCTGGCTTCAATTCATGACAGGGCCCTCGACTTATGTTTTCTATTATACTTTCTAAAATTCTAATTTTTGGGATGTTATATACCAAGCCTAGGGTCTGTTCGTTCCTTGCAACTCCATCCTTCAGCTCAAGGCCTACTGTGATAGTGACTAGGGAACTTGTGGAGATACAAGGTGTTCTATGACATGTTTAAGTGTTTACCTTGGCAACTCCCTCATATCATAGAAATCAAGGAAGCAAAGCACCACATCTAGGAGTTCCTGTGAAGATGATATAAGGTAAAATTCAGAGGCTAACTTACCTTCTGCAAGACTTCAAGGATCCATTTGAGAGACCTGCTTCTTTTATACTGTGACAGCATTTCTGCTAGACATATAGCAACCAATCTGCTCTTTCACGAAAGAACAAACTATCTGGGAAAAAATTAAAAAAGGTTTAATCCACTTGCTTCCAATCTCATCAACTAATTAGTTATTAGATAGATACACAAAAACATTAAGCCCTCGATCATTCCTTTCCATTTGTTCCAAGCTGGGCTTCATAGTCACCAGCTTGTTTGGGGTATCAAACAATACAAATGATAGGCTTCTATAGAAGGAAGCTAGCTCATCATTGAGTTAGTTGATGCATGTCATTTGTTTTGCCTTTGTCTGATGCTTTTGTACAACTAGCTTTTTGTATTTTGTACAACTGTCCCTTGTAGAGTTTTCTAGATCCTTTTCAGCCAATTCTTTTATACTTAAGATAGAAGAGAATATTCCTTTCATCACATATTGTCCTGTGCTTTATTCTCTCTCTAAGTCTCCTTTTCTATTATTGAAGCTATTATCTTTCGCATAATCAATAATACCCAATTAATCTCTTCTCAATGATTTAATTCACAATTTCTAAGGTTACTACAGTATAAAAGAGTCTCTGATCTAGTGGAAATTCCTTTCCTTAAATCTTGTGAAACTTAACGTGGATGACTCCCTTCTCAGGTATAAAAGTTGGGCTTTGGGGGATGATTTTGTTCTTGAGAATGGCGAGGAGTATGAATCTTAAGGAGATTACGGTGGAAATAGATTCTCAAGTTGGGATTCATCTTGTTTGTGGTGCCCTCTACTCACCCTGTTAATTTGTTGGTTCAGGAAATTCATACCCTTTTGTCTCATACAAATTGAACAAGCTCCTTGGACCATATATATAAACTAATAAATACATAGACTTCTTTGAAAATATTGATCACTTAGCAAACTTTGGCTATTAAGATCTTGTTTCTCCTCCTTTAGTGCTTGTTCCACTGGGAATGCTTCCTATGGTGATTTCATAATTTTGATTTTTTGAGCTTTTGTCCTGTCTATTATTTGGAAAAAAAAAAAGAATTACATAAAAGGGGATATATGAAAGAAAAAGGAACTTGTAAATTAATGTCAAATAAGGAACACTATTAATTACTTAGCATAAAAAAAGACTAAATTAAGAATGAAATATGGAAATATAATGTCAATAAGCCATTAAGCCACTAGGATTGAGTGAGTGCCAGTGGTAAAGGATTCAAGTAATTTGCTTGAGATTATAAGTTCAAACCTTATTAGTTATTATCACCAATGTACTGAAATAAAGCGTCAATGCAATAAGCAATCCATTTAGCTAGGACACCAAAATTTTTCATCAAACGAGAAAATCTAAGATGTTAAAAAAATCATATAAAAGATAATAACAGCAAACTACCCTTCATGAAACAAGCTAGCTAAGCAATTTTGTCAAGCCCTAGCCAAGAAAATTGTTTAATGAATCAGCTTCTTTGTCTTCCTATAAACCAATTGCCTCTGGATTGTGGGACTTCGCAAAACCAAATGTTATGTGCAAAAGTGAAGGTGAGGCCGGGGATCATATGCTGTTGATTACCAAAGAATGGTAATGAATTGGAAATACTTTAGAATAGAGTAGAATTAGAGAAAAGGCGCATCAATTTATCCAAGGTTCCTGGGTAAAACTTCCTGGCAAATAAATAACATGGTCGTTTTGACCCATTCCACATGCAAGGTGTAATCAACACTGATCTCTGCAAGGCATGTGAAAGTGAAAACCGATAATAATTCATCCTTTCAATTGAAAATGGGAGCAATATCAGAATATGGAGGACTTTTGAATCATTTATACCTTTGCATCACTTGTAATATGTGGACTTTCATCAATGGACTGCAGTGAATGAAATTATGTCATTAATTAAAATTGTAGAAAAATGCTATCTTAGAACCTTGAGAAGCAATAAGGATATAAAAATAAGGAACAAAGTGAACTCTTAAACAAGGAATCCCACTCATTGAGTAAATTTTCTGTTTTCATTTTGTTTTCTCTCTCTAGTCTTTGTAACTCTTCAAAGCTATCGAGGTTGATGGTGAAATATTTTCTATAGTGAACATCCGCAAAAATTGTTCCCATTAGGTGTAAAAATAATTTTCTTGGGAAAAAAACTGATAAAGAATGCATAGTCCTTCTAGATGGTCAGCAAGTGTGGATTAAATTTATACCAAAAGAACTTAAAACTTGATAAGGAGCAAGTCACTAGTTGCTTTTTGGTATAGTTCATTGAACAACCCTCCCCTGCAGGGAATATGAAAGAAAAATTTTCCTATGATGATTTAAAGTGAAGAACACAGAAACATCATCTGCTGAAAAATAGTCTAACTGAAGGAAGAGAGAGTGAAGTTATATAACATACTGTTAAGGTTTTCAGGAGTTTATAAGTAATATCATGAGCACTGAATGATCTAGGATGCCATCTTCCTTCAGACCAATCAACATATGTTACCGACCAATTTGAAATTCCACCTGGATCAAGCATCTAAACATTCACCAAATGAGTTAGCAAGGAAATAGACCAATACCATTGTCACTTATAGAGCTCACAGATTGATGCACACTGACATTAAAAAGGTTGGTAAGTAATGCTCATCAGCATAGCAGTTGCGTCCTCCCTCCATATTTGGCTGGGGAAGTTAAAAACATGAACAGCAGGATGTTTGTCAGTGAAGCTATCTTTACAGATTCTTTTCTTTCCAACAACTTCTAAAATATTAGAATTAACAGAAAAAAAAGTAAACATATTAAGTTTGTGGTAAGAATGAAAAATGATACTATTGTTTAGTCTTGAGTGATGCTTCTGTAAGTTTGTCAACAAACAAAATTCAATTCAGTCATGTTATCATGAAATTTTCATTTGCTTTCATTCTTTCAGAAATTGTAACATAACTCATGCAAGCTGGAATAGTAAACGATTATTATTTGTCATACTTTCAGTATATCAATTTCTTAATAGCAAAAGACAAAGGAGTGAAAGGAGACTTACACGTAGCGTGAGGAAGATAAAATATCAACTATGAGTAAAAGAAAAGAAAAACTAGCAAAGTGCACAAACAGAATAACAAAAGAATTTGGAGTCTAGATAAGCAATATATGTGTGCTACTGGCTAGGCCCCGTTTGTTTGAGTAAGAACAGTGCAGAATCAATTTCACAGAATTGATTTTAAATAACTTCTGTCCAACGTGCTTCGTAAATCATGCATCATTCATTTTCAGCCATTGATTATGTAATTTTATCCAAAATCAATTCTACCAAACTGTAAACCAAATAGGCACTAAGAATTAAGTGCAAGAAATCTTTGTCAAGTTTAATCTTTATAAACTTCTAGCAAACTTCTGCAAGTATGAGCAGGTCACAAACTTGTTATATTCTACTGTAACAAGTTAACTCATTTTTTTTATTCTTTTTAGTGAATAAATTGTAGTGTCTAAGCACAAAGAATTTGACTACAGATAATGGATTAGACTGGTCTAGAAATTCCGTTCACCCTCTTATTTCATTAACTAATGAAAACATTAAATATTCTTAAGAGAGGTGATATGAAGAATACAGATATGAACAAACAATCCATACAATTAGCAAAAGCATCAAGAAAGTGAGTGTAGCTGTGTAAGTAATATAATACCCTGCAGTGATGTTTGAATTTTGTAAAATAGAGATTGTCTGCCATAACTATAATAGCATGTTGCCGCTTCATTGAGAACCACTGCAGCACAAACATGATCCAGATCAGCTGCATACCAGAAAAGTTTATATTGATTTCCTAAATTCCTACATTCCTATAACGAAAACCATCTTTTGAACCAAATCTTGGCTGTAATGAATGATTCTGCATTTTAGAGGGGAGATGAATGAGAAAAAGAGGGATTTATAAAAGTCATGAGAATCTAAGAATGAAATTCCAAATTCCAATGCTTAAATTCTGGAAGATGGTTATCTAGTCCGACCACAACAATTAGGCATCAACTAGAAATCATAAAAAGAACTCACAAAACGGCAAAAGAAAAGAGCAAGTGATTTTCCTAGTGTCTACAGTGATAATCATGCCATGCTCAATACCCAAATAAAGGTGAGTACATTAAAAGCATATGAATGGAGGTACTTGGATTTCTCAGGGACAATTTTCTAGATTAAAAGAGGAAACTACCCTCTTCATAAGTGACATCAGTGATGTTTCCAAAGGCCAAAGCTGCTGTGATCTGGAGACATGAATACAAAGCAGGGTATAGAATGAGCAGCACCATGGGGAGAAAGAAGTCGTAGAAGCAGCCAATCAGAACAGATTGTTTCAAATGCTACTCAAAGTGAAAAAGATATGAAGAATGACCTTGATGAAACACTTCAATTAAGTGTATACTTAAATTTTATAATATAGGCATCTTTAGAAATTATACCTGTGAACCCTTTTGAAAATCCTTCTGTTCTACTTCAGGCAACATGTGCTCTATATACCTGCCGTTTCCATGAGGACCAGGATCAACGTAGCTTTTTTTTTTGGTGGAGTGGCGGGGGAAACAGAGAAATTAGTCACAATTTCTATCTAACAAATCTGGAGCAAGGAAAATTTAATGAAAGGGAAAAGATAAAAAAAAATTCATTAACCAATTAGAAGGAATTTTTTGTATAATGCCTTACCATTCAATGAAGCTGACATTTGAAAACAATAAGTAGTTGTACACGAATTCAAAGTGGCGCAATGGTATACAACTGAAACAAAATTTGAATATGTAATTGACTAGACTAAATCCAATAACCAAGCATGACTATAGACCAGATAACAAAATTACCTTTCAGACAGCAAGACAAAATGTTGGTTATCAGGGTCTAAAAGTGCATTTGCCAAAAGTCTCTTTTCTGCCTCAACCATAGAAAAACCCCCCCAACTCACCTGTACAAAAATTTCAGACCAGTTAATATTATATTAAGAAAGATGGCATGCCTAAAAAAATGAACGGATTATATGCAACAGGTAATGATACATTAATGCTCTTACTGTTCTGGCTCCCAGGAGAAAGAGATACAGTCATCATCTTATGAATAAGGTTCATAAGGATACTAGTCTTTCCTTCTATAGAAAATGTCTCATATTATCATTATTGTATCTTAGAATGTCTTAAAAGTATCTTGAATGATCTATTGAGTGGTTTGCATATTTCATAATATTTACTGATTTGTTTCCTTATTTGATTCGGTTAGCATTATGAGTCTCATACCAGTATAAACAGGGGTTGGTGCTTTGTCTTTTGTGTCACATTAATATACACCTGAGAGAATATTGTTCATAGTCTCTTTTATCTCTCTTAAATCCCTATAATTTCAACAGGATTAAAAAATATATATGCAGCACATTTTACCAAATGGATGAAAGAAGATAGTTTGTATTAAAAATCAGCTTTGTTTACTGCCACATAGCTATCATTGCTCAGATGTGATTATTTATATTTAAGCCTTATATGACCATTCATTATTCCGATATTTGGGTCTTAACAAGGGTATCAGAGCAGGGAATATGTTGATTTACACTATGATGGTTAACAAGTTTCTGATGTTATGATTCAATGCTTTGATGAATTTTAATGAATGAAAGGCATTATGTCTACATCATCTAATTCTTCTGTTATTAATACTGCGAACTTTACAGTATATTCCACAGATATTTTTCCTCCTTAAACTGCTTCAAAAGCAATGAATTTGGTGCTAACCTTTGAAAGTGCTGACAGTGAATTCAATACATACAATGTCATGGGTTAAAATTTAAAAGTAATAATCTCCTTTGTATGATTCAAATATCCAAAGCATGTGCTATATATGCCCCATACCGGTTCACTGTGAATTTCTCGACCAACAAAATATCGGCTGACATGTGCTGGTTTTTCCTTCGATGCATGTATATAAATTGAGAATTTGCCTTCATGCCCCTGCAATTTTGTTATAAGTAAAGATCAAAGAAAAAGGAACAATTTCTGTCACATAAATATGGCTATTAACACCTTCTCACAATAAATCAATCTTCACAAGTAGTGATTGCAACTCTAAAATTTGCTAGTGCCACTGCTCATGTTAAGAATTAATCCTGATTACCATGATCAAGATAAAAAGAAAAAATTACGCTAACTCGTGGTAATGTTATGAAATTGATTTGTATGCAACATCAATTAAAAAAGTATTACATTGTTATCCAATGATATATTGTTATGTTATTTAATAAGTTTAACAAGACGAGTAGTAAAACTTTTAAAATGTGGAGCAACTACTCATTGGATGACGATGTAAGACTTTTTTACACTTAGTATGTTATTGCAACACAGGTAAAGAATTAGACTTGCATACATCACAAACTAGAAAAAGGAGATTTAAATTGTAATGTGACTACAACAAGAGCACAAAATTGCAACCACTTTCTTTTAGAATACAACTTGACCAGTATATTCATCACAAATGTGACATGTGCACTTATATTTTCATCAAATAAAATCACCAGACATCTATCTATGAACATCCTTCTGCACTCTTCATAACAATATATGGTACAGTGTAAACTTAAATACTAACCCTCCTTGATGAAATAGTCTGTACCCAACATAAGCATCATATAACTGACTAAATTCAACAAAATTTTCTTATGTCACTGTCAAATCACCAACAGTCCTCCAGACCTCCGCACTACTGTTTTTCGTTTCCTGTCTAAAATTCAATAGATATCCAATACGCATGACCTGAGAATTTCACACAGCATCATGAATATATGGCTAAAGTGAGCAACCTTTGACTCCACACCCCTTTAGACAGAAGTAAATTTGCCACAAATTCTTACTCCTTAATAGTAAAATTGAATGGATCCCAAATGATTATCAAATAAATGGTTCAATTGATTTCCCACATCTTTCCCCCCACTATTCTTGACAAATTTGTTCATATCGTCCTTTCTCCTTGGAAACCAAACAAATCTCTGCCAAAGGACGATGTGAAGGATAATCAGATTCAATCCATCTTCATTTTGACAATTTGAACAGTTTCTATTAATGCATCAATATTTCCCACTAACATATCCTCATGTGTGTATAAGGCACTCACTTTTTTATACGTGTCATCTTCATAACTATGGAATAGACCTTTTAATATTATTCACCCTCTGGAAGCTCACTCATGTCTCATTCCTAAAGTAACAAATCTAATACTCCAACTGAAAGAGAATGACGTGACTCAAAAACAATGGTATAGTTCAATAAAACTACATGAACCATATCTGCATAAAGATTACTATTCAGAAATACAAGTTATACAATAAAATTATAAAACATAATCAAGAAAAACAAATAAAATATCAGAAAAGCATAAGATAATCCATACTAGTGAGTAGTGAAAGAAGATACAAAAGAAAAGTTTACGGAATAGATAATGGCATACTTGAAAGAACATGTGCCAGAGTTTCTCAAATGGCAATGAACCAGGAGTCAAGAACAAGAAGGCAACTTTGGGGTTCTTGGTATGAAGAGGAAGAGACTTGAGTAACTCCTTAATAACAATCCGAGATTCAATCTCTTCATCAGTTAGTTCCCGTGAAAAATAAGCATACGGATGCAGATCATATGTACGACAACCTCGACTTCTAGAGGACAAAAAGAAGCATCTTGCGGGGTTTGTTGATGGATAAACGTAAGCAGTAATCATAACAAGACATACCACAGAAACCAATACAATGATCCAAGTAGGCCTCTTCAGTGATTTCTTTCTTGACCCGACCATCATTACAAGATTTCTTATGCCATTTGGCCAAGCCGTGCAACTAGTTTTCCCTTCATCTAAGTAGAGTTTTACCAGACATGAATGAAGGTTTTTGCTGATAAAGTGAAACAAACAGTGTGTGAATCCATTGGAGTGTGTCATGTCTCTTACCAACAGAATTGAAGAGAAGAATTCAGCAAACTCCGGAGTTCTTGCCACCTCTCTCACACTCCCAACGTATTCTCTCTCTCTCTCTCTCTCTCAACTGTCTTAAATAGAATGATTACTTCTTTTTCATTATTTTCATCATTCTCTTGAGATCAGCAATATTCTAGTACCTGTTTTGTATGAAATCAATCTAGACACAAGTATTTATATCCAATGAGCCATGCATCATGGTTAATATTTACATTAAGTGCTTTATAAAATGAAAGTTTTATTTGATTGTACTATAAGATTGTAGTATGAAATTCATTTTTTGACAAAGTAGGAAAAATGATACGTTATTGAATTAACTGAACTTAGATCGCGAAACTAATTGAGAAAATAAGTGTAACTTAAAAACTAGTTAAAATGAAATTTTAAGAGGACTAGATGCCCTTCAATATATTTACTAAAATACTCAAAATAAATCGCTCATCCAAATATATCATATATAACCGGTTGGAAACCATGGGAAAGTTAAATATGTAATAGAAAATCTACCAAAGAAAATGTAATAGAATAAAATAATATCTAAAACAAAAAAGTTAGTTGTATGTTATAATGTATGTGGAAACACAGGGAAGGGAAAGAGCGCGCAGTAAAACAAAATAAAATTGAGTGTTACCTAATCAGGGAGTAGTGAGACATTTGTTGTATACATGCTATCTTTGGTGCTTAAGTAATTATCAGCAGTTCTCAACTTGCTTGGTTTTAATAATAATCATTTTAAAAAGATTCCACTGCAATTAAAAGTCAATAAAAAAAGTTCTCAGAAAGGAAAGAAAGAAAAAAAAAAGTGAATCTAATAGAAGTTCAGTGATTTGTAAATTTAGAGCGTAGTTTGTACAACCAGGTCGGACAGGGAACACAGCATGCCGACCAGCACAATCAAACTGAAAATTTTTCAAAGACAAGTGAAAAATGTAAAAACCGATCATGATGACAATCGTTCATAAATATGCTGTGTTTGGTTTAGCCAGGCCCCACTTTTGGAATATCATAATGTTCACTAAGATTGGCCAGATATTGATTGAACTGCTGAATCCTATCTCGATGAGACCTGCTCGCCATCTTTGCTAGCCTTTTAAGCTCAAGTTTCTCTGTCTGCTGGAGAAATCGCCTCTCAGCTGGGGTTAGGTGATCATCATATGATGCCCCGTTTTCTTTGCCCTCATACTTTCCCTCAGCCTCATTTATGCTATCCTCATGGTGACCCGTTGACAACATTATTCCACCTAGCATCTCCCAAGAAAAAAAAGAAAAACATCAGCTAAGGAAATTGTAAAAGAGAGCAAAGTGTGATGCAGAGGAGCATGATGAACTGATGTTAATCATGCATTTAGAACACTCCATCCCTGCCAACAGGTTACATTACATAAGGTTTGAATCATCAACTCAGTATAACGAAAAAAACTCACGATTATAGAGCTTCTCATTGAAATCAGATAAATCCTTCTGAAATACGTAATACTATTCATTCAATTGCCCGGTTAATCATGATGAATCCATCCACTCGTTCTGCATACAAAAATTTGCCAAAAGACTACTAAAGATTTACATGGGAGTGAGAACAATCAACAGCCATTCTGCTGAATGATTTGCAACTGTCATAGGCTCTTGACCTCTAGAGTAATATTATAAAAAAAGACTGCATATATTATTGGCATTTAATATTCAGAAAAAAACTAGAGAAGTTCAAATAGAAAACAGCAAGGGACTACTTCAGGTGAGCCTAGGCCAGTAAATACTAAATAGTAAATAGCAATCCACAATTGAAATCTTTAATCATTGAAGACAACCAAAATGGAAGTTAAATAATGAATGGGTGAGTGAATGATTCAGGAACTTCCTTAACCGGTTAACCCTTACAATAACTATAGGAACCAAGTATTCAGATTTATAAATGGCAGGTATTAAAGCTATGATATTTTGCCAAGCAATACAGAATACCATAGATATCAAGAACTCACAATTGAGAACGCAACTACATCGGCACAACTGCAGAAATAATCAAGATTGCTGAACTAGAATAATCAAAGAAACCCCCAAAATTTATGCTGACTTGAATCTCCATAAACTAAAACAGGAGAACAAGATTTAAATGTAAACAATATAAACCTAAGGAATAAATATGATGCACTGAATCAAATATTGACCGTATTTCAATGTTTCTTTGCCCTTTGAGTATCTATATTCTGGATCTTTAGCAGTCTTGCATCACTCCATCCTGAGACAAGAAATTTTCAATAACCAAATTCGTTGATCAAGGGAAAGAACACATGATAATTAAATTAAAAGGGATTCCACCAACATTTGTTTGGATAAAATGGCAATATTTAGTGACCAGCAAGCAGAAACAAATAGTTCATGCAGCCACCTTTCTTGCCAAAAAACTCCCCCCCACCGGCCATCCCTACTCTCTATATGTTCCCATTAATCCAGCAATAGCTTTCTTCGAAGTGCCCAGATATAACAAGATATTAAGCTGTTGATACAGTAAATAAACCTCCTCTACTAAGCACCTGCTCAAAGTATAGGTAATGGGCACTCTGAACAGCATGTTCACCGCTAACTTTGGAGACACTATACACCATCTTGAATAAGAATCTTGAAGTTGAACCAAGAATCTTGAATAAGACACTGTACACTGTACACCGCTAACTAAATGAAACAAGAATCTTGAATGAGCACCCTCTTCGAAAGAAAGAAAGAAAGAAAGAAAGAAAGAAAATTAAAAGGATAGGGTGCAATCAACTTTCATAAAATTGACAAAGGATTTATAATGATTTCCTGAATCTTTTCTAGCAACTCATTCATACAGACTCTTGAACCGACTTTCTTGAAGACACTGCATCTGAAAACCGTTATCGAAATTTTGCCACTTTACGGATCTAGAAACATTGCAACATAAATCAAATAGCATTATCCAAATAGTCAAGAATCAAGGAATATGGATATATTCTCTTTTCCAACTCAGCCTCAAGGAATATACATTCTTGATGTTGCACATTCTAGACCTTCATTGCAGCTTCTTCAAGAATGGTCTAACAAACGCACCTTGCGTTGCGTGTGCTACAATCATTATTCCCAATTTCAATTGTTACACAGCAATTGCTGAAAGACGCAAATCACTAATTTACTAACAAACGCCAATTTCATCTATCGAGTAAAAAACCGTTCAGTACATGACATGAAAATGTACTTGAAACCGAAAAAAGCCACAAGTCATCATCCAGAATGTGTTCTTTACAGCGTCTCAACAGAGGAAGGAAAGAAAGAAAGAAAGAAAAGAATGTATGAAAGTTTACCTGAATTGGTTTCGGACAAGTGATGGTAACTGTTATCGTGTTTCTTCTTCTTCTTCTTCTTTTTCTTAATGCCACCATCTTTGACATCCAATGCCTTTCCCTTCAATTTCAATTTCCCAACCACAACTCCATCGTACGCCGACATTTTATTCAATCAACACTCACTCCCTTCCAAATCAACAAATATTATGACTTTAATTCAGCGGAAGGAAAGAGAAGCCAAAGGAAATGAAGAGAAGGAAAAGAAAGTTGGCGAATTTTCTAGATACACAGGAAGTCCAACGATCTTCGCTTTACCGTGAGCACTGACAATATAAATATTTCCTTACTTGTTTGGGAATTGGGCTCCCATACAGGCCCAAAGCTATTTCTTATACAAGTGACCGGGCTTCGTTTCGAATTCTCATTCTTAAAAGTATAAACAAGATATTTATTTATTTGGTTAAGTATGTTTTTGGTACCTCAAAATTTTTTGGAATTTGGTTTTAGTCCATGTAATTTAAAATCACTGGTTTTGGTCCCTCAAAAATTGAAAATATACCAATTTAGTCCTTATTGCTTAGTTTTGCTACAGATTTTGCTACGGATTAGCTATAAATTTTATCGATAAGGACTAAATTGGTGTATTTTTAATTTTTGAGGGACCAAAACCAGTGGTTTTAAATTACAGGGACTAAAACCAAATTCCAAAAATTTTTGAGGGACCAAAAACATACTTAACCCTTATTTATTTTCGTCCTAAAAAAAATATTTATTTATTTATTTTGGTCTAACGATATTTATTAATCTATGATTTTATGAATTTTAAATAATAATAATTACTTATGTAATTCATAAAACCATTATACCAGATTTTTTATCTCTAAAATTAGGGACCATTGATACGATTTTTTTAATGCACGTTTTGGTTTGCCTTATTTTAAAAAAGAAATATTTTTTCTATAACTTTTAAAAATTAATGATCGATTCCTTTAAATGTACTCTCTTAAACATGCACTGGAATTCTAAGATCCCGTTTCAGTATACTTTCTGGACTTAATTAATATATATTGTCAGTGTAAAGAAATTTTACACAGATATTTAATGGTGTGCTGTCACATCATTTAATAAATGTTACATCTCATATGTTATTAAATTCAATAAATGACGTGTCAGTATATTATTGGATGTCTGTGTAAAATTTCTTTACACTAACCGTGTATATATATTAAACTCATATTTTATTTATATTGGGCCATTTGATGAATTTAAAATACATTTTATGTTTTATTTGCTATAAGAATATATCTTTAAATTTATATACAATGTTTTACTAGGGACATGTTAATAAATGATTTTAGAGCACTTAATAAAAAATTAAAAGGTAAGTAGAAAATATAATGCTTAATATATATTAAATTTTTTATTTTTAAAAAAAAAAAAACTCCTAAGCATTGTAAAGACACTTTTAGAATTTATTATTTCATATTTATCTAATAACATTATGAATAAATGGAGAGAATGAACATTAACAACGTGAACTTATTTGAGTTTATCATATGAGATGAGTATTCATGTAAGTCTTTGGATAAATTTATGAAAAGAGTTTATGGTCTGTTTATAAGCTACTATCTCCCGTCATATTTATAAGAATTTTTTGCAGTTTTTTTTGTCCTTATTATAATAAATTGTCTCTTGCATTAATTATTTTTTAACGAAAATACCCCATTAGTGGAGATGGGCAAGTAATTAATGAATAGAGATAGAATGACACAATGAGTTAATTACTTAGTATGGAAAGAGAGAGATAATAAGTATCAATAAATTCAAGGGTAATTATATAAAGATGTGCATATTCATGACAAATTTATTGTGATCAACTAAATTAACCAACTTTTTTTTTCTTATGAAGTGGTTAAGAGTGTGTTTGGTAAGTCATTTCAGCTAGCTGAAAGCTGAAATTAGTAACTGAAACCATTTCAGTTGTGTTTGGTAAGATAGTTTTTTTAGGTAGCTACTAGCTTTTCTTGAAAAGCTACTTGAGGTAGTTTTTTTTAAAAAAAGCTTCAATTTTCAGTTACTAGCTGAAAGTTAATTACAAGTTTATCCCTCAACATCTTAACTTATCATTGTTTAATAATTAATGATGTCATCGTATGTCATTTTACCATTTTCAGCTAGTCTTACCAAACACATTGAATCAAATCAGTTAACTTTTCAACTTTCAGCTAACTTTTCAGTTAATTTTACCAAACACACTCTAAAAGTTCTTATAATTAGGACTGAAGACAGTATTTTCAGTTTATTTCAATAAGGTTCCGAAGTACCAAATACCTTGTGCAAAATTTAAATATACCATCTCCTTTTCAATTCTCATCCACCCCTTAAACACTTATGAGATGACATGTGATGAATATTCATTCAACAAACACTTAAAAAATATTTAAAATCAATTCAACAAGTCAATGTTGTGAAAATCGGACCGGACCGGCCAGTCCGACCGGTTAGAACGAAAACCAGACCAGTGACCGGTCTAGCTAATAGATCGGATGAGAAATTGAACCGAGTATGATGTTATTCACTCGGTCAAATCGCATGGTCCGCTCATTGACTCGGTCTTCAGCACTCTGGTTCGCTCGCAATGGCTTGATCCGGAAATTCATTGTTGATCCAAAAATTGTCCACGTGGAGTGTCGAACCCATGCCACCTGTTTTGAGAAAGGTCGCAGCTACCACTTGCGCTAAAGACTCCTCTGATAATATTACTAAACACACTCTAAAAGTTCTTCTAATTAGGACTGAAGACATTATTTTCAGTTTATTTCAATAAGGTTCCGAAGTACCAAATACCTTGTGCAAAATTTAAATATACCATCTCCTTTTCAATTCTCATCCACCCCTTAAACACTTATGAGATGAGCTCTCATGTGATGAATATTCATTCAACAAACACTTAAAAAATATTTAAAATTAATTCAACAAGTCAATGTTGTGAAAATCGGACCGGATCGACCAGTCCGACCGGTTGGACCGAAAACCGAACCAGTGACCAGTCCGACTAATAGATCAGATGAGAAATTGGTCCGGGTATGATGTTATTCACTTGGTCAAATCGCATGGTCCGCTCGTTGACTCGGTCTTCAGCACTCCAGTTCGCTCGCAATGGCTTGATCCGGAAATTCATTGTTGATCCAAAAATTGTCCACGTGGAGTGTCAAACCCATGCCACCTGTTTTGAGAAAGGTTGCAGCTACCACTTGCGCTAAAGACTCCTCTAACAATATTTGTGTGAGTCTTGATATATATATGATTTTAAAGTTGTTATCAAAATCTTTTGACATTTTGCGTATTGTATTTATTTTCTTTTTGTTGCATTTATTTTCTTTAATTTATTTTATATAAGAAATATGTTTTTAAAAAATTTTATAATATAAAATATGTTTTGTGTTAATAATATATATTATTGATTATAAACATTTTCATATTGTTTGATTATATTATATTATTAATATACTAATTTATTAAATGTAAATATTTACTAAAAATATAAATTAATACTTTTATCCATTGCATTATTATTTTAGTATTATAAATATTGGTTTATAATATTTTGTGATTTTTAATTCTTTTTTCAAATTTTATTTTTTTAGTATAAAATTTTTAAATATTAATATATATCGGTTCAATCGGTTCAACCAATGACTCATTGATTAAATCAATGATCCATTAACCCAGTATCTTAATTGGGTTGATCACCGGTACAAATTTTATAACACCTGTCACGAGTGATCTACTAGTTCACCTAATTAGTGACCCAATGACCCATATTTGTCAAGGTAGCAGCAAGCAAAACAAAATGAAAAGTCGTGGAGGAATAAGTACATCCATAGGATAGCAATTGGCCACGACATAACTACCATTCTTTGCCACGTGTCATACTTTCAACTGCTTGACGTGTCTTTTTTTCCCAGCCTCTGCTAAACGTCGCAACATGGCCATTCTCCGCAGCACAACACTTCCCTTTTTCCTTCCTCTGAAAACCACCATCAATGCATCATCCAAGTCCACATTAACGTTCATTTTCACAAACCGAACACCACCAAATCGGTTCCCAGCCATGAACTTGTGCGCCAAATCCGAACCCGTGACGGCCTCAACTTCTTCTTCATCAATACAACAGGTGCCAGAGCAAGATGCTAACGACATGGACCGTGTTGCCGACCAAACATTTCGAAGGTACATGTCCAACAACACCAAGAGGAGTGGCAAAGGAACAGCCATTGTTTGGTTCAGGAACGATCTCAGAGTGTTGGATAATGAAGCTCTCTATAAAGCATGGCTTTCCTCCGAAACTGTGTTACCTGTCTATTGTGTTGATCCTCGACTATTTTCCACCACTTATCACTTTGAATTTCCAAAAACTGGGGGTATTGTTATCGTTACTTTGTTACATTCATCACTCTGGATATTTGATTATTGTGGTAGCAACAACCACATAGTGTTGGTTTGGTTTATAGTTGAGTAAAATTGATTTTAGAAATTAAAGGTTGAGATGAGTGATGCACACTTTACTAAGTATCGTTGGACGAAAGTTTTAAAATCAATTCTGCGAAACCATGATTTTGCACTATAGCAATGGTAAAACAAACATACTAATAATTACCTTCAATTTGTGCAGCATTGAGAGCCCAATTTCTCCTTGAATGTTTGGATGACTTGAGGAAGAATTTGATGAAACGGGGACTTAATTTGCTTATTCAACATGGGAAACCTGAAGATATTCTTCCTTCTCTAGCAAAATCTTTTGGAGCTCACACAGTAAGTCTATGAAAGTTTGAATTTAAAACATGTTTAATAAGCTAATTGAGATTGATGGAGTTGATTCAATTGGAGCTATAGCCTATAGGATTCATTAGGGAGTGTAAAATTGTCAGGTATATGCTCAGAAAGAAACTTGCAGTGAGGAGCTGAATGTTGAAAAATCAGTCATCAGAAGTCTTCAACAAGTGGTGATAGCACCGCCTGAGAAATCCACTGGTGAGAGTGAGACAATTTCAAACAACCACCCTAAGTTACAATTTATTTGGGGCACTACCATGTACCACCTTGATGATCTCCCTTTTGAGGCCACTTGTTTGCCAGATGTTTATACTCAATTTCGCAAGGCATGATATTTTCAATTGACATTTGTGTGTAAATATATTTGACTAGAAATGGCTTTCAGTGTTACTTATGCATGCGTGCTACTGAACTTGCAGGCTGTTGAAGCAAAATGTACCATACGCACATGCATTAAACTTCCAGCATCACTCGGACCACCTCCTCTAATTGAGGACTGGGGATGTCTTCCTTCATTAGAGCAGCTGGGACTTAGCTCACAGCACGTAGGTTTTCCCATAACTATTTGCAGACATCCTTCAAGATTTCTGCATCCTTTTACAAAAATCTCGAGTCTTTGGGACTCAACAATGAAAAGATAATGATTTTTTTTTCTTTTCTTTTCTTTATATTCTTCTTGATATAGGTTAGCAAGGGGATGAAATTTGTGGGGGGCGAAACTGCGGCATTGAGCAGAGTATATGAATACTTTTGGAAGAAGGTCAGAGGTTTCCTCCAATTGACATCTAGATCCAATTTATGTTATGTCGCTTTTGCTGCAATTGGCTATTCAGTAAATAATGAGTTATTTTAGGAGTGATATTCTTTTATTTTTTGGGTGAACTGTAGGCTCAGGAGTTGTCTATGATAATGTAAAATCTTCTATTCATGAATTGAGTATATGATGGATTCAATCACATGCATCATGAAATGACTGTGTCACCATATATATTAGCCAACTTGATATCATGGGTTTGCAATAACTTTGCATACAGAATACAAGAAAGCTATTTGATTTTGTGAGGCACAAAATAGGAAAAAGGTCAAATTAAAAATTTATTCATTACCTTCCACTTCTGGATTCTATTAAGATTTCTAAGACCTAAAAATATAGCCTGTTTGAAACATTAATGTCAGTCTTTGTTCGGTTATCTAACGCCTTCTTAGGATTTCATATATGTAGGATTTGCTAAAGGTATATAAGGAGACCCGAAATGGGATGTTAGGGCCTGATTATTCTACTAAATTCTCACCATGGCTTGCCTCGGGAAGCTTGTCTCCTCGTTTCATACATGAAGAGGTTAAAGTTGGCAATAATGTCTGTTTTGTGCATTACATGATATTAAAAATGAGACTGCCTTGACAAAGCTCACTCTGCTCATTATAGGTGAAGAGATATGAGAATGAAAGACAGGCAAATAGTTCTACCTACTGGTAATACTGCTTTCTTATTTATGTATATCTATATCATATTTCTAGATGGCATTCTCTTATTGCCAGTTTTTTTAATTATTCCTGAAGAATTAACTAGCCTGTCTAAGTGGATTTTGTGAAGTTGCTTTCACTGCATCCAAAAAGGACTTTCTAAAAGACAAGTATACATTGTACAACAGCTTTTCAATCTTCATGAAATGTCAATAATATTAGACACAGGGTTAAATAATGATAGGTTTGACATCTTTCTGGTCCTCGTAATGTTTTTTCCCCCCTTCTGAACCCATCTTTGTTTTTACAGGGTTTTGTTTGAGCTGATATGGAGGGATTACTTTAGGTTTTTATCAGTTAAATATGGAAATTCACTTTTCCATTTAGGTATGGATTGGTTGAAGTCTTTGATACCGCTGCTGTTTTTTTTTTTATGTTATGGTTTAAAATCTGTGCTGCTTTTATATTGGGGTGTTATCCATATATAGCAGTTGTCAAGTGCAAGTGGGATAATGCATCTTTGTGTGGCCTTTTTATAAATATCAATTTGTTCAGATTGCATATGAATAGTCTGTTTCTCTTTACAGGTGGCCCTAGGAAAGTTCATCAAAACTGGAGCCAAGACAAGATCTTGTTTGAATCCTGGAGAGATGGTCATACAGGGTACAGTTTCTATGACTGTTAAAAGAATTTTCTTGTTGGTTTAATACAATTACTAGTACTTAATATTATGTTTGTTTTCCTATAGCTCCAACACTCTCAAGTTGAATGTGCTTGTTCTATATTCTCTTATGTTTTTTAATTTAATAATTGGGATTTAAGAATAAGTGACAAGAATGTACTTCCCTATATCAAAGAGAAGAAAATGAAGAATTGAAAATTTAAACAATCAAATCCTGATCTGGTCATGTTTTTAACTGTTTATTGTATAATTATTAAATTAGATTTGGGAGGGGAGGGTCAAACAAATAAAAAGATGGGAAAGAAGGCCCTTGAATGCAACATTTCGTTCGCCCCTTCTGCATATTTTTGGAGATTGATTTAATAACCATTTGCACTGTAACTTGTACTTTTTGAAATTACTTGAAAGTAAACCTACTTTCTTCCTCAATTGGTTTTTATCTTCCAGCTTTAAGTTTAAACCTTTTCTCATCCCTCCACTTCCTTGTCAAGAAATAAATTATTGATTTATGAACTAAACCTGCAAGTGTATTTCCGAAGCAAGTTGACATTTTCTTTACTCTAATTATTTTTTTATTTTGGCATAAAACTTCAGGTATCCTCTGATAGATGCCAATATGAAAGAACTATCAACTACAGGGTTTATGTCAAACCGAGGACGGCAGGTGAACCATAGTCAATTATTGTGTTTCTACAATATAGTATTAGTATTTGCTAGGAATTTATACAATATGATTAGTGAACCCAAATAGATAATGCCATATTGTAATATGATTTTGCACACAACTTTACAACTGAAACATGAAACGTAATACCTTTTTGACAGATTGTGTGTTCCTTTCTTGTTCGAGATATGGGCATAGATTGGCGCATGGGAGCAGAATGGTTTGAGACATGTCTTTTAGATTATGATCCATGTTCTAATTATGGAAACTGGACTTATGGATCAGGTAATTATATTTGGATCACTATGCTAATCAACTGATGCATAACTCTGCAAGAGTGAATGGAAAAGTAATCTTGTATTGTATGTACTAAATTATTGATTTTCATTCTTTAATTTTTTAAAAATTGTATTTTGATATTTATTATAGACTTATAGTCTGTCAACCCTTTACCCGTAAGCTAGTGTGTTCCCTGTAAACTACCGTGCAGTGGTGATACTGCAAAGTTACCATGGCCATGTTGTTTGAACAGTAATATTTGGAACACGTCGATTCTTTTTTCTAATTGGAGATTTGTTTGTTTGTATTGGGTATATTAGTTGAAGATTTAGGATTTCCACAGAGAAAGTAAAAGAAGGGGAAATTTTGACTTCTTTGATCAGACTACCTGATGATTTCTGAAAGAAAACTACTATGGTTATTAATACACCAAGTTATCAGTTAGTTGGTTAGTCAGTTATAAGTAAGAGTTAGTTGCTGAGTTAGTTTTCAGTTAGTATTTTGTTAATGTTGCATCTCAATGACAAAGACTATATATGTAACACCTTCTATCGCAATTCAATTGGAATTCATTATTCCCACATTTCTATTTCTTAATAAAAACTCATATTTTATAATATGTCATGCCCACAATACTATTCTGTTCACAATTTTTAAACAACGAAAATTATAATCTAAAATTGTAATCTGTACTTTCTTTTTGTTCTTCGGTGTTCAGGAGTTGGGAATGATCCCAGAGAAGACCGTTATTTCAGCATCCCAAAACAGGTAAGTGGCTGTAAGGAGTTTCAATGTTTCACAAAGCATGATTTAACCAGAATGATCCTCACCACCACTAAAAAATGCTATATAAGTCTATAACAATAAAAGTATGGTATGGTCTACTGATGATTCCTTGAAGGACATCTGACCTGGATGCTTTAGAGGCCTTAAGTTGTATTGTCATTATAATATAAAATGGACCAACTTTTCTAAAAGCTTGATTTGTTAGGTGGAGGCTTATGAATGAGTTTGTAGTTTATCATATCTCCCCACACACCCACCTAGTGAAAAAGAAATGGTGGTTGTTATTGCTGTGTATCTCCTCACACAAAAAGCTCTTCAGGCTTAAAGTGTAGATCATGCACAAGTGCAAACATACTTTGTACTAAAATTTAACTTTTATTTAGAAGAATAGATACCATGAAGAACAAAATTATGAACACTTGGTCATAGAGCATCTGTAAAGGTTTAAGAAAATGGTTTAATAGATAACACAATAACAGATACTTGTAGCTGTAAAGGTGCTTCTTTCAGGTTAAATATATGATATTCAAATGTGAAAGGCCTGCAATGTCGGGTACTTGATATGGCATCACATACACATAGTACATATAAAACGAAAGTCCCACTAAAATAATGGATTTGAAACAATAATATTCAGTAAACTTAAAAATTTGGTTCTGATATGGCACTATCATACTTGTTTCAGGCACAAACATATGACCCAGAAGGTGAATATGTTGCATACTGGTTGCCACGGTTAAGAACAATCCCAAAAGATAAAAGGAACTTTCCTGGAAATCTATACATTCGTCAAATTGTGCCTCTCAAGTTTGGTGGAGCACCTAGTAGACACAACAAGGAGGACAAGTCCATTGGTGCAGGAAGAGCTAATGATAGAGGGAGCGAGAGAAGATGGAACAGAAGATAAATTTGGAGAAGGGAAGAAAGAACTTGGCAGCTATATCTTCTTCAGGGGGTTGCGGAGATCTTCTCAATGATAGACAGCACAGGCTTTGCCTCCCTCGAGCGTGTCAATAAAAAAAATGTAGTCTGGTGTCTGGTCCATGTTGAAATTTAACCAATTCATTTTTGTATGGTTAAATTTGAGTATATATTTTTAAAAGTGATTTAATTTCTTAAATTATTTTTCTTTTAAGTAATTACAGAAAGTATTCTTAGTTTTATTTTTTTTTTCAAAACTTAAGTTTATTTTTAAATTAATTATGCATATTTTTCAATTTAAAATTTTGATATTTATATTTTTAAGTTATACCTGAATTTAAAAATATCAAGGAAAATGCACGGGTTACATCTTATTGATACTAATACCTAAATTTAAAAATATAAGAATAGTTCTATTATGGCGACTGTATTTTCTTTTTCTCCATTGGGACCAATTTCAACCCTACTGCATCAAGTCATCAACTTGGATATTGAAGATAAAATGAACTGATATTTGGAGAGCCTAGGTTACTTATTTACTCGAAAATGATAACAAATGAGGAATTTGAAGGATAATTTTTTTTTTTTTTTGACATAAATTTGCCACGGAAATAGTTTCGAGTTTAATTCCACGACTACACTTTGCAATAAATTAGGGTCACAATCCACTAACAGAACGACCGATCACGATTTGGTTGAATTGGTTTGGTTAAATGATATATTATATATGAGTGGTTTTTATTTATTGAATGAATGTTAGTGAGTATTATGCAATTCCAAATTTAAAATATGACAAATTATTTGATATTCTGGCTACATTTTGAGAAAAAACTATAATTATTCATTTAAGAATTATAATGTGAGTAAACTCCCATATCAGTCTTCAATTTTATTAGTGTAATGCACTTTAGTCCTGAGATTTTAAAATGTCTCTGTTAATGTTAATCCTGACATTTATCTTTGTCATTCACTTTAGTCAAAATGGTTGACGACGTTAAATGAGTGCTGACGTGTCACGTTAAATAACACTTTAGATTCAAATTAGTCCATGTAATATTAAGAATCATTCACTTTAGTCCCTAAAATGATTTTGTCTACGGAATACCAAGCTGTTTTTGTTGTCCGTCTTCATAAATTTTCTCACACATTTTTTAACAGTTTTTCTTAAAAGGGAAAAAGAATAACGAATGCCCTTTTAGTTCTAGGAAGTCCAAGTGAAATGAAATTTTTTAGGGGAGTAGTTAAAATTTGTAAGAAAAACCACATGTGAAAACGTGAATTTTTTGAAACCGAAGACACAACGTGATTGTAAAATTACTGCATGAAAAAAAGGGATAAAGTCGGAGAACACATGGCCATGTACGTTACTGCACGGGTGACATACTGATATAATATCTATTAAAAGTCGTTGAATCATTTTTATTTTTAAATAAACGATCCTGATTGATTGATTATTTTATTTTAAATAATTGAGTGATCTATTATTACTACTAAAAAAGGTGTCATACCGATATATCACTGGGTCCACACCTATTAGAAAATATCAATATATCATGTCACGCTACTCCATGATTAATGTATTGTTGGTGTTCCTTTTTCTTTTTCATTGCTTGTAAATAAGAATATACCTCCTTTCCTCCTAGCATATGGTTTTCCAATTTCTATATACTTGGGGGGTGAAAAATTGGTACGGTGATTGAGTGGCATTGAAGTATTTGTCGTCGTAGATTGCAACCCTCGTGCTGCGTGTTTACGTCGTGTGGTGTGTGAAAAGTGGAAAACTCCCCAATTTTCATTACATCGTCGTCGTGGTGTTGCTTCCTTGTGATTTTTTCATCCTATCATCAAATCATCGTACATATTTGTGAGATCTGAACGAGCCAGATAAGATCAACCAGAGGAGGAGGTAAATTTCTCGAATTCTCGTTGATCTCATACTTCTATTTTTGTCCAGCATCATCATTATCTTCTCTCGTAACATTCTTGACCATTCCTGATTATTCAATTAGCGGAAGAAAATCCATGATCTTAATGAATTCACTGAATGAATACTATTATTGCTCGTGTTGCCTGTTAGTTGAGACTGGAGAGGATTGATTAATCACTGAGTTATTGTGAATAGTGAATGCCCTAAATGTACGTGTGAGAATGGGGCTTTTTGTTTTCTTGTGAGTGTGATTGTTGATCTGATATGTATGCTATGACTTAAACTTGTTTTTGCAGGAAACAAGAAGGGATGGCTGATGACAAAGCAGTTGGGGAAGGTGAAAAGAAAGAGACAAGTCCTACTGATGCTGGGAATGCAAAGAAGAAGCGCAAGGGATTTCTTTCCCGAATTTGGAATGGAATATTTAGGTTACAAGGTGATGATTTTGAGAAGAGGCTCCAATACATTTCTAAAGAGGAAGCTGCAGTTATTGCTAGAATGACTAGGAGATCACGGTCCTGGAGGCGGATGTCCCGGCATCTTATTATATTTTCTGTTATATTTGAGGTATGCTGTATTTTTAATATATCAATTATACTTCCACTGGACATTTGTTGTCAATTATAATTATGATATGTACTTCAGTTTATCATATTTTGTCATTTAAAAATGATATTTTAGTGTTTGTTGAGCAGCTTTCAGTCATTCCTCTCGCCAATGTGAATATTTAAAGGAACTATAACTTTTAATTTCTCTACCAGCAAATCCATATTATCTTACTGTGATTTTTTTTTGGGGGGGAGGGGGTCATGGTTTAGGACCATACAAGAGCTATTCATTTACACTTTCAAAGATATAGGGACCCATAATCAATCACAGTGGTTATTCAGTTCATTTCAGATATTCATTTCTATTAAATAGCCAATTAAATGTTCCCATGGTCTTAACTGTTACTTCCTTTTTTTGCTATTGTAATAAAAAGTTAGAATTTTGCTTAAAATAGTTTCAACTTTCAGGTCATTGCTGTAGGTTATGCTATTATGACAACAAGATCAGTGGATATGAATTGGAAAATGAGGGCAATTCGGGTTTTGCCAATGTTTCTTTTGCCTGCTCTAGCATCTGCAGCTTATTCAGCATTTGTCAGCTTCACAAGAATTTGTAAGTTTCATAAGCTTTACGATTAACATGCATATCTTGCAGAAGCAAGTGTACATTTTTATTTCTTTTTTATCAATCAAGGCTCCAGATGTATATTGTGTATTTGCCGGTGATTGAGTTTACATAAGTTGTACTTAATCGGCAGAAGTCATTTGTGTGAATGGAATCTTAACTTTTATGTTGTAATTCTCATATTCGATGTCATCTACTTGTCCACTGGTCCTATTTATGATATGGCTTACAATTGGAAAGAGTTCTGAATACACCACTATCTCATTAGAATTTTGGCCATTTTTCTTGAGTCGTTTTCCAACAAATTAGGATGGAAAAGCTTCAAAAGTGAGTTTTTCTGTCAGTATTGCCGATCAACTTCTTTGAGAAAACATCTTCAATAATTGTTAGAGCCAGCGGGGAAAAGTCTAAAATTTAGTACTCTCCCAGATGAATGTTCTTAATGAAAGGATTTCTCTATGCTGTCACATTGATAGCTCCAGTGAATGCTGATAAAAATGCTTGACCATAGTTGGTTCTAAATTCATTAGAAGTTCCTAAAATTCATGCAATAATGTAGAAACAGCTCTAATGGAACTTATGTGTAAGAAAAATGCATGAAGAAACAGCATTAGATATTAATAGTTTATCAAAGAAATTAGTTGCCATCAATAATAAGTTTTAGACTTAATCACACTTTTAATCCCTTTAATTTAGACTGTGCAAATTTGGTCTTTCAGTCTCTCTATTTCTAAAAGTAAGTAAATCTGGTCATGCTATCAATTTTCTTCTACTTTAAACCCTCAAATTCTCATTTTCTATCCAAATATTAAGGGGTTTATGATGGATTTGGGATATGAAATAATTTCCAAAGTTTTGGAGTTAGAAATTTAGTGGAAATTTGGAACATCTTATAAGACGTGAAATTAGGATTTTAAGAGGGGGAGATTTTGGGAATTTTTTATTTTGGGTGAAATTTGATGTGTTGGTTGGTGAGTTTTGAGTGGAAGGAGGTTTAAAATGATTTAATCATTCACTTCTTAAAGATCTTGAGTAGAAAATGAGAATTTGAAAGTTTTAAGTAGAAGGAAAGAGATGGAGGGACTTAATTATAACAATTAAAAAAATAAGAGATTAAATTCGCTCAAAGAATCATTGGGGGACCAAAACCACACATTAGCTATAATAGATGGATTGAAAATGCAATTAAGCCTCTAAGTTATAAAAGTCGTTCTTCACAATTCTAGTGATTTTAACATTGGATTCCAATTTAATGATGCGGTTTTTGAACAGGCAACTAATGCTTGGAATTTGATATGCCAAGTGAAAATAAAATTTTTAAATTTATAATGTGTGATTTTGTAGGTGATCGCAGGGACCAGAAAATTCTTGAAAGGCTTCGAGCTGAAAGGCAAGCAAAAATTGATGAACTCAAAGAAAAGACAAATTATTACACTACACAACAGCTCATTCAGGTGATTGTTTGAAGCTAGGCTTGTTAGTTTCAAATTCAATATCACCTTTTCTTCATGCAGTTTGGAGCATACAAAATAAATGTGGGTTGTAGTCTGTTAATGTTCACTTTCAGTAATATCAAAATCTTAAGTTAGTACACAGTGCATTGTTTAATCTTTCAGAATCCTATCAGAGCTTGATGACACAGCTCCTAATTCTCAATTACAAATCTTTTTGTGACATTCATAATCCGGTGCTTTAGTTTTTGGCAGAATCAATAATGTGAGCAGTGAGCATATGAATGAAACCACATAACTTCTGGAATCAAAGTTTATTTATTTCATTATGATCTAAGCCCATGTCTGTGCTTTAAATTGCATTACTGAAAAGCAGCTTTTGACATACATGTTTACAACTGCTTTAGTATTATTGAGTATTATGTTTGTGATCTACTCAGAGATATGACTCAGATCCAGCCGCAAAGGCAGCTGCTGCAACTGTTTTGGCATCTAAGTTGGGCGCAGATTCTGGTTTGAAAGTGTATCTGGGAGATGAATCCAATCCCAGTGCTCCAATGGGGAAGAGCAATGATGTTGAACTTGTGCAGTCCACTGGACTTCGAAATCGGAAACAAGTTAATTCTAAATCCACTAGTCCAGGGACAGCAACACCAAATGTTGCTGATCAGCAATTAGTAGGTTCAGGGGGAACTGATCAAACTCAGACCTCTGAGTATAATCAACTTGTTGTTGTTGACCATCACCAACCTCAAAGTTCAACCACACAAGATGGAGGATGGATTGCACGAATTGCTGCGTTGCTTGTAGGCGAGGATCCAACACAGTCTTATGCTCTCATATGTGGTAACTGCCACATGCATAATGGTAAGGGGGATTTGTTTTTATGTTTTGAGTAAACCTTCAATTTGATCATCCAAAAATGAGAGTATCACCACATTAGTCTTCTAAAGATTTTTGTCAACAAATTAGTCCCACAATGATTAAAATGTCATCATATTAGTCCTCCAAAGAACTTTCTATTAAATTAGTCTCTTGAAGATACACACCTGTCATCAAATTCATTCATATGGAGGACTAAAGTAGTGATATAAAAGGACGAGTTTGGTGACATTTTATACCTTTGAAGGTTTAATTTGGCAATAATGTCTTCAAAGGATTAATTTGGTGACATTTAAACTTATAGAGGACTAATTTGGTGACAAAAATCTTTAAAAGACTAATGTTTAACACACTAATGTTTGGAGAAACAACCTTTTATTTTTAAGCTTTTGTCCTTTTGCGTTTATTGCAGAAGAAAAAGATGATTGTACTAGTGCTAGTTTGTGTTTTTTCTACTAGATGAATACATTAAAGTTCAATTTTGTCTACTTATTTACTTTCAGGTCTAGCTCGGAAGGAGGATTTCCCGTTCATTACATACTACTTGCCCGCATTGTCATGCGCTGAACAAACCGAAGCATTTGGATGGGCGTAGTATCTCTGGTCTTACTTCCCCAAACACGGTGTCTCCAAAAACAGAGGTTGGTGAGGCTAGCGCTTCTGCAGCTGAGAGCATAATCACAAGCAATAGTCCCGTAAATGCTATCCCTGAGATTGAGGAAGCAATTGAAAGGGCAATTATTGAGGAGAAAGCGAATTGAAAGGGTGACCTCTTTTGGTGATCTGGCTGTTGGGATGATATGACTTACCCCTTGTTCACGCACGAACTGACTATAAGGGGGTGGATCTATGCAATTGGTTTCCTTTGTTGGCTTTGCAACACGAAGAGCGCTGATATACTTCGATACATATTGTGATTTGTCATACATAGATTACATGGATTGCTTGCGAATTAAGGCAATTTTGTTGTTTTTTTTGGTATTATACTGTTACAGTGTTCTAGTTTTTTTTTGGGGGGGGAGGGGGGAGGGGGGTGTCCATTCTAGTTTGAAACTTGGATTGTACCGGAAAGAAATTTTGAATACTGGATTAATATCCATTCTGTTTAATGGATTAAGGTGCTTTTCTCATCGTGTTTTTTTGCTATTTCCACCCCCCATATTATTTTGATAATTAACTCAGAACTGTCCTTTAGTTAATTGGGTTACGGACAAGATTATCTGGGAATAGTTCCCGGACAACCTTGCCGTAAGCCATTTTTAAAAAAAAAATGACTTATGGACATGTGTCCGTAACAAATCCCGGACAATTCGTAAATTAAGTTTTATAAAAAAGACTTGCGGATGAGGTTGTCCGGGAATAGTTTCTGGACATCCTTGTCTATAAGCATTTTTTTTTTTTTGAAAAAATGACTTACGGACAAGGCTGTTCGGGGATAGTTCCCAGATAACCTTGTCCGAAAAATTTTACTTTCCAAATACCTTTTCTACAATGGGGGGAAGGGGAAGGGCAAGGGGCGGGGAGGGTGAGGGGAACGGTGAAGGGGGAGGGGAGGGGGAGAGAGGAAAGGGGGGTCAGATCAGTGGGGGGTGGGGGGGGAGGGGGCTAGGGAAGGGAGGGGGAGAGGAGGGGTCGCCCGATAGAAAAAATTGTTGGAGTGGAAATAGCAAAAATGAGGGCGGGAAAAGTAAGGGTCTGGTTTAAATGTGCATTCCGTAATCCCATCCCTCCATGGGCGCTATTATTTTAGGATTAACAGCTGAAGTACCGGATTGAGGGTGTATTTGGTAAAATTAGTTGAAAAACTAACTGAAAGCTTAAAGTTAACTGAAAATTGAAAAACTATTGAATGTGTTTGGTAAAACTAGTTGAAAATGGTAAAATGACATTTAAGGACAACATTAATTATTAAATAATGATAAGTGGGGGTGATTGAGGGCTAAACTTGTAATTATTTTCGGCTAGTAGCTGAAAATTGGAGTTTTTTTTAAAAAAACTACCCCAAGTAGCTTTTTAAGAAAATCTTGTAGCTACCCCAAAAAACCTACATTCCCAAACACTGCTGAAATGATTTCAGCTACTATTTTCAATTTTCAGCTAGCTGAAATGGCAAGCCAAACACACTCTAAAACTCCTTCGTCCAAAATATCTTTTATATGTACAGCTAGTTAAATTTTAAAAAATATTAAAAAGCTTTGTGCTAATTTAATTTGTAATTTTTAACATAAAAAGATCACATTTAACTCAAAAAATATAATATATTTAATTTTTAAAGTAAACTTATTTATATTTATATAAACTTTTATAATATTACTTTCCTAGAAAGTTAATTTTTGTTTAAATATATTAATTTTTATAATAATAACATAACTTACTTTAAAAGAAAGAGAAAGCATAAGGAAGGTGGGAGGCATAAGGCATCATGCGCGACATTTAATTTGGTGACAACATTGATGACAAACAGGGCGTAGCCGAAAAATTATTTTTGGTAGAAATAAAATATTAAAATATTAAATAATTTTAATTAAGAATAATAAATTTATTTAAATAAAACTCTTTGTTCCTTCATTTGTATGAAATTTCTCATTAAATTTATAAATTTGTTTAATATCAAATAATTTCAAAGAGTTTTTAGGATCTAAAGTTGAACTGAATATAAGAAGTTCAACTGATTTTCGTTAAATCTTCTATTTAATTCAGATAATGCAAATCAAATTTTTAGTTTTTCTTATTATATAATTCTAAAAAAAATATTCAAATCAAATAAAATCTTTTTTAATGTTATATTATGTTACCTAATGATATTTTCTCCCTTCTTTCCTATTTTTTGTATTGCTCATATGTTTTCCATTTTGACTTTTTTACTTTTCATAGACTAACATTTCTATTCAAATATTTTTTATAAATAATATTTCTAATCAAATCTTACCTATAATTTTGAATATTATCTTATCATCTCTAAATAAAAAAATAATTTATATAAAAAAAGAAATAATAAAAAGTTAAAACTTATTTTTTTGACAAAATAATGATAAATAGCAAGAGTCTTAAAAAAATACTTAATACTACAGAATTTACAAAATTTTTAAGGGACCGAAGTAATAGTTCATGAGATATATTATACGTGATCTATATAGTTATAAAAAAATTGAAAATTTTTAGGGAACCGTGGCTCCTACCAGCCCCTTGACTATGCCCCCAATGACAAAGGTAGAAAAATATTATCAGAGTATTTTAATGGAAACTTTTTTTATATAAATTTAGACAATGAAATATGATTACAATTAATAAGATCTTAAGATTTGATTAATTTATTTATTATTTTAATATATAAAAATATTTAATGATAACCTTATATAATACTTTCACTAAATTATTAATAAAATTAATATAATAAATTAACTTATTTTATTATTATATCTATACTTTATTTCTTTTGGATATTTGAGTAATTGTTGTTAAAAAAAATAATATATATGAGTATGTGATAACAGAAAGAACCCTCCGAAATAGGAAATGATTTACCGCCTGTACATTCTCAATAGGAAAAAAAAATAGCAGATTAGCAGGCAGCCTCTGGCACAGGAGCTGAGTCCTCTGACTCAAACTTGACCCATCCATTCACCCCTTTTCAGTTCTGACATGACATTTCTCTTTCAACCCCATCCCTCCCCCACTCTCTCTATTCACTATCTGTGTCTCTGTCTCTCTTCCTCTTCGGTAAAATAATAAAATCAAATTCACTGCAATTGGTAATTCTGGATGAAAGTAAAATAATAAAATAATAAGAACAATAATAATTTAATAAGAACAATAATACTTTATTATTCTTTTCGCTTTTCTTTTTTCCAGAACCAGAATTCCAAGTGATTTTTGATCTTGCAGTTTACAAGCAGCTTCATTTTCCCCCATCTCCAGGTAACAACACAACACCAATTTATCTGTCTTAGTATAATTCGTTTAATAATCACAATCTGTGGGTAATTTTTTATTTTCTTTAAATATTCGCGTGTTTCTCAATTTCACGTTTTCTTGTTGAATTTTTTGGAATTTTATCTTTCTAGTAGAAAAATCTAGGGTTATCTTTAGCGTAACCCTTAGATTTATCTCATTTGATTCGTGCTTTTTCTGCTCTACAATGATCAACAAAGCGTGACTTACGGTAATGTGTCTGCATAAATGGAAAGTAGAAAATTTTCTAGGAAAGATTTTGCTTTGTTAATTTTTAATTCATTTTCTGGAAGCTTAGTATTTTGCTCTGGTCTTCAATATCGAGTTACATTGCTAGCATACATGCTCAAGAGTTTCCTATGGTAGGACTTGAATCAAACAAAACCATGACAAATGGCAACTTTCTGTTTGTCTCAGTGACCATTAATCCATTGCCATCTCTCAGACGGAGAAAGGAAAGATACTGTGATATTCATATGCTTCTTTTTCCTCTCAAAATTTTACAATGGATAAGAAATTGTTGAATTGATTTTTTTCAGTTTTACCGCCAGAAAGTTAACTTGTTAATAACAAGTTGTTATGCTATTGTGATTGTCAGGTTGTACTTGTATTATAGAATGAGTAGACCAACGACACGGAGTAAAAATAAAAGACAGAGGCAGGGGGATGATGGTGCCAGCACTACTGAAATATGGAGGTACTTTCAGTTGTTTTCAATTTGTGAAATGAAATGAAATTTGTTACTCATTGCTTTTTAGCATGTTAATTTTCTTTTATGTCCTACGCATAGGAAAATTCACCAAACAGGTGTGGTTACTGAGGATGATATGAATCAACTGTATATGATTTGGAAGGCAGTTTGTTCAGGCTGTCGTGTCAATGCCAAAGATAACCCAAACTGCTTCTGTGCGTTGGTTCCACCTCCAAATGGATCCCGGAAGTCTGGCTTATGGCAGAAGATGTCAGATTTTGAGGAAAGTCTTGGCCCTGATCCAGCCAAGGATCTTCGTGCTTCTGCTAATTCTCCTGCAGGTCTGACAAATCTTGGTGCAACATGCTATGCCAACAGTATACTCCAGTGCTTGTACATGAATAAATCTTTCCGAGAAGGCATATTTTCTGTAGAGCCAGATGTTTTACAACAACAGCCAGTGTTAGACCAACTGGTTCGACTTTTTGTGCAGCTGCATGTTAGTAAAATGGCTTTTATAGATTCTTCTCCCTTTGTAAAAACACTGGAGTTAGATAATGGAGTTCAGCAGGATAGCCATGAGTTCCTTACATTGCTTCTGTCATTGCTTGAACGTTGTCTGAGCCATTCCAAAGTTCCCAAGGCAAGAACAATTGTTCAAGATCTTTTCCGGGGAAGTGTGTCTCATGTGACTACGTAAGATTGAATCTAAGCAACTTATTTACTAATAAACAATCATTTCTTTTTCCATTTAATATTCTTGTTTTTTTTTTGTAGCCTGTTTTAGATTTTTCAAATATCCTGTAGTTTTCTCTTTCAATTTTGGCCACTCCTACTGCTACCCCGCCAAAAATATTAGAAAGGGGCCTAAAGAACAATGCGTAATGATGCAAACGTTGCTAACATGTAATGTGGTTGTTTTTGTTAGTGTTGTCAAATCTTTCCACAAAATGTGCATCTTTTTTTTTTTTTTCCTTTGAAGGAGTATTTTTCATATTGCCAAATGATGATCTTGATTATCATTTTGTGTTAACATGGATGTTACATACTTTTATTCTTTTTTTAGTACTGTTTGTTGTCTGTAATATACTTCATGGAACTAGATTTTTTTTTCGTAACTTGTCAGAACTCAAAAGTAACTGATAATTTATGTTCAAATGTTCTCAAGTACCTCCTTGTATAATGTGCTTTCATATTAGATGTATGCATGTCCGGTGGTAACTATGTTTAGGACTATTACACATCTCTTCCAATTTTATGACTTATGATGCAGGTGCTCGCAATGTGGAAGAGACTCTGAAGCTTCTTCCAAAATGGAAGATTTCTATGAGTTGGAATTGAATGTCAATGGATTGAAAAGTTTAGATGAGAGCCTGGATGATTACCTCACTGTTGAAGAGCTTCATGGAGACAATCAATATTTTTGTGAGTCGTGTAAAACAAGAGTTGATGCTAGTCGCAGCATCAAGCTGTGTACATTGCCTGATGTTCTTAATTTTCAACTTAAACGTTGTATCTTTCTTCCAAAGGTATTACGATAGACTTTATAAGTAATTTCCAACTTTTAGTCTCCTATTGTGAGTACTCCACAACTAAGTGGCATGCATTTTTTCATTGTTTACTTCTTTGTTTTATTATAGTTTTTATGGATATAAGAGTCATTTATTTGACATATGAAGAAAGGAATAAGTATCAGAAAAAGAATGATAGAGAATTTACCAAAACAATAAATATCATAAGAAAAAAATTAGCTATAATGAAAAATTTATCTTTCTCTGAGATTATCTTCATGAATGTGTTTTGAGAATCCTTGTAATGAAAAACCATTCAGGTAAATGTTGATGATTTTATCGCCATGTAATTACAAATACAAATTTTGACCCTTCAGAAAACACTGGAGTTCCTCTCTAACCAAGTGCACCAGTTTCTGAAAACTATCTCATTTCTCTGACAATTTTTTACATGTTTGCCTAAAAAACCTCAAATCATTTATTTCTTCTTAAAAAAAATCCCTCTGGTGTGTGTCTTAACTCTTAACCAAACAACTTATTCTAAATTCTTTAAGAGTGGGAGCAATGCAAGAACCTTGATCTTTCTTTCTTGTTCCTTTTTATGTTTTTATTATTCTTTTCTGTATTTCTTGTTTTCTGTAAGTGGGATATATTATCCTTTGCTCTTGTACTTCTCTCTTCTGTAATAAATTTCTTCTTTATAAAAAAATTAGAGGAAAGAGAGAGTTTCTTTTTAATGTTTATGAACTTATAATGATGTAATGCTTGATTTAGTTTGCAAAACCCTTATGGTGCTTGATAAGTTTAATGGTTTATTATTGTTGATTCTTTGAAAAATTTTGAAATCTTTTCTTAGTGTAGTGATCGTGTAGGGTGATTTTCTGAAGAGAGAAACAATCTTGATAGTTACATGCTTTTTTCTTTGTAGAACATACACTCCCCTCCCCTTAAAGATGCTTAAATTACATTGCTCTCCCCTCTATTTTGAAAAATTACACACACATAAACTGACATATTAATATGTGCTTTTCTTAGTCTTTTTTTTTTATTTGAACAAGCTTTTTAAGGGCAGTTTTTCTCTTCAAGACTCTAGCATTATCAGTGGCTAATTTTGAACCCCTACTATCGACTTTGTGACTTTAGAAGACGAAATGAAGATCTTTGGTGAAGTTGCAAAACCAATAATAGGGATGTTAAATAATTTATATTATCTTCTGAAGTCCCAAAGTTGATAATAGGGTGTTCAAAATTAGCTCAAGGGAGGGAAGTGTAATTTAGCCTTTTTCTTTCTTAGAATAGTAAGGTGGTTATCCATAATCCATAATATGGTGTCAATTTTTATTTTCGGTACCACTCAATAGCATTCTGTTAATTTTATTTCTTCATTTTTCTGTTTGTGTTTGCAGACTACAACGAAGAAGAAAATTACTTCTGTATTTTCATTTCCTGCTGAACTTGACATGAGGCATAGACTGCCTGAGTTATCTCAGTCTGATTTGGTATATGACTTGTCAGCTGTACTCATTCACAAGGGAACTGGTGTTAATAGTGGCCATTACATTGCTCACATCAAGGATGAAAACACCGCGCAGTGGTGGGAATTTGATGATGAGCATGTTTACTAATTTGGGTCGTCATCCATTTGGTGAAGGATCTTCAAGTTCTACTACTAAATTCATAAAGACAGATGCTATTCACCTGGACTGCTCTGAAGCAAGGATAGCTGAAAGTAATGGAAATGGGTTAAACGCCACTCATTCACAATCTTCGCATATGGAGACATTTTCATCTAGTGATGCATACATGCTGATGTACCATCTTAAACATAAAAAAAAGTGTTGGTGAAAATGGGGGTATAATTTGTGGTGCTAACCAGAAAGAAAGAGAGGGTGTTGTAGTTGCTGTGCAAAATGGTGCTCATCTTCCTTCTCATCTTTTTGAAGAGATTCAAAGTTTCAATGACTCATATCTTGATGCTTGTCAACAATACAATCACAGGAAGGAGTTAGAATTGAGTCGTATTAATGAGAGGAGAAAGGAAGTTCGATCTGTTTTAGCTGAAGCTCCTTTCCAACCATTGGAGCAACCATTTTATTGGATTTCTAGTGACTGGCTTCGCCACTGGGCTGATAACATTTTTCCAACGTTAGTGCATATTTTTTATGGTATTATATTGGTCATGAACACTTCAATGTTTTTTTCCCCTTTCATATTAGTAGTGTGTGGCTAAATTCTTTCCTTCTTGTCATAGCTCTTTAGCTTGAGAATTCCTTTCTGTCAACTACTTGGGTAGGATTAATAGATGTATTTTATAGGGTGTTACTTTGTGATGTAAATGCAGTTCTATTGACAACACAGTCATCCAGTGTTCACATGGAAAAGTCCCAGTTTCAAAGGTTACCTCAATGAAGCGGCTGTCTGCTAAAGCATGGGATAAGTTGTTCTCCAAGGTAACTTTTTTTTGTCTTCTGTTATTTGTTTGGATTTTCAATTGGCTACTTGTGATATGATGCCATTCATTGATTGTGGAGTTCTTCTCTTTCTTGCAATTTGTTTATGCTGAATGGTGTTATGGGATAAACAATGATGAGAAGGTTACTAGAATTACTTATGAATGAGTGTCTTGGGAGAGAATAAATTCAATAACTAACTTTTTTCTTTCAGTCTATTTTTACATATTCCTAGGAAGTGTGATTGGTGAGTCAGGCTGAAATTTGGCTGTGATTTGGGAGAAACTAGGCACTCTTGAGTTGTCTAGAGACTCTTAGGGCCTGTTTGATTTTTGTTTCTATTTTCAGTTTTAATTACAAAAATGCCATCTTATTTTTATTTTGTTTCCTGCTTTCAAAGTTTTGTACAGGAAATGATGAAAACAATTTTTCATTGTTCTCTATACAAAACTTTGAAAATAGAAAACAAAATGATAATAAAGCGGCATTTTTGTAAATAAAACTGAAAATAGAAAATGAAAACAGGAAATAGAAATGGAAACCAAACATGGCTTACATTTTCTTTTTTCCTTTGTCTGCCTTTGTACACAGACTATACCCAAAACCTGAATTCCTTTGATCTAGGCTTGATACTTGAAATAAAATACAGATTTCTGTTTCGTTTCTACACATTTTGTTGCCGGTACCTATCATTTGTATATCTCCTCCAAATTCTCTTTCCTCTATTACTGCCTACTTCAGTTTTACCATTATACTGATATAATATCCATGATATGCTCCCTTTATTGACCTGTGAAATCCAGTATGGTGGGAGTCCAGCACTGTCTCATGATGACCATTGTTGGGATTGCCTGATTCATGGGGCTCAGACTGTGGTGTCAGCTGACACTTACCGGGATAGAAGAGAATCCATGAAGACACTTGCACGGGATATTCTAGATGGTAACTGTCTAGATGGAAAGTATTACATATCCAGACCATGGTATGATAACAAATCTCTCACCTCTCATGGCCTTAATGCTTCCACAGAAAGGGAATGGGACAAGTGTTCTATTCCTGTATTTTGGAAACTGTAAATATCTTGACTGGCTCTGTTATAGAGAAATCTATCGCCTCTTATAATTAGCTCTAAATTTTTTCTTCTTTATACTATTAAAATCGTTTAAAAGCAATGGTTATAGAACCTGTCATGCTGATAAGTATACTTTTGTAGGTTGCAGCAGTGGTGGAAAAGAAAAGTCCTTGATGCTCCATCTGAAGCTGATGCTGGACCAACGGCAGCCATTAGTTGTTCACATGGGCAATTGATGCCTGAGCAAGCTCCTGGTGCTAAGCGGGTGCTTATTCCTGAGAGTTTTTGGCTATTTTTATATGAAGATGCTGTTTCTGCAAAACCTGATGATCCTTTAGGTGGCCCAACTTTTCCTTCAGATTCCAAAGAGTGTTCCCAATGCAGTAATGAATTATCTGAAGTAGCATGCTTTGAGGACTCTTTGAGGTTATTTCATTTGCACATTGCTATTAATATAGAGCTAATATTGGCAAATTTTAATTTTTAAAAATGACTTCTGTATTTATGCTGCAGATTAGTTAAACAAAGGCAACGTCAGAATCATGAGAAATTATTCCAGGCTAAAAGTATGCCACTCTCAGTGCATTGCAAGTATTTCTTGGTGCCTTCTTCATGGATTTCAAAATGGAGAAATTACATTAGTCCAACATTCAAGAATTCAGATAAACCTGAAACTTTAGATGGGGTAATTGATTCACTGATGTGTGAAAAGGTACATTGTTACTTTTCCTTGCTATTCTGTCATGTTTTGCATCTCATTCCATGTTATGCGCTTAGTTTGCTTTGGTTACTACTCAATATGGTTTTGATTGGTATTTGGTTAAATATAAGAGAAAGTTTTGTGTGCTACTGTTATGAGGAGAAGATTTATCACTCAAGGTATCCCATCCATCATCCAACATGTTTTACGGGCTTTAGTAGAAGAGGTTGAGATTACTATTCAACTAACAATGTGATTGGGTCTGCACATTTATAACATATCCATTCTTTCTAATTTGATCCCTAGCAAATTTTTATGATGTATTTTGTATCTTTCTTTTTGTATCAGCACTCGCAACTTGTTGAAAGACTTCCTCAACTGGTTTTCAGACGTGGTGCTATAATCCAGAGAGAATCTTCTGTAAGTTAAAATAAGAAAAGAAAAAGAAATTGTTTTCTGTGGTTGTGTTAAATGTATGTCAATGCATGCAATTTTATGTCGCTTTCTTATTTACAGCAAGCTAATTCACCTATTTTAGTATGCTTAGAATCCCTTTAAGAAAACAAGTAAATGAGTTCTTCATATCTATTTGCTCTTTCACTTTATTGCTTCCTCCTTCCTTTCCATATGTCGATGGGTGTAGTTCTGCTTTCTTTTAAATATAATCTCTTGTCTTTCAATCTTACTTCCATCTATTTGTGGATTCTAGGCAGGTGGCTTAACCATCATATCTGAGAATGATTGGAAATGCTTCTGTGAAGAATGGGGCGGTATTGAGACCAAAGGAATATCTGCAACAATTGATCATATTAATGATTCAGAGAACGTTTTGACCGGATCCAGTGATGAGATGCTGATGTGTGAGGATCAGTTACGCACGGGGGATAAAATGAATAATGAAAATGGAACTGGACAAATTTTGATCAAGACTTGTCCTGAGGTAATCCAAAACTATCTTATTCTGTTGGTTTTGCTGTTTGCTAGCACTTTAGTCCTTTAGAAATTAAATCTGACAGTTACATTGTTATGGACATACATTGCATGCCATGTCCTTGGTTTTCCTATTTTTCCTCTGCTTGTTCTTTTTAGTGCATGCATAGTACAATAACCCTTATCTGAGAAAATTTTGGTGCTGTAGTTAATGTTGCTGAAAGAATGCATCACATGCTGAAAAAGGTGATTCTTGATTTGTGCATCTAACTTGAATGACAAAATAATTTTGTATTTTATTCAGCTGACTAAATATTATTATCCATTCATATTCTCTCTCACATTCTATGATAAACTCATGTCATTACATTTTTGTATTATGTTTAGTTTAGTTCATTCTGATATTCTTGTGCTAAGTTTACCTGAATTTTTTTATTGGATTATATTTTTTAACCGTCATTTAACTATTATTTCTTCTCTCAATATCCAGGTTTGTGAAAGTTGCATTGGAGAAAGAGAAAGCTGTGAGTTAATGCAGAAACTTAACTACTGCAATGAGGAAATATCTGTAATTCTTGTTCGTGGTAAAGAGGTACCCAGATCAATCTTGGAGGCTTCAAAGGGATTCACTGAAACAGATCGGCGGGTTTCCAAGCGCTCCCGGAAGACTAAAAATGGGAGTTCAATTAGTCTAAAAGTTTCTGCTTCAACATCCTTATACCAGCTGAAAATGATGATATGGGAATCCTTTGGGGTAAGCCAACTCTATGTTGTGTGCATATGCCTTGGTTCAGTTTAAATGTTGTCCATAAGCACATGTCAAAAATAGCTAATTCTTAACACTTTAGACTTATATTATATGCATTTTATTGTCTGCATTGATTGAAAAACTTGTTACGAAAGCATTATGAAAAACATTCTTGGGCCCTTATTATTTTAAGATCGAGTGACCAAAGCCTTAAGTCTTATAATTGAAGTCAGTTCAATTTAGTATCGAGTTTCAGCAATGGGAGTTGAAACTTCGGTAAAATTTAAATAAGATAGGGTCTCTGAACTTAACTGTTTGTGTTGAAAGCATCTCCTTTCAATGTGAATTAATGGCATGCTAAACTGGTCGTCTTTGAATGTTGGAAGCGGTTTTATTAAAAAAATTCTTCTGCTTTAAGAACTTTACAAAGTGGATAAATGAAACTCTTTTACTTTAGGTCAATATTTATCTCATGTATATAATCTGGGTTTGTGGTTTGCAGATTTTTGTAACATTTTTTTTTAAACACACCTGTGCAGCAGGTGCAGGTGAAAATATTCCGGGTGGTGTCACTGTCATCTTAAAGTAGTGCTAGATTAAAAGAATCACCGGTATCAATTCTTCCATGTAACTTTAAGGATGTTCTTGTATAAGGAGGTGGAAAATGAAAAGGTGGAAAATTGACATGGGAGTGAAAAAGTAAAGGGATGGAAAAAGTTATGATTTGCACTTATAGCTGTTTGGTAAAAGAAGGAAAACCGTTTTCAACTCACTGTAATACTATATTAAAGGGCAAAATTTATGGGATGAAGTATAAACGGGTTGTACTTTACCTGTTTACCATCATACTTCTTTGGTTGTAAGCAAAAGAGTGAAGTAGCTTCTGTTCTAAATTTTCCATTCAAATAACCACACGTTAAATGTATAGTATAAGGTAAGATGAGATAACCCATAAAACAAAATCAGTATAACCTATTACATGAAATGGATGAACATGTTTGATTGCGTTCCGTTTTGTCATCATAAATTTACATCAGTTAGCTAGGTGTTATATCTTCACGGGTTATATGCTTGAAACTACTACACTATGTAGGTGGTTGCTTTCAATTTTATCATTCGGAATTGTTTTGAGTTCTAAGGTGTTATTTTCAGCATTAATAATAATCAGTGACTTGCTAAGATGGAGAGAGAAAGCTTATGTCTAAATTCTTGTTATGAATCTTATCAATGATAATTGTCCACCCAGGTTGTCAAGGAAAACCAGATATTACATAAAGGTGATAGGACAATTGATATTGATGATGAATGGACTACCCTTGCAGATGTAAACATATTTGCTGGAGACCTGATTATAGTGAGGGACTCTGAGATCCATGAAAATCGAGATATTGCTGGTAAGCTATTTGATAGTGCCATAATGGTAATGTAATATCTTTATCATCTTACTGAAATAGGTGCTGAAAGACGTGAATATAATTTTTTTTATCCTCCCCAAGTGGAAATTTAAGATACATAAAGTCTGAAACGGATTATATTCATCTTTTGCAGATGAGCTTTGCTGTGATAAAATGGATCTGCAGCATACCGAGGAAGGGTTCCGTGGAACACTTCTTACAGCAGACGTTTCATCACAGGCTGTTTAAGAAATGCACTTTCGGTAGTTGGTATATCTTGTAACATCTTTTCTTTGGTGTATATATATATCTAAAGAAAAATCAGTTGAATGAAGAAAGAAATAGTTTGGTATGGCACAACCATGTAAATTCATGTACCTAGCTCTAGTGCTTTCCTTTTCCTACTGTTGAACGCAATTTGTCCTCCTAAGCCAAGATAAAGGCAAATTTTGGAATGTATTTCAGTATTTCTCTACTTAGCTATTGTGGAACACGCATTTGCCTGTGCTTATATGCTCTTTAAAAGATAAGTCATGAATGAGGGGGATGGATGGAGGAACAGGAATACAAAGAGAAAAGGTTGATATTTTTTATCTACTGTGGAGGGAACATTTTGTTTCAGTTATTTTTAGCGTTAGTTTAGATACACTTCTGCAGAAGAATTTCTAGGAAAAGAAAATGCAATGAATGAAGAAGATAAAATAAATTTAACTTCTTCTATAAGTTGAAATTAGTTTCTACAACTCAACTTTTTTAGAAGATCTCTTATTTAACTCCTGCATAAATAACTAATGAAAAAAGTTAATTCATTTTATCTTCTTTATTTATTCTATTTTTTTTTTCCTATAAGGACTTTTGCATAAGTTTTATATTTGTTATGAGCATTTCTAAGTCGCTTATTTTAGAGAAAACTATTAAGTTAGTTTTAATTAAATTTTTAATTCAATTCTTACGTGAAATTGTTTTCATTTCAGTTCTTCCTGTTCCCTTATAGTGTGTGTTCGGTTTGTCATGTCAGCTAGCTGAAAGTTGAAAATAGTAGCTGAAACCATTTTAGCAATGTTTGGGAAGGTAGCTTTTTTGGGTAGCTACAAGTTTTTCTTAAAAAGCTACTTACGGTAGCTTTTTTAAAAAAGCTCCAATTTTCAGTCACTAGTTGAAAATTAATTATTAGTTTAGCCCTCAACTATTCCCACTTATTATTATTTAATAATTAATGTTGTCCTTAAATATCATTTTACCATTTTTAGCTAGTTTTACCAAACACATTAAATAGTTTTTCAAACTTTCAGCTTTCAGCTAACTTTTCAGCTAATTTTACCAAACACACTCGTAGTCTCCCTAGTGACGACAGCAACTGAACTTTTTTTTTCCTTTTCAAACCGCAACTGAACGGAGAATAATATTATATATAGGAATTTATTGGCAAGGTTTGTTTTAACAGGCCAGATGAAAAATGAATTTTACCTGGAAGGGATGAAAGTTCAATTAAACCTTTAAGTTGTCAAAAGATTTTTAATTAAGAAAATGTTAAATTCTTAATTACAAATGTATTATTCTTCACAAGAATAATTTTTTTTATATTTACTTAAAAATAATTTAATTTTAATATTTAAAGAGAAAAATGAAAATGAATGTTAAACAAATACATGGGAATAAATTATTGTTAAAATAATTTTTTATTACTTAAACTATTTATTAAATATTTTCAAATTAAAATTTCAAATTATTTTATTTGTTATATTCTTAAATTTATTTTTAATTTCACAAAATTGTTTTTTAATATATATGATACTTACTAGTTTAATTAAAATATATAAAATTATTTCACGCCTCATTTTTTTTCTATCTCTCTTCCTTCATTATCACATCAATTATCACTTCTTTCATCTTCTCTCCCTTTATTTTCCGTCTCTCTTTCTTACAATTCTCGCACTCAAAAATGAACTTTCAAAGTTTTAATATTTTCAAAAAAAGATTAATTATTTTTTTATATTCCTTTATTTTACATTTACTTTCACATATCATTTTCATTCCATCTACTCTTCATTTCCTGTCTTTTTTTACCTTATCTCACTTCATTTGGGGTGGGGTGGGGAAAGAGGAAGTGGGGTGCGGGGCGGTGGGGAGAAGAGGGGGTAGGGAGTGGGTGGGTTTTTTTTAGGGTGGGTGGTGGCCATGGGGGTGGGTGGAGGTGAAGGAGAGGAGATGAGGTGGGGTAGTTTAGGAAAGAGGAAGGGGAGGGGATGTTAAACAGTGTTATTAGTATCATATGAATCGCGATACGATTCATGCGATACGATTCGATTTTGAGTCCTGGCGATGCGGATCGCACGTCGACTCGTTTTTGTTGCTGAATCGCACCTCGTATTGCTTGAATCACAGTGAATCGCATCTGAATCACGAATCCCTCTATATCTTGTGATTCTTGTTTGGCAAGTTGTGAATGAAAGTGGATCTGGGTCATGCGCGACCCGGTTCTGGAAACCCACGAAAATAACATTTTTTTTAAAAAAAAAAGATAGAACAGGGACTAAAAGTGTCGATTCCTTCCCTCCAAAGTCACCCACTGTTATATCGATCATAAACCCTCTTGTTTTCTGACTCTTTCTTCCCCGACAAGGCAACATGTGCGACCGTGAGTGTGCAACCAGTTGCTCTCTTCTATGTGTGCTAAGTCTCTCCCACTAGTGGTCCATACTCCACTTCCCTCCCTTAGTTTCTGTTTTTTATTTCTTCCAATTGGTCCTACCGGTCCCTCCCCTGTTTTGATATTGGATGATGAAGATGACATAAGTCATGTTGATCCTGGGGATGATGATTGATCATCATCACATTCACATTATCACTTGGACTTGGACACTAACTATAGTCCTTTTTTGTTTTTTTGGGAGGGTTATATTGCTAAATTGTGACTGTTATGATTAGGATTTGTGTTTATTTTGCAGTGTATGTCACTTTGCCTACAAAATGCTACTTAATACATGTTTTTGTATGTTTCTTTATGTTAAATTGCTCCTACATTTATGTTTTTTAATTGTTGGTCTTGAATTTGGGCATTTATATGTCTCTATTAACTATATATGCTATTCTTCGTATTGTACATGAATCTTACGATTCGATTCGCGATTCGGAAAATAGCCTTTCCGATTCACGATCTGAATCCCAATTTAATAACCTTGATGCTAAAAGCAACCCCCATTCACTTGAGCTAGGTCTCCATATTCTCAATGAGTTGCCTCCTAGTTGTAGGAAACTCTTATGGCATTACTCTATAGGTGTTAATTTTGAACATAAAATTATTTTTTTCTAGCCTTTGTGCCTCTTGTAACAAAAAAAATGAATATTTATATTTTAAATAATATATTATAAAGTAAAATATGTTTTTAGTTACTGTAAATGAGCCGAGTTTTGTTTTTAGTCCTCATAAATGTTTTTTTTTCTTTTACGTCCTCACAAATGTAATTTTTTTAAATTGGTCCTTATCGTTAAATATTGTGTTAACTTTAACGGTTCTTCTTCTTCTTCTTAAACTAACAATTTTTTACATAGGTATAGAGTTAGAGGAACTAAATAAACGCTTCTCATATAGTTAACTCTTGAAAATGAGCTCAAATTAAATCACACCTGAAACAAGGGAAGGAGAAGAATCTATAGTTGTAACAACAAGGATGCTTTCTAAAAAAAATATTTATAAGAATGTAATAAAAAAAGAAATTTATTTACGAGGACTAAAAACAAAACTCAAATTGAAAATCATTAATAGTGTTTTAACGGCATAGATATATTTAAAAAATTGTATTTGTAAGGACGTAAAAGAAAAAAACAATATTTACAAGGACTAAACCCATTTATAGGGACTAAAAACATATTTTACCATATATTATACTAGTTGGTTATAATGTGGTGAATTATCAACTAATTATTTTTATACAAAATAATCAAAAAAAATTATAAAAATTTTTAATCCATCGGTTGAATTGGATGTTTCACATTTTATAAAAATATTAATTTTAATTAAATGTGTTTATCTGTGGAGTACTTAAATTAGAAATATGTTAAAAGTTCAGCTGCAAAACGTATTAAATCCTTATATTTTACATATAAAACATCTTATTATGTCCTTATATTACGTATAGAATTCTTTTAATACACAATTTGTGCCTGAATAAACCTATTCTATATTTAACGATTTGTCTCATTTAAAATAACGAATTCACTTTATAAGAAAAAAAATATAACTACTGATCTTTTTAAAGTGACTATGTTTCAGAACGAAAAAATTAACTCAAGTCAACTGTTTTAACTTTTAACCAATAAGAGCAACTTTCGAAGACTTTAATCGTAACGAAGGAAGCTATTAATGTTTAGATACCCTAAACGTCCTGTCATAAGAATTTATAAAACATAATACACATATATAAGATTTTTATAATTTTTATACAAGGTATTATTCAGATAAAAAATATCACCTCATTTTGATTTATAAAATTAAAACAATGTAAAACATAAACATTTTTTTTACTAGCGACTAAACCACCTACACTGAAATAAACAAAAACTAAATATCTCACTAAAACTTAGTAGATACGATTGCTATTAATTACATTAGATGGACGCATTATGGAAAATAACCGCAAATATCTTATTGTACAACATATTCCCTAGAATGAATTCAAATGAAGAGATCCACTAAGAGGCAAGTTCAAAAAAAAAACATTTGTATTCAGATATGCTTGACTCGGTTGCAGCTTTATAAACTCAACTACTCATGACCGATAAATATTCCACAAAATATAAACCACTAAAGTCCAACCCAGTATGAGCGTCCATTAGTGTTGTGAATTGGGGACGCAGAGGGAGATGTAACACACCACTCATACCAAACCTGTATTGGATTCCATAAAGAAATAGAAATCAACATTAAATGGAATGAAGAATACAAATGATGAAATACCAAAATAGTAAGTGATATAAAATCAACCTTTGTTGAACCACAACAGCGCCAAAAATGCACTTCAAGTGTAGAACCCGGATTCACGCAAATAGGTGTCCTTAGTGGGAAAAATATTGCAAACCTGCAGATATGGCGAACAAAATGGAGGGTTTGAGGAATTGCCTTGTATTCCCAAATCTTGTCATTTTAAAAGTAGGGGGAAAAAACATGCAATACATTACTTCACAACTTCCATTTTGGGTAAAAAAATTATTGTAAGCCATAACTACATTCTGATCCTACAATAGAAGTATTGAATTGTCCCTAGAAGTTTCTACATTTTCTGATGTTTTTTACAAAAAACAAAAAAACAAAACTTCAAACTAACAGATTACCACGTAAAAAAATATCATCTAACACAAAAATATACCAATTATTCAAAATCAAACAGCAATTACAAATTCTTCCGTAGATATCAACCAAATTGGCAACTATAACAGTACATGCTGTGATTAGGTGAAGTATGGTTGGCGAGGAATAGAAATTTTCAACGATAAATTTATGCTATATTTCCACTTCCATGGAATGAAATGGTCTCCTCATATCTAAGACGAGCTCTTTCTGCAAAATATATACATAGCCTATTTGACAACCTTTGCTTACTCTATGTATTTAGCCTGTTCACTTGGGTATTTTGTATGTGGTTTCTTTGATAATGTACTTTCTCTTATGCTTCTCTCAAAATATTACTTTCTTAGCCCAAAATGAAATAAAATAAACAGGAAACAAATCTCAATACCAACTGAACATGTTTGGTGTGGCTGTTGAAGGTTCAATTCCAAGATGCACATCTTTGTAAAGAGTTGCATCAAAGTAGCCAGCAAATCCTATGAACAAAGAGTACACAAGGTCAGTCTAAAAAAAAGATACACATAAATACTTGAAATGAGATAAGATTAGGCATCGTGCGTCTATTTGGTGTAAAACAATGTGTGCGCCCTTTTAATAGGGCTTTAATAACAGATTTGTTGAGGCAATGAGAAGCTTTGTGCCATCAAATCTCTTCCTTTTTTCACTGTTTCTTTGTTGTGTTAGTTTGTCCAGAAAAATCCTTTGTCCTCACTTCATTTCATTTTTTCTTGTCTTGATATTTTTTTTATGCAAAAAGAAATCTGAATATACAATTTCACAACGGACAAGTCAACCATTTCACAACCATGTGCATGTAACTTCATTATTCCCTGACAAGATTGCCAAGACTTTATTTTATTAATGACAAAATACACCAACACAAAGTAGCAGGAAAAAAATCATCCGAATTGGATTGTGAAAAATTCCAAGACAAATCATTTCCAATAAAACTCATTTACTTTGTAATAATAGAAACACCACATACCATGTACCATGGCTGACCCAGTGTCATTAGGTATCACAAAATACAACTTTTTATAGCGCTGATTGCTTTCTTTATCAGAGTGTTTTGGATGAGTAAACGTAAAAACCTATACAGATCAAGACAAATCAACAAAACACACAGAAATGAATTAATTTAAAATAATAAGGCAGAAACCATAATTAATATGTATACCAAAATCTATTACCAATTATGAACTTCAGACAATGTAGGTAGTAGATTGGTTGATAGATTCAAGTAAAAGAAAGAAAATTGAAGTCTGAAAGAGACTCACGGGTTGAGATGGTGCAAGTCGAGCTGCATTGTGTATTTTTACAACATAAGCAGTTTCAAAGTGTACAAGGTCTTTATGTGCCTTAACCTGAAATACAACCACAAGCAAGTAATATGAAGTAATAAATTTAAAAATGTAAAGTTTGACACAGGAAGTACAAGAGATATACATCATTATGTAACTTCGAAGCTGTCACTGGTTGAAGGAAACTTGTGTACCTGAAAGTAGGTAATACACAATGATTAACAGAAAAACCAAACCAACAAAACAAGAAATCAAATTTAAAATACTCAAATTATTTAATCATTAATGGCTCCAATAAACACAAGCAAAACTCCATGGCATATCATCACATCAGAATTTGATGCAACTGATGCTGTCTATATGATGAAGGTAAAAGTAACATTTGTGCTAATTTATAAACCGCAACAAATTGGCAACAATAAACTACATGTTTTGTCCAGTAATTGAAATATCAGGTTATATACATAGTGTGACAGGAAGAAAACAAGTGTGAGAGTAAGAGAAACCAGGGTTTAAGGAATCAGTGCGGTGTTTAGTAGAAATAGTTCTCAATTGTGTTAAGCAAAAGTTCCAGGAATTCATATGCAACCGTATACAGCATATAACTGATCATTCATCTTCAATTAGTGAAATTTAACATGGGGCACATTAAATTAAATACAACTAAAAAAACAAAAAAGAAACATTTGTAGTGAAAGGAATTTACATACGAAGATGGTATTGAAATTCCATCGGGCTTTAGAAATCTCTGTGCTCCATCAAGGCACTCAGGAGACAGTTCATTGTCACCAAAAGAACCTAGCAATTCACTAACCTAAATTCAAGGCAACAGCAATCAGACACTATAGTTTAACCCACAATATTCAAATAATTCACAAAGTGAATGCAAAAATATACCAATATGTCAGCTTTTTCAGGGGCATCCCAATAACGCATGTCACATGAGACTATGCTAACAGTATCCTCCCATCCCTCTAACTTAAGTAATGCCTGTACCAACAAATAAGTGGCATATTGAAAATAATGGTAGGATAATAGTAACATTCAGAAGATAGAAACCCTGGTCCAAAAATTATGAAATATTACAATAAAGAAAAAAATTCTAAAGCAATGGACAGAAAAGCCAAACAATGAATATTTATATTGGAAACAACACAAAAGAGGTTTTCAATTTTTGGTTTTGAGTTGTAAAAACTTGATTTAAAATTTTAAAAAACTGAAAACTCGCAACCACTCCGAACGGGCCCTTAGGCAATGTATTTGAATTCTTCTACATCTGTAATACACAAACATTATATTGGCACATAAATTCATGGAATCACCATAAACGTAAGATCCACAACTAACATGGAGAGTAACAACTGCATTTGGATTCTTTTCAACGGCATAAACTTTTAGCTTCCGCCCAGTTTCTTCAGCAGCCTACATATGAATATGACAAAAATCAATCTAAAGAATAGGGTATACCTAAATCTAACCTTAAACAACAAACCAAAATTCATCAATATCAATATCAAACTAAGGTACAAAATCACACCTGTAATGATGCCCGCACAAGAGGCCCACGTCCTGCTCCAACAACCATCAACACCTAGCCTCAGGAGATAAGACAAATAACATTCATGTCTCTGATGTTTTGCGCAACATCATAAGTGATGTATATTTATTGCACATACAAAAAAAGAGCAATTAAAAGCTAAAGACGCATTGAAAAGAAAAGACGAGAAACAAATCTTACAACGGTTTTACTAGATGCCTCCTCATCAGGAATCCTGTCCAGCAATGCTTTACTAATTGCTCTTTGGTACTGTAAAAAGGAAAGCTAATGATTAGATTACAAGTACAAACCAAAGAAACCGAAGTCACCGATTGCCAGCCACAACTCACAGCCTTGTACTACCAGGAAAAAACAAGATAAGAACTGCAGCTATTAACTCAACTAATATTTTACCATGTATACAACAGAGTACTAGCATTTTCCTAATCTTATGCCTACCAAATACAAAAACACTATATATTAAAGCATGCATAACACAAATGCCTTCAATCTACAGTGAGTAATCCAGGCAGTTCATTGCTCAATAGTCCTGTGCATTGGATATACTGATACACAACTATCAACAACAGTTTCATAAATTGGGATTTATGGCGACACTTGCAAAGGGGGCAGACAGAAAAGATATACGCGAAATGGATGTGGGAAGTTGAGAATATAGTGAATGCATTGCCATACCTGAATGTATTTCACTGCATCTTTCTCAAAAGTCTCATAAGTCTGAGCCTCTAAATTATCCATCAGAGGCTGCATAAACAATTGTAAGAAATTCAAAATTATTTATCTGAAAGTGTAGAGGAATCAGGCAGCAACATAGAAGATAATACTTGAGTAGATAGAAGCAGAACAAAGGATGCTTACTTGCAAGGGTGACTGTAAAAAGTCCCTGTATCCAAGCTGCCATAAGAAGCTAGAAGGGTCAAGAGAGAGATAATAGCAGAATATCTGATGCCTATATTACAAAGATGTTACATAGATACCTCAAAACGTTCTTGCTCAGGAAGAGGATCCATTCTTTGGTACAGATATCCAACATAGTCCAGATATGGCCGCAAGGGATGTCTTTGTGAATCTATGGTAAAAAAAAAAACTTCACTATAAACAGAAGGCTTTGGCCAAGGGCCCAATACAAGGGCAAAATAGTTAAAGAATCAAGAAACAGAAGAGCATCAAATGAACACTTTATTATTCCATACATGAAGGCATAAAACCAAAATCATTTGGATATGGGCTCACACAAAGAAAGAGGAGAGATACATAAATATATATTATATAAGCAATAGAGATAGTTCTTGTGACCACAATGAGGGCTAAATAAAACTGGCTCATAATTAGAAAAACATCTAAAAACTACTTTAAAAGGGAGAGCAAGATATTTTAACTACATAAAGAATGATATTCAGAATAAAGATAACAAATCTACAAACCAACCACAGCAGCTTACCAGAAACAGAAAGCTTATGAAAATCATTTGCATCCACGCTTGGTTTCGGATGAACTGAGTTTCCAGATATAATGATCTGCACAGAGGTTTCAAACTAACTCAGTGCCTATTGAAGGACAAAAAAAGCTACTAGGAACTAAAATTTCAATCCGTACAATCAATCAAACATGAATGCAGAATCCAGGAAAAAAAAAAGACAAATGAATTACCAAATCATAAGAAAGCAATGTTATCTACACTAGAGATAACTGCTCAACATGTTTTCTATCAACACACAATACCAACTCTATATTTATAACAATAAAACATTAAAAGAATTTGAACTCTTTACCTGTATAGAATGGTTAAAAAAACCAGTAATTAACCTCTGGTGGCGCTTGGAGAGGCATGGATATCCACGAGCATTAGTTAAGAAGGACTGGCAAAAATCCAATCAAACCCTTTATGACTTTAGACAAGAATCAGCGGTTCATCACCAACAAACTTGATAGTTGAAAAATGCATTATAAACCACTATCCTTACATCAGTGTTTAGTATAGCAGCTCTAACAGACTCCCCAAACCAACGTCCAAGTGAATTTGCTGAAGGCAGAGTACTCCTAATGAATATGATTCGAAGAAAAATCATCATCATTAGGGAAATCAATTATGAATTGGTGCAATTAAAAATGAGTTTAGGAATAAAAATCCTAGAACAAAATCCAAGATCATTGTATAAAGTTATAATAGGTTAAAGGACAAAAGAGTAAAATACTTACAGAATATCAAGTGCAACTGAGAGTTGACTATGATGCTCACATAGCAGACGAAAAGAATTCCATGTTTCCCAGGAATCAACCTAAAAACCAGGATTACAAAGTTCTGAAAAGGAAACATAGCATCCTAAATTTTTATATCTACAACAAGCCTGAATTTTCATGACCCACCAGTCTACCACTAAATAATTTGATCATCTTACACAAAAATAAAAATTGAAAAAATATAGATAAACACCACATATCTCCAGTGTCAAAACTGATTGAACATAAGATTTAAAGGTCATTAATCAACAGCTTTGACTTTATAATGGTAACTGTCAATTTAGTAAGAATAAAAACTAATTAAGATAAAGTTGTCAAACTTGCCTTTTGACAAAAACCCAAGGAATCCTATTAAACTCAAATTATAAACTCTCACAATTTAGTCAATTTACATGTTTTAATAATAATATTCAAAAAATATGTCACAGTCACCCAAAGAAGAAGCAAACAAAACTAAGTAAAAACAAAAGTTACATATAATTATTTTGAAGTACTACTATTACAAATGAGGAAAAAAATATGATGAAAACATATAATTAACTTCATAACATAATGCATATTCCAGTACAAAGCCTGTTCAATCCCAAGTGCCTAAAAATATAACTACAAAATTTGCATTTTAAGCCAAAACCATGTGTAAATCGAGGTTCCAAAACTTATTTGTAGAATTGGGAGCTTATTGATTATGTTCGAGCATACATGTGATTTAACTCAGTTTTGGGTCCTAGAATCATAAAGTTATACTTGGTTTGAAATAAAAAGCTTTTGGTTTTCATTTCCTGTTTTCACTAATAATTACAAAACTGCCACCCTATTTTAACTTCGTTTTCTTTTTTCAAATATTTGTAGAGGAAATAGAGAAAACAAAAAACGGCTATTCTCATTGTTTTTTGTGTAAATCTTTGAAGCCAAGATTTTAACAAAATGAAAACAATGTTAGACCTTTGTAATTACTAATGAAAACATGAAAAATGTCAAAATATTTTCTCAAACCAAACAGATCATAAGAAGTCCAACATTCCAGAAAAAACATAGAACAGGTGCATGCCCATGTTGAGAAAAGAAAGAGGAGATGATACAATATATGAACCTGGACCAGCTACACAGAATTGAAGACAAAACATTCTTAGCAAGATTTTAGCATATTAACTCACCAAAGTATCAGAGCTTGTATCCATAGAGTCATCATCAGGCTTGACCAATGGAATCCTAAGCCACAACTTTAATACCAAGTAAAAAGAAAAGAAATATAAGAATGGAGAAAAGGACACATAAAGGAATTACATATGAATCAGTCATAAAAGTTGAACTTAGGATGTTACCTGCATGTTACTCAGGCCCTGTAAGATTTGATTAACACACCTAGCATAATTAGCACAAGAAGTTCCTTTAGGGGCAGGAAGCAGGCAAGCCTACAGCATATTAAAATGAATTAGAAAAACCATATCCATCTCCGCCAATAAAGGGTTTTTTTTTTTGTTGGCACCTACAGCGTTACTGGGTAACAGTGTTGCACAGATACGGGTACGGTACCGGTACCAGGTACGTCAATATATATAAATATATACTAAAAAAATTATATATATATATATGAAAATAAAATTCTAACATCAATTCTCTGTGAATAAGTCCAATAACCTAAAACAACATATTACATAACCTATACCAGTAAGCTCAATTAATTTCCTTATGAAAGAAAATATACTATATCTATAATGACTATAAAAAGAATGATTAACATTTTATATTAATAGATGGTGTGAAAAACAAACAGCAGCAGCAACAATCAGACAGGGTAGTGGGACACCAAAATCAAAAGGAATTGGGGGGGGGGGGGGGGGGGGGGGGGGGGATTTTAAAAACCCTAATTTATAGTGAAAAACGGCTTAATTTTGGTACCGGAGTACCCACAGCGTACCATAGAGTACCCAAAACGTACCCAACTGCATACCCTTTTTTTATTTATGAAAATTTGTTTGGGTATGTACATACCCGATACGGGTACTTCTCCATTTTTGGAGTACCTGTGCTTCAGAGATGGCCAACTAACATATAAGCAAGAAAAGAACACTATTTTATGCCAACCATGGTTCACATGTTGACTCGTAAACTAGTACAACTTTACAATCTTAAGTAGGAAAATCAAAATCGAGTCAACTCGATTGCAATCTCATTTCTAAGTAAACTCAGATAAACTCAAGCTGACTCATGCAAACTTGGATAGACTCATGATTCCGATGTTCAATTTTTCCAGTTTGTTAAACTTAAAATAACGAAATGAGCGCCTAAAAATTGATAAAAAGATAGCATTATGGTCTCCAACAGTTTTGGTCTCATTCCAGGGTCACTCAACCAATTAATAATTATACAACATCCCAGCCAAACGAAGACCCCCTCCTTGCCGTCACAGCATTCTAGCCTACCTTCAATGACCATCTCTGGCAAACCCATGTGCTGGGTGTGTTTGCCCAGTCGCTTGGCATGTATAATGTTGATTGCACAAACCCATCTCTGTTTGTACTCTATTTTTATTTTGAATTTGTTTTTATGTGAACCCATGTCTATGTGTATATTCTGTTATTGTTGTTTTTGCCCATAAAATTTTTGCTACTGTCATTCTTGACTATTGTTTTAAACTTTCACCCAATGAACTTATGATTCGGTTATACATGAATGACAATAACTTGTCTTATAATAGTTTATTATGGAGTTGAATTGTTGAATATTTATTATGTTAATGATATTATATGTTTGAATACTACAATAGACTTCGCTTACGAGTTTATGAGTCAAGTCTACGGATATTATACAACCTTGATGCCAACAAAAAATAAAGACAGCTGATTTTATAATTCAAGCATGTTAAGAAAATTCCACCGCAATGAATTAATGAGTAAAATCACTAATTATGCTAAAAATTCCAGATCAAGCAGCACAGTACAAATTTGAAATTTCTTTCAACTAGGTTATTCCAAAGCACACCTGTAAAGAGAGATGAGAAGCCCAAGCTATTTCTTGTTTAAGAGTAGTTTCAGAATCTATCCTAAGGGTTTCATCTTCAGAATCCAAATCTATCCAAGAGCTAATTTTTCCTGAATAAAATGCAATAAATCACATGAGAAGTTTGTCAAAGTGGCGAATCCGACAACAATATCAATAAAGAAAATAAACCACCACCAAAAGATTTTAAAAATTGAAATAACAGAAAATTAGGATTATCAAATGCTCAGCATATTCAATATTTGTGAAACACATGAATAAATAAATAAATTCAATCATAAATGGAACTTCTCTAAGACAAAATTCAAACATTTAATTTTAGAAATCTAGCAAAAAAGTAACCATAATTATGCACTGAGAACATAATTACATTTTTACATATAAAGCAAATAGTAAGCTTCATACTTGTGTTATAGCTTCATTATTACAAGTGTGCAATTGTCCTCCCTTGCGCGGAAAAGAGGGGTTTAAAGAAGTGTGAGGGTTAGAGTGCTATGTAATCCACAACAATGGGCCCAAAAAAATACTAAAATTCACTTCGGGTACAGGAAGAAATTTTAAACTACAGAATCTGACAAAATTCACAAATAAATCAATAGATCAATATGCTTCCAAGCACACGTAAAAACAGATAAGGGAAAAGAAAAGTAGATTTTATAATGAAAAAACATGCAAAATTTATAACATAAATAAATTGAAAAATACAAACAATAATCATAAGAATAAGAATAATAGGCAACTCATACCCACTACATGACTACTCCACTGGGATGGGCTCAAGACCAAGTCTGACCCAGCAAATGGAAGAGCACCAGATCCCATACTATCCTTTTGCACTAAGCTTGGCCGATAAGAAGGATTCATCTGAATTGGACCATGAAATAGTTAAAAACAAAGTCAGAAACTATGTAAGTGAAAGGATCATTTATATTCCAAAATTTTTTTTGTTACTTAGACTACAAATTTATGGGCAATAAAATCATCAGTAGCAAGATAAACTACAATCAATTAAATCAACTATCAATTCAGAAGATAAAAAACTCATAATTAAGCCCCTTTGGCAGGGGAGCGGATTCAGTGACTTTAAAAAATGAAAGTCACAGTAACTTTCTCTTTTTAAGCCATTAGATTAATCTCACGTCTCATATGTTGCCATTTATCAACTTTGATTTTTAAGAAAAAAATTCACGGCAATAGAGAGAGAAATGAGAAGAAACTTTTCAATTCAACATCCCTTTATTTCTTCTATGCCTCTGGTGCTCCAGGCCCCCGGCGATAAAGATATCAAATAACTCCTCAGTCTAAATCTAAATCAAAATTTTAAGTATGAATTAATTAAAATTCAATGTTGCTATCAACTTTCTCTAACACTCATTGTTGTCCAAAATGTTGGAGCAATCTCCGGAGCAATATGAAAGCAACAAAAGAAAAAGATTCCACCCATAATCCACTAAAAAGAAAGAACTCAGACTCTGTAAAATAAGAACCTAGAAAATTAAAGCAATAAATCAAATTTTAAAATTACAGGGTAAAATAAGAACTTACAAAACCATTGATATCTCTCTTTAACATTTTTTCTTTACAATTCAAATTCTTTTTCTTTTCATTTCAGATTTTACTCTATGAAAAGTATCAACTTTCCCAAGTCCTTCTATACTTGCCTTCTGTCTCTATTCTTGTATCCCTTTTAGCCATGTGTTGAATTTGTTCATACAAAAGAAGCTTATTTTGATGCGGGACCATTTACACTAGCTGTTGTTTTCCTCTTGCTTTCTATGTAATTACCAACTAAAGAATAAAAAAGAATGGTAGAACCAAGCACACTGTCCCCTCTTGTGCCCGTTCCTCTCATGGGCGGAGCTCTTCTCATTTCATGTATGGCTGTGAAAAGATTTTTTTTTCTAAAAACAGAGTTGACATATGGCAACATATGAGCTGATAGATTAATCTAATGGCTTAAAAAAGGGGAAAGTTACGGTGACTTTCCTTTGTTAAAGTCACTGAATCCATTCCCCTTTGGGAGATTGTTGGTGCAATGTTTCAATGTAGTCTGAGAAGCTCTTAGAGTGAAACTAGGTTGAAACAGCTTCACAAGTAAAGCATCATCAGACATTGTTACTTTGGGTAAGCTTACTGACCAGTCACATATAAAATGGCAGCAGCAAGCTGCTATATGACTGGCTAATTGGCTACCGTATGAGCAAAGGAAACACATCTAACACAATGCACAATGCACAAGCACAAACCCTACTTGTCTACAAAAGTGAAAGACGCAGTGAATATGAAATTAGACATTATATTATGAATGTCAGAAAATTGACTATAGTACTAAAGCAGCGCGTAGGGAGATTTAAACCTCACAAAGTAAGAACACGTGGTAAATGACTAAAACATGGAGGAATAGGGAAAAAATGGTAACAGTGTGGTGAAATGTAGTTCAAGTGAGCGATCCAATGAAACCTCAAAGGCTCGCAGTGGAGCAGCTTCACTGTAAATGGCTCATCGAGCAGTTTCATTCTAGGTGAGCTTACTGACCAGTCACACACAAGAGGCAACTGTGAAGTCGCAGTGTGAGTGGCTAATTGGCCACCATAAACTATACAATGCAGTATACACTTCGCGCACAAGGACACAAAAATGCAATGATTTTGCAAAAACGTTGAAATGGATGAAAATAAACGAACCAGAGGAGCAATGACAAAATCGAAGCCTCCAGATGAGAGATTGAAAGCGAGGACTTGAGGCATGTCATCGTTGAACTCTGTCTCTACACCACAGTAGCGAGACTCGCTCTTATCCCCTGCCCTTTCTCCTAGAGGCATTTTCGCCGAGCTTTTTTTGCTTCAGCTCTTATGTGAGTAAGCGTGGTAGAAGGAGGAACGAGTTTGGGGTGCTAAGTGCTAACTATAATGAGTTTAAGCGCTTTCAAGCATCGTTGTTCACGCAAGCGAGAAAGAGAGTAGAAGAGGGTTTTGGTAGGGTTTTGTAGAACAGCAAGCTGGTACTGCCACTACACACTAGGGTTCTTGCTAGGTTTTTTTGGGCAAAATAGATGGGCTTTGTGAACTCTAAACTAAACCCAAAACTGGATTGGGCATTGCTATTACATCCCCATTTTTTAACTTTTCCCACCCCCTCTATGGTAGACGAGGAAGAGGAAATAGGATGGAAAGTTTGGTAACACCGAAATTAGATATTATAGAAACTTTAAGATGTGAAACTGACTCAAAAGTCAAAAGTTTTCTCTTCTCAGTAGAAGAGAAATAGAGTGTAAATTCAAATTTACATTATATTTCACTTTATCCCATAAATTTCTCATATTTTGAAGAAGACCACAAATTCATTTTACTGATGTATTTAAGTAGGTTGGCTGGCTAAGTATATGTTTGGTTCCTAGTTGATAATAATCATAATTAATTCTATGAAATTGATTTTAAATTATTTTCGTCCTCCGTGTTTCGTGAATTGTGTATAATTCATTTCTTACCATTGATTATGTGCCTGTTTGGTTTAAATTTTGGAACATCCAAAATCAATTCTGCAGAATTGATTTTAAACCACTTCCATCCAACGTGTTTCGTAAAGCGTGCATACTCATTTTCAACCATTGATTTTTAGAATCAATTTTACTCAACTATAAACCAAACGGACCCTATATAAATCTATCAAAATCAATTATATTCAATTGTAAACCATTACCAATAGCAGGAAATGAATTATAAACGATTTACAAAGCATGTTGAACGAAAGTGATTCAAAAGCAATTTTGTTGGAATTAATTCTCACTATTTTCTAACGTATAACCAAACTAGCACTAAGTGTCTGTCTTGTTCAAATTTTCAATAGTGCATAATAAACTCCACAAAATTAAATTTAAATCATATTCGTTCAAGTGTATCACTAACTTTCCACCATTGATTTTAGAATTAACTCTATTCAATTCTAAATCAAAGGAGCACTAATAATTGGACATGGAATTCGAGATGGAAATTTCGTCTCTAACACTTGCAATAAAATTTTGCATTTTTGGAATGTTTTCAAACATTATGGAATTCAATTGTTTTATGATCAATAAAAAATATTTTTAATTATTTATAACACTAGAACAACAAAACATAAGTAAAATATTTATAATCAATAGAATTTATTTTAAGAAATAATTAATGAGATTTAATGTGAAATGTTCATTCCTGCATGATGTATTCTTATTATATGACTTAAATATTGACAAATTCTCATGTAGATATAATCAACATAAACTTTAACATTCATATCTTATTTTTATATAATTCATCCCGTAATTTAAATATTAATGTTTTTACATAAATTTAATTACTTTCACCAATCAACTTTGAATAATAAAATATTTACAAATTATCAATAAATTAATTTTTTGAAAAAAAAAATTGTGTGTAAGGAAAAGTAAAAAACAAAAGCTAATGTCTAATAGTCACATCCAAAGTTTTGTCCTTAAATATTTCAAGCAATTTCTACATGAGAACTTCAAACACTAAGCCCTTGTTTGGTGAAGGTGAAATACAGTAGAAATGAAATGGATAGCGAGAAATGTTGGAGAAATACACTCTCAACCATGTTTGGTGGATCACTGAAAAGCGAAGAAATGGTAGAAAGTTGTGGTCCCCACTGTGTTTTTTATTTCTTCTCATCATGCGCGAGAAAAGCGAAGAAATGCTTCTCTCCATTGTTCGTGGTTGTCCTGTTCATCACTGGCAGCGGAGCACCGTCACTGTTCGTGTTTGTCCTATTCATCACTGGCAGCGGAGCACCGTCACCGTCACTGGGCGAAGAAAGAGAGACGGACTGGAGAAGGAAGAGAGACAAAGCAAGAACGATCGTCACTGGATCACAACTCAGTGAAGCATAACGGAGCATTGTCACTGGGCGAAGGAAGAGAGACGGCTAGAGAAGAACGACTGGAATCGAAGGATGACCAACACGCAGCGGAGGACAACCTCAATGAAGCACGCAGTAACAGACACTCCGCAACAGAGGACAATGCAGGGAACAGAGACGAGGGCGGAACTGCAGCTATGGTGGTTGGGTGACGCAGGGAAAAGAGATGGCGCGGAGGACGACCGGAGTCGGACGACGACGGTGGACGGCGCCAGCGCTGCTGTGTTCACATACCCTCCCTCCCTTTCTTTTCCCATACTAAGTTGAGCTATTCACATTCTGACTTCATAAAAATCGATTATCTGTTCAAGATAATCGATTTTCACAACAATATTGGCTTCCATTTTTAATAAAATTAATAAACAAATCAATTTCTCTTCTCTCTCTTCAATCACGCCAAACAACCCACTTTTACATTTCTTTTCTATTTCTCACCTTTTTCACTCACACCAAACAACTTTAAAATCATTCATATTTCTCTTCTATTTCTCTCTTTCCCACTTCTCTCCCACTCACTTCTCTTCTCTACATTTCCCTATTCCCACCAAACATAGCATAACACTCAGTTTGATTTATGAAAAATGCTGAAGAAATAGATAGTACATTTCTCTTGTTTGGTATGATGCAGAAGTACCATAGAAGTTCATAAATGGAGTGGACCCCACGTATATCCCATATCTTCGTTAATGAAACGAGAAATGGTGGAGAAATAAGGACATCTTCAGTGCCAGCGGTCCAGCCCCCGCCGTCTTTTTTTTCCACTATAACACAAATTCACTGCAAATAACCACTGGTGTGCATCTCACAGCATATGACGGTGGCGTTTCCTTATGGTTGGTGACGGTGGAGTCGGGAAGACACTTGTGTGCAAATTTGGTTCGAGACGGTGACAGAGCTGAGAGCTCACTATCTCCATCTTCCACTTAGTCTGCACTCTGCAATCCCCCTTTCTCATTTTTTCCTTTGTTTCGTAGATTATTGCTCGGTCTGTACAAGTTTAATCATTGATTTTCAATTTGGTGGTCACCGTGCAGAGAGTTAGTCTATTAAAATTTTATCATCGGTTTTCATGAGTGAGCTTTTTTGGCCAAAAATGTAAGTGCACTGATATGGATTCTTCCAAGCATCGTGTAGGCAAAAATTTTCATACTATGTTCACTGCCCATGTTTATTGCTTGTGTGATTGAAGCTTAAAAATATGCATACATGGCTAAAAGAAACCGATTTTGCACACTTTAAATCCATTTCAAACAATTCGTAAAAAATAAAAATAATTGTCAAAAATCAGTTATTGGACACAAAATCAATTTTGGGTGGCAGGATAGTTAATAAATTAACAAAAAAAAAAACACAATTTCTCTCCTATCACTTTTAACACACCAAAACAACTAAATTTCCTATTTCTCTTATATTTCTTACTTATTTGTCTCACATCAAACAACTCATAAATCATCTCTATCTCTCCACTTTCTCTCTTTTCTATTTCTTTTCTCACCAAACAAAGCATAAAGGTTGGCCTCCATGCACTCATGTCCACCTCTAAATAAAGATGGGAAATTTTCACCTCCCAATCTTCTTTTATGAGACAAGATATTTCGTTAATTAAATTAGCATGAATATATAACATATGGGCCGATTCTCCATACAATTATTGCACCATTTCTAGTAGTCAAACTCACACCAAATATGTCTATACCCAAAGGACCAAGCATGGGTTAGATCGTTAGGATCTCATAGCCAAAAATTCAACATTAGAATATTTCAAGTACCCATAAACTCAAAGAATCCATTATTCAACACACTTATTTTGACACATTGTTTAATACACTCTATATGGTTAGTCAATTAAAAAACAAAGAAAAGACAACACAATTATTAAAAAGTGATTAATTTATAAGTGTATTAACTTGCCGAAAAATTAATCAATCATTGAAAGTGTGTCAAAAAAAAGTATATTGTTAGTATTTCTCCCCATCCAATAGGAATTGCTAACAATGAAAATAAATTTATTTCCAAGCAAACTTTATCTATAATATCATGGGGTCAAATCAAAGAGTCACCGTTCTAAAATAAATTTACCTAATCACCGTTCTTGACTTGAGAAATAATCTCGGCATTAAGAAAATATTTGAAATATTTATATGAAGCACAAACACTTCTCTTTCTTGAAATGTCGGACACATTTCCAACACTGACACTCGTATCATACATGTTAAACACAACTTCAACAGGGACAATAGAGAAGCGGCGATCGGGGAGCTCTAGGTGAACGACAATGTGGGTGACTCTAAGTCAGATGCATAGCGCATAGATGGGTGAACGGAGAGGTGAGCGACACGAAGCCAGTAGCACGACGGAGAGGTGGGTGGTGTTATGCCAGTGGCACGACTTATCTCTCTGCAAAGGTTTGTGGTTGGAGGTGCTATTTAGAGAGGGATAGACGACTAGAGAGGGATATTGTGTCCCTTTGCCAAGGTTTGGATTTAGACCTGTCAAAGTGAGTTAACCCGGTTCACTCGGTTTGTCTCACCATGGGTTATGTTAAAAGTGAGTCGAGCCGGGTTGACTCACTTTTCTGATGAGCTGAAAAATTACCAACCTGGCTCGACCCATTGCGGGTTGGTGGGTTAAGTGGGTTGGCTCACCTAATTTAAAAAATTATAAAAATATTAAAAAATAATAAAAAAGGTCAAAAAAATTATAAAAATTTATAAAAATGACTTAAAAATAAAAAAAAGTGAGCCTATATTTTACCAACCCAACCCACAAGTGAGTCGGGTTGGGCTGAGTTGGCTCACCGAGCTCAATCCAAATTGACAGTTCTATTTGGATTGCTTGTGACGTCTGCAAGGTTGGCACAGCTTGCATCTCTTTGCCAAGGTTTGGGTTGCTTGCGACGTCTACAAGGTTGGCACAACTTTAGGCAAATAATCGACCAGAGAATGATTGCTTATAAACGACCAGATTTAAGATGAAATTAAAGATTATAAACGAGAAATAATGAAAGATTAGGGCCTGTTTGGTTTACATTTTCATTTTCTGTTTCCATTTCCTGTTTTCATTTTGTTTCCTGTTTCCTGAAATTTTACAAGGGAAAAACTGGAAATGCTAGAAACAGCAAATTTTTGTTTCCAGCATTTCCAGTTTTTCCTTTTGTAAAATTTCAGAAAACATGAAACAGAAAATTGAAACAGGAAATGAAAATGCAAACCAAACAGGCCCTAAAGGAGTTGTGTTTCAAAGTGGGATGTTGAGAAAAAAATTATAAAATAGAAAGAATGAAAGATTATGATATGAGATTTGAAGTGGGATGCTGTTAGAAAAAGCATTGAAAAAACTAAAAATACTGACTTTTTGTTAAAGTTCCTTTTTAATACACACATATATATAAACAGTTGATTCTAATTTTTATGACCCAATTTTTACTTTTAAGTGACTCATAAGTCAAAGTTAAGTTGTGTCAAACAGTCACTTAGAGACATAGTTATCATGGTTAGGACATTCCTTGGGCATTTAGTAAACACTTCACACTTTCTTGACACTTGAAAGACACATAACTATTATCAAAATATTTTATTTTGCTTTGAAATAACTTTGAAAAAAGATAGCTTAAAATATAAATAAAATTATAAAAAATAGTTAAAACTTGAAAAATATCTAGAAAAATTTTCAACACACTTCATTTTAGATGTTCCGGACTATCTTATATCCCCACACATTTATATAATTAGGAGGTATATCAAATGAGTCTCTACGAGAAAATAATCTTAATTATACAACAACACAAGAATGGTTGAGATTAATACCTCTCATGCTATCAACTAATATCTCTCTTTATAGGGTGTGTGTATGTGTCACAGTGTGCTGGATTTTAGACACTAGTTGTGCTACCTTTTCTAGATAAAAATGATATAATGATGCCTGGAAATAAAAGTCTGTATAAAAATGATATCATGATGACTTGAAATAAATTTGATTTTATTCAAGGAAAAGAGCATAAATAGAGCCAATATCAAGAGATTATTCCATAAACAGCTATGTGTTCTTGCTTGAACTGCAATGAAAATTGGTAAGAGTAAAATATTTAAATCCACATCCCATCAATACATTTCAAAACAATGACAAAGTAACTATGCAGTGTGATGTTTCTACTAATTTCGGTATGCCTCATACGCTTCCATTCATTCTTATATGGTTATAGCTGCATCATAAGCATTTGAGGAAACTTTATCATCGCTCTTGTCACCCTTATCTTCATTAAAAAAATCCTCCCTAGCATTGTCAGCTAACATAAGGGCAACCAACCCAAAGAGGCATGAATCAAGGGATAGAAAGGCACCACCTCCAAGGAGACCAGTTTTAGCTGTAGGGCAAGTATAGCTGAGATCATGATGTACATTGTGTGTAAGGTGTGTATGCTCAGTGATTGTTGGCCATAACAACATAGTAGCAGCTAGTCCAGTTGTAAACCTAAGTAAATACACCATTATACGAAAAAACTTCATTCAGTAGAAAACAAGAAGACAAAGATAAGGAAATAAATCTGGCCGAAATCTTAACAATACAGACTATTAATTGGTAGACTACATGTATGTGTATCAACGATGTCACCACGGTTCAGAGTACAGTCAATCCAGTATACTATTGGTCATCAGGTAAGTACCATTTTATTGTGTCAACAAAGTAATATGCCTAATGCATTCTATTGGCAGTGTAGCACTAACCAACTGGTGTTTTTACGTTTGCATTGACCAAAACAGACCCTTTTTCAGCAGTAATTTAGTAAGGTCCATTCAATGAATCAACAAAGCCAAAATAAGAAGAATAACAAGGGATTGGCACCATAGAGAAGAATCATGTTACATTTCTACAAAATGTGTTCATATGTAAATGGAATAGCTACAACCTTCCATAGAGGAATATAAGATCCAAATTTTTAATCTCAAAAGGATACTAATACCACAATAATTCATTGCTAAGGCCTAAGGTAATCAAGAACAAAATCTTTTATTTCCATGAACCGGGAAAAATGAATGGGAAAAATATATACTTGTAAAATTAAACATAAAAATGGGGAAAGCAAGAATAAAGAAACACTACTTACAATGCAATATTGAAGAATACCACAAAACCAGTGTTTTTAAACAGAACTCCTAGTGGAACAGACTTTCCTTTGTAAGGGTAAAACATAGAAAGATATCCAGCCACAATGGATACAACAAGAAATCCTAGAGAAAGATACCCCAATGCAACTGTTGGATCACCTGGGAACTTACAGGTAACACCACCCTTGCTGGGTACTGGGATTCCAGAAGCAGGCTGCAATTATCAAAAATAAAATTCAAAAAAGGCTACAACACATATTTAGAATTCTAGCTCTATATTTAGTACTTGGATTTTGAATTAGGATATAATTAAGATACGATGAAAGATGATTATGAAAAAGAATTTAGACTTTATAATGTCCAAATACATAATTATTTTCCAACTGCTCAAACAAGCAAACTCTTACTTTCCCTTTCACTACCATGAGAAAAAGTGAAAAAGTGCATGTTACTATGTCTAAAGGACAAGTTTAAAATATACATATATATCATTCTTTATAGTATAGTAGACCAATTGTTATAAATCACAATTTCATCAAACAATAACAATCTTTCAATTAAACAAGTCCCTTACAGAACATTAAAGGGTTTGTTTGGATGATTACCTTCTTGTTTTCAGCGAGAACTCCCAATATGAAAGACACAGTACCAAAAAACGAAACAACCACAGACATTTGTTTGATGGTGACGACCTTAACGCCCTGTGAGAGGAAACAATTTAGCGGAGAAGGAAACTGAATTAGAAGAGTGAACAGGAAAACAAAATGACGTACCGTGCGTGAGTGTAGAGCAGGGGGAGACTTTGAACGGAGGAAGGGAAGGGGGTCGTTGGGGGATTTCCGTGAGAAACGAAGAAGAATGAAAACAACTTTATTGTGTTTTATAACATAATGTTTGATTTCATTTTATCTTTTAGTTTTTAAAAACTGTTTTAAAAATTAATTTTTATAAATGAAATGATTAATTTATAAAATTTTTAATATAAAAATAGAAAAATTAAAAAACAGTTTTTTGAAACACTTAAAAATAATTTCAAAATTTTAATTTTTAAAAACTAAAAACAATCATAATTTTTAAAATTGTTTTAAAAAAGTGTTTATTAAACAAGTTTTTCAATTTTTTATTTTTAAAATTAGAAAATAATTGTTTAATATAGTAATAAACAGGCTCTAAATATATATGGCCGAGAGTGACATCCAATTCTTCAACACCCCAAAAGTCTATTTCGAATCATCGTTTATGACGGCTGGAATCTATACATTAGGATCTTGATATATTAAAATGATAAACATCATGTAAATTGAGTTTAAAATTAAATCCTTTTGACCAACATACTAGTTTTTTTTCCATTAAAAAAACTGGTTTCTTTAAAAGTTGAAATTCAAAAATAAATTACGTTAAATTTAGTCCATCATTATGATTTTAAATATTTTTCTCTTATTATTTTTTTAAAATTTTAAAAATATAATGTAAAATATATGAGATATTTACTAATAAAAATGTTAGACAAGCGACCTCAAATAACTTAAGAGGGGGTGAATTAAGTTAATCCAAATTCTCTCTTTTTCGTTTACTTACTTCTTTTATCTTTTACTATAATTAAAACTCTTCTTTTATAATGAAATATGAATGCAAAACTCCTAATCTCTTAACATATAATAAATTTGCAATCACAATCGATAAGTAAAAGTTAAGGGAAGAAGAAATGCAAACTCGATTTATACTGGTTCGGCCAACCATTTGCCTACGTCCAGTCCTCAAGTCACCCACTTGAGATTTCCACTATTCTTGTAAAAACCCTTTACAAGAGATGAACACTCACACACCTTGGAACCCCTTCCCTTGTGTTGAGTTTCACCCACAATCCACGAGAGGCACCCTCTCTTTAACCACACAGTATAAGAACAAATGTTTGTACAAGATAAACTCTCTTTTAGAGTAGATAATACAACTTGAAGTTCCTATAAGAATCCTTAATAATTTGCAAGTGTTTGGCACAAGATGATTCTTAAAAATGATTTTAATCTCTTATGATTTCACATGAGTAATCTTATGAATTTTCGAGAATGAGACATATATATATATAAGGATGATGATAAAACATTGTAACCTTTGAGTAGAAGTCATGTCTCTTCAAGATTTTCAGAAAAATGACTCTGGTAATCGATTACATGAATATGGTAATTGATTACACAGTTCAAAATTGCGAACCGTTATGCCTGGAATTCAAAAATTTGATCTTTCTGCACACTGGTAATCGATTACACCATTCTGGTAATCGATTACCAGTTCAAAAGTTTTCAATTTTGAATCTCATAATTTATGGTAATCGATTACACCAATGTGGTAATTGATTACACCAATGTGGTAATCGATTACCAGTTCAAAAATTTCCTTTTGAACTGATTTTACCTTATAAAAACATTTCCCTTAAATTTTATATTTAAGGCCAAGTAACTTGCAAATTCTAGAATTCTTTTGACATTTTATCTAACTAGACTAATATTTATCTAATACACCTTCTTGTCTTTGATCTTGTATTAACCTTGCTTGTTGATCTTGTATTGACTTTGTTGTCTAGCTCTTTCTTTTGCCAATTCCTTTTGTCAATTTAGTGAACTCATTTTCTTCCCATTGACATCATCAAAACCTGCATATAATATATCTACAAGTATATGCATCTTAAAAAAAACTTTAATTTCAATTAAAAGTCTATTATTAGTGAGTTTTTAAAATTTAAAAAAATAGCAGATCAAAATTTAAAATTATAAAAAGATATTTATAAATAAAATAATTATGAAAAAAATTTAATCGATAAGATAATTTTAAATTATCTTAACCTTTGATATAATTTAAAATAAAAAAATTGAATTCAACATACAAATATATGTTATATTTTGTTTAAATTAAAAATACAATAGCTAATCTAGAATATTACACACCCAATAGGTAAACGTAAATATGAAGAGATAAAATTGAATTAATAATTTAATTTATTTATATATATTTGTACTCCCTTTAATCTTATTACTTTTTGCTTAGAAAAAAAATATTAGGATTTAGATTATAATGTAAATAGTTTGAAATTGAGATGGAAATACTAAGATCAAGGGATAGGGGTATTATTATCAGCTCTCAATTTAGCAACCAGTATGGAAATAAATAACATTTGTATTGAAAGTGGCAGGGTTAATGAAGGCTCTACAGCTTAACAATTATTCATATGTATCCATCTATTTTGAATGATATTAATTAAACGACTCAGATGTAGATTTGATCGAGTTACAAAACTGAATTCGAAGAGCAAACAGGAAAACAAAACGACGTACCGTGTGTGAATGTAGAGCATAGGAGACATGAATCAAGGAAGGGAAGGGAAGAGGGTTGTTAGGGGATTTCCGTGAGAAACGAAGAAAAATGTAAATAATTTTATTACAGTTTATAACTAACTGTTTGATTTGATTTATCTTTTTTTACGTGTATTTGATTTTATGTTTTAATTTTTTTTAAAACATTTTGATGATTAGAGACACAGAAAATGCCTCAAAAATTGCGGGTCACCTGTTGATGGACCTGGAAGACTATGAGCTAATAGCTTGTAGCCCTGATCCTGTGCTTCACAATCTCTTTCTGAGGGTCAAGTCCCATTTGGATTTGACACCTTCATCTCCTTCTCCTCTTAACTCTGCTGCAAGACTCACTAGTACCTCTAGTAACCCATTTTCTAAGTCTTCTCCCAGAGTCCCCACCAATGGCTTTGACTTCTCTAAAAATCCATCTTCACCATCTTCTCATGCCTAGCCACCCTCTGGGTTCCTAAGCCCAAAGGCAAGCCCTTTACTCTCTTATGAGAACATTAGAGCTTATAAGAACATTAGTGTTATGTTTGGAAGAAGAGTGAAAATGAGAAGAGGAAAAATAGAAGGAAATAAAAGAGAAGTAAAAGAAAAAAAGAGAAAATAAAGGAAAAATAGAGAGATTTTTAAGTTATTTATTTTGAGATAAAAGAAGTAAAAAAGTGAGGGAAAGAAAATGAGTGTGATATATAATTATTAATTTGCCCTCTTTTTTAGAATTATTATTATTACTGTTTTATTATTATTATTTCTTGTATTACCATTGTTATTATTTTATTATTAGTTTTAATATATTTTTTTTAACTGGAAGAGTTTAATATTTATATTATCATTATTATTTCTATTATAATAATAATAATAAGAAGAAGAAGTAAGTTCTAGATCTTATGGCATCATCAAAGACATATCTTGCACAAATCGCACAGCCAATGGGAAGTAAAGCTGGAGAAGTCCAAAAGCCCATCACTGGATGCCATCGTTGATGTTAGCCACTTGATATTTAGGAGGCATGGTGAATGCTCTTGGGTAGAGGGCAAAGGATGGTAGTTACGGGAGAGGGAGAGACAGACGGTGATGACTTGCGGAGAAGAAATACGAACAGTGGTGACACAGAGGTTGAGCTCGCGGATGAGAGGCAATTGAAGCAGCTTTCAAAAGATAGAAAGAGGTAGAAGAAGACAGGGGTAAAAATGGAAGAGAACTCCAACGTTCTTCATCTGCGAGTTTTCTCGGCATGGAAGGCGAGAAAACTTTTTCATGGGACCCACGGTGACAGTTTTCAATTCCCTTTATTTTCTAGCGTCATCTAAACAATCTATGAGCTGATTTTCTCACCATTTTCCTGGCACCCGTTTTCTTTCCGCGCTCTTTCCTGTAAAACAAACACAGCGTAGAGCTGCTTCTTCCTTATCACCTCGTGACAATGGTGATTGTGATTTTGTGGATGAGCAACAGGTAATGAGTATTTTTCCTTCCTCAATGAGCCAAACAATGATTTAGTCGATCCACGCCTTGAATTAGGTACTGAGGCTCACAATTAGCACTCTCTTAATAATGGTGATGCACATTTCCATAGAAGAAGCTACTCTGCTAGTGATGCGTTTCACCAAACTTAGGCACAACAAAATACTGTTGTTTTACTTTAGTGTAATATATCCAACTTTTTCTTCTATAAAGGATTTGGAGATAGCATACATCCCTCGATTGCGTTATATAAATGTTCAATTACATTTTATAAATGTGTATGATTGACTTTAACATCTAATTCGTTAACTATCAACATCCCAAAAGTCTAGTTAGAATTTAGAATCACCTTTTTTTAGTGGCTGGAATATATACATTATGATCTTAATATTTTAAAAGGATAAAGATCATAAAATTGAGTTTAAAAATAATTTCTTTTGACCAACATACCGGTTTCTTTTCCGTTAAAAAACCTGGTTTCTTTCAAAGTTAAAATTCAAACATAACTTATATTAAATTTAGTCAATCATTATAATTTTAAATATTTCTCTCTTATTATTTTATTTTTACATTTTAAAAATATAATGTTATGTATAAATATTAGGGGTGTTCGCAGATTGGATTGGATTGGTTTTGAGGGAAAAATCATCCAATCCAATAATTTCGGTTTTCTCATTTAATCTTCCAATTGGTTTTGATTTTTTTTTTCAAATCCAATCCAATCCAATCCAGTTTTAATCGGTTTGGATTGGATTGGATTTCGGTTTTTTAAATAAACTAAAAAATGAAGTTATGAAAACAAAATTATGACATAGTTTTCCGAAATCGTTAATCATTTACCAATTTAAAGCCGAAAAAGTTATGTTTTGCCAAATTGTTAATGTTTTTTGAATAAATAAGTTGTAACTTTAAATACTTAATTAGATATGATGATGGATCTCAATTCCATTGTCCATATAATAATATTCACTTATTGTAAACCCAATATGATAAAAACATGCAATTATCTTATCATATCCTATAACATACAAATTACTTGATGGCTTTCAATCCCATGATTGGATATTATTCATTTAATATAGTTGCACAATAATAATTTTTCACATCATCACAGAAAGATAATATCAATAATGATAATATATCAAAATGTTTAGAAAAGTTTGGATCGGTTTGGATTGGAGTGGTTCTCATAGGTAGATCCGAAATCCAATCCAATCCAATAAAAAATTTCGGTTTTTTGCGGTTTGCGGTTTATTCGATTTGCGGTTTGTTCGATTTGCGGTTTTTTGGATCGGTTGTTGCGGTTCCAATTGGATTGGATTGGATTTGAACACTCCTAATGAATATGAGATATTTACTATTAAATATAAGAAACTTTAATTTCAATTAAAAAGACTATTGTTAGTGAGTTTTTAAAATTAAAAAAAAAAGTAAGAGATCAAAATTTAAAATTATAAAAAGACATCTTTAAATAAAATAATTATGAAAAAATTTAATCAATACGATAATTTTTAATTATCTTATCCTTGATTTAATTTCAAACAAATAATTTGAAATCAATATATAAATATATGTTATATTTTGTTTGAATTAAAATTTTAATTTTCTGAGCTAATCTCGAATATCTCACACTAGGGGCAATTGAGCCAAAGCCCTATGGGCACCCGCAAAAATCACTCGCAATGGGCAGGGTAAAAACCCGTAAAAGCGGGTATGAGCGCGGGTACGGGTAAAAGCCCGCATTTTTTCATGGGGATGGGCGCGGGTATGGGCACTTTGATGCCCAGCCCGCCCCATACCCGCACTCACATATATAATTATTTAATAAAAATACCATATATAATTATATATAGGGATATATTAATTTCATTAAAATATCTAATATATTTATACATATTTGTAAAATTGATATATATATATATATATAACGTACATATTACAAATTAAAAATATATTTTTATAACTATCTATTTGTGTTTTTTTACTTTATAATATATTACTAATTAGTGTTAATAATCTATTTTTACAGATCTTGAAGAATTCTAGCACATAATATCCAAGTTTATAAAATAGTGTGATGTGAAAGTATATTGTAATATTTAATAAAAATTTTAAACTTTAGATCATTTGTTGTGTTTTAGAACATTAACATATTGTGTTTCAATGTAATTAAATTGTTATATCACTAATATTTAAAATAATGTTTGGACGATCTTCGAGTAACTTTTTCAACTGAGATATAGTTTTCTTAAATTAATATTTTTTAGTAAATTTTTTATTATTTACTAACGGATAACTTAATAAAAGTGCGGGCAACGGGCGTGGGTACGGGCATATAGGTGCCAGAGGGTATGGGGATGGGCACTAAAGTTACTGCACATGCGGGTACGGGCGTGAGTACGGTCTTTTTTGAAAACGCGGGTACGGGGACAGGCACTGTGGTAGTAAATGGTTTAAAGTTGTATATATTAGGATTTGGATTAGCTAGAATGTAAATAGTTTAAATTTGAGATGGAAATACTAAAATTAAGGGATAAGTGTTAATTATAATTAAAACAGTTTTATAAATGAGAGAAGATAATAATAATGAAAAAAAAGATATATGTTGAAATTTTAGGAAGTTTGAATTTTTTAAAAAAATACCTAAGTAAAGGTAATAACAGGATTAACAAATATATCTCACACTCGAAATTAAGAAAGACTCGTTATAAATATATAAGACTCATATAAAGTGTTTTATCTCTAAAGTAAATTATTAAAACTATATTTACTATTCACTTGGTTTTCGTGAAAAAACACTTTAATTTTTTTTGGAAATTTGTTTAAGCTTTTGGTAAAAAAGAAAAAATATTTTTAGATAGGATAAAAGAGGATAAGATAAGAGTTGAATATCATATGAGCTTAATAAACTTTTATTGCATTTAATTAGTGTGTTGACTCGTGTGTCCGAGACATGTAATTTTGATGGGATAATAGGAAATATAAATTATAAAATAAATTACTATAAAAAATAATGTAATGATTCATGTAAAAATATATTTCATAAATATTTACAATATTGGGTACATAATTAGTAAATAAATAAAACATAAAAAGTATATTCATTCAAATATATGAAAAGAATAAAATAAAATATGATTAGCATGATTGTAAAGGAGAACATAATAAAAATGAGTATAAAAATATGATAAGAATTCATGTGAAGAAAAACATGAATGAAAAAACAAAAATGTGAAATGAGTTAATGTAAAAAATGTAATGTAATAACATGTGTAAATAAATGTCATAAATATTTACGATATTACTTACATAATGATTATACATAAATGATACACAGATAATAAATCCAATCAAAGACATATAAAAACTAAAAAAATATTATTAGCATGATTGTAAAACAAATATAACAAGCATGAGTGTAAAAACATTATAAAAATTAGTGTAAAAAATGTTTGTCTTATCATATTTTATATATTTGACCGCTTACAATATAAATACAAATATGTAGTAAAATAATTTTTAATTTATATGGAAAAGTGGCAATATATAATCTCTTTGGCATCAACTAAAAACTTCACTACACAATAATTATATTTGATATCAGTTAAACATTTTCTTCAACTACATGTTCATTTGTTATTGCTCCAATTAAAGTTCAATTTTTTTTTATTACCAATGATATATTGATATTTATAAAGTAGTTTACATATTAATGTATTTTATATAAATTTTTTATCACCGATGATTTATTTTATCATATAATTTAATTATTAATAATTTTTATTGTAAAACTTTCATTCATGTGTGAGTTTTTTTAATCTATAAATTAATTATCATTCACACTTTTCTTATCTTTTTAACTTGTAATTTAAATAATTGCCCCTGATTTTTATTTATTTGCATTGCAAATAAAACATTATTAATATACGCTAAAATTTAAAAAGGTCAATGAAACAACAATAGGAAACAAAAAATGTACTTTGAAATTTAAATAGTATATTTTTATCATATGGAATTAGTGGTAGTCTTGGGATAAAAACTTTTCCTCTAACATTGTTTTTTGTATGAATCTTGCTTCGAAAACATATGTATTTATTTAAATTACTATTAATTCAGAACCATTATTTTCATATAAAGTGCGGAAGATTTTTTTCTTAAATTATCATGTCTTTATATATATTTACTTTTAGGTGTTGTCTAATATACACAAGTTAAAAACTTGTGTACCATACACAAGTAAATGCTGATCATCCGATATATTGTTCTTTTAATGAGCAGGTGAGATTTAAAGTCTGTAACCGGTTTGTCTTTCTCCGTTCAGTGGATGACATTTTCTTGCATTTCTTGCAACTTGGTTCCACTTCAAAAACAAATTGGAGCATACTCTCAATTAGCAAACATTAAATAAACATCATCCAACGCAGACAATATACATTAAAATAAAAGATAATAAATAAAATGAAAGACAATATTTATCTAATAATAGTACCCCATTATATTAAAATAATATAGCTAGGGGGTTTCAACAGAAAACTGTTACAAAGTGTAATAAATGTATTTGTGTGCGGGTATAGGGCGGACTAGGTACAATAATGCCCCTACCCATGCTCATCCCAAAAAAAATTACGGGTTATTATTCGTATCCACGTCCATACCTGTTTAGCAATGGGCAGAGTAAAAACCTGCTAAACAGGTATGGACGTGGATACGAGTAATAACCCGTAATTTTTTTTGGGATGGGCATGGGTAGGGGCATTATTGTACCTAGTCCGCCCTATACCCGCACACAAATATATCAACTAATTAAATTGTTTAATAAATAATATAATGGGAAAAATATGTTTTTCGTCCCTATAGTTTCGGTCAACTTTGGTCTTTGTCTCTGTACTTTAAATCCTGTGTTTTTTGTCCCTGAACTTTCTAAACCCCCAAACTATGGTCCTTGACCGTTAGTGAGATCTGTTAACTTGATGAGCTGGGTAACAAAAGTTACATGTTAGCCTCAATAGTGGGCCCCAAATAGCTGACTCATCCAACTAATCTTTTTTTTATTAATTTTTTAATTATTAAAATAACCATAATTATGAAATTGGGTTTTTTATCGGGTAAAATTGCTCAGGTGAAAACCCCAATTTAGCAATTAGGATTATTTTAATAATTAAAAATTAATAAAAAAAAGTTAATTAGATGATCAGTCAGTTATTTAGGACTCACAATTGAGGTTGACATGTAACTTTGTTAGCCAGTTCATCAGGTTAATAGATCTCACTTACAGGTAAGGATCACGGTTTGAGGGTTTAGAAAGTTTAGGGATAAAAAACACATGATTTAAAGTACAGGGACAGAGACTCAAGTTGACTGAAACTATAGGGACGAAAAACATATTTGTCCCTAATATCATATATAATAATATATTTATTAATATATCTAATATATTTATATATATTATTTTAAAACAGATATACATATATATATATAATATTACAAATTAAAAATATATTTTTAAAACTACATATTTGTGTTTTTTTTTACTTTATTATATATGACCAGTTAGTGTTAATATATCATTTTTTGTATATCTTGGAGAATGCTAGCACATGATGTCAAAGTTTATAAAATAGTGTGATGTTGAAATATATTATAATATTTAATAAAAGTTTTGAAAATTAGATCATGTGTTGTGTTTTGGAACATTAACATATTGTGTTTCGATTTAGTTAAATTGTTATGTCACTAATATTTAATAATTATTTTTGGATGATTTTAGAGTAATTCAATTGAGTTATAATTTATTTCATTAATATTTTTTAGGGTTAAATATATTTTGGTCCCTCAAAATATAGCAAAATTTGGTTTTAGTCTCTTATTTATTTTTTCATTGGTCTAAGTTCTCTATTTTTTAAAATAACATGATTTTAATCCTCGTCATTAGTTATATTCCGCTAAGTGAGGACATATCCGTATTTCTCATAGATTTTTTTATGGATTTTCTTTCGAATTTTCCAGCGGGTTTCGAAATTCAAAGGAAATCTTGTTCATATTCTAAAATTCATAGAAAAATTACTATAAATTTTTTTACAACAAAGAAAATAAATTCTATAGCAACACTTTATATAAAAATTTCGTAGTATTTTGGAAATTTACTACAGATAAATTTTCTAGAGAGAAAATTGCAAGAAATTTCCTGTCAATTTTTACTCGGAAAAAGTCATAATGTAACACCCTCATTCTGTGACAGGTATTACTCGACTAGCTCGGTTGAGATTTGTTAATTACTCTTTTAAGGAAAATGATTGGACATCCAAATAAATCGATCAACACAGATAAAGTCGTGCCCCTCATTTGGGACACCTAAAGTTGGGTTAAAATGATTTTTTTTCAAATTTTTCCACACTAGTATTTTTAATTGTTTTTTATTTTTGTAGTAAAAAAATTAAAATAATTACAGTTTATAGAGAAAAATCATAATAATTTTCAGATGAGTCATGTTGCAATTCATGACTGGCAAGCAAATATGATTACTTTTTGAATTAAAATATAATTATGGTGAATTATGAAATTAAAATTGTGAAAAATCATTTTAGAGTCATTTGTATAATGGTATGACGGTGGAAATTATTTTTTCTCAACCTCATCGTATCTTTTTACAATATTTGTATGTCTAATTTATTTCAAATAAATGCTAATTTATTTCAAGGAACATATTATAAATTAGCATTTATTTGCACATCTCATCATGCTTGAAATATATATATTCTCCCAGCATAATTGCGATGTGTGTGCGAAAAAACATAATTATCTGTCATTTATTAAAGGTTTGTTAGGTCACTTAGGTGGCTCCTTTTTTGTTTTATTTTAAATCATGAGAGGGGGTATGTGGAAATAATAAAACATAGAAATAAAACCGGTAAACCGTCTTCTCCCGATCAGTTTTTACTTGTGTATTATACACATGTTTTAAGTTTGTGTCTGCTAGACGGACCCTTACTTTTATGATATAAAAATTAACGTGTTTTTTGTGTAAAATTTTTATTCTACATATTATAATTAGAGTTTAATATATATACATTGTTAGCGTGAAAAAATTTTACACAGACATCCAATAAAGTGCTGTCACGTCATTTATGGAATTTAATAGGTTTAAATATATTTTGTCCCTATAAAATTAGTGAATTTTGTGTTTAGTCCCTACTAAAATTTTCACTTAAGTTTAGTCCCTCGTTAATTTTCCGTAACCAATTTAGTCTTTCTCGTTAAGTACATATTGTTAAGTGATGACGTGGTACTTCACCTATCCTAATCCCTACTCAGATAGCTCGGATTGTACCTGCTCGAATTACTTTTTTATTCACGTTTATTGAAGAATCCGAGCAAATCCGAGCATGTACAATCCGAGCTATCCGACCAATCCGAGCAGGGAGTAGGATGTAGAGATGTTAAAAAAACTCTTACTCGTGAATACCTGTGGATATACTTGCAATGGATACCCGCGTGTTTATAAAATGGGTGGTGACAAATACTATACTACCCGCCCCGCGGGTACCCGCATACTCATTAAAAAATATTTTTCTATTAATTATATTAGATTATTAGAATTTTTTATTATTTTATGATGAGATATAGTTTATTTATATTATTTTATAATGATAATTTATATATATAATATAAATGAGTGAGGATCAACTTACTCCAGGAGTAACTCTGGCAAAGTTACTCCGCTTAATAACTCTTTGTGAACATTGAATTTAATCAATCCAGCTGTTGAATATTGTTATATTAATATGATGATCACACACACCAAATTTTAGGTCAATTGGACATTCATGGGTATCTGATCTTAGAGTTGATATTTACATATATTTTTAAAAGTATACTATACGTTAAACTAAAACGATTTGATGAAACATCAAATAATTTTTAAAGTTTATGAAATTTTATAGGTTTGATCTAGAGTAAACCCTCAAAATGGTCCCTGAAAGATTGGCCATCGGTCAACTTGGTCCCCTGAAAGAATGAAAATTGTAAAAATGTCCCTGAAAGATGCTAACATCAATCAAAATCGTCCTTCCGTTAACCCAAATATGTTAAAGCTAACAGACTTGCTGATGTGGCATAAAAGACTGAAAGTCTTCATTTTGATCTCTGCCAAGTCAACCCAAAAGATTGGAAACCATCAGCCCAACGGATTGGAAACCCATCAAATTGTAGCAATGATAAAAGCACACTATTTTTGGCTTTGTCTATTTCTCGTGCCATATAAAACAAACCCATCATTGCTATTTCTCGTGCCATATACCCAAGCATGAGTTCTCAGTATTCTTGGCTTTGTCTCTTGCCCCACTGCCTTCCCTTCATTTTATCTCTTCAATAGTCTTGGCTTTGGCTGTGACCTCTCACAAATTCGCTGTGATTCAGGGAAAATCTCACTTGCTACCACAATGTCTTTCAAATCAACATTTTCTTATGGTCTTGTTCCTTTCAACAACAGGAGGTGACTCCAATTATTTTTTTAAAAAAAGTCACAAACAAAAGAGAAAGAAAATCACCTTTAAAAGATGCTGCAATAAAAACTTGATGCTAGTAGTCAAGACCATTAAAAATGTTATTCTAACATTTGGGAATAGCCACATCAACAACACTCAAAAGATTAAGCAAAGGCGATAGCAGACATTGGTTCACATATATAATTTAATACTTCCAATTAAATCAAGCAAAATTTGTGCGATTAACTTTACATTTGTGAAATTAACGTTACATGCCAACTCTCTTTATGTATTTATAATAGTGGAAGAATAAAACTAGAGAATCTCGTGCTGAAGTCGTGCTTTATATAAAACTAATTATCCTATACTAGATAAGTAGGACGAATGCTAAGATTCTTAGCATCATTGGACAACTGGAACATAAACTAGCAGCCGAAGCAGACAAGCTACCTGTGCATAAATCTATAAGTAAAAAATCAAATTAGAATAGTTTTTTACAATTCACTCATAGCTAAGAGAGAGAGAGGGGACCAATTTGATGGGTTTCCAATCTTTTGGGCTGACTGGGCAGTGACCAAAATGAAGACTTTCAGTCTTTTATGCCACATCAGCAAGTCTATTAGCTTTAACATACTTGGGTTAACAGAATGACAATTTTGATTGATGTTAGCATCTTTCAGGGACCTTTTTACAATTTTCATTCTTTCTGGGACCAAGTTGACCGATGGCCAATCTTTCAGGACCATTTTGAGGGTTTACTCGTTTGATCTACTTAACGAAAACTTTTACAGTAAACTGTCACTTTCGTCCCTGACTTTGTACGTGTCTTTCACTTTAGTCCCTGAGATTTTGAAAACCCTCCCGTAGTCCCTGACTTTGACGTCCGTCTTTCACTTAGGTCCCAAACCCAAACGTCCGTTAATTCCTTGATGAGCTGGCACTGAGTAGGGACCAAGTGAACGATTTTTGACAACTTCCCCAAAACAATCCCAGTTTCTTCCCCCTTTGAACTGGTGCTTTGAACTACTGAATTCACATACGGAAGCCATGATATTATCCAGTTTTTTATCTTGATAACAACTTCTAACTCTCCAGCTCTGTATATTGCACTAATGGAAGTAGCCAAACCAATTTGAAATTTGATAACAACCTCTAACTCCACGGTACACTGGGTGACGTCCTGTTTCTCCTGCAGAACTACTGGAATTACGCATGGTGTGTGTGGTGTGTGTGTGTGTGTGAAAATTTGAAATTTGATAACAGCCTCTAACTCCACGGTACACTGGGTGACGTCCTGTTTCTCCTGCAGAGCTACTGGAATTACACATGGTGTGTGTGTGTGTGAGAGAGAGAGAAGAAGTTGAGAGATGAAAGTGCAAACCAGTTGTTGATGAATTGCGGCTTGTCAAGGGTTGGGGTGTAGTGTGTGTGTGTGGTGTGTGTGTGAGAGAGAGAGAAGAAGTTGAGAGATGAAAGTGCAAACCAGTTGTTGATGAATTGCGGCTTGTCAAGGGTTGGGGTGTAAGCTAGCTTAGCGTTGGATATTTGGGTTGTAGGGCGTGTTCTCTGTGTTACATAATTAAAATAAAGGGTAAAATATGTTTTTGGTCCCTGTAAAATTAGCGAGTTTTGTTTTTGGATTTCCCTCCTTAATTGTGGTTCACAAGTCACAATGCATGGAAAAAAGGGATGAACATTCCAAGGTCTTGGAATTAATCTTTGATCTTGAGACATGCATATTCAACTTTGAAGAATGTATTTTGGTTTTCTAGAACTCATTGGAATTGTGGAAATTTATTAACCTCCATCAAACACTCTTTGGAGAAGTTACACTTTTCTCCTATAAATAGGAGAACTTGTGAAGACTTGCATCATCCACATCCAAGTGAAGAAATCCTAAGAGAGTTAGAGAGTTCTTTGTATTCCTCTTTGAGAGAAGAGAGAGTTCCATAGAGAGAATTTTGTATATCATTCGAGAGAGTGAGATTCATAGAGAGATCCTCAGAGATTGAGAGAAACACTTTGTAATCCTACTTTTATAGTGGAAATCTTTTACTGGATTAGGTCCCGTGGTTTTTCCCGAGAGGGTTTTCCATGTAGAAATTCCGGTGTCATCTTCTTCTCTATTCTTTTATCTTTACGCTTCTGCATAGTGCCCATTTTGCGTTCACAGAGGAGGGAATAGGTACCGTTATTTCCCAACACTAGCTAACCCCCTGTGTGTTCCTTTTTATTTATTTATTTAATTTTCCAACAAAGATTTGATATATTGGAGAGAACATTGATTTCATTCTTAATGATACAACGAGTATGTTCGAGACAGCACAGGAGGTTCATTAACTGAAGTCGGATAATCTTTTCTTTCAATGGATGGATATATGGCTGAAATTTACAGGGACGAGGTTTATTCTTCTCCTCCTCTACTTCCATTAGTGCAATATACAGAGCTCGAGAGTTAGAGGTTGTTATCAAGATAAAAACTAGGTAATATCATGGCTTCCATATGTGAATTCAGTAGTTCAAAACACTAGTTCACAAGGGGAAGAATCTGGGATTGTTTTGGGGAAGTTGTTAAAAATTATTCACTTTGGTCCCTACTCAGTGCCAGCTCATGAAAGAATTAACAGACATTTGGGTTTGGGACTTAAGTGAAAGACGAATGTCAAAGTCAGGGACTACGAGAGGGTTTTCAAAATCTCAGGGACTAAAGTGAAAGACGCGTACAAAGTCAGGGACGAAAGTGACAATTTACTCAAAACTTTTAATATAACGGTTGGATTGATGAAATTCAATGTTCACAGAGAGTTATTAAGCGGAGTAACTTTTCCCAGAGCTACTCCTGGAATAAGTTGATCCCTACCCAATATAAATATAATATGATATTATAAAATATTATATAACTTTTTCTTTCTTCTTTTTTATAAATTTAAATTCTTAAAGATTAATGGATACTCGTAGATGTCCTGTACCCGCATGAATACGAGTTGTGACTATCCGCCTCTGCCCCGCCCCGCCTCGTTGACATCCCTAGTAAACGGGTAAATGCCACGTCATCACTTAATAACATGTATTTAATGGGAGGGACTAAAATTGGTAACGAAAAATAAATGAGGGACCAAACTTAGGTGAAAAATTTAGGAGGGACTAAACACAAAATTCATTAATTTTATAGGGACCAGAAACATATTTAAGCCAATTTAATAACACATGAGGTGTTACAATTATTAAATGATGTGGCGACACACCATTAAATGTATGTGTAAAACTTCTTTACACTGACAGTGTATATCAATATAATCCTTATAATTATTTATGTTTATACCTTACATTTAAATACTAATATATTTTATATAAATTTTTAATCATCAACTTAATTTTATTACCTCTTGTAATAAATATAATCTAGTACTTTACAATTCACTAATATTAAATATTATTAAATCACTATTCATTGAAAATAATATTATTTAATTCAACAACATTCTTAATAAAACCTATCAAATAATTTTAAAAACTGATGATTTATATAACCCTACCTTTTGTCCATTGGATTTAATGCCTTCTCTCACAAGGAAACAGCAACCCAAGCAGCATTCCATTCAATATTATTTGCTTTAATTTATTTTCCATTCTATGTAAGATTATTTGTTGGGCATTAACCATTCTTCACCAACCATGCTTTTATCCTCTGAATTATTCGGAGTTCAGTAATGATGAAGATTTTAATTAAATTGTTGTTGGAATTTTAGCTCATAATTTTTGCGGTGTTATTCTTTTTGACAATGTGATTCTATTCTCATGAGTATATATATATTTGTTGAGATTGATACTATATTAAGTTTATTGTGCATTTTCATATTATATTATTTGCATTAAAATTATTTAATTTATAGATATTGATACACATGAGTACAAACATATTTGTTGAGATTGATATTAAAGTTTGGATGTGGTGATACAAAAAAATGTGTTGATTTATATCAAGTTTATTGTGTTTTTCTGATATATTATTTACATTAAAATTGTTTAATTTATAGATATTAATTTTTATGTGAGTTCTACTAGTACACATCATTATTTTTTTACTTTTAAAACAACTTTTATAATTTAAGCAATTATACGCTCCAACAAAGTAACTCTACAAGAATTCCAAAATGGGTCCCACAAACTACCCCATTTTTATTATTTTATTATTTTAATTCAACTATTCACGAACCATGCTTTTATCCTCTGAATTATTCGGAGTTGAGTAATCTATCTATCTATAACTTGACAATTCTCTAAAGGAATCTTACTATTCATTCAATTTTTTGATCAAAATAATCCTTTTTTTACTTAAACCTATATCTATTACTTTAAGACGATATAAAATTATCTATATCTATAATTTTACAATTCTCTAACGGAATCTTACTATTCATTCAATTTTTTTATTAAAATAATCCTTTTTTACTTAAACCTATATCTATTACTTTAAGATGATATAAAATTATTTTTACTATATTATAATAATTTTATTATTTATATTAACACGTAATGGTATTATATAATGTTAATTTATATTATATAATTTTAATATTATATGATGTTATGATATGTTGTATTACATCTTTTCTGTTTATTGCTATAAATTTTGATTTTTTTAAAAATATTAATGGGTATCAGTGGATACCTACTACCCGCATAGGTACCCATTAATTTAATCGGACATGGGTGCGGGTAGTGTACTACCAGACCTCGCTCCGCCCCGTTGAGATACCTTGATATATTTAATTTATATTACTGAATGTTAAATTTTTTGGATTTAATTGATACACACTGTTAGTGTAAATAAGTTTAAAAGACATGTCAACGGTGTACCGTCACATTATTTAATAAATATAACACCTTATGAGCTATTAAATTCAATAAATGATGTCGTAACATATCATTAGATGTCTGTGTAAAATTTCTGTAGACTCACAGTGTATATATATTAAAATTGATTTCACTATTTGTGTATATATCTATTAAATATGTAATAAATATCAATGGTTAGATGGGTACCCACAATTTTATTAATGATATGTTGGCGACGGATATTACATTACACACCCCGCGGGTACCCCGTTTATTCATTAAAAAATATTTTCTGCTAAATATATTAAAATATTTGAATTTTCTATAAATTTTGATTTTTTTTAAATATTAATGGGCACCAGTTGATACCCACTAACCGCATGGGTACCCGTTAATTTTACCGTGTAATGGGTTCAAGTAGTGTACTACTCGCCCCCGCCCCGCCATTTTTACATGCCTTCATATATTTACACTACTTAGTGTTATTTTTTTTATTTAATTATATATTGTTAGTGTAAAAAAATTTAAACCGAGCATCTAATGGTGTGTCGCCACATCATTTAAAGAATATGACACCCCTTGTGCTATTAAATTCAATAAATGATGTGAAACATATCATTAGATATCTGTGTAAAATTTTTGTAGACTCACAGTGTATATATATTAAAATTGATTTCACTATTTGTATATATCAATTAACTCTGTAAAATCTATCAATGGTTAGACGGGTACTCGCATTTTTATTAAATGGGGTGGGGATAAATATTACACTACCCGCCCTACGGGTACCCGTTTATTCATTAAAATATATTTTATATTAAATATATTAAAATATTAGAATTTTTATTATCTTATGATAAAATAATATTATTTTTCACTATTTTTTATAATTTTTTGTTAGATTAACAAGTAATGGTATCACATATATATATATAATTTATATATATATATATATATATATATATATATACACGATGTTGACATAATCTAGAAAAATGTGTAATTGGTTTTGGAAGTTATGTTTTTGGGTGAAAGTTTTGGTGGTTGGACAACATTGTACACATCCTTTTGGGGGAAAATTATATGTTTGAAAAAAATTACAACCATGTGTGTTGAGATATTGTGGCGGAAATGTTGGGCTTAACAAAAATTATCAATTTCATTGATTGACTGATTTTGCAAACGGAATTTTATTTCCTTTTAAATGTTAATGTAAACGGAAATTTATTTACTTTTTTGGTAACCATGATTAATGATTTTTGGGAAAAATATATTTTTGGTCCCTGTAAAATACCTCATTTTCGCTTTTGGTCCCTTTAAAATATTTCGTTTTTAAGTGGTCCTCCTAATTTTTTTTTTTTGCAAATGGTCCTTTCTCACAAATGGAGTGTGCCTGGTGCTGAGTTGGCACACTCTCTTTCCCTCTTTCCTTTGTTAATACCTGACCTTCCTCTTTTCTCATGGAGCACGACAAGAGGGACGCAAAGTTGATGGCCATGGAGCACGACCAAGAGGGAGAAAAGCAAAGACAGCCACGGGCGATGACTGCGGTGCTACTAATGATGGAAGCTGGAAGGAGCCGTGCGCGCGGCCTGAGAGCAACACGACGGCGTCAAGGATACAGAGGGTTCTCTCGCGTGGTGAAGCGGCTGGTCGTGAAGAGGAGGAGGTTCGCGGGGCGAGCTTCGCGTGAGTGGTGGAGAAATGGTAGATCTGACCAGAGGTAAGGTGATGGTAACTGACTCTGGTGAACAGAGATCTGGTGATGGCAGTGATGACCGTTGCTGTAAGACATGAAAACAGCCACGCACGATGGCGCGACGTGGCACAAAGGTGGTGGTTGCGAAGTGGTGAATTGAGGTGCAGCGGGCGGTGGCTGGGCAGTGATCGATGAAGGAGAAATCGGTGAGGATGTGCAGCCCTTGTGGCTCTGCGCGTGACTGCCGGCGGAGGTGAGATGGTGACCGGCAAGACCAGCAGTGTAGAAGATGGTGGTTGCTTGGGTGGTTATTGGTGGTTTAGGAGGCTCTTGCACGTGGCTGCCGACGGAGGTGGGATGGTGACCGGAAGGACCGGCAGTGAAGAAGATGGTGGTTGGTTGGGTGGTTATTGGTGGTTTGGGAGGCTCTGCGCTTGGCTGCCGGCGGAGGTGAGATGGTGACCAGCAGTGAAGAAGATGGTGACCAGGCACACTCCATTTGTAAGGAAGGACCATTTGCAAAAAAAAAAAAATTAGCAGGACCACTTAAAACGAAATATTTTAGAGGGACTAAAAGCGAAAATGGGGTATTTTACAGGGACCAAAAGATATTTTACCCATGATTTTGTTTAGGTTTTAGGGTTTATGATTTAAGGTTTTACATACATTGTCAACAAAATCCCCACCCGCAAGATACCTGTAAATATATTCGCAATGGGTACCCGCATTTTTTTTAAATGGGTGGGGATCAATATTACACTATCCGCTCCGCGGATACACGTTTATTCAATAAAATATAGTTTTTATTAAATATATTAAAATATTATATTTTTTTATTATTTTAAGATGATATAAAATTATTTTTTACTATATTATAATTATTTTATTGTTTAGATTAACACGTAATGGTATTATATGATATTAATTTATATTATATAATTTTAATATTATATGATATTATGATATGTTATATTGCATCTTTTCTCTTTATTTCTATAAATTTTGATTTTTTAAGAATATTAATGGGTATCAGTGGATACCTCCTACCCGCATAGGTACTCATTAATTTAATCGGACATGGGTGCGGGTAGTGTACTACCCGCCCCTGCTTCGCCCCGACATGCCTTGATATATTTAATTTACATTACTGAGTGTTAAATTTTTTTGGATTTAATTGATACACACTATTAGTGTAAAAAAGTTTAAAAGGCATGTCAACAGTGTAACGCCACATTATTTAATGAATATAACACCCTATGAGCTATTAAATTCAATAATGATGTCGCAACATATCATTAGATATCCGTGTAAAATTTCTTTAGACTCACAGTGTATATATATTAAAATTGATTTCACTATTTGTGTATATATCTATTAAATCTGTAATAGATATCAATGGTTAGATGGGTACCCACATTTTTATTAATGATATGTTGACCACTGATATTACACTACCCGCCCCACAGGTACCCGTTTATTCATTTAAAATATATTTTCTTCTAAATATATTAAACTATTTGATTTTTCTGTAAATTTTGATTTTTTTAAATATTAATGGGCACCAGTAGATACCACTAAACGCATGGTTACCCGTTAATTTTACCGGGTATGGGTGCAAGTAATTTACTACTTGCCCTCGCCCCGTCCTGTTGACATTCCTTCATATATTTACATTACTTAGTGTTATTTTTTTGGATTTAATTGATATATACTGTTATTGTAAAAAAGTTTAACCGAACATCTAATGGTGTGTCGCCACATCATTTAATGAATATAACACCTCATGTGCTATTAAATTCAATAAATGATGTGAAAAACATATCATTAGATATCTGTGTAAAATTTCTGTAGACTCACAGTGTATATATATCAAAATTGATTTCACTATTTGTGTATATCAATTAACTTTGTAATATCTATCAATGATTAGACGGGTACCCATATTTTATTAAACGGGTGTGTGACACCCTTCTACCCCAAACTCTTATACTTTTAATAAATTGAAGTGTAAAAAAAGTAACGTCCCACAACGGGTAAAAGGTTCACATAACTCTCTTATTAAAAGACCTCATTAGTTCGAAAACAACTTAATTAAAATAAAATAAAACTCAAATGTATTCAAATACTCATGCAGCGGAATCTCCAAAGAAAATAAAAATACTAAACATCCTACTCGCCATGTAAGACATTTAAAAGTGTTTACAAAATCCTTCCTAACTAGAAACACAAAGAAAAGAAACCCCCAAAATTATGCCCTGATGTCACATGTATCAGAACACACTCCCTTTACTCAAAACTCGACACCAGTCGTGTCATCATCAATACCTGTAAAAATATCCACAGTATAACGGTGAGGAAAATAATACCACTAATACATACACATAGGAGACTACCCTATCCTCACCACATATAAACAACATCATCATTTATCATACCACCAATACATCAGATAAACCATCAGATAACAATCATCCCAAAACTCAGCATATAGTTAAACATCTATATCAACATATATATTTCATACCATCACTCCCAATTATAACACATGCATACATCCATCATGTATTCACCAAACCCATTCATCATCATAATAGAACTCGAATATCATCATATATATCACTCATCAATACATACACCAAAAATCATTAACATTATCAAATAACTCAATTCCATCGTTGAGTATTCCAAATATCACATGCACCAACACTCATCTCGTCATCTACCCAAAGATCATGACTTGGAACTCCGCACAATGGGCGCACCTTGTCAATCACTCTAGTTAGTACCAAGATAGTCTACCGGAGTCACCACACACAATCAGATAGGTTGTACCCCCTCTATGGGCCCGCCAAACGACATTCGACCCTAGGTTGCACCCCCTCTATGGGCCAGTACAATTACTCCTAGGTTGCACCCCCTCTATGGGCCCGTGCATCGAACGCCCCATCTTGATCCCCTGAGTTGTAACCCCTCTATGGGCCCGCACAACTCAGTTAACCTCCCGAATTGTACCCCTTCTATGGGCCCGCACAATTCAGGTCTCATCATACATGCTCAATGCATCTCTCTTAAGTTGTACCCCCTTTATGGGCCCGCACAACTCAAGTAACATCATTATTTATTATATCGCATGTTCACCAACCACATGCATTCCAAATAACATCATTTACATAGCATGTTCACCAACCACATGCATTCCAAATAACATCAATTACATGGCATGATCACCAACCACATGCATTCCAAATAACATCATTTACATAGCATATTAACCAACCATATGCATTCCAAATAACATCAATTACATAGCATATTAACCAACCATATGCATTCCAAATAACATCAATTACATAGCATATTAACCAACCATATGCATTCCAAATAACATCAGTTACATAACATATTAACCAACCATATGCATTCCAAATAACATCAATTATATAGCATAATCACCAACTATATGCATACCAAACCATTATCAAGCATCCTTGAGCACTTAGGCTCTCAAAATCCACTCTGGTAATCGATTACCAACCTCCACTAATCGATTACCTGCAAACAAAGTCTCTGGTAATCGATTACAACCACCTTGTAATCGATTACCTGCGACCAAACACTCTGGTAATCGATTACAACACCCCTGTAATCGATTACCTGCAAACAAACTCTCTGGTAATCGATTACCACAAACCTGTAATCGATTACCATCAACAAACAGCATTTCTGGGTTGCCCAGAACACCCTGGTAATCGATTACCACACCTGGTAATCGATTACCCGCGACGTAAATCACAGATTTCACAATTTCTAACATCTCTAAACAATTCCAATCAATCTCTAATCAATCTTATTCGAATAAACACATTCATAAACATTAATATCGTCCAAAACTCAGCAGAACAACAATCTTTTTCAGATTATACAACCAATTCATCAAAATCCCCAAATTCTCACATCCCTAATTTCCCCCTTTTCATTATTCTCAATATCCTCTTTAATTTCACCCAATAAATCATTAATATTCATCCAATCAATCATAATTCAACAGTTTTAATCATTCATTCTCAGTTATAACATATACCAATACGAATTTATAGTCTTAAATTACTACCCAAGCAACCCTACATGCATATACAAGTAGCACCCTCTCCCCCACCGTACCTTAAGCGAAGATCAAACTGCAACAATCTTGATTCTTGGTTCTTGATTCCCGATCACTCAGCAATCTCCTCTTGAGATGTAGTTTCTCCCCTCCTTGGCTCTTCGCTCTCCGACGATTTGAAAAATAAGGATTAGGGTGAATTGATACCCTTTCCCTATTTAAATACTTAAACGCTTAATGGGCTTGGGCCCATCCTCTACCCACTTATCCTATTTATTACTTTTATTATTTCTTATTAGATAACCCTTACTCATTAAATATTTTAATTTCATTAACATTATTTATTTATTTCTTCTACTCTATTAATTAATCTTAATTTTATTTTACTTAATAAAATTTAGGATGTTACAGGGTAGGGACAAATATTACACTACCCGCCCTGCGGGTACCCATTTATTCATTAAATGTATTTTTCTATTAAATATATTAAAATATTAGAATTTTTTATTATCTTATGATAAAATAATATTATTTTTCACTATTTTTTAATAATTTTTTTAGATTAAGAAGTGATGATATTATATAATAATAATTTATATTATATAATATTAATATTATATGATATTATGATATATTACATGACATTTTTTCTCTTCCTTTCTATAATTTTTTATTTCTTAAATATTAATGGGTACCAGCGGATACCCGTTACTCGCATGAGTACCCGTTAATTTTAGCGGGTATGGGTACCAGGGGATACCAGCATGCCTACCTAACATCTCATCCTACCTCCAATATGAATGGTGAACCTGCTCCTGCCACTCCTATCGGCTATGGACATATCATATATTAAATAGGTGACATAAACAGACTAGATTATTCACCATTTATACGGTTACCCTGTCAAGACAGATATAAGGTCATTTATCTCATTACCTTTTCTATTACCACTGCTCATTATATTCAATGACTGCCTACATTTCCTAATCAAATTATAATTAAGAAAACATAACTTAGTATCCGTGCATGAGCACGGGCTCCACCACTAGTAAATAAACATTTCAATACTAGTAAACTTAATGTTAATATTTATCACCCACGATGTATAAAAAAAATTTAAAAGAAAATTTATATAAATCAAATCACAATTCAATATAAAAAGTCATTTATTGTAATTATCTAGTTTTCATGAAAACAATAACAATAAAACATAAGTAAAATATATATAATTAACATGAATTTATATTAAAAAATAAATTAAACTGTATTTTTAATTAAGATAATGATGAGCTTTCATGTGAATTGTTCATTCCGGTGTCATATAACTCAACTTTACAAACTAAATAATAATTTTTTTCATGTAGATATAATCAACCGATATTTTAATATTCATATTTTGTTTTAATATCATTCACTCAATAATATAAATATTAATTTGTTATTATGTAAAATTTTCATCACATGTGATTCATTTTTACTCTAAAATTCAATTACTAATTACTTTTTTTTGTAATACTTTCATTCCCATGTGATCCATTTTTACCCTATACTCTAATTATTATTAAGACTTTTCTATATTTCTAACCTGTAATTTAATTATTTGACCCCTGATTTTTATTTATTATCATTGAAAATGAAACAATAATAGGAAATGATTAATCTACACTAAAGTTTTAAATTTCAATGAAACCGCTACAATGAACTACATTAAAATTCAAATGGTACTATTTTAATAGATGAAATTAACAATGATTATGAGATAAAAACTTTTCCTTCATTCTTGCTTCTTGATATGAACATCGCTTTTGAAATATATGTATTCATCATGAGTTTATGGAAAAATATTATAAGAAAAATCAAAATAAATTTCTATGAATAAAATCATAATTCCATTTTTAAAAGCCAATTATTTTTATGGCGTACGTGTCAGTATGATGTCTGGTGTACATGTCTGTGCTACCTTTTCTATATAAAAAAGATATCATGACGCCTTGAAAGAAAAGTCTTTATAAAAATGATATCAGGATACATTGAAATAAATTTGTTTTTATTCAAGGAAAAGAGCATAAATAGAGCCAATTCAATATCAAGAGACTATTCCATAAACAGCTATGTGTTCTTGCTTGAACGCAATGAAAATGGTAGAGTAAATAATTTAAATCCATATCCCATCAATACATTTCAAAACAATGACAAAGTAACTATGCAATGTGATGTTTCTACTTTCAGTAACATGCCTCATATGCTCTCATTCATTCTTAGAGCATCCGCAATGGAGCAACTCCATTTGGTTGCTTCTAATGGGGTCCACATGTACACATCACTCATTTTTACTATTCTCGATATAAACAACTCCAAGCATTTTATCTCTACAATGGAGCAACTCTCTGTGAGTGCTTCCAATAGGTTAAAACTCCAATAAAATAATATTTTTTACCCTAAACCCTCACTTTTTGAGTTGCTAGAGCTAGCAACTTGGCTCACGAAGCAACTCAAGCTCAATTGCTTGCAATGGTGAAAATGGAGCTAGCAACGTTTGCTTCTCCAACTTTGTGTTTCCCGGGCTACTGTTATAGATGCTCTTATATGGCTATAGCTGCATCATAAGCAGTTAAGGAAACTTTATCATCGCCCCTGTCAGTGTCACCCTTATCTTCATTAAAAAAAATCTTCCCTAGCATTGTCAGCTAACATAAGGGCAACCAACCAAAAGAGGCATGAATCAAGGGATTAAAAGGCACTACCTCCAAGGAGACCAGTTTTAGCTGTAGGGCAAGTATAGTTGAGATCATGATGTACATTGTGTGTAAGGTGCATTTGCTCAGTGATTGTTGACCACAACAACATAGTAGCAGCTAATCCAGTTGTAAACCTAAGTAAATACACCATTATACGAAAAAACTTCATTCAATAGAAAACGAGAAGACAGAGATAAAGAAATAAATCTGGCAGAAATCTTAACAATATAGACTACTAATTGGTTAGAGTACATATATGTGTATCAATGATGTCACCACGGTTCATAGTACAGTCAATCCAGTATACTACTGGTCATCAGGTAAGTACCATTTTATTGTGTCAACAAAGTAATATGCCTAATGCATTCTATTAGCAGGGTTAGCACTAACCAACTGGTGTTTTTACGTTTGCATTGACCAAAACAGACCCTTTTTCAGCAGTAATTTAGTAAGGTCCATTCAACGAATCAACAAAACCAAAATAAGAAGAATAACAAGGGATTGGCACCATACAGAAGAATCATGTTACATTTCTACAAAATGTACTCAGATGTAAATGGAATAACTACAGCCTTCCATAGAGGAATATAAGATCCAAATTTTAATCTCAAAGGATACTAATACCACAATAATTCACTGCTAAGACCTAAGGTAACCAGGAACAAAATCTTTATTTCCATGAACCGGGAAAAATGAATGAGAAAAATAGATACTTGTAAAATTAACATAAAAATGGGGAAAGCAAGAATAAAGAAACACTACTTACAATGCAATATTGAAGAATACCACAAAACCAGTGTTTTTTAAACAGAACTCATAGTGGAACAGACTTTCCTTTGTAAGGGTTTAAAACAGAGAAAGATATCCAGCCACAGTGGATACAACAAGAAATCCTAGAGAAAGATACCCCAATGCAACTGTTGGATCACCTGGGAACTTGCAGGTAACACCACCCTTGCTGGGTACTGGGGTTCCAGAAGCATGTTGTTGTAATTATCAAATTAAAATTAAAAAAAAGTCTACAACACATATTTAGAATTCTAGCTCTATATTTAGTACTTGGATTTTGAATTAGGATATAATTAAGATATGATGAAAGACGATTATGAAAAGAATTTAGACTTTATAGTGTTCAAATACATAATATTTTCAATTGCTCAAACAAGCAAACCTTACTTTCCCCTTCACTGCCATGAGAAAAAGTGAAAAACTGCATATACCTTATCTAAATGACAAGTTTAAATATATATCATTCTTTATAGTATAGTAGACTAAGTGTGATAGGTATCAATTTCATCAAACAGTAAACAATCCGCTTCAATTCCTTTAAACAAGTCCATAAAGAATATTTAAAGGTTTTGTTTGGATTGATACCTTCTTGTTTTCAGCGAGAACTCCCAATATGAAAGACCACAATACCAAAAAATGAAACAACTACATTACATTTGTTTGATGGTGACGACCATAACGCCCTGCAAGAGGAAACAATTTAGCGGAGAAGGAAAGAATTCGAAGAGTGAACAGGAAAACAAAATGACGTACCGTGCGTGAGTGTAGAGCAGGGGGGGACTTTGAACGAAGGAAGGGAAGGGGTTCGTTGGGGGATTTCCGTGGAGAGAACGAAGAAGAATGAAAACAACTTTATTGTGTTTATAACAGAATGTCTGATTTGATTTTATCTTTTAGTTTTTTAAAATCTGTTTTTTAAAAATAACTTTTATAAATGAAATGATTAATTTATAAAATTTCAATATAAAAATACAAAAGTAAAAGCACAGTTTTTTCAAAACACCCCCTAAAACTAATTTCAAAATTTTTATTTTTAAAATTAAAAACAATCATAATTTTTAAAATTGTTTTAAAATGTGTTGTCAAGAAGTTTTTAATTTTTTTATTTTTAAAATAGAAATATTTTTTAATATAGTAAAAAACAGACTCTAAATATATATGGTTGGCATTGGCAGTGACACTCAATTCGTCAACATCTCAAAAGTCTCCTTCAAATCACCGTTTATGACTGCTGGATGAATCTATACATTAGGATCTTGATATATAAAGGATAAAGAATGTAAACTGCGTTTAAAAAAATAAATCCTTTGACCAACCTACTAGTTCTTTTCCATTAAAAAACTGTTTTCAAGTTAAAATTCAAAATAAATTATGTTAAATTTAGTCCATCATTATGATTTTAAATATTTTTCTCTTATTATAATTTTTAAAATTTTAAAAATATAATGTAAAATATATGAGATACTTATTAATAAAAAGCTTTATTTCAATTAAAAGTCTATTATTAGTGAGCTTTTAAAATTTAAAAAATAAGAGATCAAAATTTAAAATTATTAAAAAATATCTATAAATAAAATAATTATGAAAAAAATTTAATTGTTAAGATAATTTTAAATTATCTTAACCTTTGATATAATTTTAAAATAAAAAATTGAATTAAATATACAAATATATGTTATATTTTGTTTAAATTTAAAAAAAAAATTCAGCTGATCTAGATTATTACACACCCAATAGAATAAACGTAAATATGAAGGGATTAAAATTGAATTAATAATTTAATTTATTTATATATATTTGTACTCCCTTTAATCTTATTACTTTTTGCTTAGAAAAAAAATATTAGGATTTGGATTAGAATTTAAATAGTTTGAAATTAACATGAAAATACTAATATCCAGGGATAGGGATATTATTATCAGCTCTCACTTTAGCAACCACTTTAGCAACCAGTATGAGATAAATAACATTTGTTTTGAAAGTGGTTGGGTTAATGAAGGCTCTACAGCTATTCATGAGAATAATTATTCATACAATAAAAAACACACAACAACCTATGTAACCACTTTTTCTTTCTATCTCTCTCCATCACATCACCTATCATATTTCACATTTCTTTCTATTTACTCTTTTATTTCTTTCTCTTTCTTAATTGTATATATTATTTGTTTTACAAACAACATTTCTTTATATGCATGCATCTATTTTGAATGATATTAATTAAACGACTGAGAAGTATACTGATCGAGTTACAAACTGAATTCGAAGAACAACAGGAAAACAATACAACATACCGTGTGAGTGTAGAGTAGGGGAGACTTTGAACCAAGGAATGGAATGGAAGGGAAGGGAAGGGTTGTTGGGGGATTTCGTTGAGAAACGAAGAAAAATGAAAATAACTTTATTACAGTTTATAACTGAGTGTTTGAATTTGATTTTATCTTCTATTTTTTTTTTACGTCTATTTAATTTTATGTTTTAGTTTTTTTAAAACATTGTGATGATTGGAGACACAGAAAATGCCTACAAAATTATGGATCACCTGTTTGATGAACCTGGAAGACTCTGATCTTAGCTTGTAGCCGTGACCCTGTGCTTCATAATCTCTTTCTGAGGGTCAAGTCCCATTTGGGTTTGACACCCTTCATCCCTTTCCCCTCTTAACCTTGCTGCAAGACTCACTAGTACCTCTAGTAACCCATTTTCTAAGTCTTGAGTCCCCACCAACGACTTTGACTCTATAGGAATCCATCTTGACCCTCCCTCTCATGTGGCCACCCTCTGGGTTCCCAAGCCCAAAGGCAAGCCCTTTACTCTCCTACGAGAACATTAGAGCTGCTTCTTCCTTTCACCTCGTGGCAATGGTGATTGTGATTTTGTGGATGAGCATGAGTACTTTCCCTTACTCAATGAGACATCCAAGAACGATGATTGATCAATCCACGCCTGTTGAATTAGGTATTGAGGCTCACAATGGCGCTCACTTAATAATGGTGATACACATTTCCATAGAAGACGCTACTCTGCTAGTGATGCGTGTTTTGGGTCTGGAATTGGGTTATAAGTCATGCCTTTACTTTGCAAGGAATTCTGTAAAAATGGTGCCAATTGTAAGTTTGTTCATGCTGATTCACTGGATGCTACTTCTAGTGCCATTGTTGGTTCCCCTAGCAAGTTTGAGGGGTTGACGAAGAGTTTATCAGGCTCAAGGATGCTCAACATCAGAGTTTGGTGGCTGCATGCTAGTGGCTGGAGCTTCACCATCTTCATATGACAAGTACATTGATTTTTTGATTGCACAGCAAAGTGATTCCCAGACATCCGCCGCAGCAGCATTCATGACAGGGGAAGAACTTTACAACTTTGGTCGGGGAAGGCAGGAAAGGAATGACTTTCTGTTGGAGGAAATTTACTAGCAGAATGAATATGAAAAACTATTACAGAAAAAGGTTCTTGTTGTTATATGAAAAGAATGAGTACAAGTATTTACAGGTACATGAGGGACAGGTTAGTTTACTAATTATCATAACAGAAAGTTAACAACATCAACTAACATAACAGACTTGATTACATCCTAACCCTCCTCCTTAATTCAAAATTTTAATTACAAAAAATATTCAACAGCTTCCTCAATTCCTCAAATCTGTCAATTTAAGAGGCTTAGTCATTATATCTGCAATCTGAAATTCAGTTCTGCAATGCTTCCATTTAATTCTCCCTTTGTTAACTTGATCTCTTAGGAAATGATATTTTGTCTCAATTGTGTTTACTCCTTTCCATGTGCCACGGGGTTCTTAGCCAAGTTAATAGCTGATTTATTATCCGCAAGATCTGCATACCACCTTCATAATCCAGATGCAGTTCTTCAAATAGGATGAGAGCCACAATGCTTGGCAAGCTGTGTGACAAGCTGCTATATATTCAGCTTCACAGCTTGATAAAGCCACCACACTTTGTTTCTTGGAGCCACCATGAGATTGGTGCAGCCAGGAGCATGAAAACATAAACCATTGTGTTTCTCCTTTCAACCTTGTCTCCACACCAATCAGAATCCGAGTAGGCTACAAGTTGCAATTTACTTTTCCCACTGTGATTAGGAAACAGAACTCCATAGTCTGAGGTCCCTTTCAAATACCTCAAAATCCTCTTAGCAGCAACAAGATGAGAGTGCTTAGGATTGCCCATGAAATGGCTAACCAAACCAACTCCATAAGAAATTTCAGGTCTACCATGACAAATAAATCTCAAGGAACCAACAGCTGTCTGTACAAAGTGCCATCAACTGAGTTTTTTCTTCTTCACAGCTTCCAGTTTCAGATTGGCTTCACTGGTGTACAGCAGGATTGCAATTCAAACAGTTGAACCTCTTTAGATCTAAAAAATGTACCTTCTCTGGTGCATAACAATTCCTTCCTTCTTCATCTGTTGCAAACTCTATTCCAAGAAAATAACTGAGTTTGCCTAAGTCAGTCATGTCAAACTCAACCTTCAGGTTTTCTTCAATTTTCAATTTCAGTTGGATCACTTCCAGTGATGAGTAAATCATCAACATACAGGCATATCAGTAACAAGCCAGCCTTGTTTTTTGCTCTCACATAAACTCCATGCTCTACTGAGCACTTGTTGAAATTCAGCTCTAATAGAAAGGAGTCAATCCTCTTGTTCCAAGCTCTAGGGGCTTGTTTTAACCCGTATAAAGCCTTCTTTAGTCTGAACACTTTACCTTCTTTTCCTTTCACCTCAAAATCAAGAGGTTGAGTCACATAAACCTCCTCCTCAAGTGGTCCATTAAGAAAGGCAGACTTCACATCGAGCTGCCACAGTTTACAGTTCTTCAAACTAGCTAAAGCAACAATCATTCTTACAATCTCAAATCTGACCACAGGTGCAAAGACCTTTGAGTAATCAAGACCAGCTTTCTGTAAGAAGCCCTTTGCAACCAATCTTGCTTTGTGTTTTGCAACAGACCCATCATGCTTGAATTTCACCTTGTACACCCACTTGACTTCAATTGCTCTCTTATTGATTGGTAAATCCACCAACTCCTAGGTTTGGTTTTTCTCAATGGCCTTTAGTTCCTCTTGCATTGCATTCCTCCATGTCTCACTTAAGATAGCATCATTAAAGCTAACAGAATCTGCATCAGCAAGTAAGGCCATATGCACAAACTCTCCATCATCCATAACAACACTGTCAGGAAACATTTGATAGTCACTGAACCTGGCTGGAACTGTTCTCACTCTTTGAGGCCTTGTATCTGTGGTTTGAGAGTGATGAATATCTCCCTCCATTGTGTGATTGTCATCTAGATCCATAGGTATTCTGATCATTGATTTATTTCCAGAGTTCTCCCCTTTCCAATTGTTGTTTTCATCAAAAATCACATCTCTACTGAACACAATCTGTTGTGTCTTGGGATTGTACAGCTTGTAGGATCCAGTGGAGTGATAGCCAACAAAAATCATGAGTTCACTATTGTCATCTAATTTCTTTCTCTTCTCATCAGGTACATGCCTGAAACAAGGTGAGCCAAAAATTCTTAGGTGTTTTACAGAAGGGCTCATACCTGTCCACACCTCTTCTGGTACTTGAGAGTCTAGTCTTTGAGTAGGGCATCTGTTCAGAACATAGGTTGCTGTCATGGCAGCTTCACCCCAAAAACCGTGAGGTAATTTCTTCCCTTTGATCATGCTTCTCACCATGTTCATCACAGTTCTATTTCTCCTCTCAGCCAACCCATTATGTTGAGGGGTGTATGGTGCAGTCACCTCATGTAGGATTCCATTTTCTTTGCAAAAATCTTCAAACTCCTTGGATGTGTATTCACCTCCACCATCAATTCTCAGAACCTTAATTGCTTTGTCAACTTGCTTCTCAACCAGTAGTTTGAAGGATTTGAAGACTGAAAATACTTCACTCTTGGCTTTGATTAAATGAATCCAAAGTTTCTTGCTAAACTCATCAACAAAGAAACAAAATACTTGTTTCCTCCCAAGGAGGGAACCTCAATGGGTCCACAAACATCTGAATAGACTACATCCAGTAGATCATGAGCTCTTGGTAAAGCAAAAGAACTGAAAGAATTTCTTGGTTGTTTACTTAGCAAGCAGCTTTCACATACCTTCTGAGGAATCTTTATTGCTGGAAGTCCATGCACCATTTCTCTGGACTTTAGGGAGCAAAGACTCTTGAAATTGAGATGGCCAAATCTCAAGTGCCACAACCAAGAATCATCATCAATTGTTTCAGCTGACAGGCATTATGATTCAATTGCATTAATTTGGACCTGAAAGGTTCTGTTTTGAGCCAGGGGAGCCTTTAAGACCTTTCTGCCTGTGTTGTCAAAAACCTCCATATGATCCTCCTGCATTCGCATAGTGAAGCCTTTCTCAAGAAGTTGTCCCATGCTAAGCAAGTTTTTTTTCATATTAGGAACATACAAGACACCAAAATTAGAGCATTCTTTCCATCCTTTCTCCTGATCAGAACATCACCAATTCCTTCTGCTGAAATGGTTCTATTGTTTGCAAATCTGACCTTGCTCCTTTTATTTTCATCAAAGTTCACCAGCCATTCTTTGTGTCCTGTCATATGATTTGAACAGCCCGAGTCAAGATACCAAATGTCAGAATTTGCTGCTACTGAATTTGTAGTTAGCATAAGCAGAACTGGATCTTCATCAGAATCATTTTCATCCCTTGCTATGTTGACCTCATCATCAGGTTTTCTTTGTTGATTACTGTTGGGCCCTGCATTCATTGGAAAAATGTTCCAATTTTATTGCAATTGTAGCATCTCACTTTCCTCCTATCAACTTTCTTCTTTCCACCCCTGGATTGGTTGAAACACCTCTTCGTGACGATGGCTCGGGTTGGTCTTGATCTCCATTGAGTTGCTCCTAAACCATGAGGATTTCCTCCAGAATTCTTGAAATCTCTGCCTCTTCCTCGACCTCTCTTGCCTCTGCCTCTATTGAAACTTCCTTTTCTTGAAATCTGAGCTTGAAGGGCCTGATCACCTGGGCTTCTCAATTAATCTCTCATTCAATCTTTGTTCATGTGCCTCAAGAGACCCCTGAACGCTCTTCCAATTTTCATGCTTTCAAGGTTTTTAGGACTCCTCTATTGCAACAACAATATGATCAACCTTGGGGTCAAGGTTCTGAGGACATTTTCAACAACCATTACCTCTGAGATCTTCTCTCCGCACCCCTTCATCAGATTTATTAAGCTCAGCATTCGAGTGAAATAGTCAGCAAACCTTTTCGTTGTTTTCCATTTGCAAGAGCTCATATTGGCGCCTCATGGTTTGAAGTTTGACTTTCTTCAATTGATTCGCACCTGCGTAAGACTTCTCCAAGATTTCCCATGCCTGCTTTGGAGTTGCAGCCCCTGCAATCTTCTCAAAGTTAGCTATATCAACACATTGGTGTATCAAAATAAGGCTTTACAGTCTTTCTTCTTGTTTTCCTGTTAAGCAGCCTTCAGTGCATCACTAGCTCCATCAGCAGGTTCTTGGTAGCCATGCTTCACAATTTCAATCACTTCTTGATAATCGAAGATGACCTTCATCATTACGCACCATCTGTCCCAATTCTTGTCGTCGAGAATTGGCAAATTCGCAGGGAAGTGTCCATTATTCGATCTCATTTCTTTTCAGCAAGACACAGGTTTCTTGACAGGATTAACCAAGCTCTCTGATACCAATTTGTTGGAGGAAATTTACTAGCAGAATGAATATGAAAAACTATTACAGAAGAAAAAGGTACTTGTTGTTATATGAAAAAGAAATGAGTACAAGTATTTATAGGTACATGAGGGACAGTTCGTTTACTAACTATCATAACTGAAAGTTAACAACACCAACTAACATAACAGACTTTGATTACATCCTAACACTTCTAGCAAGGTTTTAGAGGACAAACCAAGAAAGAAGGTCCAGACTTCAAGAATAATACCCTCAATCATCACCAACACAGTCTCCGTTGATACTCCATTTGGTCTTGCCCCATCAACTTATAATGCAAATGCTGAAATTGCAGATGTTAGTAATAGAAGTGTGGAGCATGCCCTTCGTGACAGTCTCTTTGCTTCACCAACAAAAGCGGTTGGAGATAATCTGACCGACTTCTCTACATTGGCAGAGCTCAATAAGAGTGTCGTATTTTCAGCTAGTTCATCTTCTCTTAACAACTCAGAATCAACAACCACCTCTAATAACATGACTGCCCATTAATTTCTTTACAATTCAAGGCTTATATTATGCACGTGAAGATTTTGAATGTAGGTACTAAGAATAGAAGTGGACAGCAGCAAGGATAATTTATATTAGGATTTATGGAAGCATATAGAAGAAAAAAATCTTCTAGATGTATAGCTGAATACCACCTAGATCAAAGAGTAGATCCTAGAGAAGAATCAAATGAGGTCGTCATCATCATCAATCATTACATACTACTAACAGCAAGCGATACATATATTGCATACCTGGACAGACATATTAGTTTATAAAAGTAGTTTTATTTTCTTCCTTTCCTTTTTTTGTTTTACTCTCATCCTCTTCTCCTAAATTATCTATAGGTGTGTTTCACCAACTTAGGCAGACAAAATACAGTTGTTTTACTTTAGTGTAATATATCCAACTTTTTCTTCTATAAAAAAACACATGACAGGATTTGGAGATAGTATACATCCCAAGATTACGTATATAAATGTTCAATTACATTATATAAATGTGTATGACCGACTTAACATCTAAATTCGTCAACTATTAACATCCCAAAAGTCTATTTAGGAATTTAGAATCATCGGTGTTTATTGGCTTTCTTTTCCGTTAAAAAACTGGTTTCTTTCAAAGTTGAAATTCAAACATAACTTATATTAATTTAATCAATCATTATAATTTTAATATTTCTCTCTATTATTTTATTTTTACATTTTAAAATATAATGTTATGTCTGAATATGAGATATTTACTATTAAAATAAGACAACTTTAATTTCAATTAAAAAGTCTATTGTTAGTGTGAAAATAATTTAATCAATACGATAATTTTTTAATTATCTTATCCTTGATTTAATTTCAAAAAATAATTTGAAATCAATATATAATATATGTTATATTTTGTTTGAATTAAAAATTTAATTTTCTGAGTTGATCTCAAATATCTCACACCCAAAATGTAAATGTGAAGAGATGAATTTGAATTAAGAATTTTATGTATTTGTTTGTGTTTTCAGAACCGGACCGGACCGGCCGGTCCAACCGGGAACCGGGCCTATGTCCGGTCCAATAGGACATTTAGCCCGATATGTTTTTGAACCGAAAAGAACCGGTGTGGAACCGGTACAAACTGGCGAAACCAGTGTTCTCATAGTATCGAACCCGTGTCCTCGAGCACAAACCAACAAGGCTTAAACACATTGGCGTTAAGCCAGGTGCAATTTTAATATTTATATGCCAATTATAATATATATACATTATTTGAATCTTAAATGAATTTAAAAGCTATCATAACTAAATCATTTAAATATTATATAAGAAAATATATTTAAATAACCATAAATCGTTTTTTGTAATTTATAATATGATATATTATTAATTTTGTCATATTATTTTAATTAATTATTATTGTTTTTATTTTATAATAATTACATATAATATTTAAAAATAAATTTAATTGTTACCGGTTTTGATCACGGTTGAACCACTGAAACGTGAACCAGTAGCTCCATCGGTTTTAATTACCGGTCCGGTTTTTTAAACATTAATATTTGTATATATTAGGATTTGGATTAGCTAGAATGTAAATAGTTTAAATTTGAGATGGAAATACTAATATTAAGGGATAGGTGTTAATATAATTAAAATAAGTTTTATAAATTAGAGAAGATAAGAATAATGAAAAAGGATATATGTAGAAATTTTAGAAAGTTTGAATTTTTTTTAAAAATACCTAAGTAAAGGTAATAATAGGATAAGGAAATGTATCTCACACTCAAAATTAAGGAAAACTCGTTATAAATATATAAGACTCATATAAAGTGTTTATCTCTAAAGTAAATTATTAAAACTATATTTACTATTCACTTGGTTTTTGTGAAAAAAAAACACTTAAATTTTTTTTGGAAATTTGTTTAAGCTTTTGGGAAAAAATTAAAATTAAAGAAAAATATTTTTAGATAGGATAATAAAGATAAGATAAGAGTTGAATATCATATGAGCTTAATAAACTTTTATTGCATTTAACTAGTGTGTTGATCCGTACGTCGTAGACATGTAATTTTGATGGGATAATAGGAAATATAAATTATAAAATAAATTACTATAAAAAACAATGTAATGATTTATGTAAAATATATTTCATAAATATTTACAACATTGGGTACATAATTAGTAAATAAATAAAACATAATTAATAATAAATAAACATAAAAATATATTCATTCAAATATATGAAAAGAATAAAAGAAAATATGATTAGCATGAAAAGAATAAAGAAAATATGATTAGCATGATTGTAAAGAAGAACATAATAAAAATGAGTATAAAAATATGATAAGAATTCATGTGAAGAAAAACATGATAAACATGAATGAAAAACAAAAAATATAAAATGAGTTAATGTAAAAAATATAATGTAATAATATGTGTAAATATATCTCATAAATATTTACGATATTAGTTACATAATAAATCCAATCAAAGATATATAAAAACCTAAAAAAATATGATTAGCATGATGGTAAACAAACATATAAGCATGAGTGTAAAATATTATAAAAATTAGTGTAAAAAATGTTTGTTTTATCATATTTTATATGTTTGACTGCTTACAATATAAATACAAATACGTAGTAAAATAGTTTTCAATTTATATGGAAAAGTGGCAATATATAATCTCATTGGCATCAACTAAAAACTTCATTACACAATAATTATATTTGATATCAGTTAAACATTTTCTTCAACTACATGTTCATTGTTATTGCTCCAATTAAAGTTCAATTTTTTTTATTACCAATGATATATTGATATTCATAAAGTAGTTTACATATTAATATATTTTTATATAAATTTTTTATCATTAGTGATTTATTTTTATCATGTAATTTAATTATTAATAATTTTTATTGTAAAACTTTCATTTATGTGTGATTTGCTTTTAATCTATAAATTAATTATCATTGACACTTTTCTTATCTTTTTAACTTGTAATTTAAATAATTGCCCCTGATTTTTTATTATTTGCATTGTAAATAAAACAATAATAAAACATAATTAATATACGCTAAAATTTAAAAAGGTCAATGAAACAACAATAGGAAACAAAGAATGTACTTTGAAATTTAAATAATATATTTTTATCATATGGAATTAGTGGTAGTCTTGGGATAAAAACTTTTCCTCTAACATTGTTTTTTGAATGAATCTTGCTTTGAAAAGATAGGCGTTTATCTAAATTACTATTAATCTAGAACCATTATTTTCATATAAAGTACGGTAGATTTTTTTTCTTAAATTATCATGTCTTATATATATTTACTTTTATGATATAGAAATTAACGTGTTTTCGTGTAAAATTTTATTTTACATATTATAATTAGAGTTTAATATATATACATTGTTAGCGTGAGGGAGTTTTGTTTTACACAGACATTCAATAAAGTGTTTGTCACGTCATTATTGAATTAATAGGTTTAAATATATTTTTTGTCCCTATAAAATTAACGAATTTTGTGTTTAGTCTCTACTAAATTTTTCACTTAAGTTTGGTCCCTCGTTAATTTTCCGTAACCAATTTTAGTCTCTCTCGTTAAGTACATACTGTTAAGTGATGACATGGTACTTCACCTATCTTAATCCCAGCTCAGATAGCTCGGATTGTACCTGCTCGGATTACTCCTTTATTCACGTTCATTAAAGAATCCGAGCAATATGAGCAAGTACAATCTGAGCTATCCAACCAATCCGAGCATAGAGTAGGATGTAGAGATGTTAAAAAAACTCGTACTTGTGGATATCTGTGGATATACCCGCAATGAGTACCCACATATTTATAAAATGGATGGTGACAGATACTATACTACCCGCCCCGCAGGTACCCGCGTACTCATTAAAAAATATTTTTCTATTAATTATATTAGATTATTAGAATTTTTTATTATTTTATGACGTGATATAGTTTATTTATATTATTTTATAATGATATTTAAAATATATTAACACATAACAATATTACATAATGATAATTTATGTGGTTAAATATGTTTTTAGTCCTTGAAATATAGTCAATATTTGGTTTTGGTCTAATTTAAAATCAGTGGTTTTGGCTCTTTAAAATTAAAAATATACCAATTTAGTCCCTTATTGATATATATTTGTAGCTAATCCGTAGCAAAATCTATAGCAAAACTATGCAATAAGGACTAAATTAGTGTATTTTTAATTTTTGAAGGACCAAAATCACCAATTTCAAATTATAGGAACTAAAACAAAATGTTGACTATATTTCAAGGACTAAGAACATATTTAACCCAATTTTATATATATAATATAAATATATATGACATTATAATATATTATATAACTTTTTCTTTCTCTTCCTTCTTATAAAATTTAAATTGCTAAAGATTAATAGATAACCTTTAGATGTCCTCTACCCACATGGATACGAGTTGTGCACTATCCGCCCCCGCCCCGTTGACATCCCTAGTAAGATGGGTAAATGCCACGTCATCACTTAATAGCATGTATTTAACGGGAAGGGACTAAAATTGGTAACGGAAAATTAATGAGGGACCAAATTTAGGTGAAAAATTTAGTAGGGACTAAACACAAAATTCATTAATTTTATAGGGACCAAAAACATATTTAAGCCAATTTAATAACACATGAGGGTGTCACAATTATTAGATGATATGGCGGCACACCATTAGATGTACGTGTAAAACTTCTTTAAATACTAATATATTTTATATAAATTTTAATCATCAACTAAATTTTATTACCTCTTGTAATAAATATAATAAATAAACATTTCAATACTAATAAACTTAATGTTAATATTTATCACCCACGATGTATAAACAAATTTTAAAAATTTTAAAAGGAAATTTATATGAATAAAATCACAATTCAATATTAAAAAAGTCATTTATTGTAATTAACTAGTTTCATGAAAACAATAACAATAAAACATAAGTAAAATATTTATAATTAACATGAATTTATATTAAAAAATAAATTAAAGTGTATCTTTAATTAAGATAATAATGAGCTTCATTTGAAATGTTGATTCCCGTGCCATATATTTTTTTTTTATATAAGGGCGGGCCTGGCCATATATCTTTACTTTACAAACCAAATAATAATAATTTTTCATGTAGATATAATCTACTGATAGTTTAATATTCATATTTTGTTTTTAATATCATTCGTCCAATAATATAAATATTAATTTGTTTTTATGTAAATTTTTCATCATATGTGATTCATTTTTATTCTATAATTCAATTATTAATTATTTTTTTGTAATACTTTCATTCCCATTTGAATCAATTTTTACTCTATACTCTAATTATTATTAAAACTTTTCTATATTTTTAACCTGTAATTTAATTATTTGACCCTGATTTTTATTTATTATCATTGAAAATGAAACAATAATAAAAAATGATTAATCTACATTGAAGTTTAAAATTTCTATGAAACAGCTATAGGATACAATTAAACTACATTGAAATTTAGACAGTATTTTTTTAATAGATGGAATTAACAATGGTCACGAGATAAAGACTTTTCCTCCATTAATATGAATATCGCTTTCGAGATAAAGACTTTTCCTCCATTAATATGAATATCGCTTTTGAAATATATGTATTCAACACAAGTTTATAGAAAAATATAATAAGAAAAATTAAAATGAAATTTCTACTAATAAATCACAATTCCATTTTTAAAAGCCAATTATTTTATGGCGTCCGTGTCACTATGATGTCCGGTGTATGTGCCTATGCTACCTTTTCTATATAAAAATGATATCATGATGCCTTGAAATAAAAGTCTGTATAAAATAATATCAGGATGCATTGAAATAAATTTGTTTTTATTCAAGGAAAAGAGCATAAATAGAGCCAATATCAAGAGGACTATTCCATAAACAGCTATGTGTTCTTGCTTGAACGCGATGAAAATTGATAGAGTAAAATATTTAAATTCATATCTCATCAATACATTTCAAAACAATGACAAAGTAACTATGCAGTGTGATGTTTCTACTGTCAGTAACATGTCTCATATGCTCTCATTCATTCTTATATGGCTATAGCTGCATCATAAGCAGTTGAGGAAACTTTATCATCGCCCTTGTCAGTGTCACCCTTATCTTCATTAAAAAAATCCTCCCTGGCATTGTCAGCTAACATAAGGGCAACCAACCAAAAGAGGCATGAATCAAGGGATAAAAAGGCACCACCTCCAAGGAGACCAGTTTTAGCTGTAGGCAAGTATAGCTGAGATCATGATGTACATTGTGTGTAAGTGCATTTGCTCAGTGATTGTTGGCCACAACAGCATAGTAGCAGCTAATCCAGTTGTAAACCTAAGTAAATACACCATTATACGAAAAAACTTCATTCAATAGAAAACGAGAAGACAGAGATAAGGAAATAAATCTGGCAGAAATCTTAACAATATAGACTACTAATTGGTAGAGTACATATGTGTGTATCAATGATGTCACCACGGTTCAGAGTAAGTCAATCCAGTATACTACTGGTCATCAGGTAAGTACCATTTTATTGTGTCAACAAAGTAATATGCCTAATGCATTCTATTAGCAGTGTAGCACTAACCAACTGGTGTTTTTACATTTGCATTGACCAAAACAGACCCTTTTTCAGCAGTAATTTAGTAAGGTCCATTCAATGAATCAACAAAACCAAAATAAGAAGAATAACAAGGGATTGGCACCATACAGATTACAGAAGAATCATGTTACATTTCTACAAAATGTGCTCATATGTAAATGGAATAGCTACAGTCTTCCATAGAGGAATATAAGATCCAGACTTTTAATCTCAAAGGATACTAATACCACAATAATTCATTGCTAAGGCCTAAGGTAATCAGGAACAAAATCTTTTATTTCTATGAACCGGGAAAAATGAATGGGAAAAATAGATACTTGTAAAATTAAACATAAAATGGGGAAAGCAAGAATAAAGAAACACTACTTACAATGCAATATTGAAGAATACCACAAAACCAGTGTTTTTAAACAGAACTCCTAGTGGAACAGACTTTCCTTTGTAGGGGTAAAACAGAGAAAGATATCCAGCCACAGTGGATACAGCAAGAAATCCTAGAGAAAGATACCCCAATGCAACTGTTGGATCACCTGGGAACTTGCAGGTAACACCACCCTTGCTGGGTACTGGGGTTCCAGAAGCAGGCTGTAATTATCAAAATAAAATTCAAAAAAAGAGTATAACACATTTAGAATTCTAGCTCTGTATGATCAATTGTTGCAAGAGAATTATCCTTTGATTTTCAGTCCCGGAATCTTCAATATCATAATTTCCATATACTGAGAAAGCACCTGGATTTGGAATTCGGATATAATTGAGATATGATGAAAGGCGATTATGTAAAAGAATTTAGACTTTATGGTGTCCAAATGCATAATTATTTTCCAACTGCTCAAAAAGAAAACCCTTTCTTTTCCATTCAGTGGAACGAGAAAAAGTGAAAAAATGCACATTACCTTGTCTAAAGTACAAGTTTAAAATATACGGATATATCATCCTTTATAGTATAGTAGACTAATTGTCACAGGTCTCAATTTCATCAAAACAATCCGTTTCAATTAAACCGGTCCCATATAGAATATTAAAGGGCTTGTTTGGATGATTACCTTCTTGTTTTCAGCAAGAACTCCCAAGATGAAAGACACGATACCAAAAACGAAACAACGACAGACATTTGTTTGATGGTGACGGCCATGAGGCCCTGCAAGAAGAAACAATTTAGCGGAGAAGGAAACTGAATTCGAAGAGCGAATAGGAAAACAAAACTACCGTGTGTGAGTGTAGGGCAGGGGAGACTTTGAACTAGGGATGTCAACAGGGCAGGGCAGGCACGGGTAGTAGCTACCCGCCCCCGCGGGCAAAAATGTGTCTCGTGCCTGCCGCGGGTACCCATTTAACGGGTTTTAAACGGGTATTAGATACCCGCGGATACCCATGGGTATCCATGGGTACTTGTTTAAAAATGCAAAAAGAATTCAAAAAACTTTTAAAAAAACTGAAAATTATGAATAATCTAGGAAATTTAAAAAAACATAAATTCATACATCTAACAAAAGGCAAACTTAAGAATAAAATTATTATGTTTAGTCCCCAAAAGTCTAAATAAAAACTATTACATAACATTTAAATCCAAATAATGTTAAAAAATATTAAATATTCCATTTTCTTTAACCATCAGGATGGTAACATCTATAGCACCATTTTACTCACTTGGTTCCTACAAAACAAATAATAATAATAATAATAATAATAATAATAATCCAAACAACCACTATTTTTATGAAATTATGAAATTTGAAATGAAGCTAAAAACAACCAGTATTATAGCATCTGTATTTTATATTTAATAATAGCAAACTTTGTTCGCCACCAAAAGCAAGAAATCTTTAACCACTTCAAGAATATTCAGAAAAAAAAAAGAAAATTTGAACACATCAAAACGCCCTGACTACAAAACTCATGACTTCCTTTCCCTGATATTATAAAATATGAGTTTAGAACTTAATAATCATTACCATTCCACTTGAAAACAACAGAACTAACAAATTAATTTTGGGTATTCCCAGCATCATATATATTTTATTCAAATAACACATATAAGTATGAACTTCTCTGGAGATAGGCATATATCATTGTAATCAATTTGCAATTCCCAATCTATCGTTAGGATTATTTGTTGGTTCTCATTCTTCTTATCATAGTTGTCCACAATAAATTTTGCAATCTACCTACCACAATACCACTAAAAATCACGCAGGAATTAACTACACAACAAAAATTAACATAGAACAAGATGGAAGTGGTGAAGAGAAAGAGATGATACCCAAAGTGGTGATGTTCCTTCCTCAAATCCAACAGCAGACGAAGGAGACGCAGATCAGACGCAAATCAAAAGCATACGCAGATCCAGCAGCAGCGAACCACACGAGCAGCAGAAGAATGGCGGAGACGCAGGCGGAGGACGCGACGAACGGCGGAGTCAGACGAACAGCACATACGAGCAGCAGCAGACGAGCAGCCGCAGACGAACGGTGGAGACGCAGGCGGAGGACGCAACGAACGGCGGCGCAGACGAGCAGCAGCAGGACGGAGTAGACGCAGAAGACGGAAGCTGAACCTGAACAGCGAAGCAGGTGGCTGGAGAAGATGCCGTTGCTGGAGAAGATGGCTGCCGGGAGGAGATGGGAGAGCTATGAAGGGAGAGGCAGAGAGGCACAGGTGGAAAGTTGCTCTAGGGTTATCAGATTTAGAAAATGAGATGTGTGTGACTGTGGCTGTGGGTTAGGTTTTGAATTTTTTTAGTATATTAATTAATATTATATATATTAAGGATATATATATATGTAATTTCATATATACGGGTACCACAAAACCCGCCCCCGCACCGTTTATACGCGGATTTTTTTAAAACCCGTTAAGAGCAATCCGCAGGTACCCATTTAAGTACCCAAATCCAACCCACAGCAGGTTTTACCTGCCAGTACTTGCGGGCGCGGGTATTTCCGTGAATGAAGGGTATTCCGTGAGAAACGAAGAAGATGATTGCGCTTTATAACAGTTGATTTGATTTTATCTTTTAGTTTTTAAAAACTGTTTTTAAAAATTAATTTTATAAATAAAATGATTAATTTATAAAATTTTTAATATAAAAATAGAAATATTAAAAAATAATTTTTCAAAACACCTAAAAATAATTTCAAATTTTTAATTTTTAAAAACTAAAAACACTCATAGATTTTAAAATTATTTAAAAAATTATTTATCAAACAAATTTTTCAAATTTTTATTTTTGAAAATAGTAAATAAACAGGTTCTAATATATGTGGCTGGTAGTGACACCCAATTCGTCAACATCTCAAAAGTCTACTTCGAATCATCGTCTATGACAGTTGGAATCTATACATCACGATATTGATATTTTAAAATGATAAAGATCATGTAATTTGAGTTTAAAAATAAATCCTTTTGACCAACATACTAGCTTCTTTTCCACTATCTAAGAAAACTAGTTTTTTTAAAAGTTGAAATTCAAAAATAAGTTAGTTAAATTTAGTCAATCATTATAATTTTAAATATTTTCTCTTATTATTTTTTTTTTAAAATTTTAAAATATAACGTAAAATATATGAGATATTTAAAAACAAAAAAAGAGACTTTAATTTCAATTAAAAGTCTATTATTAGTGAGTTTTTAAAATTTTAAAAAATTAAGAGATCAAAATTTTAATTATAAAAAGATATCTATAAATAAAATAATTGGGAAAAAAATAATCTATAAGATAATTTTAACTTATCCTAACGTACCTTTGATATAATTTAAAATAAAAAAATTGAATTCAATATACAATATATGTTATATTTTGTTTAAATTAAAAAAAAAAATTTGCTGATCTAGAATATTTCACACCCAATAGGTAAATGTAAATATGAAGAGATAAATTTGTATTAAGAATTTAAATTTATTTGTATATATTTGTATTCACTTTAAGTTCATTTACTATTTGCTTAATAAAAAATATTAAGATTTGGATTAGAATGTAAATAGTTTGAATTTGAGATGGAAATACTAGTATTAAGGAATATTATCAGCTCTCACTTTAGCAATCAGCATGGAGATTGAGAACCTTTGGATTGAAAAGTGGCAGTACACCTGATTAATGAAGGCTTTACAGCTACTCATATGCATGCATCTATTTTGAATGAAATTAATTAAATGACTCAGAAGTAGATTTAATCGAGTTACCATCTCCCATGGATTATGTGAAGGAAGGAAATGGTGTGCCGGATTGGCTGGCTTCTCATGCACATAGTTTTTCCCGGACTTTAAAGGTGTTCATTAGTTCAGATCGACTCGACGAACCCGACGAATCAAACCAAACCGTTCTAATTGGTTAAATGTTTTTTTACTCAGTCAGGTCTGAAACGAACCGAACCAATTAGAACCGAAGTCTATTGGTTCGGGCCACGGGTTGGAAAATCTGAACCCGTTACCTGAACCAAACCGAACACACACACATATAAATTAAAACACTAAAATAATTGTAGTCTCTTAGTCTGAATAGTGTATACTATGCCAAAACATACATACAAGGGGCGCTTCCGTGTAGTTTTGAGGGCGCTTGGAAACGCCCTCTTATCTCGTGTCCTCGTAGGTACTAGAAAATGAGGGCGTTTACGAAACGCCCTAAAAATAGATTAATGAGGGCGCTTTCTGGGACAAAAGCGCCCTTTCCTTTATTTATTTTTTTGAAATATGCTCCCAGTGAGGGCGCTTAGTAGAAAGGAAACCCCCTTACTGACTTCAATAAGGCGCTTCCTTCCCGCTAAGCGCCTTCCTAGGATGCTTAACAGGAACAATTGCGTAGTTAATTCATAGCAAATTCCTAGTTAAACTTATTATGCATTTAAATAACATGAACAGATGAATATCACAATTATATTACATTTCTAATAAGTATATTACATTGTCAATAAAATTACACTAATCCAGCACCTTATTTTTGTCAAACTATTCTAACACCTTAAATCATATGCATAATGCATATCTATTCATCTATATCAGCAACTTAAATCTTTCATCATGAATTTCTCACACTTCCATTGCAACAAAAAAAATACTACATCAGATCTACTAATGGAAAAAAAAAATGAAAGATGGAATGCATATTTTCAAAATGAAACAGAATAATGAAATAGATGAAAAATAAACAATGTATAAAAATCTTCTAGCCATGAATATCATACCTTTATGATATCAACTTGGTCCCATATCAGCTTAACTAAATTACAAATGCACTTGAAATTCAAAAGAATTTGCAAATTTCTGTTGCTGCAGGATTATGAAAACTTCTTATGTTATATCTGTAAGGCTTACCAAGGCAAAGATACTCCCAGAATTGCATGAAAGAGACTTGGTCATCATACTCTGTTTGTTAAAATGGCAGCCACTTCTAGAAATATTAAGAACCATCATAAACAATACAGCAACCGCACTAGTAGAGATATCATGTCAGAATGTGGATCTAAGTATCATCAATATCTAGATATCATTTTCAGAACATAAATTATATTTAAGACAGGCAATAGTAGCTTCATAATCACCACCCTGCAGTAGCTTCAAAGTTATTACAATGCACCTAAAAAGGATTTTTGAGAAAAATGATTAAAAAGAAAGAGAAACAAAGCTGATCATGCATGCCATACAGTGGCCGTCTACAAAAACCAAATGAGGTCGATTAGGCAGGCCAGTAACTCTAGAAGAAACATATGCACTGTACCAGTCTGTAATTGTGTGAAAAAGATTAGCATATTCAAAGCGTGTCACGAGAAGTGTTGGTTCCTCAATCCACTGCAAGTAGAAACCCTCATGTCAAAACCACATAAAAGCTTGTGCAACCAGAGAAAGATAACAACAAGACTATAGTAAATCATACCAAGGGGAGGAAACAATTGAGAAAAATAAAAACTAAAATGAAGAAAGAAAACATACAGGGAATGAAAAGTTTTATCAGTTGAATCTTACACATTTATTATGAAAGAGAAAGGGGGTCAGTACTCTTTAGTCTTTACCCCTAAACTTGTTATAGAATAAAACTATGTTTATGGCCTCTCTTTGGTGCTCTGTTGATGGCTGCTTCCAGGGAATTGCAACATTTATTAAGCAGATAGATCAGGGCATTAATCATAAACACCTAGATGATCAAAATCAAGAACAATAAATGATCAAACTTTTCCCCTGACCTCATCACAAGGATTATCCAAAATTCTTTACTTCATAATCATAACAATAATCAAAACAGAACCATCCAAGCACAACTTTTATCATTTTATCAAGACCAAGGATTAAAATATCGCTCCGCAACCGAGAAATCGTCCGCAACAAAACGGTCTCGGAGCTCAACGATACCGAGATAGAACGAAATATCGGAGTGGTTGAAATTCACGCGTCTCGGCCGCAATGGAACAGTGTTGCAAACGCCGATTTTTCCGTGAAAAGAAAAAAACTCTCCCAAATCCCATTTTCTCCACCCTGTATCAAGGTTTGAAAATCGTGGCTTGTGCTTGTGTTTATCTTGGTAGTAGCTTATGCTTTGTGTTGCAGTGGATTGTGGTTGCCTTGCCAGCAACTGGAAACTCGAGAAAGGAGAGGGAGAAAGTGAGGATAAGGAACACTGTGAAAAGGGACGAAGGTGAGGAAAGAATTAAAAATGGAAATTTCAATCAGAGATGTGAGAGGAAGTAAGACAGGGGTAAGGGAATTAGGTGCTCTGTTCCGTGTGTTAGGTGGGGTTGTGGTGGCTTAGTGTGATAAGGAAGTAAGACAGGGGTAGGGGATTTGGTGTTGTAGTGGGTAGTGTCCTGTTATGAGTCTTTCTTTTTTATATAAAAGCCGTAAAAAAAATAAAAAAAAATAGCTAAATTGAAATTTGAGTGGGAAATGTGAGTGGGAAAAATTTAGTGGTGGGTGGGGGAAATTTTAAGTGGGAAAAATTAGTAATTAAATTAATTTTTGGGTGAAGGTAATTGAAGGATGAGATGGAAAAATATAGGACAAAATTTTGTTAAATATATCAGTAGCTATTAATTTATTCATATTTATATATTTTTACTTAATTGTTTTGGATATCTCATAATAATTGAAAAAACTATTGATTATAAATCAGTATAGATTATATAATAATATAAATAAATTTAATCTAATTTTGTGCAAAGTTGTGTGTGATTCACACCACAACGGCCGCAATCTTAATTGTAGCAACCACTATATCCATAACCGTGAAGACTGTAACGCAACCGTAACGGTGACCGCGACCGATATTTAGAACCTTGATCAAGACTACCCAATATCCTAATCACAACACCATTAGCTTTGGTGTTTTAGCTCTTACCAAAACGGCCAGATCCCATAAATGGTCCTGCCTCATCTGTCGCACCACCTTGCTGCTGCTCCTGATATTTCAAAAGAATAAGAAATCATTTGGAAAGAATAGCTATATTAGAGGAGTCGTTAGCTTAATTTTGATAAATAAGTTTAACTTTGTTAAGATTATAATAGATGCTGCCTGTGTTAATAAGACCAACGTGCATGGATATGTATTTATAGTAAAACAATGTAAAAATTTTGTTAGAAGGACAGTTAGACTTACAGCATCAGGCTCCATTTCAGATGGTGATAGTAATCTATCAAAACAGTGCCCCTATATTGTACAGACCAAAAGCTCGTTGGTAGGATCCATAACCACTTCTCTACATGTGTCATTACAAACTAGAAAGAAAATAAACCCAAATTATTTATTTAAAAAACACATTTTAAGCAGCCAGACCAAAGGATTTAAATTTTAATGTTAAAAAAAGGTCATGTAATTAAAGCACAGAGAAGCATTCCAATGGATAATGTTTCTCACCATGAACTTGTCCAGTCTTCTCACAAATAAATACATCTCCAATTTGGTAGTAAGAGCATGTTTCCCCAGAACAAGCATGATCAGTCACCACCTTATCACTTAGGCCCATGCTGCTTTTCCATGATGATACTTGATCAGCTAATGTTTTGTCAAGAATAATCCTATCATCCTTTAACTTCACATGCAGAAAATTGGAGGGAAATCACAAATGGTTAAGAGGTGTCTATTTTAAAGAGGTACAAAGTATTTAAATGAGAACAGATCATCATATTAAAGATACAAAATTACTTTGCACAACAGCATTAGCATAATGTAATGAAATCCCAAATATATAGTTCTAGACTACAATGGTTTCTCTCGATACCTGTGAAGGAAGAGGTGCTTGACTTCTCTTAGCTGCTTGCATTTGAATGTAATAGTACTCCTTAAACTCATTCTGGCAGCTTCTTACAAGTTCCACCATGTCCTCTCCATCACGCTACATGTATATGTATAAGGCTATCAAGAATATTCCCCTAGAATACAGAATCAATCAGTCCTTTGGTAGCTCCTAAAACAACCATAAATTAAGTTAAGCAGCTCTTACAAGAACTTCCAATCTCTCAGGCACATCAGCAGGGTCAATGAAGAAACCTCTCCTTAGTGATCTTGAAATATGATGCATCAAGTAAATCCAAAAGACTAAGGCAGAGAAAATCCAAAAAATAAGGCTACACCACTCCAAAATTAATAAGGCAGAGAAAATCCCACCTTTACCTGGATTATTTTCTTTTTAATTTATTATGTGATGTGTTATAAGGCTACACCTTTCCCTGTCCCTTCTTTTAGTTTATTATGTGATGTGAAACAAACTCCCACCTTTCCCTGCATTATTTTCTTTTTAATTCTCTAGGGTCAAAGATTGAAATGGATTTAATATTTGAAAGTGGGTGTGTTAAATATAATTGTTCACAGATTTCATTTGAGCAGCCCAATCAGAAAAATAGAGTGGACCAATTGCTGGAAATAAATAAGGTACGCATGCATTAGCTAGCTCTAAACAGAATGAAAATGGAAGAGAAGAGAAGAGGCTGAGAATGATGAATATATATTTAAGTAGATAATTTTTTTTTTACCCTTTTGGTTCTGGGGCAGCTTCAGGATTAACATATCCTTATTTTGCCATGACAAATGAATCAAACAAAACTTTGAGCACTACAAATAATCAAACAATTGAATCAATTGATAACCAAAATCAATAATCAATATCAAATCAAACTTACATGAAAATTGAAAACTAGCTAAAATGTACACTAATCAATCAATTTCATGATCATTTGCTTATAAATCGCGATAGGGTTCTGTCAATTAAATATCAAATCAGAGAAGAGGAAATGAGATTGAATGTTGGGATTTAGGAACTAGGGCTCATCACTCACCTAGATTAGCTTTAGAGTTCCAGAAGTAAAATGCTCTCACAGAGAAAATGAGTTCGTAATGCAGCTGCAGTCAAAGAAAAAATAAAAGGAATCCCTGACCCTCTTTGCGCAGTCAGTGGTGGACGGCCGTGGTGGCAGGAGGTCACGGCGAGGAGTTCCTCCTCCACGGCGATGAGACTGCAGCGACGAGAGATAGCTCGATGGTGCGGAAGCTCCTCCTCCACGGTGCGGGCTCGACGGCAACAACAGTTAGAGAGAGTGAGAGAGACAGCCACGAGATAGCGAGACACAGCAGTGAGAGAGCTCCTCCATAGCGCGGGCTCGACGACAACAGCGGCGAAGCCATGTACAACCTCGCGACAACGGTGAACGATGGCACAGAATCTCCTCCTCCACGACGCGAGCTCGAAGACAACAAAAGAAACCCTAACCCTCTTTGCGCAAGCGGTGGAAAACGGTCGCGGTGGCGGACAGTCACGGCACAGAACTCCTCGACCGCGACGAGAGAGAGCGAGAGAGACAGCTCCTCCTCCACGGCACGGGCTCGACAACGACGTCAACGGCGAAGTCACGTACAGCCTCGCGACGATGACGCTATGAGAGACGAGGACGCAGGCGCGATGAGGAAGAAGAGTGTACGTGTGGGACGTCGTGGAAACTGAGGGAAGAAGAAAGAACGGTGAGGAACAGTGACCTTGCTTGAGGGAAGAAGACGTGTGTGGAAGAAAAAATGTAAGCTGAAAAATAGATGTGAATTTACATGGCCAGTGCCCTCAACAAATAGAAATTCTTCCTTTTAAAAAAAAATTAAAACTGAGTTAGGGCGTTTTTTACATAGCCAGTGCCCTGAGATTAAAAAAGAATTATGGTAGGGCGTTTCTTTTAGAACAAGCGCCCTAAACAAAGTAACAATTTTTTTTTCTAAAAAAAGTAACAATATTTTTTTTTAAAAAATTATAGAACTATAAGGGCGTTTCCGGGAGAATGGATACGGAAACGCCCTTATATGTACGCCCTTATTTCTAAAATTTGGTGTAGTCGTATACGCATTTTGCAATTAAGGTATACATTTTTCTCTGTCAGTCTTCTTCATTCCTTGCCACTATTGTTGACCCTATTGTCTACTACACCGGCCATCGCCTCCCTATCCTCAAGCGCCACCCAACCAACAGGTAGCACCATAGCAGCAGCTGCAACTCCGTCCCTGTCCTCGAGCACGACCCAACCAGCTGTAGCAGCACCGCCTCCGTCAACCTTTGAGTGCGAGTTGCGCGACCCAATAGGCAGAAGCACCACTGCACCACCTCGACCTCGAGTGGCAGTTGCACGACCCAACAGGAGACCACCAAAGCAGGGAGCAACATCCATCACTATGTCTATGTGTTAAATCCGAGTTTCTGATCCGATTGAATCAAACCAAACTAACCCATATTTAGTTGGTTCAGTTTGGTTCGGGTCAATGTAGAAAAAATGAGGAAATCTGAACCGAATACTTTTATTTGGTTCGGATTTGTTTTTTCTTCCCTAAAACCAAATCAAACTGACCCGTGAACACCCATACTGGACTTCATACCCGGTACTCCCCTCCCCCTGGTTGTCTACATCTCTTTTGGAGCGACTTTATGGGCATTTGCGTTCTCCGTAGGATAGTCCTTTAATTTTCCTTTTTGGTCGTTTGGCCTCAACATTACCCAAAAAAAAAATCATTAGGAAGTTGAAGTGTTTCTTGTTTGGGAGAGATAATGAGATACTCCCTCCGGACTCATTTATAAGCAAAAATAATCATATTCACACTTATTAAGAAAATTAGTTAAACTCATTTAATTTTCTTGATTTCATCTGAAATGTAAGTGTATTTTCTAAATTACCCTACATTCAACTTTATTGAAACTTGTTTCAAGTGGACATGCTCTCTTTCTATTGGCACATGATGCATTAAATAGAGTGGTTGGATAATAAAATATGAATTAAATAAAGGGAAATTTAGGATGATATCATTTACTAGGGTGAAGTTAGTTAACTTTTGCTTATATTTTAGTCCACCATAAGAGGGTGTTTTTTTGCTTATAATTGAGTCCGGAGGGAGTATTAAAGAATATAATTAAGAAATTAGATATACTAATGAAATATTGAAAAAGATAATTAATGTGGGGAGAGAAATTAATAGAATTGATTAATTTTTCAACAAGGGTAATTTTGTAAAGTTATCATAACTTTTGATAAATTTAAGAGTATTAATTATAGGGACTATAAATTACTCCCTCCAGACTCATTTATAAGCAAAAAAAAATAATCATATTCACACTTATCAAGAAAGTTAGTTAAACTTATTTAATTTTTTTTATATCATCTAAAAAGTAATTGCATTGCTTAAATTACCCTACATTCGATTTTATTGAAACTTGTTTCAAGTAGACATACTCTCTTTCTATTGGCACATGATTTATTAAATAGAGTGGTTGGAAAATAAATTATGAATTAAATAATGGGTAATTTGGGATGATATCATTTAATATGGTGAAATTAGTTAATTTTTGCTTATATTTTAATTCATGGGTGGGGTTTCTTTTTTTTCTTTTTTTCTTTTTTTTTTTGCTTATAATTGAGTTCGAAGGGAGTATATGTTAATAACAAAATTATCCTTCTATCAAAATTACATGTAACTTTTTTAAAATTAAACTTTAATATAATTCTTTTATTTTTTATATTAATTCTTTTTCAAATCATAAAAGATGGTGGCGATGAGCTAGGGTGCTTGGTAGAGGAGGCGATGAAGGGTGTCAAGTGAGCAATAATAGCAGTGGAGGGAGTCAAGCAACAATTGTGATAAAAAGGACGTTGTACGATGATAGTGATGGAAGGCAGAGGGTGGCATCACTGGGCGTTGGGCGGTGGTAGTGGTGGAAGGTATCAACTAATGATAATAGTGGAGATGAGAATGGTGTGGGGTTCCATGTGAAGATAAAGGGAAGAAAAATCGTTATAGGATGCTATTAATTATTTCTAACCCAAATCACTTGTCAAGATAAACTTTACACTAGGCCAACATGATAAGATAACAAACAAAACAAGTTAATGTCATCATATCGACTCAACAAACACCATATTGAAATAGCATATTGGATACTTTATCATATCTTATATTCCTTGTCCTAACCATCAAATGCACCATTGAAATTTAGAGAACTTTTTATATTTTTAGTATATAATTACTTAAATAATTCAATTTTTTTCACACTTCACTCAGTCACTCTCTCACATTTTTCCTTTCCACCTCATTTTTCTTATATTCTCTCCCTTTTTTTCTTTTCTATTATATCATTAGCTACACATTTTATGGTCACTCTACTATATTTCATCTTTCTTTCTATCATCTTATTTGAATAATGTATAAGTAATCAAACTGATTACATCGTAATAGATACCCGCATATTTATAAATTTGGTGGGGACGAATATTATATCACCCATCTCGTGGGTACCGCATACTTATTAAAATACATTTTCTATTAAATATATTAAAAATATATAACTTAATGATATTTTTAAGAGTTTAATTATTATGCATTGCCAGTGTAGAAAAAATTTACATTGACATCCAGTGATGTGTTGTCACGTCATCTAATAAGTATGACACATCACATATCATTAAACTTATTAAACATTGTGACAACATATCATTGAATGTCAATGTAAAACTATTTTACACTTACAGTGTATGATTATTAAATTATATTTTTAATATATTAAACCATATATAATTATATTATATAATGATAATTTATATCATATAATATTAATATAATATTACAACATATTATATGCTGATCTCTCATTTTCTTTTTTTTTTAATTTTAATTTTTTAATATGAATGGATATTCATGAATACCCATTACTCATATGAATACCTCATTATTTTAACAGATATGAATACGAACAGTATATGATCCTTCCCGCCTTATTGACATTCCTAAACGTGAAAAATATAAGAAAAAAATATATAAAAATGAGAATAAGTAAAAGGTATAATAGTTAATGAGTAAACCACCACTTTAGTCCCTGAAAGTATGGTCAACTTTCAATTTAATCCTTGAATTAAAAAAACTGTCAATTTAGTCCCTGAAAGTGTAAAACATCGGTCAGATTAGTCCTTTTGCTTCACATTTTGTTAACTAACGCACAGTTACAAAAGGATTAATCTGACCGACATTTTACACTTTCAGGGACTAAATTGATAATTTTTTCAATTCAGGGACTAAAGTGACAGTTGACCACACTTTCAGGGACTAAAGTGGTGGTTTATTCAAAAGTTAATATAACAAACAAATGTAAAAAGACTTAAAGAGGAGTATGAAAAAATAAGAGTTTGGAAAAATAAATCCCTCATAAAATATAAGGTGTCGTTCGGGGTGGTTGTGAGTTTTCAGTTTTTGGTTTTTAAAAATTTTCAATCAAATTTTTACAACTCAAAACTAAAAATTGAAAACTTGTTTTTGTGATTTTCAAAACAAACATTTTAAAAACCACAAAAAATGATTTTTTATTTTTGATTTTGAGTTGTAAAAATTTAATTAAAAATTTAAAAATCCTAATTTACTTTTTTTAAAAATAAAAAACTAAAAACTCATAGCCACCAAACGGGGATAAGATTGGTGATACCATGGGAAAAACAGTGGAGCTCTAACTACTAGGTGCACCTAAATTGGCTCCAACGGATTATGGAGGTAATAACCGCAGTCAACATTTACGGCCCATATAACTGGTTGACAATAAATAAACGAACAAATAAATATAGATGGAGGCGTTGACCCAAAAAAATTGAAAGATAGATAGACATATAAACCTATTAATACGGTCTTACTTATATTTTAGAAGTATATCAATAAATCATTGAATTATATATTTTATCTAGACCAAAAAGCCTAATATTTTTCTTTATTTGAAGAATTTAAAATTATAAGTATTAATATAATTTTTTTTTAATTTATTCTTTTAGATTCTCTCTTCTCTTTCATATATTTTTCAATTATTCGGTTTGATTAATAGTTGAGAATAATTAATTCTATAATTAATGATTGAAAATAAATAATATACATTTTATGACGTTGAACAAAAAAAATTTAAAATTGATTTTACATTCTTCAAAATTTAAACCAAATATACCCTGACTACTTACACTTCCTTTTCTTCAATGAAATTGTTTTTGTTTACAAATTTTATTTCTTTCGTTAGAGTAAGGTTCGCTACCAATTTGTTTCTATTCAAGTGATTCACATATTGTGTTTTAATCAACGGGGGTTGATTCAAGTGGTACATGCTTGTTTTCCTTTAAGCAAGGTCTCGGGTTCGAGTCTTGTGGATGGAAAAAATTCTCGCTGGGAGAGCTAGCCCCACCATGATGTGGATGTTCCCTGCTCGAACAGGATTGTTTGTGGTTAAACCAAAAATTGTTTTATATCCCCATTCATATAGCATTAATATTCTTTTACAAATCAACGTTTCTGTTTATCTATATTCTTATAAAATATTTTAAAATACAACATATTCATATAATTTTTAAACATTTAATCCACAAATCTAATTCTTTTATTTGACACATAAAATGTATGGGTTTTAGTTAAAGTAAAATTATAGCGTTCAATCGCCACTCAAAGTTAAATGATGACAACACATGTTGATATTGTGGAAAGAGCTCCTGAATTCGATCCCCACTAAACACATTTTCAAGGAAGAGTAAGGAGCCTTAATTGTGACTAAGCGCCGAACAGAATTATCCTTGGTAATAGATGATACTTATGGTTAGTACAAAAAAAAGAACAAATAAGAAACATAAAAACATAGGAATCCATGGTGGAGTTCAGGTTCAAAAAGAGAAAAAGATCAACATCAGATGAAGAGGGGGTCAATGAAGAAAGTGATGATAGGACAAGAGGATGGTGGAGGATTGATCAAAGCAATAGGAAGTGGAGCAACTGATTCCACCACCACCCTCCAGTTTAAACCGCCATGAGTAAAACAGGCGTCGAGCTAAGAGACGTTAAACAAGTGTTTCCTGGGAGGCAACCCAGTGTTTTATTTGTTTTGTTTTTCTTTTTTTTTTTTGCAATTTTTGTTTTTGTTTGAGTGTCTTAGTTAGGATCAATACCTGTGTAGTTTATGAAATTGGTAGGCAGAGGACAAATAAAATAAGGAAAAGAAGTAGAAACACTTTGAATTAGGAAGCAACAGAAAATAGAAAAGGAAAATTACATTCTGTTTTCTGCGCTTCACTTGCGCTCAGCGCAAGTGAAGCACGAAATTACCAATTTCAATTCTGTTTTCTGCGCTCCACTCGCTCTTGGAAACGCTGCAACACGCGCTCCACCTACGCTGAGCGCAGGTGGAGCGCAAGTGCCCGCTCCAGCATAAATTCAAAATTATGGAGCGGGGAACGTTACTTTTCACCTTCCCCACGTTTTCTAAAGTGAATTTCTTTGAGTTTCTTACCTTCTTTTCACCCTTTTCACTCAAAAACCTCGTCCTTTCAACTTCCTTACACTATTCCAGGTACGTTTTTACTGTTTTAAAAGAATTTTACCGATTAAAATCCTTATTTTTCTGTTTCATTGAGTAAACCTTAGGATAGAAGACTTAGGCTCTTAGGATCACATAATTTTAGGACTAATTGTCAATAAAGTCTTAGTATAACATGCTGATTGTGTTTGAATGATTGGTGGTGAATTTTTGAAATGCTCAGTGAGTCTCTGCAAATTATCCTAGTTGGTATTATGTGTGCTTTGATTGAAATTTTTTTGCATCACCTATTGCATGAATAATTGTGCATTATTGCATGTCTTAATGTCATGATATTGAGCATAATTGTGTGTACCATTTAATGCCCTATTTAGAAATTTATCATGACCTGCTTTAACTGATCACTTTAGCATGCTCTTAAGAAATTAATAAATTGGCATTGGGTAAATATAATAATCAAGATTTTGTGTGCAACCGTGCTTGTTGAATGATTGCTTTGATTTTTGAATTAAGATGGCCACCATGTGTAAATATTCCTTTATGCATGGCTTAATACATTGATCATGAGTTGATATTCTTTGCTTTAGAATAATCTTGGTTCTGTTTACCTTGCAGATGGCTCGCACCAAGGTCACCGATACCACCGGCACCTCCCGGAGAGGTAAGGGAGGAAAGAGAGCTAGGGATGTACCTCCTTTTGATGCTATGAAGTTCAAGAACCCTCAAGCTTTCGAGGCATACAGTCCACTGATGAACTGTAATTTCATCCTGGAGAGGCTAGTTGCTTTGCAACCTGGTGAGGTTGACGCATTTCTAGATGAGATCCTTAGGAGAGGATGGAGGTGTGTTGCTGAGCCGGACAGGTACTTTGACCCCGAGTTGGTCAGAGAGTTCTACGTCAACGCCATTGGAGATCATGGTATTGACGTACGCAGACAGTCCTATGTGCGGGGCCAGTGGATATCATATGATCACAATGCGATCAACACATTTTTAGACTACCCAGGACCAGAGGACCAGGGGATGCAGCCTTGCCAGTATCATGAGCTGGTAAATGAGGTTGGCATTAATGGCAATGACCCATTGGATATTAGGACTGCTGAGTGCCTATGTTTGAGGGGGCGCACCTTTGAGAGGAATGCATATAGGCAGGCTGCTATGATCTACCGGCACGATATGAAGGGCATGACCATGATGTGGACTGTAACGTCCTAATTTCTTAATTCAAGAATAATGTCCGTTAGAAACACTATTCCGAATTTCTGAATTATTTCGTGCATTTCGAATATCGACATATATTCACATAACGCTTAAGCAATCCAACGCTTGCTTAGGCTTCCACAAAATTCATACATCAATATGTTCAATATTAATTCTTAACTAAAGCCTAGGGAACGAACCTACACTTTTAGTGTCATGGTTCATAAAACTCCTACCGGAAATCCGGCAGAGTTTCCCCTGAAAAGTGGACATTTCCCAATTTTACAAAATGACCTGAAACTCAGAAAATACCAATACAGTTGATAACAACACAAATACAATTTAAATTCTCATCTAAGCCTCCATGGCCAAACTAAGTCTCCACTACAATACATCAATCCTCTAAGTGTTAAACTACAATTACAAATCTTATCCTCTACTCCACTCGAGTCCTTAACTGCTTCGCCGAGAATATGGCATTGACTTGCACAACTGAAATATGATTCCCTCATCGTGGGATGAGACTACGTCCCAGTGAGTGAGGTAATAGTGTGTGCAGTGTAGGGAGGCAATACAGGATAGACAGTGATGTACAAAGCTAAATCAATTCAGAAAAACATTTGTGATGACAATCCAATACATATAACATTAATCATGCAATAGTGATTATAAGTGCAACGATGATCATGCAACAAATATTCAGTCATATATGTCATGCCACGTAATTCAATCAAAATCTCCCACAAGGAGCAATCAAGTATTTAACCCACACCCAAGTGTCTTTTCACTGTTACCTCTTTTGAGCACTCGGCCATCTGACCAAGGACCGTCATCCAGGGCCACCCTCATTAAGTTTTAATTAGCCAAACAAGGATGCTATGCATGAAATTCATTATTAATGGAGGAATCCCATGTACCCCTTGGCCTAGAGGTAAATGTGATTGCCTCTCTTGTAACATGAATCCAAGGACCGGAGACAAAGTCTCAGAAACATGAGTCCATGGATCAACCTCATTAATTCACATGAGTCTAAGGACCGGAGACAGAGTCTCAAGAACATGAGTCCAGGGACCAAAAGTCTAAGTGTATAACATGATCAATTTAACATGAAATCCAAGGATCCAAATAATTATTTTCAAAACATGAAGTCTAGGGATTCAAAGTCATTAAGTTCATCATGAGGTCTAAGAGACCCAGAAACTCTTTTACAGTAAAACATGAGGTCCTAAGACCCATTTTTCTTCTTTCAAAAACATGAGGTCATAAGACCCAATTCTTTCCTTTCAAAACATGCATAAATGGGGACATGAAATATGACAATAATTCCATGAACAAGAGTGTATACATGAATGAATCAACATTTTCAAGTTACAACATCACAATCATCAATTTCACAAAAATCCCCAAATCCTCTAACCTAGGGTTTGAGCAAAAAAAATCATATATTCAATCAATCTAACAATCCACCTTAGTTTTTGCATAAACTCAAGTATAATCATTAATAATAACAAGTGGAGAAAGAGTATGGAGCATACAATGGAGATACAACCAAGAATAGTGAGTGAGAACCACACTCACCTAGAAATGGAGGAACAATGGAGGAGAAGGAAGAAGATGTTGGAGATCCAAGCTCAAGAGGTGGTGGAGGAACCTCTAATCTAGCTCTCCTTCTTCTCATAGCTCCTTCTCTCTCTAAACCCTCCTCCCCCTCTCTCTAGAACCCTAAGGGAAAGGATAAAATGAAGAAGAAGAAGGCAGCTGCGTGTTTTTAAAAACGCTGCTGTCTTGCGCGCTGAGGCGCACTCCAAACAGAGGCTGCTGCCTCGCACGCACTGGGGCGTGCTTTTAGTGTGCTAAAGCACAAAAACCTGCTGTTTTGGAGGTGCAAATGAACTCAAAATATTATCCTATAGCATATCAAACTGAAGCCCCAGATCTTAGCTTTCTAATGCAAGTGGAATCATCTCAATTGGATACCTATAACTCTAGATATTTGCAATTTAGTGCACCAAGGTCATTAGGCTTAAAACATGAAATTAAGCAACAACCTTGGTTTTTGCCCCCCTTTGATTCCAATTCAATTCTCTCCTTCTCAAACCTAATTCCTCTCCTCCAAAACCTTCTTCTAACTTAAATATTCCCATCCAAACCCTTTCCCACTCTAAATCTTGATAATCCAATTCCCTTTAACCTTAAAGCTTATTCTTTCACACTTAATGACTAAGATCTAGGATGTTGCTCTTTTTCCCTTAACTCTTCCTCACGACCCTTCCCTTCAACGCAGTACTTCTTTCCCTAGCCTCATTTCCTTACTCTTAACCATCCCATATTTCCCTCTGATTCCGGGTGTGATTCCTTCCAGGTCCAATCATTAGTTGTTTGACTTACCATTTGGTTATTCCTCCAGAACCTTCTACTACACAACCTTCTTAGTTTAGATATCCAATTGTTACTTAATTCCACATTCAACTCCGATTTCCCTTTTTACCCTTGTCCCACTTCTCCTAACTGGATCCAGAGCCTAAGGTTTTCGTTACGTCCTTTAGGTCTAAATCTTGGGATGTTACATGGACAGTGTTGGTGTTGGCCAACATTCTACCCACCAATCATGTTTTTGACATCATCATGCCTGTAGCACACCTCATCTACTGCATTCTGACCAGGCTTGATATTGACATTGCTAGTGTGATATCTCATAAGGTATCCATGTTTGCATCTTCAGTAGGGCGACAGAATTCCCAGTCCAGGATCAATTTAGGATTTCCTGCCCTCATCATTGCACTTTGCCGATATAGGGGAGTTGAAGTGTCTGCCACCAAGCACATCAAGACCCCTATGACTAAGGGGTACATTGAGGCAAACTGCCTCCCTGAGGAGGAGGAGGATGAGGAGCAGCCACCAGCAGCAGAGCAGCCACCAGCAGCAGTAACAACCACCACCAGCAGAGACTCACATTCCTTTCTGGGCACAACACATCATTGCCCAGAACTCTTCCCTTCATCGAGCTGTAGTCCATCTTCAGGACTACCACTACCAGACCAGGCCATATCCTTACCCAGGAATGCACCCTGATCAGTTCAGAGAGTATTTACAGTGGCCTGGGGACAGGTCTATTCCACCAGGAGGGGGAGGAGCAGCTGCTGATGCTAAGGATGATGATGGCATGGATGATAGGGATTGGTTCAGTGTTTTTCTTTTCTTTTTCTTTTCTTTTCTTTTCATTTTTATTATTCACCGGATCTGTACTGTATATACAACACTACTAACTCATCATTTCTATGCAGTGCAACATTTTCAGGACCACTTTTTTTTTTGTTTAGGATAATTGTTTTTCAATTTTTTTAGGATTTTAGGAAATAGGGATTAAAGGAAATAAATTTAAAATCTCAAAGCTAGGCAGTCTAACTAACTGAATTAGGAAAGAAATAGGAATTTTGTGATTGAATCCATAATCAGTGAGGATTAGGATATTATGCAGAAAAATATATCAGGGTAGTTAATTAATTTCAATAAGTGACTTTATCAAGGAAATTAGCCAAAAAGCCGGTGAGTTGTGAGACCAAACACTTGATATGAGAGTTTTTCACCGCTGCTTGTCAACTGCTATTGCTTGAGTTTTTGGATTTTATTCTGCACATAAAAAATATGGAAGTGATGAAGGCAAAATTTGTGATTATGAATTATTTGCTCAGTGCCAAAAAGCCAACCCTTGGAAAATTTTTCCAATTTTTTTGGTAACCCATTTGAGCTTTAATGTTTCTTTTCTTATGCACCCGAGCCAACATTAATGTCTATATCATGTCCCTTACACACTTGGGATAGAGAGCAAAGATGCAGTTTGATAAAATGGGAAAATTGGTTGGTTACTTGAAAGTGAATTACTTGAAGAAATACAAAAGCAGGCACAAGAAAGCAAAGTGAGTCACTCCCTCAAGAATGAAAAAGAAAAATAAAAAAGTCAATAAAAAAGGGAGTGAACCATCAATAAAAAAGAAAAGGTCAGTTGAATAATGCAAATCATGAATGAAATGGGGAATTGAGAGAAAGCTCAAGAAAAAGAAAGATAAAAAATTGCTCTTTATTCAAGTGTTTCTTTGCATATCTAGAAAAACCATGAGTTCTTGATAGCCCAGCCTCATTACAACCAAGGAAAGACCTTTTGATCCATGTTGACCATGTGCATGTTTATTAACCAGAAACGACTATCAATTTTAGTTGTTCAACTACTGTGAAAAATTGAGGGAAAACACTTACCCGTGAGCATGAGAGAATTCCTTGATTTATCACTTATTGTTTTGATTACTACTTTTGAAAAAGTTTGAATGTATGTTTATCCTGTTTTGATTGATTTTTGGAAACATCACTTGATTCTGATTTTCAATCTGATATTTGGTAAGTGACAGCTGCCTAGCAAAGAGATGATGAAATTGTTTCCTTACCTAGTGAGAATCATGATTGACAATTGAATCCATTTTTTATTGCAAAAGGTTTTCTTGTTTGAGGACAAGCAAGAAGCTAAGTTGGGGGTATTTGATAAGTGCTAAAAGTATGATAAATTTGTATATAATTACAGCACTTATCAAGGATAAAATGTTAGATTTATTCCCCAAATTATCTCTTTTAGTAATAAATGTAGATTTTGTGATTATTTAATTCAATTTTGAATTTGATGCTATTTTGATAGAAAATCTGTTGATTCTGCAAATAAAAGGGAAAGTTTTAAATGGAGAAATAAGATAGCATCTATTTGAAGAAAGAATCTGCAAGATAAGGGTAAATGGCAGCAGATCAAGATAAAATCAGAAGTGATTTGGATAAAGATTCTGTAGAAAAAAAATTCTCAATTCAAATTTAAACCAAAATCAACATAAGATCAAGCTAAAAAGTGGGAAACAAGGAAAACATAGAAGATAAAGATAAGATCAGGAAGAGATCAAGAGGAAAAAGAGGAAACAAGGAGAAGCAGTAACGGTGGGCTGCGCTCCACCTGCGCTGAGTGCAAGTGGAGCGCAGGAATTAAAATTCCTCTCTGTTTCTTGCGCTTCATCTGCGCTGAGCGCAGGTTGAAGCGCAGGAATACGGAAATAGAATTCAAATGAGATTTCCAACAAGATTCCTTCCAGATTTTAGATAGCTTTCCAACTTCTATTTAAAGGACCTTTTTGCATAGATCAAGAGGAGGCAGCGGAGCAAAGTTGGAGCTAGAGAAAAGTGTGACAGTTTCTCTATTGGTTTGTAATGGCTACCATGAGTAGCTAAACTCTCTCATAGGATTGAATGTAGTCGATTCAATACCCAATTGTATGTGAATTCTCTTTGGTATTTATGAATCCCTATTTTTACAATATCGGTGTTTTTATTTGTGCTCAATGCTTAGCTTCTGCCTTTGTGTCGGAGTTATAGGTTGGTTTTATGGGGCGCATTCGGAAGGTGGTTATATAAAATCAATAGCGAGTTTGGGGGAACCTAGGAATAGGAAACTTGAATTTTGATTGGTGAAAACACTCAAGGAGCCACTATGGGAACTAGGGCGAATTGATAGCGTAAACAAATAGATCTTTAATCCGGGGTAATTTCTCACTGTGGGAACTAGGGTAGATTATTTCTGAGTATTTCATATTTGTGGGAACCTTTGTGAAATAACTTTAATATGTGCTAAGATGTTATAATTGCATATTCATAAATATTATTGGGTTTCACATACGAAAGGGGTGCGATAGACGAAGTTCAATCCTAGTTCAAGTAACCTGCTCAACCATCTCAATTTACTGTTTTTCTTTAATTACTATTGCAAACTACACTCATATCAAATATAGTCTCTCACTTGATAGTTGTGACCACTAGTATTTAAAATTGAACCGTTCCCTATGGATACGACAAACCCTTCTACTTACTATTATACTGCTGGATTTTTGGTACACTTGCTGAAACTTCAACAATTTGCATTATACTCTTCTCTACTCTGCTGCATTTTGTCGAGCAGTTTATCCTCGACAAAAGTGTCATACCTTTTGTGTAACATCCCAAATTTTATAAACCATTTTCATAAACTAAATAAGGTAGAAAGGTGTTTTCTAAAAGGAATTAGGAAAGGGGAAGAAAAACTGAGTTAGAAGTAAAGAGGAGTGAAAATCATGAAATTGAATCTTGACACTCTCGCGCACGACTCGCTTAAGTATGCCTGAGCGAGGGTATCAACAAAAATGGGGATTTTTCACCCTGGTTTCCTCGCTCATGCTTGCTTGACATAGACTAAGCGAGAAAACAGAGTGAAAAATAGGGCTCTCTGGTTGCAATTCCGCCTGGTCTCGCTCAACATTCGCTTAAGCGAGAAAGGCATTTCGCTCAGCCCTCGCTCGAGCGCGCGGGCAAAAAGCCTTAAAAACACGTTTATGACATTTTTCTCACACTTTTCATTTTCCTCCCACTTCTAGAGTGGGAGAGAGAGATTTCTAGAGAGAGAAAGAAGGAAGAAGGGCTGGGATTGAAGCCTCATACCATTCAAGGAGCTTGGAATCACCATCCTCATCCCTTCATCTTCCCTATCTCCTTGCTTTGAGGTGAGTGTGGTTCGCCCACTCACTCCATCCTTGTGTATCATCTTTAAATGCTCCCTCCTCTCTTTCCCCCTCCTTTATTGCTTGTATCTTGTTAGGTAGCGAGGGGGACCTAAACCACCGGGGAGACCTCCAACATAGGGTCATGGCACAAACCACACAAGTGAGCTAGACACCACATTCAACCCAAAACCTTAAGGTGTTAGGTTTATGGGTCTTGCCACTTATATATTGCTCTCATTTCTATCCAATGTGTGACTAACACTTGATATCCCAACAATCTCCCCTTCAAGTGTGAGTCCATTCATTTAATGCTCCCCCTCAAGCGGAAGCTTTTTTCATCACGAGTTTCCATGGTCTTGCATCGTCGTTGACTCACATCAACGGGACACGTTGCCTAGCCTCCACATATCACTAGGAAGACTTTAGACACAAGGTTCGCCACCAATTTCTCGTCTGAGCCGGTCACAGATCACCTGATCACACCATCGGTTTTGATACCACTTGTTAGGTGGCGAGGGGGACCTAAACCACCGGGGAGACCTCCAACATAGGGTCAAGGCACAAACCACATAAGTGAGCTAGACACCACATCTGACGAGAATCCAAGGGGGGTGGATTCGTTTTACGGATCTATTTAGGTTGGAATGCTCATAACTAAGAAATTTGGGAAATGATTTAAACGAAAAAATGGGAAAAAGGTAAGAAGATGGAATGGAATTTGATAGACGTCACACTTTCAAGGATGAAAGATAAACCTAAGAGTTATACACACAAAGGGATGAAGGACCTTTGATAAAACTCAATTCTTTATAAACAAGAGAATAAGAGAAATACTCTCCAATTTCTTAAAATTTCTAAATTAAACATGTCTTGTGAATTCCGCATGCATGATGCGCCCCTTTTAAAGGTGCCTACAATCCTTGCATGTCTTTTCACATTCAGCCACTTAATTATCCTAATAATTCTATTAAAATTTAGAAACATAACTACCAACAAGAAATTAAACTAATTAGCTTATAACTACCCATGTAGCCGCCCCCATTTACACCCTTTTAGCTATTCATCAAAGCCTTAATAAAATTTAGCCAAATATAACATCTATTGGCTGTCCAAAATTAAAAATGATCCAGCCAAATAATGTTCCAAATGAATGGAAATAATGATATATTCAGCATATGTTGGCCGCCCATTTAGTAGCTTCAATCAACCAATTTAATAGCTTCCTTGTTGGCCGCCCTTTTTATTAGCTTTATTCTGAAAATTTAATCACTTGCTGGCTGCACATTGGAACGGTCATAATTCAGCCAACTTATGCACATGTTGGCCGCACTTCAATGCCCAAGAGTAACCACCCAACAAGCTCTTCAATTTGTAACATCTATGCACATAAAGTCTTGTCTCCTTGTAACGATTCAGCCTTGATTTCTTTTCAATATTCTTTTGTAACAATCAACCACAATATTGTAGATTGTAACAACCACATGATTTTATTGAAAGCCATAAAACAAAGAAAACAATTCAGCAACTCCTCCTTGGCCACCCCACCTTTGGCCGCCCCCTTTCCCTCTAGGTTGGTCTTCAATTGGAGTTTAGAATTAATGACCACTGGACTTCATTAAAAGCCATGTCACCATCTTCTTTATTTATTTTTTTAACCCGGTGGAATTCACATCATACCCTCCTTCTTCGAGAAGATTCGTCCCGAATCTTAAGGCTTTATTCACTTGAAATTGGAACGAACAAACCCAACCTCTAGGATCAAACACAACCTATAAAAATTCAGATTTGGTCGTTCTTTCTTTATGCATCAAGGAAGTCTTCATTATTAATTTCCAAACCCAAACACCACGATCAAGGGCAATTCTTCTTGTTAAACAAACTTGCAGAGTTTCTTTCTTAAACAAATGTAATTCAGCTTCAAAATCAAAATACTCCATGTGTTTGTCCTCAATATCCTCATGAGTTTGTCTCTCAATAGTGGGTTGAAATACATCAACCCCCATGTTTGAAGAGGAAGCTTTTTGATATTGTTCCTAGTGCTTCATTATGCATCCAGTCCGCTGATGAAAAACAAAGTCTTGAGGATAATGAAACGCAACACATGGAGTTATTTGTTGATACATATAAAACTTTGTTGCACATTTTCATAAGCATTTCGGGACTGAATCCTATTTGTTTGAAAAAGAAAACCTGCACACTTATTGTTCATTATGTATTGGTAATCATTATTACTTGCAGGAAGGTGAGGGAGTGTTGCCAAGAGATGTGCTACACGAATTGCTACTAGTGGAAAGGAATAAATTTGAATTTATTCAAGTTGTATTTGACCCAGGAGGAAGCATATAAGTTTCTGCAGTAGTTAGTGAATTAAATAAAGCCTTAAGATTCGGGACGAATCTTCTCAAAGAAGGGGGTATGATGTGAATCCAACCAGTTACAAAACAATTACGGCTGAATCAATGCAAGGGGACAAAGAAATTACAACCATCAAAGTTGTTACAAATTAAAGGAGGGAGACAAGCATTATTTCAGCAGGCGGTTACAAATTGAATGGAGCAGCCAACAATTCAATTGCTGAGCGGTTATGTTTCTCCTTAGGGGCGGCCAATTCATGGCTGAATTATAAGCCTTTTATTCCTTGTTGGTTGTTACAAATTTGCTTGTAATTGTGTGGATACATGTGGAGATTGTGGGCTGAATATTGCTGGTATTTTTTATTGTCTAAGTTTAATTTCTATTAGAAGGATTAAATGGGGTTGCATGGGAATTGAATGGAGGGTGTTTTGGATAGTTTCTTATGGATATTATTAGGAGTTTATTTTGTAACTTTCTGAATGTAAAGAGACATACATTGTGCGCATAGGCTGAATGCTTGAAGGCTATATATAGGGCGCATATTTCATGTAAGGCATAACTTGGATTCAGAAAAATATAATTTGAGAGTTTGATTCTCTTGGTGTTCTTGTTAATCAAGAATTGAGTTTTATCAAAGGCCCTTCATCCCTTTGTGTGTATAGCTCTTAGGCTTATCTTCCATCCTTGGAAGTGTGACGTCTATCAATTTCCATTCCATTTCTTCCTCTTTCCATTTTTCTTGTTTTAACAATTTCCCCAAATTTCTAAGTTATGAGCATTTCAACCTAGATAGATCTATAAAACAAATCTACCCCCTCAAATTCTCGTCAGTTAAAAGGCGCATTTTATGTAACACCCCAGCCCTCTCCTGGCACCCCCCCTCTCAGGGCCTAGGACTTTACTGAGCATGTTACCACACTTTAGCTTTGGCACCCCCTGAAGTGCCTTATTCCCCCTCTCAGGGAACCTCCATGGGTTTCGAACCCAAGACCTCAAGGATATAGTCTTAGATTCCTCAAGCCCACTACCAATTGAGTTAGTACTGACGAGAATCTGAGGGGGGTGGATTCGTTTTACGGATCTATCTAGGTTGGAATGCTCATAACTTAGAAATTTGGAAAAATTGTTAAAACAAGAAAAATGGAAAGAGGAAGAAAATGGAATGGAAATTGATAGACGTCACACTTCCAAGGATGGAAGATAAGCCTAAGAGTTATACACACAAAGGGATGAAGGGCCTTTGATAAAACTCAATTCTTGATTAACAAGAACACCAAGAGAATCAAACTCTCAAATTATATTTTCCCGAATCCAAGTTATGCCTTACATGAAATATGCGCCCTATATATAGCCTTCAAGCATTCAACCTATACGCACAATGTATGTCTCTTTACATTCAGAAAGTTACAAAATAAACTCCTAATAATATCCATAAAAAACTACCCAAAACACCCTCCATTCAATTCCCATGCAGCCCCATTTAATCCTACTAATAGAAATTAAACTTAGACAATAAAAAATACCAGCAATATTCAGCCCACAATCTCCACATGTAGGCACACAATTACAAGCAAATTTGTAACAACCAACAAGGAATAAAAGGATTATAATTCAGCCATGAATTGACTGCCCCTAAGGAGAAACATAACCGCTCAACAATTGAATTGTTGGCTGCTCCATTCAATTTGTAACCGCTTGCAGAAATAATGCTTGTCTCCCTCCTTCAATTTGTAACAACTCTGATGGTTGTAATTTCTTTGTCCCCTTACATTGATTCAGCCGTAATTGTTTTGTAACTGGTTGGATTCACATCATACCCTCCTTCTTTGAGAAGATTCGTCCTGAATCTTAAGGCTTTATTTATTTGCTAATTTATTTAATTCACTAACTATTGCAGAAATTTAGATGCTTCCTCCTGGGTCGAATACAACTTCAATAAATTCAAATTTATTCCTTTCCAATGGTTGCAATCCGTGTAGCACATCTCTTGGCAACACTCCCTCACCTTCCTGCAAGTAATAATGATTACCAATACACAATGAACAATAAGTGTGCAGGTTTCTTTTTCAAACAAATAGGATTCAGTCCCGAAATGCTTATGAAAATGTGCAACAAGGTTTTTATATGTATCAAAAAATAACTCCATGTGTTGCGTTTCATTATCCTCAAGACTTTGTTTTTATCAGCGGACTGGATGCATAATGAAGCACTAGGAACAATATCAACAAGCTTCCTCTTCCAACATGGGGGTTGATGTATTTCATTCACATGCCCATCCTCTTGTTCCTGTAAATTAACATCACAAACAATAGAAGAAAAATCATTAAACAAATAAAATTTGCTCGCTCTTTTTCTCTAGTTCTTTTTCTATTTCTTCTCGCGTTTTTCTTCTCTTTCTTTTTCTTCTTTTTCTCTCATTTTTTCTTTACTCTCTCTTGCTTCTTTTTCTCGCTGTTCTTTTTCTATTTTATTTTCAATGTTAGCTGATCAACACGTACAACGTCGGATGATAGACATATCAACTTAATCCTTCGTCCACCATGCACAAAAGAAATAGAAGGCCTCTCAGGATTTATACTTTTATTGTACAAACCATAGCCTCCCTAATAGCATATGGAATGTCTCCATGGTGCAATATCACAAAGAACTTCATCTTCATATTTCCAATAGAGAATTTAATCGTTGCGTGTCCATTTGCAGTAGGCAGGTGTAACTTCTCAACCACCTGCTGCTCACAACATTTCTAAAGTTGAATTGATCTACTGCAACCAAGAACAAATGACCTTCGAAGGAACACCTGGTATACTAAAGTTCTATCGCCATTTCAAACCCAAAGTCGAAGCTTTGATACCAACTGACGAGAATCCGAGGAGGTGGATTCGTTTTACGGATCTATCTAGGTTGGAATGCTCATAACTTAGAAATTGGGGAAATTGTTAAAACAAGAAAAATGGAAAGAGGAAGAAAATGGAATGGAAATTGATAGACGTCACACTTCCAAGGATGGAAGATAAGCCTAAGAGTTATACACACAAATGGATGAAGGGCCTTGATAAAACTCAATTCTTGATTAACAAGGACACCAAGAGAATCAAACTCTCAAATTATATTTTTCCGAATCCAAGTTATGCCTTACATGAAATATGCGCCCTATATATAGCCTTCAAGCATTCAACCTATGCGCACAATGTATGTCTCTTTACATTCAGAAAGTTAAAAATAAACTCCTAATAATATCCATAAAAAAATACCCAAAACACCCTCCATTCAATTCCCATGCAACCCCATTTAATCCTACTAATAGAAATTAAACTTAGACAATAAAAAGTACTAGCATATTCAGCCCACAATCTCCACATGTAGCCACACAATTACAAGCAAATTTGAAACAACCAACAAGGAATAAAGGCTTATAATTCAGCCATGAATTGGCCGCCCCTAAGGAGAAACATAACCGCTCAGCAATTGAATTGTTGGCTACTCCATTCAATTTGTAACCGCCTGCAGAAATAATGCTCGTCTCCCTCCTTCAATTTGTAACAACTCTGATGGTTGTAATTTCTTTGTCCCCTTACATTGATTCAACCGCAATTGTTTTGTAATTGGTTGGATTCACATCAACATCCAACCCAAAACCTTAAGGTGTTAGGTTTATGGGTCTTGCCACTTATATATTGCTCTCCTTGCTCATTCCTATCCAATGTGGGACTAACACTTGATATCCCAACAGTATTTCCATTGAATGAAATGTGCATTGATTGAATGGTTGAATAGGTTGGGACATTTAGGGTTTTGAGATTGCTAGGGTTTGAGGAAAAGAATAGAATCTTGTATGCCCTTGCCTATTTCCCTTCTCTCTCTGTGTTAAAGCCTTGAGGAATGTATTTAACTGTGACTACTCTTACCATATGAACTGAATATGTATAACTGTATGACTATATAAAGGAAAAATGTATGGGTCTCCGGACCAAGAGGAAAAATTAAATGGGAACTTTCGATTCAAAGAGGAAAATGGGTCTTGGACCCAAGAGGATTATGAAAGTTTAAATGCAAATGTGAATGTTGAATTAAAACAGAAGGTTAAAAGGCCACAAAGAAGACATTCCTTGTATGGATACTGAGCTCAGTCTAGGTCAGAGGATTAAGTGCTAAGACCCCCACTGCTGTTGGGTAATACACCAAAAGGTTGAAAGTATTGACTGTTGTTTAAATTGTTATGAGTTAGATATATGGATTTTCCACTGTGCATCTCATTTGCCTGTACACCTACACTGCTTGTATGATCACACTCACTGGGACTTTAGTCTCACCACACGTTTTGTGGATTCTTAGATGTGTAGGGTTCTCAGCCTGGAGCTTGACCGGATTATGCAAGACTTTTGTTGGGTCATATTGACCTTTTTTATTATGTATTTAGGTTTCATTTTGTATAGGCATTTCCTTTGTATTTTTTTGACGGGATATTCTAGTACATGTGAGGCCTAGAGGATTTTTTTAGCTATCCCAGGACACATGTACAAGAGTATCCCATCATGCCTATAGAAACTGATTATGTTGTATTGAGCCACCATTGTCATACTTTTGACTGGATGAATGTATTTACGTTAAGCTTAAGTAATGGTTGGGACTACCTAAGCTATCATGTGTTTGTTTATCGATATTCATAATGCACGGAATAATATCTGGAATTTAGGAATATGCCCCAACAAGCACAATTCTTGGATTTAGGAATTAGGATGTTACATTTTGCCTTCAACCAATCCCCTGTAGCCTTTTCACAATCCACATACTTATGATTGGCATCATGGAAATGCATTCTAAAACAATGGGAAACGAAATTGAAGGGAGACCGAGCAAGCACAGAGAAGCTTCTTAGAAAAAAAATACATGAACTTACAGTTAGTTTCTAGTTGTCAATGGAAGAGTGGATTTAGAAGCGCCCGTGGTTTTAAATTGCGGATGTGGTTGCGGCCGCTACGATTGCGGGCATTGCGACTGTCACATATGTGCATTGGCAGCCGTCGCGGTGTGAAATTATTTATTCTTGCACCAAATGTGACATATCATTAATCATGTTTATAATCATATATCTCTTATTCCCACTCCTAAATTGCATTTTTTTTCATTTGCCATCACTCTACTATCATCTTTAAATCCCTCTAACACTTCAAAATCCCCTCTAATCTACTAAATAAAAAAAGAAAAAGAATAAAAAATAGATTTTATCCAAGTTGCGACTTGATGTGGCCGTTACAGCCATTGCGGTGTTACATTGCGGATTTTACTGTGAATTTCAATCACACCGCAATTGCGATTTGATACGGTTGTGGACATTGCCGCAACCACAATATTGCAGCCGCATCGGTTGATGTGGTCCGCATATGCCTCTCTTTTTGCCTAGCAGCCTCCACGACTCTTTTCAAGGTAACTATTTGTAAGTGTTGGAGTGATTTCAATGACTAATGATCGGAGGCAGAAGCAATATGCAACTTACAAAAAGAGGTTTAGGAAGAGGAGTAACAACATTAGACAATTGTGCGAAAGATGACTTGGCTTTTTTTTAATTGAGGTGGCAAGTTATGATTTGGGGGACACGAAGGTGAGAACAGATTGTTGATCCACCTATTACTCTGTATTCTATCCCTTAGTTAAATTATATTGCCTAAAGCACAATATTGATACATGAAAAAAATAATATATAAAGGTTAGAAAAAGAAGTTTTAAGGCATAAAATTTGAAGTTTGGAACTCAAATATTCGTTGGTGGTACCAAAGAGTTGTGACTCAGTTGTCAACACAGACTGAGTTTGTGGGAAGAGCTCCCGGGTTCGATCCCAACTAACACATTCTTTGGGAGGGGTGTAGAGCCTGTGACTAAGTCCCTAATAGGATTGCCTTTGGTAACATGAGATACCTATGGTTTACAACCAAAAAAATATTCGTTTGGTGGTTTGAGGCAAATGTTACCTGGCAAATGGCATCACAAGACTACGGAAATGAAGGAAGGTACATCACTGGGACCGGCACAACAAGTACCGATTATATCTATATATAGATTCTATACTTTATCCGCAACTGAATTTTATATCATGAGAATAAAAAATAATAAACCCATTTATTATATGACATGTAAATGCAACCATGTGGATTTTTATTTTTGTTAAAGTCAAGCTGGCAACCACTCTGCTTCGTTACTCTTGCCTGCATAGTTCAATTTACCCACCAAAGAAAAAAGGGAAAAAAGATACTCCACTACATAACTTCTCTTTAAGCTCAAAAGCAAATACAACAGCTTAAGCTATCCAAAGGGATCTGGTCTGTACTAAAAACAGCTTAAATATTTTGCTGAACCTTCTTGTTTTTAGCTTTTAAAAACACTCAACCTTGTTGTTTTGTTTTCCAAACAATTCCAAGAACTTGTTTCAAGGCCTTCACTTGGTGCTTTCCTCTTTGTGATTGTATCACTGGCCCAGTGTGTTATGTGTTTTATCTTCTAACTTTTGAGTTATGACCCTGAGTGATTTCACTGTGTTGTAGTCTTCAATTATTTTCACTTTAGGCTCTGCTTTTCCTTAGCATGCTAGGCTAGCTTTTTTTTTTTTTTTTGGTTTTGAGGGCTTGTTGCTGAATAAATCAACAAACTTGAAGAAATGAAAAAGCAGCTTTGAGCTTCAGATTTAGCATAGCTTGATAAACCAACACAACACTGCTTTGATTTGTCTGAGTCTTGATTTGTGGTTCTCATGGAGTTGATGGGAGTGGAAATGCAAAGTTTAGTAGGTGTGTTGTTCTGTTGTTGTTTCTTGAACGCTCTGCTAGTGTGTTCAGTGAGTGGAATTGGTGTTAATTGGGGCACACAATCGACACACTCTTTGTCACCGTCCAATATAGTGAAAAATGCTGAAAGACAATGGCATTCAGAAGGTTAAGCTTTTTGATGCTGATCCTAATATCTTAAATGCTCTAAAGAAGTCTGGGCTACAGGTCATGGTGGGTATTCCAAATGACACTGCTTATACTCTGGCTAATAGTGTGCAAGCAGCTGAAAAATGGGTTTCCAAGAATGTTTCTGCGCATGTCTCTTCTGGTGGAGTAGACATCAGGTACACACTTTTTTTGCTCTGTTTATGCAGGCTCATACTTTAGAAATTAGAATGGATGTGCATAAACCAAGGAACTTTCTTTAGAAACAATGGATGAAAAAAGAAAAAAATAGCCCAACACTACTAACTTGGAATTAGATATATAAAAATGTTTGAATTATATCAAAATCACGTTACAACGTGGAGTAGTGTTGGATTGGAATCACTTTTGTAACGTGGTTTTGAACCAAACAAAAATGCCAGTATTCATGTAAATATTGTTAGAGCATGTTTGGTTTAGCGTTGAAACGTGGTAAACCCAAGTTTCCAATGCTAGAAATAGTTGCGTTGATGAATCCAAACTTGAATTTGGCCAGTTTTAACGCCAGACCACACACACACTTAGTGTCACTCACCTTGTTTCTTGTTTCCTCAGCTGTTCATTGATGGAACGGATTGTGAGTAAAGACATAAACCAATGAATTTTTCTTAGAAATATGAATTTACTGATTCCAAAATATCTTATGAATTTACTTGCATCTTGTAGCCACTTCTGCTGTTGCATGATTCACTTATCTAAATACTAGTTCTTTATCTTCTTCTTTGTTTAACTCTTGGTATCCTAAGTTTTAGCACTTTAGCAAATGCAATGTTCATCTATCCTCTTGGAAGATATGCATGTCTAATTATGATACTTCGTTCTTTATCTGTTTCAAATTAACATGATGTTGACAACAGAGAAGAACTAATGTTGAGATGTAAGATGTGAAATATAGTATATTGTATACTTACCACAAGTTATTATACTTAACACTATAACTATCTGTTTATGATGCTGTGCCTGGTTTCTATTTGCTAAGGCAATGTGTTGTTTGTTGCATAATTCTTTTGGTTTGGATATTTCTCTTGGGCATTAAAGGATTGAGGTATCTGTACAATGTTTGAGGTTTTTTTTTTTTTAAATATCCCAATCTCCTTAATTTCACATTCATCTATGTAAGTTATTCCAAATTCATATATATCAGTAAAAAAATGTGCACTCTTACCTGACAAATTGGTCGGACTAATACCTAACAATAGATGAAACACCAATTATATTACATTTTGTTATTCATAGTAACCCTTGTTGTTCTCGTATGCAATTAATGTTACCCAACATAAGAATTCATGCACCTTTACTTTCATCCAATGCTTTGGATTTGGAAAGTAATGTTAATGTGCGTCTATCAAGGTTATCGATATAAGACTTAGGGTTGGTTTAGATTACAGTTTGGTAGCATTGATTTTGATAGATTTATAGAATTAATAGTTTATAAATGAAGTATGTACAATTTACAAATACATTGGACGAAGTGATTTAAAATCAATTTCAACATTGTTGCAACCTGGTAACCAAACAGACACTTAATATCCTCATAGCTGTGAGCTGAATGCCTTTTCCTTGTTGTATCTCCCATCATCAATGCCTAAACACATGTATTATGGATAATGCTGTGTCCTTGCGATGCTTTTTTCTGCTAGTATAGATGAGATTTCACATTACTGATTGTAAAATCAACAACATGTGTTGCAATTATCTATATTATTTATTGTGGATTTTGCAAGGTACGTTGCAGTGGGGAATGAACCATTCTTGTCAACATTCAATGGCACTTTTGAAGCCACAACTCTTCCAGCTCTTCAAAATATCCAGGCAGCACTCACAAAATCTGGTTAGGCAATAGGGTTAAAGTAACTGTCCCTTTAAATGCTGATGTATATCAAAGCTCTTCAGAAAAGCCATCAGATGGTGATTTCAGACCCGATATCAATAACCTCATTTGCAGATTGTCAAGTTCTTGAATGACAATGGAGCACCATTCACTGTGAACATCTACCCTTTTATCAGCTCTACTCAGACCCCAATTTCCCTGTTGATTATGCTTTCTTCAATGGCTATCAGCCAGCCATAAATGACAATGGAAAGAACTATGACATGTGTTTGATGCTAACCATGATACTCCTAGTATGGGCATTGCAGAGCATGGTTTTGGAAACTTGCCTATAATTGTTGGGGAAATTGGATGGCCTACAGATGGAGACAGAAATGCAAATCTCCAATATGCACAACGTTTTAAACCAAGGTTTTATGTCACGTTATGCTTCTGGAAAGGGGACTCCAATGAGACCTGGTCCTATAGGTGCATACTTGTTTAGTCTCATAGATGAAGATAACAAGAGCATTCAGCCAGGGAACTTTGAACGTCATTGGGGTTTGTTTTTACTTTGACGGCAACCTAAATATCAGCTATAATCTTGGGTCAGGGCACAATGGATTGGTAGCAGCTAGTGGGTGTTAACTATATGGATAAAAAGTGGTGTGTTTTGAAACCCTCAGCAAACCTTGATGATGATCAAGTAGCACCAAGTGTGGCATATGCTTGTCAAATGCTGATTGCACTAGTCTTGGGGTATGGGACTTCTTGTGCTAATTTAGATGTTCATGGAATATATCTTATGCATTTAATAGCTATTACCAGATACATGACCAGATGGACGTGCCTGCAAATTCCCAGGACTTTCCATGATCACTGACAGAGATCCTTCAGTTGGAAACTGCAAATTCAGAATCATGATCCAGACAGATTCTGCAGGGGTGAATGGGAGAGTTGGGTCTCTAAGAACAGTGCTATCTGTTTTTGTTTTTTTACTATGGTGTAAACTTTCTTTTTGATTTGCTTTGCTTTTTAATTTATGTAACTGTGTATTTCAAGTTTAGTAATGTTGAGTCTAGCCAATGTAAAAACAAAAAACGCTTTGCAATATAGCAGGGAGCTTGGCAGTGGTCAATACCTTTAAACTGCACTGCACTGATGTTATTATCTATCTTAGTCGCCCCTGCTCAATGTTTGTCTATTTCTCATGTCAAGAATCTAATTTTAATTCACTCATACTATACAATTAATTATATATTAGCAGATAAATCCCTCCCGTTTCACCAAAAAAAGATAAATCTCTCACGTAATTGTCCTTGTCAACTCTTGAATGATGTAGTCAGGGTATAGAAGTGTTTTCGGTTTTGTTTTTTTTCTTTCCCCTTGTAAAAGGTATATAAGTTAATATTATCAAAAGTATCTTACTAAAGAATTTAATAACTATATACCGTGCGTGATAAAAAAAAGTTGGGTTAAATATGTTTTATGTTTTTAAAGTTTGATTTGAATTTGATTTTAGTCTCTAAATTTGAAAACTGTTGGTTTGTGTCCCTCAAATTGGGTTAAATATGTTTTTAATCTCTGAAATTGGACCCAAAGATTAGCCATCTTTTCTTTGCTGATGATAGTCTCATTTTTTTCCGTAGCTCTAATCAAGAAGTGGCTCTTGTTTTAAATATTTTGAGCCAATACCAGCAAGTTTCTAGCCAATTAATCAATCTTGACAAATCTGAATTATCTTTTAGCCGAAATGTGAGGGAGGAGAGGAAAATCTTGATCCAAAGCTGGATGTGTATTAAGGCGGTCGATAATCATTCTAAATACTTGGGTCTCCCTACCTTTGTGGGTAGGTCGAAAAAACAAGTATTTGAGTATGTTCAAGAAAGAGTTTGGAAGAAGCTGAAGGGTTGGAATGAGAAATATTTATCTAGAGCTGGCAGAGAAGTTTTAGTAAAAGCGGTGGTGGAAGCAATTCCTTGCTATATTATGGGTTATTTCTTACTTCCACAAAATATTTGTGATAACATTGAAGGTATGATTGGAAGGTTTTGGTGGGATAGTAGAAATGGAGAAAGGAAGACTCACCGGATGAAATGGGATCCATTATGTTCCTAAAAAAAAGTTGGTGGCATGGGCTTTAGAAATTTTCAAGCATTTAATTTATCCCTACTGGCAAAGCAAGGGTGGAGACTGATTCATCAACCTGAGACTTTGGTTGCACAATGCCTAAGAGCCCGTTATTTTCCCAGGGGTAAATTCCTTCATGCCAAGGTGGGGCATAGACCGAGCTACACATGGAGAAGCATACAGAAGGTTCGTGGATCTTAAGGAAGGGAGGGTATTGAAGGATTGGAAAAGGTGATTCTGTGGAGATTTGGCAGGATGGATGGCTCCCTCTCCAACATGGACACAAATTATGGACTCCTGTTGACCCGAGTTCCTCAATTCATATGGTTTATGATTTAATTGATCCAACAACTTCTTCTTGGAAGGAATCTCTTATCCGAGCTTCTTTCATTCCCTTTGAAGCTGATCAAATCCTTCGCATCCCTCTACCAAGCTCACACCAAGATGACACTTTCTGTTGGGGAAAAATGAAGAACGGATTGTACATTGTCAACTCAGGATATCATTTTGCATTACAACAGATTCGGGCAGAGTATGAAGAGAATAGTAGACAACTCAGCTTTCCAGATTATCATTGGACCAAATTATGGAGACTTCTGTGTCAGCCAAAATATCTGCATTTCTTATGGAGACTGATCCATGGTAATCTCTCAGTTAAGCAGAATTTGATTCGCAGAGGAATTCACTGTGATCCTTTCTATGTTTGGTGCAAGGAGGAGATTGAAACGAAAAGCCATTTATTTCGGGAATGTGTCTGGGTACAGAATGCTTGGGAGCGCTCTTCTATCGGGAACAATATTCAGTTTCACTCTCAGCAGCCCTTTGCACAATGGACTAATGAAATCATTGAAAAAGCTTCAGAAGAAATCATTTGCTTATTTACGGCTCTATGCTACCATTTTTGGTTTGCCCGAAACAAAATGGTATTTGAGAACAAGAATTTTACAGTGGATCATTTAATTTCCAAAGCCTCTGAATCAGTGATAAGAAGGCTGCAGGACTCAGGCCATAATGCTACGTGGACAAATTCAAATCGTGTTCAGCAAAATATTCTACACTATCATTCAATAATATATTGACATATTATTTAACGAATTTAATAACATAATTTATTAATACATCATTGGATAATCGTGCATAATTATCAAACTAATTACTAAATCACTATTTTCACATAAATAAATTAGTATTTGATTGATTTATAATTAGATAAAATTATTTTAAAATTAATAATTAAAAATAAATTATGCAGAAACTATTATATAAGTTTTTTTCGGTAAGTAAAAACTACTATATAAGTTTAATGGAAGTGATTTTGTTTAACGTTTTTTAAAATTGTTTTTTGTTATTGTACAACTAAAGTAAACGGGCACTTATATATTTAACTTGTGCCAAAGTCTTTTGATATTTTTAAAGTTACTCAAAAAATAATATAAACCTAGTAAGTATTTTATGCATTGTATGTATATTTTTGTAAAATATAAAAATAAATTAAATTATAAATTAAAATATAAAAATATAAAGGGTTCAAACTTTTAATTTTAAAAAATTTTGAAAAATATTGGTCCAGTTAATTAAAAAATAAGTTTGATAATAATTTGCAAATATCTTATTATATCTAAAAGTAGTTGATTAAAGAAAATAAAAAATTAATATTTTTCTTTGATTAAGTAATAAATTAAAATGATAATTAATATGTGTTTGATTTAATATCAAAATTTATAATACATGTAAAATATGATGAAGATAAATGTATAAAGTAATATAAGAATTGATGTATATTTGAAAAATTTAAATATTAAAAAAGACATAACTTTAAAAAATATGTAGTAATATATTTGGTGTAAAAAAAAGCGTACTTTGTTCGAGGAGGCCTTTTTTTTTTCCTCTCTAATTTGGGTTTTGGTCTTGTTGGCGCCTTGAAGGAAACGGACATTGGAGTTGCAGTACCGTTAGGGTTAAGCAAGCGGGTCGGATATTCGGGAAGCTTCCGGTCCATTATCGTGTTCGTGATGGTGTTGGTGTCGTGCCTTTTCCCACTGTCTCTCTTCTCTTTCGCTTTTCTTCTTCATTTCGCACCTCTTACTCTCACTGTGAAAGTGAAACCGCATACGCTCACATCCGTACACTGTTAATATAAACAGATAAGTAGATAGATATTCGTTCATATTAAACACAAACTAAATAATCAAATAAATCAAATCATATATTGTTACACTGTTGCTTTGTCTCTGTGTCATGGATGATCAAGCGAATCAAACCCGAGTGCAAGGACAAGGTCCACCGCCACCACGTGATGAAGAGGATGATTCTAAGAAAGAAGAAGAGGAGTTGATCGCAAATGTTAACAACCTCATGGAAAAGATCACTTCGGCCCCTGATAACCCTAAACCCTCCGTCCTCCACGCCCTTGCCTCCATTCTTGAAACCCAAGAGTCTCGGTAAATTTTTTTCTCTTTGTTTATCAATCACAGACGTTGTTCATTCAATTGGTTTAATTTGGAATTTTGGAATAATTTCCGTCGTGTTGATATATGTATGTTTCTTTAAATTTCAATTGTGTGTGTATGAATGTTTATTTTAATGTTTATGTCATCCACGTGCCGAGTTCTCAGTTTTTAGACTCTGAATGTACTGCACCTAGCGGTTTTCATTAATAATTATTTTTGCAATGTAGATTCATGGAAGAGAATGATCATTCTTCCTCCAGTAATGCCCGTGCTTCCCATAACATTGGCCGCCTTGGGGGTATAATCAGGGTATTTCCATGTCGATACATAGCCCTTGTTATTATTTTTTTGGGTGTAGCTTTTCCTTGAGCTAATTTCTCTCATTAAATTATTGAGATAATAATTTGGGCTTTGGCTCTTCTATCCTCCACAGGAAAATGATGAGTTCTTTGAATTAATATCTTCAAAGTTTCTGTTAGAAACAAGATACTCAACTTCTGTTAAAGTTGCTGCTGCCAGAGTTCTCATAGCTGTTCCCTAACTTGGATTGTAAGATATACTTCCCATTTTTGCTACCTTACTTTTGTTTGAATTTTTTTCACCATCCGTTTGTTGCCCTATCAATCTGATGAAGTGTAAATGGACAGTATCCTCATGTTTTTGAAGAACCAGTCATGGAAAACATAAAAAATATGGTCTTGATAGTAGGAGACTGTCTGCTGAAGAACAAAATCTGAAGCATGATCCAGGGAGAAGAGAGGCATTAGATTCTGAAATGTTGAAAACCTATTCTACTGGACTCCTTGCCGTGTGTTTGGTTGGGTATGCTATGCTTCTCAATTGATAGGCTATTGTTTAGATTTCTTGTTTAGAAGTTTGGCTCAATTTTGTTATATAATTTTCGTACTAGTTGATGCTGGTGGTTATCTTGCTTATTTGTATTTGTTCGGCTCTCATTTTCCTTGTCTTTTCTTACTAAATTTGGAATATCTCAGAGGAGGTCAAATAGTGGAAGATGTATTGACATCTGGCTTGTCAGCTATGCTTATGCGTTATCTTCGTTTACGTGTGCTGGGTGAGACAAGTGGCAGCCAGAAAGATATTAATCATTTAACAGAGAGTAGGCATTCGTCAAGGAATATGTCATTGAGAGGTAGAGATGATGGTCGTGGTAGGTTTCGCCAACACCTGGAATTGGGTCATTTAGATGATACAATGATGACTGATGAGAGATCTTTAGATAACCTAACTCTTGAAAGGGGTCAGGATAGGAGCGTTAGTGGTCAAACTTGCCAAGAAGATCCTTGGATAGATGGTGAACCACCTGATGGGCTTGATGAAGGTGCTGATATCCGTGAGGTAGATTCTGATGGGGAGGATAGATGGCGTTGTAGGGATATTCGTGATGGAAGGATAAAGTATGGTGAACATGATGACAATGCTAGAGATGACTCTACTAGGCGGCGTGCAAACCGTGGATGGGGAAGATCCGAGGGAAAGGAAGGGTCAATGAAGGGACTGTGAAAAGTGAACCCATTGTGTCATCTTCTGGATCTGGCAGTCGATTAGGACAAGGGCGGAATGTTAGAGATAGAAGCATATTAAAGAATGCTGACGTGAGGAAGGTGCCTGATTCTAAGAAGACTCATGCCAGGACCACTTCTGAGGCTTATGTTTTCGAAAGAGAAGATAATGATGATTGTTTCCAGGAGTGCCGTATCGGAAGTAAAGATATTTCTGATCTTGTTCGGAAAGCAGTCCGAGCTGCTGAAGCTGAAGCTAGATCAGCCAATGCACCTGAAGAAGCTGTCAAAGCAGCTGGTGATGCTGTTGTTGACCTTGTTAAAACTGCAGCTTTAGAGGTATGCTGGGGCTCACTTTTTTTCCCAAAACCAAAATTTACTTTGTGCTTATATATGTGTGAGCACGTGTTAGCACTTCATAATTTAAACTCAACATTGAAATGGTAAAATAGTTTATTATGCATGTATATTCAGGAATATAAATCCACCAATGATGAGGAAGCAGCTGTTTTGGCTGCTTCAAGGGCTGCATCAACTGTTATTGATGCTGCAACTGCTGTTGAAGTTTCAAGGTATGTCAAATATAATTATGAGCATAATCTGAGACTTGAATGCTTACATACAATTGACAGTATTTGTTTTAGCCCTGGTAGTAATGGTCTTCTTGGGTTGGTGGCAGGAGCTCCATCTGCAACAATATTGGGACAGAGAATGTGAGCGGCAGAGACACTGAATCAAGTGAGGAAGTTGAAGATTACTTCATCCCAGATACTCAATCCCTTGCACAATGAGGGAAAAATATTGCATTCAGTGTCTTGAGTTGCTTGGAGAGTATGTAGAAGTTCTTGGACCTGTGTTGCATGAGAAGGGGGTTGATGTGTGTCTTGCACTTCTGCAGCAGAATTCTAAACATCAAGAGGCATCCAAGGTTGCTTTTCTGTTGCCTGATGTCATGAAGCTAATTTGTGCTTTGACTGCACATAGGAAATTTGCTGCACTATTTGTCGACCGTGGAGGAATGCAAAAGCTGCTTGCTCCCTAGAATGGCTCAAACTTTCTTTGGCCTTTCTTCTTGTCTATTTGCTATTGGTTCTCTTCAGGTATTTATGTTTTTTGTAGTCATAATTGTGTAGTGAGATGCCTAATAATGTTTATGCTTCTAACCTGCATGTATATCTCCGTTGTTATTAATCTTTCTACAATGCTATTACATTTTTCTGACTCTAGATGATGATTATTTCAGGGAATAATGGAACGGGTTTGTGCTCTTCCATCAGATGTTGTTTATCATGTGGTTGAGTTGGCTCTCCAACTCCTCGAGTGCAATCAAGATCAAGCCCGGAAGAATGCAGCATTGTTTTTCGCTGCTGCATTTGTCTTCAGAGCAGTTCTTGATGCTTTTGATTCCCAGGATGGGTTACAGAAATTACTGAGCCTTCTAAATGATGCAGCTTTAGTAAGATCAGGAGTAAGTTCTGGAGCCTTGGGTTTATCTAACTTAGGATCACTTCGACATGATCGATCATCTGCAGAAGTGCTGACATCATCTGAGAAGCAGATAGCTTATCACACTTGTGTTGCTTTGCGGCAATATTTCAGAGCACATCTTCTTTTATTAATGGATTCCATTCGCCAAACAAAAGCAATCGTAGTGCTGCTAGAAATATTCCAGTGTAAGGGTTGTGTATAAGCCACTTGATATTAGTATGAGGCAATGGATGCAGTATTCCTACAATTGCAAAAAGACCGGAAGCTAGGTCCTGTATTTGTGAGAACACGTTGGCTAGCAGTTGAGAAGTTCTTGGCATCTAATGGGCATATTACTATGTTGGAATTATGTCAGGTATGACATATTTAGTTTGTGCATTTCCTGTATCTTGCAATTTATTTATTTATGTTCATTTGTTTGTATGTAGGCCCCACCAGTGGAGCGATATCTGCATGATTTGCTTCAGTATGCTTTGGGTGTTCTGCACATTGTTACATTGGTGCCTAGCAGCCGTAAAATGATTGTAAATGCAACATTAAGTAATAATCGTGTTGGTATAGCAGTAATTTTGGATGCAACAAATATTGCTAGTAGTCATTTGGACCCTGAGGTAAGTGTCTTGTATTAGCAATTGCTATGTTCACTGCCCCAATTTCTTCATGTGGTAAAGGGAAGTCTTTTAGACTTTGATATACTGATTATGCCAATATAGGGTATCTTACTCTTGTTAGCAAACACTTCTGCATTTCAGATAATTCAACCAGCATTAAATGTTTTAGTCAACCTTGTTTGCCCTCCTCCTTCAATCAGCAATAAACCGCCTGCGGTTACACAAGGTCAGCAGTTTGCATCTTCTCAAGCCTCAAATGGTCCTCCCTCGGAGACTAGAGATAGAAATGCTGAACGTAATATCTTCGATCGAGCTGTTCACACTACGGCCAGATTGATCCTAGGGAGAGGAATGGGGAGTCCAGTGCTGTAGATCGAGGCAGTGCTGCTGTACTCAGTACACCATCTGTTAATAATCCTCTGCAACCTCCTACTCCCACTGCCACTTCAGCTTTGGTTGGAGACCGAAGAATATCTCTGGGTGCAGGAGCAGGTTGTGCTGGCCTTGCTGCACAGCTGGAACAAGGATATCGTCAAGCAAGAGAGGCTGTCCGTGCTAATAATGGTATAAAGGTTCTCCTGCATCTCTTCCAACCCCGCATATATTCACCTCCTGGTGCTCTTGACTGTCTCCGTGCTCTAGCGTCGGGTCCTGCTTGGGTTAGCCAGAGATGATACCATTGCACACATATTAACAAAGCTTCAGGTGAACAACTATAACTGACTTTTGTTGAATTCGGTCATACTCATGCTGGACTCTATTCATTACATCCTGGTTACATGGGAATTGGGATTGAAGTAGTCCGTATCAAGCATGGAAATTGAGATAACTCTGCCTCAAATACATATTTCAAATGTTGAAATTTAATTATCCTGATTTTGTGTGTTCTAGGTTGGGAAAAAGCTGTCAGAACTGATTCGGGATTCAGGCAGCCAGACACCTGCAACGGAGCAGGGTAGGTGGCAAGCTGAGCTTTCCCAGGCTGCAATAGAACTGATTGGGGTGAGCATCTCCACTCTTTGGTGAACCTGAGTTTATTTTTTGGGTATCATGTGTTGATTTGTGTAAACTTTTTCTGGAGCTATGATGTGTGCTTCACTGTTTTTTGTGTCAAGTAAGTAAAAATTAGGTTTCAATTATGTTGTTCAATATTAAGTTATCTGCTTAAACTAAGTTACACAGTTATGATATCTGTGCTTTATGAGGGCTGCTATTGATACTTATGTTGAAACTGTACCTGTAGATTGTGACTAATTCAGGGCGTGCAAGTACGTTAGCTGCTACTGATGCAGCTACTCCTACGTTAAGGCGCATAGAAAGAGCAGCTATAGCTGCTGCCACTCCTATTACTTACCATTCAAGGTATTCTTTGTTTTAAAATTGACCCTTCAGGATTTTCCATTCATGTGCAGCCCTCCTCCCTCACGGGAGTGCACTTTCTGATGGCTGATGGCTCTTGGTGCTCTGTTTTTCCTTTTCAGTGAACTTTTGCTCCTAATTCATGAACACCTAAAGGCATCTGGATTGATGCAGACCGCGTCTACATTACTTAAAGAGGCTCAGTTGACTCCTTTGCCATCATTGGTTGCTCCATCTTCTCTTGCACAACAGCCCACCACACAGGAAGCTTCTTCAACACAAATTCAGTGGCCTTCTGGTCGTACTCTTCTGGATTTCTCACCAACAATCAAAGTTTAATACAAAGGATGAGGATGCCAGTTTGAAAAGTGATGTTGTCTCTGCAAAGAAAAAATCACTGACTTTCTCATCATCTTTTGGTTCACATTCAAGACATCAACTTGTTGACTCTCAGCAATCATCAGTCAGAGAAGGGTTAAGTACTGGAAAAGAGTCTTTAGAAACTAGTATAGTAGAGACTCCATCCAAATCTTCACTGAAACAGAATATTGATTCTGGTTCTCAGTATAAGACTCCAGTCACTTTGCCAGCAAAACGAAAGCTATCTGATTTAAAAGATATAGCAATGTTTTCATCATCTGGAAAGCGACTAAATGTTGGGGATCAAGGACTTCGCTCTCCTGTTTGTTCTAGTGCAATTCGTAAAGGCAGTCCAGCAGACTGATGCTGTCGGGCTTTTTACACCAACTTGTAACCTAAGAAGTCAACAAGGCCGAAGTACAGCTGATTATGTGGATGAGAGCCAGTACAGTGTCTCAAATCAGGTCAAATGACACCATCCTCCAAGTATTACATGACCTTCAGACCAACAACCCTGAGCGTGTAACATTAGATTCTCTAGTGGTTCAGTATCTGAAGCATCAACATCGGCAATGCCCAGCCCCTATTACCACTCTTCCTCCATTATCTCTTCTACACCCACATGTTTGTCCTGAACCTAAGCGAAGCCTTGATGCACCTTCTAATGTGACAGCTCGGCTTGGTACACGAATTTAAATTATGTATGGTGGAGTGCATGGGAATCGTAGGGATCGTCAATTTGTTTACAGCCGGTTTAGGCCATGGCGCACTTGTCGGGACGATGCTGGTGCCTTATTAACGTGCATTACATTTGTTGGGGACTCTTCTCATATTGCTGTTGGGAGCCACACGGAGAACTCAAATTTTTTTATTCCAACAAAAACAATGTGGTAGAGAGCTACACAGGTCACCAGTCTCCTTTGACCCTTGTTCAATCTTTTGTTTCTGGTGGGACCCAGATGTTGCTTTCTTCAAGCTCCCAAGATGTTAAGGTGTGGGATGCAACGTCAATTTTAGGTGGTCCTAGCCATTCATTTGAAGGGTGCAAAGCTGCCAGGTTTAGCAATTCTGGGAATGTTTTCGCGGCCTTGTCATCAGAATCTGCACGACGTGAAATCTTCTTGTATGATATCCAAACATGTCACTTAGAGTCGGCGTTGTCAGATACTTTTGCAACTTCTACAGGGCGGGGTCATGTTTATTCTCCAATCCACTTTAGCCCTTCTGACTCAATGCTGCTTTGGAATGGAGTCTTGTGGGACAGGCGGGTTTCTGGGCCTGTTCATCGCTTTGATCTGTTCACAGACTATGGGGGTGGTGGCTTTCATCCTGCTGGCAATGAGGTATGTGGGATCTTGCAGCCGTCTAAACAATAGAATTTCAAAGTTGTTGGAAGATAACCTTAAATTGACTAAAACCTTGATAATAGTAATTCTAAAGTACTAGATTTCATGTCTTAGGATAGTAAAAGAAAGAGTTTCAAATGACAATAGGAGGGATTTTTATATAAATAAATAGGAGGAATTTCAAATGACCTACATTGAGAGAGAATTGCAATATTTATGTTATGTTTAACTTTTTAGATTATCATTTACAGTTCATTTCATACTTAACTCTTTTTAATTGTCACTCATAATTGGTTTCACAATTTTGAGAATTCTAAAATTTCCCATCCAAACACACAGTAATGAAAGTGAGAGAATAGTCATACTCATTAGTCTGGAAGGAAGTGGATGAAGAGATGTTTTAAGGGTTTCAAATATCAACCTCATTATTAGGAGAATTTACTGTGCACCCATAAAGTGGCTGAATTAGAGATTATGAAAGAAGGGTTTTGATCTGTGTTGCACGGATACAGTACGGGATACGGGATACGGGGTTTTTAAAAAAACTAGGGTGGGTACGTTAATATATATATATATATATATAATTTAATATATATATAATATATAAAATTCTATCATTAATTCTATGAAAATAAAACCAATAAAATTATTTTTAAATAAGATCAAATTCCATAAAACATTAAAAAACACAAATCATAACACAACATAAGAATGAGTACCATCATTAATTTATGAGTACCATCAGCCCCTATTACAAGCTATTTTAAAATCAAAATGAATCAAAACTAACAAACAGCAACAGGGCAGCAACAAAGTAACAGTTTGAAACAAAGGATACTATCAAACAGCAACAGGGTAGCAACAAAAACAGTTTGGAACAGAGGATGCAGAATACAGAACAGAAACAAACGGGAAACTGAGAACATAACAGAAACTGAGAAGTGGTGGGCGGACGAGACGATGGCGGACGAGACGGAGTGGTGGTGCAATGATGTTAGAGGTGACACACACAGTAGGAGAATAGTGAGGGAGGGAGCAGGAGCTCAATAGGGTTTCTGATTTACAAAATCAGAATTAAAAAAAGCAAAAAAAAAAAATAAATTTTCGTTCAAAACGGCGTAGTTTTGGTACAGGAGTACCCAAACGTACCCGAGCCGTACCCACAAGTACCCGATCCGTACCCAGTCCCGTACCCAAATTTTTTTTTGAAATCCTATACCCATGAGTACCCGGTACGTACTCGAGCCGTACCCGTACCATGTACGGGTACTCCTCTAATTTTGGAGTACCTGTGCTTCAGAGGTTTTGATTTGTCCAAAATTTTAGGATTGTAACATTTGTCCGCAAGACATCATTGTAGTGAGCATATAATTTTACTATTAAATTTGCATATATTTTCTGTCCAAAATGGGGTATTTCTGACTTTTTTTTTTCTAATTTTAAAATTTGACCAGGTTATTATAAACTCTGAAGTTTGGGAATCTGCGCAAGTTCAGGCTGCTACGTAGTGTACCTTCATTAGACCAAACAGCAATAACATTCAATGCACGTGGTGATGTAATGTATGCAATCTTAAGGAGAAATATTGAGGATGTAATGTCAGCAGTCCACACATGTCGTGTCAAGCATCCTCTTTTTGCAGCTTTCCGTACAGTAGATTGCAGTCAATTATTCTGACATTGCTACTGTCCCTGTGGATCGCTGTGTTCTTGATTTTGCAAGTGAGCCAACAGATTCATTTGTTGGTCTGATTACTATGGATGATCAAGATGACATGTATGCATCAGCTAGAATATATGAAATTGGTCGTCGGAGGCCAACAGATGATTGATTCTGATCCTGATGATGCTGAAAGTGAGGAGGAAGAATGAGGAAGATGATGATGATGCTGATGTAGATCCTCTTTTAGGCCCTGGTCTTGGTGGGGAAAGTGAGAGTGATATTGATGACTTGAGCAATGATGATGATGATGATGATGATAGTGCCAGTGAGCTCGAAGAAGATGAAGATGGAGATTTCATTTTGGATGATATGGATTTTGATGGAGAGGAAATAACTTTTCAGGATACTGATGAGCTACAAATATGACTTTGACCACCTTCATCAATGTTTGTTTAATTGTTTGTCAAAGATTGAAATTTATTATCCTTTTACTGAAAACTGATAATTATCTTGTATGACAGGGAAACTGATGATGCTAGTATAAGAGCTTTACGGTCAAGGCAAATGAAAAACTTTCATGTGGCATTAACATATCTCAGGTACATATTCGAGATACATTTTGGCATGGTTCAGTTGTTTGTTAACAGAAAATTGTGTTTGGAATTCCAAACTTAACTCTGTCATTTCCAGGTTGCATTTATCGATTTTTGGTAATTTGTCTTTGCAGCATATTTTTTTTGTTAGAGTGCAGATAAACTCCTTCACCTTTCACTCTAGCAAATAGCCCCATGTGGTTTTTAATTTTGGGAATTAATATGCTTAAATTTTCAAGGTTCAACATATGGCAAATAGCTTCTTCAAAGCAAAACTGAGCAAATATAGAAACTTTAATTGAAATACAGTTGAACAATATAGAAACTGAGTAGATATATGAAGTTATGAACAGACTTGTTGAATCAGGTTTAACCAAAATGTATACTCATTGATCCAATTTCCACACATCCTTTCACTGCTTAATGGTTGTTAGCAGTAATTGTACATATGTTAAAAGTTTTAGCGGGTTAATTGACAAAGTTAAAATCACAGGGGGCTACCGCCGAGGGTCAAAGTTAACGGGGGATTATTTGCATGTTAACTAATTTCTTATGTAACTATATTGCAGTTTAGGACGTTTATACCATACAGCCTTTTAAATTACTTTTCTTTTTTAAAGTAAACTAGTAGACGCTGCTGCATGAAGGCATTTGTTTGCATTATGCTGCCACTAATTCCAGAATAATGATTTAAAATCCTGTAATGAATGACCAGGGCACACCGATGATGCTAATGGGGGATGAATATGGCCATACTCGGTATGGAAATATCAATAGTTATGGGCATGATTCAGCCATTAATAATTTCCTGTGGGATCAGGCAAGCATATAACATCCCTTTTGACAGCTTCCTGGAGACTATTTCTTAATAGCACAGTTTTTTTGCTCTATAGTTGGATGAGGAGGGATCACTTCAGGTTTTTCTCCGAGGTGATAAAGTATCGGCATGCACATAAAATGTTTCAAGCATGAAAATTTTCCCAGCAAGGTACTGCTTCACATTTTAATAATATTAAAAAAAGAAAAACACTGCCATCTGTGCTTATGGAGCAATTTATTTTTTGCAGAATGACATAACATGGCATGAAGACAACTGGGACAATTATGACAGCAAATTTCTTGCATTTACGTAAGAATATATATACATATTTTTAATTGGGGATTAAGATAGAGAATTATCATACAAATTTAGTAATGCTTCCATACAATGGATCACCTAAACACTACCTTGAGACACCATATTGGTTTTGGAATGTACTTAATATCAAGAAAAGACAGTTTTTTTTAATGTTTTTTGCTTCTTGGAATAATTTTAATTAGTGGAAATGCGTATTCCTCACTATCAGAGGTAACTGAGACTGAACTGACAACACTTTGCTTTCCCCTTCGTGCCTGTGCTTGTACTTGGGCATGTGCATCCAGGCTTCATGACAAAAGTGGAGGAGATATCTATTTGGCACTTAATGCTCATGACTACTTTGTGAAAGTTCTGCTGGCCACACCTCCAACAAAGAGGTGGTTTCGTGTGGTAATTTTTTCCTTTTTTCTCGGACATATCCAAAAGTACCTTCTTTTCACTATTGTATGCATAGTTTAAAATCGATGGAGCACTATGAAGGCAACTCGACTCCTTCCTCAACTCCCTGGTACTTGTTATTAAAAAAAGAAATATATTATAGTATATTACTTTGCCCACCCTTCAGAATTTGCAGTCAACCCAATTTGATTGACTGACCTAACAGTGAGAATGGTGGCTTTGTATGTTTGTTAATATAAGAAACAGTGAAAAAATTAATATCAGAGACAAACATAACTGGCATTAGAAAGAGTGATCAGGTTTTGGTTGAGTGAATAAAGGAACAGAGACAAGAGCAAGAGAGGAAAAAGAAAAACTCAGTCATCTCCGAACTTCAATATTTCATTAGGAGATTATTAAAATGTTCCCTATAAAATTAACTATTTAGTTTGATTTGAATTGTGGATGCATATGCAGGTGGACACCAATCTCAAATCTCCTGATGACTTTGTCCTTGATTGTGTTCCTAACACAGGAAACACGTACAATATAGCTCCATACTCCTCCATTCTTCTTGAGGTGAAGTTTTGATTTTGATTGCAGAAGCCGTTGTATATACGTTATTCATAAAAAAAATGAAAAATGAAAAAACTGCTATATACACGTATCCCAGATATGATGTTTATTAGTACTATTTGGCTTTGAAGTCAGCCGGAGGAAATTAATGCTGTAATCAGTTTGGTCTGAAGATGTGGCTTAGTATTAGAAAACGCGCATGCATATCCACCACTGAGAACTGCATGCACGGAAATGTACTAGTTTCTGCTGCGGATCATGGGGAAAAAGCGGGGAGAGGAAAATCATAGTCATATATCATTTCTAGAATTGAGCAGGCTTTGGTTATTAATTGTTAATTTCTTTTTTGGTGACAAGGAAAAGAATATTAATTCTTAATCTAAGAGGCTGTAATTATTAATTCTTTCTTCGTAATAATCAAGTCGCACCCAAAATGTTGTAGTTCACTAGATTATTTGTTTTTCAAATCACTAAAAAAATGAACGTCCCAATTTAAAAGAATGAATCTAAACATAGGCTTATATGAATGAATATATGAATCAGCACACCATGCACAATCTAGATTCTCAATATTAATATATAAATCAAGTGGCTAGGAAATTTTTATAACAAAGTGAGATGAGAAATCGATAGTCCCAAGGAAGAAAAAGGGGATCGTCACGCCATATTCATCGCTCCTTGATAAACCAGCGTCTCCAAGGCAGCACCACTATGGGAGGAAGAAGAAGGGGATCATCCAATGTTTGGTGTATTTTGGTAGGTAACGATGGGTGGAGTTTAAAATGATGTAATTAAATTTAAATGAAATTTGACGTGTAAACTTAAAATAAGGTGTCAAATTAAAATAAGGTGTCAATTTATGATTGCAGGCACAAGAATATGAGACATGTGATAAAATCACCTGTCTCATCTTAATGTCCCATGTTCTTGTCCCGCTAATCATAAATTGACACCTCATTTAAAATTTACACGTCAAGTTTCATTTAAATTTAGGGTCCATTTGGTGGACAAGATATGATAGACGAGTTGGATAGAAAGATGATATGATAAGAGTATGATAAGCTCTTATTATATCTTATGTTTGATACACACCAAGATAAGAGACGAATAACATTATTTTATCTTATCATACGTTTGAAATAAATAAATGATAATAGGATAGGATATAAACAATATTGATATGATAAAATTACCATTATTATAAAATAAAATAAATTTATTTTTAATTTTTAACTTTTCAATAAGCATGCATGAATAAAAAAATTTATTTATGAAAAATTTAAATTTAATAAAAATAAAATTATAAAAAAATATATCAAAATATTATAAAAAGAGGGGGGAGAGAGAATGAATGGAGAAAAGAGAGACAAGAGAAGGAAAGAGAGGGGAGTGGAGTAAGAGAGGGGGAGAAAGAGATGGGTAGGGAGAGGAACAAGAGAGAGGGGGAGAGGATAGATGAGGAAAGGGGAGAGAGAGACAAAAAGGGAGAGGGGAGTGAAATGAAATGAGAGAGGAGAGAGATGAGAGAAGGGAAAGGATATGGGGGAGAGGAGGAGGAGAGAGAGAAGAGAGGGGGGAGAAAGGGAGAAAGAGGAGAGGAGAAAGGGAATATGAGAGAGGAGAGGAGAGAAGGAGGAGATAGAAAGAAAGGGAGTGGTGGAGAGAGAAGGGAGAGAGAGAGGGAACGAGAGAGAGATGGGGAGAGAGGAGAAAAAGAAAGGAAAGAAAGAGAGGAGATGGAGGGAGGGAGAGAGAAAAGATGACAAATGATGAAGAATTTTTTTATCTTATCCTATCACTCCTTAACCCAGTTCCCGCATGATAAAGTTATTATATCCTATTGGTGCAACAAACACATGATAAGTAATAGGATAAGATAAAGTTATCATATTCCGTCTCTTATCATGTCCACCAAACGGGCCCTTAACAACATGAACATAATTCTCTTGTCACGTTATTCCCTTCGGCATCCTTCACTGTGTCCCTTGTCCCAATTCATTATTTCCATGACCCCATGTGTCTTTAACCTTATCATGAGATCTCAAGCGTGGAGTTGTGGAAGTATTTTAATACTCAAAAGGGGTAAGAAATAAGGGAAAGACGATGAGAGTTGGTATTCTTCCCATACTGATGCAACTGCCGATGGGTCTTGGTGGGGGAATGGTAGATGAAGCGGTAACCATTTTGGCAATATTCAATTATTCTTGTCCTTTGTTCTGGAGATCAACAATGTCTACCTCAGGCTCGGGAGTTGGGGTGATGGGTCCATTGTTGGAATTAGCTCAAAATGGCACAGACAGAGAGAAAGAAAGGCTACACAATTGTTCAAGCTATGAACTGGGATGCGCCATTGCTTTCTATTTCAATATAATCAAGTCGCACCCAAAAAGGTTGTAGTTCATTAGATTATTTGTCTTTCAAATCGCTAAAAAAATGAACGTCCCAATTTAAAATATGAATCTAAACAAAGGCTTATGTGCAAAGTATAAAAATAAATATATGAATCAACACACCATGGCACAATCTCGATTCTCAATATGAATATATAAATCACGTGGCTTAGGAAATTTTATAACAAAGTGAGATGAGAAATCGATAGTCCCAAGGAAGAAAAAAGGGATCGTTCACGCCACATTCATCGCTCCTTGATAAACCAGCGTCTCCATGGCAGCACCACTGCGGGAGGAAGAAGAAGGGGATTGTCCAATGTTTAGTGTAATTTTGGTAGGTAACGATGAGAGGAGTTTAAAATGACGCAATTAAATTTAAATGAAATTTGACGTGTAAACTTAAAATAAGGTGTCAATTTATGATTGCAGGGACAGGAATATGGGACATGTGATTTTCATCCAAATGAGTATAAAATCACCTGTCTCATCTTAATGTCCCATGTTCTTGTCCCGCCAATCATAAATTGACACCTCATTTAAAATTTACACGTCAAGTTTCATTTAAATTTAGGGTCCGTTTGATGGACAATATATGATAGACGAGTTGGATAGAAACATGATATGATAAGAGCATGATAAACTCTTATCATATCCTATGTTTGATACACACCAAGATAAGAGACAGATAACATTATTTTATTTTATCATACGTTTGAAATGGATAAATGATGATAGGATATAAACAATATTGATATGATAAAATTACCCTTATTATAAAATAAAATAAATTTATTTTTAATTTTTAACTTTCAATAAGCATGTATGAATAAAAAAATATTTATTTATTAAAAAATTTAAATTTAATAAAAGAATAAAATTATAAAAAATAATATCAAAATTATTATAAAAAGAGGAGAGAGAGGGGAGAGAGAGAAAGAGTGGAGAGAGAGAGAGAGGAGAGAGGAAGAGAGAGGGAGTGGAGAGAGGAGAGAGAGGAGGGAGAGGAGAGGAGAGAGAGGGGAGAGAGGGGAGGTGAAAGAGAGGGAGTGGTGAGAGAGGGAACAAGAGAGAGGAGAGAGGAGAGAGGAGAGAGAGGAAAAAGAGGAGAGGGGAGTGAAATGAAGAGAGGAGAGAGGGAAAAGAGAGGAGAGAGATGAGAGAATGGAAAGGTGATGGGGGAGAGAAGAGAGAGGGAGAAAGGAGAAAGAGGAGAGGAGAAAGGGGAATATGAGAGAGGAGAGGAGAGAGAGAAGAGAGTGGAGAAAGGAGAAAGAGGAGAGGAGAAGGGGAATATGAGAGAGGAAAGGAGCAAAGAAGGAGATAGAAAGAAAGGGAGTGGGAGAGAGGGGGAGAAGGGAACGATAGAGAGAGGGGGAGAGGGGAGAAAGAGAAAGGAAAGAAAGAGAGAGGAGATGGAGGGAGGGAGAGAGAAAAGATGACAAAGGATGAAGAATTTTTTTTATATTATCCTATCACTCCCTAACCCAGTTCCCGCATGATAAAGTTATTATATCCTATTGGTGCAACAAACACATGATAAGTAATAGGATAGGATAAAGTTATCATATCCCGTCTCTTATCATGTCCACCAACGGGCCCTTAACAACATGAACATAATTTTCTTGTCACGTTATTCCCTTCGGCATCCTTCACTGTGTCCCTTGTCCCAATTCATTATTTTCCATGACCCCATGTGTCTTTAACCTTATCATGAAATCTCAAGCGTGGAGTTATGGAGAGTATTTTAATACTCAAAAGGGTAAGAAATAAGGGAAAGACGATGAGAGTTGGTATTCTTCCCATACTAATGCAACTGCCGATGGGTCTTGGTGGGGGGATGGTAGATGAAGCGGTAACCATTTTGGCAATATTCAATTATTCTTGTCCTTTGTTCTGGAGATCAACAATGTCTACCTCAGGCTCGGGAGTTGGGGGTGATGGGTCCATTGTTGGAATTAGCTCAAAATGGCACAGACAGAGAGAAAGAAAGGCTACACAATTGTTCAAGCTATGAACTGGGATGCGCCATTGCTTTCTATTTCAATATAATCAAGTCGCACCCAAAAAGGTTGTAGTTCACTAGATTATTTGTCTTTCAAATCTCTAAAAAAATGAACGTCCCAATTTAAAATATGAAGCTAAACAAAGGCTTATATGCAAAGTATAAAATGAATATATGAATCAACACACCATGGCACAATCTCGATTCTCAATATGAATATATAAATCACGTGACTTAGGAAATTTTATAACAAAGTGAGATGAGAATTCAATAGTCCCAAGGAAGAAAAGGGGATCGTTCACGCCACATTCATCGCTCCTTGATCAACCAACGTCTCCAAGGCAGCGCCACTACAGGAGGAAGAAGAAGGTTATCGTCCAATGTTTAGTGTAATTTTGGTAGGTAACGATGGGAGGAGTTTAAAATGACGCAATTAAATTTAAATAAAATCTGACGTGTAAACTTAAAATGTGGTGTCATTTTATGATTGCAGGGATAGGAATATGGGACATGAATATGGGACAGGTGATTTTTCATCCAAAGGAGTATAAAATCACCTGTCTCATCTTCATGTTCCATATTTCTGTCCTGCCAATCATATATTGACACCTCATTAAAAATTTACACGTCAGGTTTCATTTAAATTTAACGACATGAACATAATTCTCTTGTCACGTTATTCCCTTCGACATCCTTCACTGTGTCCCTTGTCCCAATTCATTATTTTCTATGACCCTATGTGTCTTTAACCTTATCATGAGATCTCGAGCGTGGAGTTGTGGTGAGTATTTTAATACTCAAAAGGGGTAAGAAATAAGGGAAAGGCGGTGAGAGTTTGGTATTCTTCCCATACTAATGCAACTGCCGGTGGGTCATGGTGGGGGGGATGGTGGATGAAGCGGTAGCCATTTTGGCAATATTCAATTATTCTTGTCTTTTGTTCTGGAGATCAACAATGTCTACCTCAAGCTCGAGAGTTGGGGTGAAAGGTCCATTGTTGGAACTAGCTCAAAATGGCATAGACCAAGAGGAAGAAAGGATACACAATTGTTCAAGCTATGAACTGGGATACGCCATTGCTTTCTATTTCAATATAATCAATTCACACCCAAAAAGGTTGTAGTTCACTAGATTATTTGTCTTTCAAATCACTAAAAAATGAATGTCGCAATTTAAAGAATGAATCTAAACAGAGGCTTATATGCAAAGTATAAAAATGAATATATGAATCAGCACACCATAGCATAATCTCGAATCTCAATATGAATATATAAATCACATGGCTTAGTAAATTTTATAGCAAAGTGAGATGAGAAATCGATAGTCTCAAAGGAAGAAAAAGGGGATTGTTCACGCCACATTCATCGCTCCTTGATTAACCAGCGTCTCCAAGGCGGTGCCACTACAGGAGGAAGAAGAAGGGGATCATCTAATGTTTAGTGTAATTTTGGTAGGTAACGATGGGAGGAGTTTAAAATGACGTCGTTAAATTTAAATGAAATATGATGAGTAAACTTAAAATGGGGTGTCAATTTATGATTGTAGGGACAAGAATATGGGAATTGAATATTTTTTTTTGATGGGTTATGAGCCAAAAAGGCCAAAACTAAAAATTACATCCCTCTATGGAAAAGGGTATCAGAACAATAAAAAATGTAAGGAATAATAGCAAAAGGGGGTAATGACTCAAACAATCTAAACTGTAAAGAAGACTCTAGACCATGCTTGGCAAAGCTATCGACTACTGGATTTGCCTCTCTAAGAGTGTGATTCCACACCACATCCAGAAAATCCTTAGCCATCTCTTGGATCTGCTTGACCAGAGCGTAATATAGGTAAGTAGACGAGCAACCATCCTCCAAAAATTTTATAGCCGTGAGTGAATCAGCATCCAAGATTACTCTATTGAAGCCCCTTTGTTTAGCAATTAATAGCCCTCGATATATACACCACAATTCAGCAACAAGCACAGAGCAATGCCCCAAATTAACCGAAAATTCCATAATGAATCTCCCCCATAAATCCCTAATCAACCCACCATAAGAGGCTTGCCCGCTCGTGACAGAGACAACACCGTCCGTATTCACTTTCATCCACTCACAAGGAGGGGGACGACATCTAATTCCAAGGCCACCGCTGCTGTTCGAGCGCCCAGGTATGATCGCATTCTTGTGAAAGCTTTCAAAGCTTTTTGAATTTGAGATTGGATTCTGAATTGGAGAACATTCTAGGTTACACGAATATTATTAAAAACAACATCATTTCGATTTCTCCATAGGCATTCCACTGTGTAACCAAGCAAATGATCTTGGTATAGGTCGCGCCTACCATTTGTGCTTGTATTCAGCACATTTAAAAGCCATTCCTGTGAGTTTTTCTTCTCAAAGAAAGCCCTAATTTGATTTTGATCTAATAGTGAGCACCATAGGTTTGATGTCGTTTCACAATCCCTAAAAATGTGCAGGATAGCCTCAACTCCTTTATTGCAAATAGGACACTGATCATTAGTCGTCATTCTTCTAATTTACCTCTGGACATTTGTGAGAAGACCTTGAGATGCAATCTTCCATGGTAGAATTTTGACACGTTGGGGCCCTTGCCAAGCCCATGTCCTCTTCATCAATTTATTTGGGGAAGCCAAATTGACCAAGGTAATATGTTTATATGTTGAATATAAATTAAACCACCCATCTGCTGAAAACTTCCAAGATAATTTATCTTCATCTGAGCTATGATTTGGGGGTAGAATACCCCAAATTTTGTTGCATATAAATACAGGTAATGCTTAATTAAACTTTGCTTCATCCTAGGCACCGTTAGGGGAAATGAAATCAATTACTGGTCTTTGTAAATCCTCAGCTGAGAGTTGAACCCCGGGCATATTGGGCAAGGGGACCATCATCAGGGAGCCAATCATCAGTCCAGAATTTAACTGAGGTACCCTTCTGAATTCTCCACGTAAAGTAAGATATCAACTACTTCCATATTGCACAAACACCATGCCATAGATTAGATGATGTTTGCTTCTGTTTGACATTAGGAATTAATTCATTACAACAGCTGTATTTAGACCGTAACACCTGTACCCAAAGTTCTTGAGGTTTATGAATCATCTCCCGGCCAATTTTCATCATAAAGGCTTTATTAACCTCTCTTGATTTCCTCAATCCAAGCTCACCAGTCAATTTGGGGCTACAAATCTTGTCTCATCCAATTAAATTGATTTTCCTTTTGTCCTCAATATCTCCCCACAAAAAACTCATGCACATCTTATCCAACTCCTCACACGTAGTTTTTGGAAGAAAAGTTGTTTGCATGAGATATGTTGGTATGACATTTATGACTGATTTTGAAATTGTTAGCCGACCAGCAAAAGATAGAGTTCTTGCTTTCCAATTTGACAACTTATGTTTAGTACGGTGTAAGACATGTCCAAAGGTGGACCTTGAAACTCTGCCATTTACGATAGGAACTCCAAGATATTTTCCTAGATCAGTTGTTCTAAGAAATCCCAAAGCACCTACAATTTTCTCACTAACCTGCGCAACAACATTATTAGAAAAAAAATACACGAGTCTTTTCCCTACTAACATTTTGGCCAGAGCTGGAGCAAAATAAATCCAGGATGGTATTAATGATTTCCACTTGTTGAAGGTTGGCTTCTGCAAATAGGATTAAGTCATCTACAAAAGCTAAATGAGAGATTCTAGGGCCATTCCTGCCAATTTTGAAAGGTCTCCAAAATTTATGAGAAACAACAAGATTAATTAGATGGAAGAGTCTTTCAATACATAGGAAAAAAATGTAAGGAGAAATAGGATCCCCCTGCCTTATCCCTCTAGATGGATTAAACTGCTCAAGAGCTTCCTGTTGAGATCTTGGAAACGTACCAATATCACAACAATATAATAGTAAAAGAAAAGGGTTATCGTATTAACAGGGAACGGTACAATTTAAATTGTTAACGATCAATCTAATCTAATTGAGTAGGATAAGATTTGTTTTGGATTTTTAAATTTTAAAATACTGAAATTAAAATACTGAAAATAAATTACAGAAAATAAAGATAAATTGGATATCCAAAACAAATATGCAAAGGAGAAGTTAATGATGAGAAAACTAGGATTGAAATCCGTCTATCGCACCCTTCTCATATTTTGAAATCATTGAAATCTGGGAATTTACAATTATAATATTGAAGCACAAATAAATGTTATTTCATAAAAGGTTCCCACAGATATGAAATACTCAGAAACAATTCATGCAGGTTCCATTGTCACAAATTGCCCCGGTTGAAGAACAATTGTTAAAGCTATCAATTCATCCTGGTTCCCACAGTAACAAATTGAGTGTTTTCACCGATCGGAATTCAAGAGCCCTATTCCTAGGCACTCAGGAACTCGCTCCTGATTTCACAAAACCACTTCCCAGTGCGCCCCATAAAATCATATCATAACTCCGGCACAAAGGCGGAAGCTAAACATTAAGAACAGAATAAAAACACCAATATTATAAACAGAGATTCCCAAATAACAATTATTCAAAATATAATAGGGGATTGAATTGACATCATTCAATCCTTAAAGAAAGGTTTAGCTACTCATGGTAGCCATTACAACACACCAAAATAGATGAGAAGAAAAACACAAACGAGATTGTCACCCTTCTTTATAATCTCCCTCCTTCTCTGCTAAGGCTTCCTAGAGATTGTCACTCTCTTGGCTCTCAAGGATTCTCAATCAAGAACTCTCCAATTGTGGCTTTGAATTGTATTCTCCGCTGATAACCAAAGTAATCCTTGTATTTCACTCCTAACTCCTGGTATATCTTGAATTGTGGCTCTTGGCGTCCTTTTATAACCATCTGATGGGCTTTTGAGACTCTGCTTGAGGCCCATTAAAAATTAGGTCTCGTGTTCCTACGCTTAGATCTGCGCTCAGCGCAGGTGAAGCGCAGGAAACAGTGTTGAATTTCATTTCTGCGCTCCATTTGCGCTCAGAGCAGGTGGAGCGCAGATCTCCGTATCTTCTTTCCTGATTTTCCTCTTTTTGAGCTTATCTTGTGTTGTTCCTATCCTTATTTGCTGCTATCTCGATCCTATATTTGAATTTAGCATTTTATCTGCAAAAATCAACAGAATCTTTATCAAAATAGCTGTTGATCCTATCCTTATCTGCTGCTATCTTGATACTTTATTCGAATTTATCATTTTATCTGCAAAAATCAACAAAATCTTTATCAAAATAGCATCAAATTCAAATTTGAATTAAATAATCACAAGAATTGCATTTTAAACTAAAAAGAGATAAATTGGGGTATAAATTCAACATTTTGCTCTCAATATGTGTTGTAATTATATAGGAATTTAACGCCAATTTAACACTTATCACTTCCCCATTAAATAAAATACGCATTTGTGGAGTTGAAATACAATAGTGAATAACATCTCTTATGTAGGTTGGGATACCAATATGAAGAAAAGTATCATTTATAAAATCCCAGTTTAACCTATCATATGCTTTTTCTAAATCTATCTTTATAGCCATCCATCCTTTCTTACCTTTTTTCAGCCTCATAGAAAGAATTATTTCTTGGGTTATGATGATATTATCTCTACACTCTACTTTGCCGACCCGGAATAAAACTGCTTTGATTTGGTCCAACTAAATTACTAATAATCTTAAAGATATAATTTTAGTAACAATTTTATAGGATACGTTACAGAAACTTATGGCCCTAAACTGCTTTAAGTTTGATGCAACTTCAACTTTAGGAATTAAGGTTATGTGAGTATCATTAATATTTTTCACATAAGAAGGGTTCAGAAATACCTGCTTAACCAAATTACAAATTTCCTTACCAACCTTAGACCACTGAGATTGATAGAAAATTGCATGGATACCGTCAGCACCAGGTGCTTTAAGAATTAAGACCACCCATTGAGAATAAAGCTCTTCTGATTTCTTCATCTGAAACTTGTTTATTAAGCAAATCCACAAGGTTGGGTTGCAATTCTGGAAAAGAACCTTGTAGGCAGAATCTATCACAGTTCCCATCATCTTGAAATAATTGCTTATAGAAATCTGTTGTCATTTGCTCTAGCTCCATGGAATCAGTAACCCAATCACCATTTTCCTTTTGAAGACTCTCAATTTTATTCTTTTTCCTTCTAGCTATCGTTGAGCCATGAAAATATTTAGTATTTCTGTCTCCATATTGTAGCCATTTGCACCTAGCTTTTTGAAACCATAAAAGTTCTTCTTGGCTAGAAACTTCCTCATATTCCTTCCAGAGCTTCTTATGTAAATTTTCCAAACTTCTTTCACAAGCCACAAACATTTTACGCGATATGTCATCCATCCTTCTGATTAGAGATTTTTTTCTTGATAATATGACCAAAAACTTCTTTATTCCACACTTGTAACTCTGTTTTGAAGTTCTCCATAGTATAGATCCACTCTTGATTCCCTATCCAATGCTGAGCCACCAAATCATCAAAAGAATGGTGATTAAGCCATGTGGCCAAAACTCTAAAGGGTCTTATATGACGATTTGGAGGTGTAGGACTATCACATCTCATGAAAATAGGACAATGATCTGACTTTAGAAAAGGTAGATGTAACACTGATGCTTGTGGGAATCTAATGCGTCATTCCATGTTTATCAATGCTCTATCAAGTCTCTCAAATAAAGAACCCCTACACCAAGTAAAAGGATTTCCAATAAAACCAACATCTAATAGATTGCAGTCAGTTATCATATTCTGAAAAGGGTGAGTGAATCTAAGAATATTCTGACTATTGCCCCATTTTTTTTCACTAAGGCAAACAATAGAATTAAAATCACCAATTAAACTCCATTCCCCAGATAAGGAATTAGCCAAAATTTTAAAATCAGTCCAAAGAATAGAACGATTAATAGGTTGGGGGCTAGCGTACACAACCATTAGAAACCAATGTCTGGTCAAACCACTCTAAACCTTCATGTGAACAAATTGTGTTGAGTTGGAGAGAAAATCTATTTGCCATCTGGTGCTGTCCCATAGGATAATCAAACCACCAGATTGCCCAGCCGAATAAAAAACTGTGAAAGAATCAAAACCCATACGTTTTGCCACTTTTTGGGCCCTATCACCACTAGCATGAATCTCCTTAAGAATAATTAGATGAACATTATGCATGGCTCTTAAATCTTTAATAATAATAATAAATCCTTTCCCAAAAATCCCTCTACAATTCCAAGCTAGGAAATTCATTGAGAAATATTGCTTGGTTGAGACTCAGATTTCTCACAATTCTCTTGTATATCAATACAATCCTTCATGACTAAATCATTTGATTGATCCTTTCCTGAAATAATGTTAGATTTCACATTTAAATCAGGTGGTATAGGTTCCAGAAAATACCTTACATTGGTGAGAGGAAGCTCATTCCATCCATGACCTGTCTGAAATAATTCAGTTCTCTGTGCAACTGATTTTGTGATCTGCCTCATGACTAAAAAATGATCTTCCTCCATTTTCTGTTTCTCTTCTTTAGAAATATTACTCTGATTCAGAGAACTTTGAGGTTACTTTGAACTTGAAGCAAAGTTATTTTCCTGATTTGCAATACTTGGCTGGGTACTAACTTTTTTAGGAACATCAACTTTTTGTTTTGGTGGAACTTGAACCATAAATTGTTTCTTCTTCTGCATAACCTGAGAGTTTTTCCCAGCATTATTATCGTGAACTTTTATTACCTTTGGGACAAATTTGACAATTTCCACTGGCTCTTGGATATGTTGTTCAGTTTCAATATTCTTTGGGGGATGATCCTCTTGGAGCAATTGATATCTAGATCCTGAGCTTATTTTTCTATTTCTGAATTATGACCCTGGTTGAAAGCTTTGCGTTGCATCAAATCCATACGCTTCCTTTGAGGTTTCTTGACAAGCATCCAAGGTCCATAATTAAGACCCTCCTCATTAGAAGATAATTCTTGATTCTGTAATTTTTCTACATTATCACTAGTAGGTTCTGGAATCTAATTATTAATTTGATATACCACCTAGGAAACTGCATTAGGATCATGTTCTTCCACTGATAACTCTGAATTTAGAGTAGTAGTCGCTGGTTCTGGGTATGCTTCTAGCTTGTGGCCATACTTGCCTCAATTAAAACATACTAAATGTAAGCCTTCGTATTCAATTCTAAGAACAATACCTAGTGCTTCAATTTCTGGGATTAATCGTTTGGTAAGATCAATCTCAACACATATTCTTGCAAACTTGACTCTTGAATGAAGAGATGTTAATCTGTCCACCTTAAGCATAGACCCCAAGGTGTCTCCGATTCTTGACAAGCAGCCAGAATTATATAATTCGATTGGAAGATTAGGTATACGCACCCATACTGCTAACTTCTTGACTGATTTGGCCTCTTCCAAGAAAAGAGGTCTCTATCTTTGAACGATTAGGTAGTGATCAACAAACATCCATGGTCCATAAAAAAGGACATGTTTATAGTCCTCCTTATCAGTAAAGTAGACTAGGAAATGATCTTGTGGCATATGAATAAACTTGATTGGATTTTTGCAGCCCCACTTCCTACGCAGTCTGGTTTCCAAGAAACTCATAGACACCTTTTTACCAAGAAGATTGACAACTAGTACATTTCGCCAAGGGAGGCACCACCTATTATACTCTTCCTCTGAAATATGGATGATTGGTCGAGACGGGGGTTGCGGACATGCAGGCTCCTCAAGCATCATGAGGCGATCACCATCATCATATTCCTCATTCGGAACCACAATGTTTTCTACCTCAAAAAGTTCCTCAATATGAAGACCTATCTACTTAAGCAAAGATTCTTTATAGGATACCCGTGTGGGTGTATCCTCAGCATCCTCCAAGGAAGGATTATCTTCACTCTGTATGCGTTTAATTTTCTTGGTACTTCTATTGATCAAATCTTCCTCTTGCGTGGTGAGATCCTTGTGTAAGGAAGCCTCCATTCTTGATTCAGCTTACCACTCTGATTGTGTGATTTGAATTTTGATTGCATTTATATGGGAATTGAATATGGGACATGTAATTTTCATCCTACAAGAAAAGATAGAGAGAAAGAGAAATTACTTATTTAACATTATTAAGTATAAATATATTTCTTGTTTATTCAATTTTATAAAAATGAAATACACACTAACTAAATAAATGAGAAGGGATCAAGTTATACCATGAGTTACTCCATTAAATAATTTTTTAATTAATAATCAAAATTTAAAAAAATACATCGTTAGATTTTTTTGTGGGAATCAAGGATATCCCCCAACCAGCCGATAGTTGGAGACTAATCCCTTTCGAGGCGTAAAGATCACCGAAGTGAGTAGCCATCTGCCAACTATGCCAAACTTTGTAAGTTACTATTACATTGATTTAAAATTATTTGACAGGTCATTGAAATATATCATAATTAATGTCATATATATTTTTAAAATATATAAAAATAAGAAACATTTGATTATCATTGTATTAATAGTAAAAATTTATAAGATTTAATAGAAATAATTAAGATAATGAATATTTATAATTCAACGGTTGAATTATTTAAAATTATATTCTATCTAAAATTATCAATAATATAATTGTTATGTATTGGACCAAGAGGTCCAATATCCGTAAGGCCCAATCCATCGAGGCACGTCGACTCGAGCCAACATGCATGTCGGCTGTATTCCAATATCTCGGTCCCCATCCTACGGTTACTAGATGAGGAGCACCACAACATCCCCCGCACCTTATCTCACGGAGTATAACCATATGGATCATGGCCCACGGTCCAAATCCCGAAATATTTTCCTATAAATACTGTAGACGTCAGAGGTGTCAAGTACGCATTAATTACACATTTATTGCCTTATCTCGGACCCATACTGACTTGAGCGTCGGAGTGCCTTTGCAGGTACCCCCACCGCCGGTGAGACCCGAGGTTCAAGATTCATCACATAACCAATCCCGTGTTCGACATTTATCCCTTGATCCGCGTTTCAGAGACCGCGTCGGGTCAAGGTTCAACATTCATACACGAACAATAATCATTAATGTAACTAATCATTTCAGTTGCTTTTATTTTTTCTAATTCTTAAAAAAGAAAGGAAGGAATAACAAATTTCGTGCATGAGTTTTTCCATTTCCAAATCTATTCCCTTTCTCCCTTTCCTTCCTATAAAAAATAATGTCTAATCATTGAACATTTTTCTTTCTTTCACCAAACAGGCTACGCTTACAATTCACATCATGGTTTTGTTGGACAACAAGTAAGATATATTATAAATTAAAAAAAAAAAGAAAAGAATACAATCATATGCATCGCACGTGGGAAAATGGGGTTTAAATAGTTGCATCTTAAACAATTGCCGTCAAAGTCCGAAACCCTTTACTCTGATACACTTTCACTCACTTCACACACTGAAACACAATGTTGGGAGGTGCAGCCAAAAGCATCACAAATTGGTGCTCGCCTTTGCCATTCATCTCCAGAACCGAAACCAAAAGGAAAAGTAAGCCAACTAACCTCACTCTTCCTTCAAGTGGTTGTCGTTGTAGCAGCGTGTCAACCTTCCAGGTTCCGCCAAGCACTATCACCGAGTCACTGACTCCGGGTCAGTTCCGAGTCGACATCCTCTCGGAATCGCTCCCTTTCATCCAGAAATTCAGAGGAAAAACAATCGTCGTCAAGTACGGAGGCGCCGCCATGAAGTCCCCTGAGCTCCAATCCTCCGTCATCAACGACCTCGTCCTCCTCTCCTGCGTCGGTCTCCGTCCTGTCATGGTTCACGGCGGAGGTCCCGAGATCAACAATTGGCTCGGCCGCCTCAACATTCAGGCCGTCTTCCGTGACGGCCTCCGAGTCACCGATGCTGAAACCATGGAGATCGTGTCCATGGTCCTCGTCGGGAAGGTAACAAAACCCTAGTCTCTCTCATTAACAAGGCTGGCGCCACCGCCGTCGGCCTCTCCGGTATGGACGGCCGTCTCCTCACGGCTCGTCCTAGCCCTAAAGCCGCTGATCTAGGGTTTGTCGGCGAGGTCTCTAGAGTGGATCCTACCGTTCTGCGGTCGCTGATCGACAGCAGCCACATTCCGGTGGTGACTTCTGTGGCGGCGGATGAGTTCGGACAGCCGTACAACATCAATGCAGACACGGTGGCCGGAGAATTAGCGGCGGCGCTGGGAGCTGAGAAGTTGATACTGTTGACTGATGTGGCGGGGATATTGGAGGATCGGAATGACCCGAATAGCTTGGTGAAGAAGATTGATATAAAAGGAGTGAAGATGATGATGGAAGATGGTAAGGTTGGTGGTGGGATGATTCCTAAGGTGAATTGTTGTGTGCGATCACTCGCACAAGGGGTTACCACAGCTAGTATTATCGATGGCAGGGTACCCCACTCTTTGCTGCTAGAGATTTTGACTGATGAAGGTGCTGGGAACTATGATAACTGGCTAACCCTTTTTTTTTCTTCCCTTCTTTTTATATATAAAAACGCCCTTTAAGGTGTTTCTTGTTATTCTGTGTTTGTTCTCAATCATGTACCATCAAGTTATAACACCTGTGTTTGTTGGATTCATGATTGGTTTCATGCATCATATAAGAGATGCTTGAACAGAGCTGAGCTGACACATCAAACTAACAGCATACGTTCATTCATTAGCCATCTATGTCTATAACTGTATATATTATATGCTAAGCATTTCAGAAATTTCTCGGATCACTCCTCCCAACAGAAGTATGGGTTCATGGCTTGCGAGACAAATATTGGAAAAGCAATAACATATGGGGTGCTTTTTATGATGCATATGATCACACCACCCAAATTTTCATGGCGAAATTCTATGTAACTGGTAGAATTGCATAGTCACCAAAATTTAAGTTAATAATAGGCCTCACTAGACTTTGATAGATCTGTCTTTCCTTCATTTTGCGGGTGGCTCTTTGTCTCAATCTTTTGCTTTGTAGTCAAGCATCTGCTTTCTGAACAGTATGAGACTGAGTCTATGACTGTGGACTCTATTAATATCCTCACTCCTACCGTGATTCTCAATTTCGTAACCAGTGTGTCATCACTATCAGATATAAGGGGCACATCCCTTTTGGAATCACTGTCTGTGGAAGGAAACATCTTTTATGCTGTTGGATTTGTCTTCTGATCCTCTGTTCCTATCTTGATCACCTCCCACGGACTTTTATCTTTTGCTAACATTAGTAGAGATGAGGAATACAATCAGGTTTTGCTAGCACATTCCTTTATGCTGTTGGATATGCCTTTCTTTTGCATAATTTAAACCTAATATTACTTTATATTGATATCACTAAAAATGATGAGAGCATTCCCTAGGATAGACACCTATCAAACACTAAATAGAAAAAATGCTCATATCATTCAAAGCTTTCAAACAACATGAATAGCATCACATTGAAGCTTATTGCCAATAGCAACTTCAGCAGCAAACTTGCTGAATGGGAATTTAACTACAATTAACATTTGTTGGGTGCTAAAGAGAATCTGTTGATAAGCAGGCTGGTCTAGTGGAAGTAACGAATGGATTTTGTCGGCATGCAAATTCAAAATTGTCGAACTGTCAAGGTAAGAAGTGCATATGATCAACATTTTCAGAGGCACTAATCTAGGAATTGGTATTGCTAATTCGTGTTTGACAGCATTCAGATTTCACATGTGTTAAACAGTACAAGATTATCAAAAACGGTACAAGATTATCAAGCTAGGGGCAACCGAGCAAACTTGACGACATGGCGGGTTTGAATGTCGACTGATTTATTATTGGCAAAGGAAGGTTAAGATCAGGCATTTTAATGTGAGAAATCCCCCAATATATAAAGTAAAATCACAAGATCTAGTCTAGTAAAAGAATCATACACTAATTAATTTTTTATATTATAAATTTGACATCTCAAATTAGAAAATTAGACATTCACTAACCACTCTTTTTCTTATACACAACTTGTGAGAGTGAGATTTTCACCCTCAATTTTTAATGCTAATATTATATCTCTTCTCTCTTTTCCTTTTTTTTTTTGGTAAAACGAGCGCTTCATTAAATATAAGGGCTGGAGCCCAAAAACACACGGCCCAACAACAGTCAAAGAAAAGACAGTACATGGTAGACTGTTGCTAGTGTGGAAAGTAGGGGTGGGAATAGGCCGAGCTGAGCTAGGTTTTCCAAGGCCTGAGCTTGACTTGCACTTTAAATCCATGACATGAGTCTGACATGTTTACCTGATATAGACTTTATTTTAGGGTATGAGTCTGGTCTATTTAAAGTCTGACATGACCTGAAAGCCTGCTTAAAAGTCTGTTTTATAGTAAGGTACTTGAATATATCATAAGCATCTATTTGAATAGACTTATAAGCCCAAGTTATTTAGGTAAGACAACATATTTATATATTTACACAGACTAATAACTATATAATTATAAGGCAATATAATAAAAATCTTTACAATAATAATAATATAAAAAATACTAGTATTTTATTTATACTTAATCCTGAAGTCTGATCCGTTTTGCTATATAGACTTTTGAAAAAGCCTTGACCTGATCTATTTAATAAATTGGCATGACCTGACCTGGGCCTGATGTAGGCCGGGCTATAGGCCCTGACGAACGGCCTGACATGTTCCCACCCCTAGGCCTGCTAAGTACAATACGCAGAGGAAGAAAGAGGCAACAAAACTTTACTAATTGACCAATCATATCCCACTGCAAGACTAAGCGCTAATGTACCCCATCTTCTGGTGGAGGTCTTTGTGTCGTGATATCCTTCTCGAGTAGAACGTGGAGGGGTGGGTGAGGACGCGAACCCAATCAGCAGGGTGAGATCCTTGGAGAGCAGATCTAGCTACATGGTTAGCTACCTTGTTTCCTTTCCTGCTAGTTTAGAGGAAACAACACAAGCTGAATTTAGATTTGAAAGAAAGTACGTCCTGGATTATTGCTTCAATTTCTGCATTTTTTCCTTCCTCTCTGCTAGCTCTAACACCCTGGATATTATCAAATTCAAATAAACACCGAGGCCATTAAAGATTGTGAGCAAGTACGATGGCTTCCCTTAAAGCTAAAGCTTCTGCGATAAGCGGAGATGGAACAGGCACTCTATTTGCCACTCCTCCTACCAAAACTCCTTTTGAATTGCGATCAATTACTCCTATTGCTACAAAATTCCTCCTCGGGTCCCAGCTTGCATTTTAGAATTCCTTCCCGGGGAGCTCTCCAGTAAGTTGACCTCTGTACTCATCTTGGTTTACTCTGTGGTGGTTGAGGTGCCATTGCTTCCCATCTTTCTTTTAATAGAATGTGTTTGCATTAGAACTTCCTCTGGGTTAGGCTTTTGGCTATTGAAGATTTGTTGGTTCCTCTGCTTCCATATATTCCAGAATAGATAGGCTAGGTAGGCAACTTGTTGCCTAGGATTGGGATTTGCAATTTTTAATTGAGTAAAATGTTCCCGAAGCCATATGTCAAATCTAGAAATTGAATCCGGTAGGGGATTCCATTGTAAAGGAGATCCGAACTAGGCTGGGGTAACCCATGGACATAGTAATAGGGCATGTTCCACTGTTTCTTCCATATTGCAACAAATCAGACACTTTGGTTCTCTAGCTATTTTCCTTTTATGGAGATTCCATATTACTACTAATGCATTAGTACACGCTCTCCATAGGAAAAATTTAATTTTTTGTGGAATGTCCAGGTTCCAGATTTCATTCTAGAATTCTGGGGGAGCATTGTGGGAAGATGAAACCATATGGGTGTTAGGATCTTATCTACAAGCTATGTGATAGTCAGTTTTTACTGTGTATAAACCAGATTGGGAGTGAGGTCAGATAAGGGTATCTTCTTGTAAAGTCCAGCTAATTGGAGTCTGAAAGTATTTTAATTGCAGCATCCCCCGGGACCAGCTGTCTGATTCTGTCAGTATTCCATCTTCTGGATCCATTCTCCATTAAATCTGAGACTAGAAGGTTTTCTTCTATTGAGAAAGGGAGAAGGCTATCTCCTGAATGGATCCAACTGTCTCTCCATACCCTGACTTGTCTTCCCGTTGCTATTAGCCATTTCCCATTCCTCTTAAGGAGCTCATTCCCTTCTAGTATACTTGTCCACATCCATGAGGGATTTCTACCCTTTCTAGAATTTAGGAACTGCTGATTTGGGAAGTATATGCCTTTAAGGACTCTAGCCCAAAGTGCCCCTGTTTCCTTCAGTAGTCTCCAAGCTTGCTTGGCTAGGTGAGCTACATTCATTGCCTTAAAGTCTCTAAATCCTAGGCCACCATCCTTTTTGCTTTGAGATAAAACATTCCATGCCTTCCAATGAATTCCTCTTTCTTTCTTTGTTCCCCTCCACCAAAATTTAGCCACTATAGAATTTAAACTCTGGCAGAAACTTTTTGGATATTTCAAAACATCCATTGCATAGGCTGGAATAGCTGGGATCACTGATTTAATCAATACTTCTTTTCCTGCTTGGTTTAGTAACAACTCTTTCCACCCCTGCATTTTGGCCTATACCTTCTCTTTGATCCAGTATAAAGTAGCCCTTTTTTTACCAATCCCATTCAACTTGTATTCCCAGATATTTCCGTGGATAGTTCCCGGCTTGGATCCCGAAGATCTCCTCAATTTGCCTCATAGTTAAGTCACTCATGCATTTACTTGGAAATAGAGAAAATGAGTATTATTTGAATAAAACTTCAATTGCTTGATTAATTTAGGGCCTGTACAACCTCTATTTATAGAGACTACTAGTCTCCTAATTAAGGAAATAAAGCAGTAAATCTGTACAAATCAAATCACACAAATCTCTCCTAATTACGAACCAAATCCCCTAATTACAGAACAAATCCCTAGTAATTACAAACCAAATCTCCTAATATTACAACACTCCTCCTCAAGTTGGTGAATGGATATCTATCATTCCCAGCTTGCAAGTAAGATCTTTAAACTGCTCGGTGGGTAGTCCCTTGGTGAACATATCTGCCAATTGTAGCCTTGAAGGAATGTACTCGATGGCTATAAGGCCGCTGTCCAATTTTTCCTTAATGAAATGACGGTCTATCTCTATGTGCTTGGTCCGATCATGTTGAACTGGATTATGCGCAATGCTTATGGCGGATTTATTATCACAACCAAGTCTCATAGGAGCTTCATACCTTATTTTGAGGTCATCAAGTATTATCTTCACCCATAACAATTCACAGACTCCTTGTGCCATAGCTCTGAATTCTGCCTCTGCACTTGATTGTGCAACCACATTTTGCTTCTTGCTTCTCCATGTCACCAAATTTCCTCCCAAGAACATGCAATATCCTGTGGTGGACCTCCTATCTACAACTGATCCTGCATAGTCAGCATTATTATACACCTGCATGGATAAGTTTTCCTCCCTTTTAAATAATAATCCTTTCCCTGGAGATGCCTTCAAGTACTGAAGAATTCTATTTACTGCCTGCAAGTGTCTTTCTCTTGGATCATGCATGAACTGACTAACCACACTAACTGCATAGGCTATGTCTGGCCTGGTGTGGGATAAATAGATGAGTTTTCCCACAAGTCTCTGGTATTGTGTCTTGTCCACCTTCGGACTCTCCTCATCATTTCCAATTTTATGGTTTTGCTCTATGGGTGCTCCAGTGGTCTTACAGCCCAGCTTACCAGTCTCTCTAAGAAGATCAAGAATGTATTTCCTTTGAGAAATAAAAATTCCCTGTCTGATCATCAAGGAAGTACTTTAGCTTACCGAGATCCTTCATCTCAAATTGAGTAGCCAGCTTCTCCTTCAAATTCTGTTTTTCCATCTCATCATCACCTGCAATAATCATATCATCCACATAGACTAGAAGAACAGTGAGTTTGTCGTTTGGTGAATGTTTTATAAAGAGAGTATGATCACATTGGCTTTGTTTGTACCCTAACGATATCATGGCCTGAGTGAACCTCCCAAACCAGGCCCGAGGTGTCTGTTTAAGGCCATACAAGGCCTTCTTTAATTTGCAAACCTTACCCCCTCCTTCAGCAACATCATATCCTGGTGGAATCTCCATGTATACCTCTTCATCCAAGTTTCCATGCAGGAAAGCGTTTTTAACATCGAACTGATGCATCTCCCAGCCAAAGTGTGCTGCCAAGGAGAGGATAATTCTGATTGTATTCATTTTTGCCACTGGAGCAAAAGTCTCGTCATAATCAATCCCATAGGTTTGAGTGTATCCTTTTGCAACCAGTCTCGCTTTGTACCTGTCCAGTGTGCCATCAAAGTGACACTTAACAGTGTATATCCACCGACACCCCACTGTTTTTTTATTCTTTGGTCTGTCGACAATCTCCCAAGTCTCATTCCTTTCCAATGCACCCATTTCATCATTCATGGCTTGAATCCAGTTCTTATCCTTTAAGGCTTCTTGTACTGATGTAGGAATTGTGATAGAATCAATAGCTGAAATAAAACTTTGGTACTGCATGGAAAGGTTTTTAGTAGACCCAAATTGGGATATAGGATATTTGGTACAAGATCTTTTCCCTTTTCTTAAGGCAATGGGTAAATCATCTGGGTTAGGGTCACAAGAGATATTTAAGGTGTCATCAAGATTATGAGTTCTTACCTCTGGTTCGGACAATTGGAGTTGCTGTTTGACCAGGTCGGGTTTTCTTCTTGGTTGTTATTGGATCTCAAAACGTCCAACTTTGTTGTTCTTCATTGGCCCAGGGTCTCTGTCATCTTCCATAAGAGTGGAACCTTGTAACAAAGGACTAGATGTCAACTCAAGGAACTCAGCTTCATCTTGATTACTCTCCCCCTGAAGCTGAGTACTAGTGAAGAAAGATTCCGTTTCATGAAATGTGACATCCTTAGAGACATAGACACGACGACTTTGGGGGGTGATAACATTTGTATCCCTTTTTATTTGAGGCATACCCTATGAAGACACATTTGATAGCTCGAGGATCTAACTTTCCCCGATGAGTGTTATGAACATGGACAAAAACAGAGCAACCAAAGACACGACTCTGGAGACTAGTCATAATGGGGTTAGATGGATAAAATGAGGTCATGACTTGAACAGGGCTAACACCATCAAGAATACGAGAGGGCAATCTATTGATTAAATATGTGGCAGTGAGAACAACTTCCCCCAATAAGACTTAGGGACAGACATATGGAAGAGTAGTGCTCTAGTAACCTCAAGGAGATGATTTTTTTCTTTCTGCAACCCCATTTTGGTGAGGGGTGTCCACACAGGTTAGCTCATGAACAACACCTTTTTCTTTAAGAAAATTGGAAAGATTTTGATTTACATACTCTCTCCCATTATCAGATCGCAATCTCTTAACGGGACTTCCAAACTGTGTTTGAACCATCTGGAAAAAATTAACAAACAGTTGGAAGACTTCAGACTTATCTTTCATGAGGAAAATCCAGGTAACCCGTGTACAGTCATCAATAAAGGAAATAAACAATTTGGCTCCAGAAATATTAGAAGTGGATGCAGGTCCCCATACATCCGAATGAATAAGATCAAAAGGTTTTGAACTTTTATTATTACTGGGAAGAAAAAACCGTTCGATGATGTTTAGCAAACTGACATACATCACAATGAAAGGACTCAACTGACACTTTTGTTAACAAAAAAGGAAATAATGACTTAAGGACACTGAAAAGAGGATGACCCAGGCGTCTGTGCTGAAGCCATATCTGGGAGGAAGACCAAGATTCTGAACTCATCTGATGACAGGATGTGAGTGTCTTTTGTTTGGTGCACTCTTTACTGTCTTCACGTTGTAGGTAATATAACCTGCCCTGCTCTTTAGCATTTCCAATCGTCCTCCCCGTGGCAAGATCCTGAAAAACACAATGGGAAGGGAAAAAAGTGACTGCACAGTTTAAGTCTTGGGTGATCTTATGAATAGACAAGAGGTTGTTAGATAGTTGTGGAACATGAAGCACATTTTTCAAAGGAAGGGAAGATAGAAGTTGAATGTTGCCACAACCAGTAACAGGGGTATGAGAACCATTAGCAACAGTGATGTGTTGATTACCAGATGAAAGGGTGTTGGATGAAAAATAATGAGAATGAGGTGTCATATGATCAGTAGCACCAGAGTCTATAATCCAGATATTTTCAGTATTAGAAGCATTAAAGGATAAGAAGCTAGAGCTCTTACCAGTCATGGTTAAGGAACAAGAACTAGATGGCTTACTGAGCGAGTCCATAAGAGCCCTTAGGCGTTCCAGCTCTTCCTTGCTGAGAGGTAGTACCTCATTTTCTATTGGTGGGATAGGTGGGTTACTTTCATAGTCAGATGTTACTTGATTTGCACGTCGTTGTGCAAGCCCTTTGAGCCCTCTAGCTCGCTCAAGAACCTTCTCCTTCCCATGAAGCTGAAAGCATGTTTCCTTAGTATGGCCTGTCTTCTTACAATAACTACACCACCGATCATCACGACCAGTTTTAATTGGTGGTCTTCCAGATGAAGGGCCTTTCACAGGACCCTTGCCTGTAACCAAGGCTGAACCATCCATAGGACCCTTGCCTGTAACCAAGGTTGAACCATTAATAGACCCACCCCTTCCAGCATAACTAATCTTCGAGTTTCTTTACCTCGTACAATATGGAACACCTCTGAGAAGGAAGGAAGTTTGTCCTTGCTCAGAATCTGAACCCGAATCGGATCAAATTCTGAGTTTAATCCATGCAGGAACTTAAAGACGCGCACCCTTTCCAGGAACTCTGTCAGTGCATCTGAATCAGCAGTACATTTCATTTTCAAATTTTGATACTGGTCCAACTCAATCCACAAACCATTTAGTGTCCCGTAGTAATCTGTCACTGAAAGACCCCCTTGCTTGGTATTAAAAATCTTGCTCTCTATTTCATAACACGTTGCAATATCCTGCTTCATAGAATACGTCTTTTTAAGGTTTTCCCAAATTTCCTTTGCATTGGAGAAGAACATGTAATTCTGACTGATCTCCGGTGTCATAGAATGCCACAACCAAGTCATGATCAGAGAGTCTTCATCATCCCAAGCTTCGTATTTTGGGTCTGTTTTGGCTGGAGGGTCGACTTCAATGTGATTCAGCTTCTTTCGTCCCTTGAGGGTTGTATGAACCAACTGAGCCCACTATAAATAATTTCGCCCATCAAGACGATAAGAGCCTTGTAGAGCCTGCAGATCGTTGGAACTCAAGCTTTGCAGGACCTGTAGATCGTTGGGACTCAAACCAGAGGCTGTCTTGTCTTGAGTCATATTGGGAGATAAAAAACGACAAACAAGGTCGAGAACAGTACCCTATGTGAACTGCAGCTCCGAACAGCACGCAGATAATAAGCTGAAACAGTACCTTCCGTGAGTGCGGCTCCGAACAGCACTTAAAAGTCCAAGTTAAGGTGAAACGACCCCTGAAAGGGACTCAGGGGTGGTCGACGACCAAGTCTGTGGTGGCGCGATAAAAAACGGCGGCTGGGAAGACGGCGCGTGAGTTACACGCACCGGCGAGTGGCGGCGCGTCTGGCGTCGGATGACGGAGAAACTTTGGGGAAAGACCGTCCTTTGAGAGGCGCTCCTCTTGGTGGGTCTTCCGGTTGGATCCGCGGTGGTCGGCGGCGGACTGCGGCTGACGGTGCTGAAAAAGACGTTGTTATGGATAAACAAGGCTGAAAAAAAGTGATGTGCAGCAACGAAGGCTGCCTAGAAGACGCGGAAGCAGAGCCCCCTTGATCGGGAGCTCTGATACCAACTTGGAAACAGAGAAAATGAGTAATATTTGAATAAAACTTCAATTGCTTGATTAATTTACCAAATCCCCTAATTACAGAACAAATCCCTAGTAATTACAAACCAAATCTCCTAATATTACAACATACCTCCTCAAGCTGGTGAATGGATATCTATCATTCCCAGCTTGCAAGTAAGATCTTTAAACTGCTCGGTGGGTAGTCCCTTGGTGAACATACCTGCCAAAACGAACAGAAATGGTGATAGAGGGTCTCTTTTGACAGAGCCCTCTTTGAGGAATTAGACTTCTACTAATGAGCCCATTGACTTTGATTTTTTGTGTGACTATAGTAACAATTTTCATTACTCATTTTATCCATGTGTCCCTGAACCCATATGCTGTGAGGACTCTCTGTAGGAATTCCCACTCTAGCCTATCATAGGCCTTGCTCATGTCCAGCTTAAGTGCAAGTTGGTTGGAGTTTTTTTCTCTCCCTTCTTTTTAGGAAGTGGAATGCTTCGTGAGCCACAATTAGGATATCTTGGATAAGCCTTCCTTTCATAAATGCACTCTAGTTTGGAGATATGATGGTATTCATGCCGCCTTTCAGGTTGTTCATAAGGATCTTACTGAGAATTTTGTTGATGAAGTTGCAGCAACTGATGGGCTGAATTGGGAAGCATTTTTTGGGTTTTCTATTTTTGGAATCAGTACGAAGAAAGTTTCATTCATGTCTGTTCGGAGCTCTCCTGTTTCAAAAAATTGCTGGACTACCTTGACCACATATGCTTTGATAACCTCCCAATGGGTCTTGTAAAACAACCCATCCGACCCTGGGCCTTCAAACTTCCCAAATCCTCTATAGCTTATTTGATTTCTTATTCAGACACGGGAGCTACCAACTTCTGGTATTTTGGGAGGGAAATAGTGTAGACAATTATCAATGTCTCTTGTACTCGAGGAGGTAAAATCCCTTGAAAGTGAGAGTAAATAGCTCGCATAATTTCCTCCCGCCCTTCCACACAATTTCCTTGGTCATCCAAAATTCTGTGCACTTTTTTTCTGTTTCGCCTCTGGACAATTGTTGCATGGAAGAACCCGGTGTTCTTATCTCCCCATTTAATCCACTTTAGTCTAGAGCGCTGACCCCAGAATTTTTCTTCCTGCCTCCATAATTCAGCTATCTTTTTCTGAATTTCAGCCACTTCTTCCCATTGGCTGCTGCAATCTGGGCTATTCTGGATGTTTTTCAGTCTCAGTTTTAGTTTTGGAAGTTCCTTCTCTGGATCAACAAAAGTTCGGACATGCCAACTCCTAAGGGCTTTGGAGCACCCAACCGCTCTCTTGCGAAAATTACTCCACCCATTTTCATCTAGTTCCCCCTGGTTCTAGCTTTGGCCTACAATTCTTCTGCAATCTTGGTGGTGGTCATCCTAAAATGCTTCGTACTTGAAGGATTGACCACTAGAATCTTCTGGGTTGATGTCAAGAAGTATAGGGGAATGGTCTGAATTGATGGTTGGGTAAGCAGTGGCTATTGCATGTGGATAAATGGCATTCCATGGACAATTAGTTAGCACCCTCCAACTTTTCTGCACGATTATTCCTTGTCGAGGGTTACTGAACCAAGTGAACTGATTCCCTCTCAATGCTAATTCCATTAAAGCAAACTCTTGGACAAAGTCTTGAAATAAGTGCATACTCTGCATGTTGTAGGGTCTGATGCCATCTTTTTCTTGGGGAGAGCAGCTCATTGAAATCTTCTATTATACACCAGGGTCTTTGTCTAGATATGCAAGTACGAGCCAACTGAGACCAAAAACTTCTTCTCTATGATGGGTTCTGACGGCCATATACAAATGAACATTCCCATAACTGGCCAATGGCTTTAACTGTAATAAAGGCATTAATAAAATTTGGGCAGGCTTCATTAACATCCACTTCAACTGTGTTATACCACATAAGACACAATCCACCCGAAGAACCCCTTGCATCAACATTGAATAAGTTATTGAGACAAAGGCTTCTTTGAATGGATTCCATTTGTTGTTTCTAAGCTTTGATTTCTACGAGGAACACAATGATTGGTTTATGCTTATTATATAGCTGTTTGAGCTCTCTCCCTGTCGTGGTGGCCACCACACCACGAAAGTTCCAACTCAATATTTTCATGGCTGGGGGGCATAATAAGGCTCGGCTCCTCAACCATTTCAGTTTGAGGAACATCCTCTGGTGGGGGGTAGTGACAGAAATTCCCTAAATTGTAGTCTAGGCTTCTTTCCCTGTATTGTGCCTTCCTCCTCTGTCGATCTTTTAGATCTTGCATTTATAGTGTTTTTTTTGTGGTCAATGGTCAAAGGTTTTGGAATCCAGATGATAATGTATTGAGGGTTGGTAGGATTGGATTTTGGGGTGGGGGTTTGTATCTTCTTGTTCTTCAAGGGGAACTGCACTTAGTAATGTGGTTGTGACAGATGGATCAGTGGTTTGAGCTCTGGGGGCGGGTTATAGGTTTGTTGGTTGGGGTTGGGAGGGGATTGTGGACTGGTGGTGGTGGTGGTGGTGGTGGTGAGACACTTGTCCCTACACTTGGCAATTTGTTGTGGAGTCAGAGAGATGTTGTAGGAGTTGGTGCCACGATCGGTAGGACTTGGGTTAGTCAACTATGACTTGTGAGGAAGGCCTTTACTTTTGGCACCGGTTTTTTTTGCTATTCCCACCCCCACCTGTTGTTTGATACTTTTGCAATCCTCAAACTGCCCCTAGTTAAAATTTAAAATATTACTCTTATTTTTCCCTCTCCCTCACTTCACACCGGTTCCTTTGTCTGAGAGAAGAGAATCCATCGAACACGAACGACCATCTTCTTCGTCTTCTTCCTTCAAGCGGCGAATCCCCTCCCTCCGGTGACGTTTCTTCATCTTCTTCACGGTGTTGTGGTTGTATTCATGCGCAGGTACATGCTATCTTCTCTGTGTAGGGTTTAGGGTTTACATCCTCCATTTTTTTTGCAACTGCGTTTCGTCACTATCGCGGTTGAGGCACTTACCAGACGAACGTGTCCGTAAGTCATTTACGAACAAGCATGTCCGTAACTCGTATTTAGCTATTCCGGACGAGGCTGTCCGTAACATGTACCGGACAAGGTTGTCCGAAATACAATAACATATTAATTTTATAAGTACACTTCCGGACGATAATTAACACAATATGAAATATATTTAGGAGTTTCATTGCATCCGGGTGTGTCCATACAATGTCTCTAACAACATCAGAGTCTTTATGCCTTCTATGCCAATATACATAGTTATCTCTGTCCATTAACTTCATCAAGTTTTGCAACTCTGTCCAAGGACCCCTTAGTGCTGATCGAAAGGTCCGTCGAGCATTATAAATTTGCTTGATGGTAGTCACATTATCCTTATTGTGGTCCTTCAATGTTAGTAAGATATTCCTTGGCTTTACCATGTTCTTGGTCATGTCATTAAGTAAGGACAACTCATCAGTAGTCAAACGACCAGCATAGGCATGGCCCTCCAAATTTTCTGCCACATCATGGTTGTGATAACAACAAACTACATTAAGCCCCCAACCATCACCTGTATGTACTGGTCTCCCTCTCAGCCTGAAAGGACAGCCTCATTTCTTTGTACCTGTAACATTGCAGGTCAACTCTTTCTTGTATGGTTTATACTTTCCACTCCTTTCACATCCCAATTCTAGAGTTGTTTTCCGACCATTCCCTCCCGCGTCTGACCTCAAAATAACCACAACAAAACCATGTGTCCTTCCTGTTTCACGAACCCATTTCAACAATTCATTTTGATTGCCAAATATCTAGTGAAAATAAGGTCAATATTAGCAACACACAAATCACCGAAACGTATGTTTCAAGGACTTATAAATTAACTTACCTCATTTGTCGTAAAAGTGTTAGAGTAATCAGTCCTCCCCTCCATAGGGTTGTCCGTCATATCAACCATCTGGGTTAAAGTCACATTTACATTATAATTTACTACCAATATATATATATATAATTATATATATATATATATTAATTACCTCTACATCGTTTTCAAAGTCAGTTGTCGCATTGAATCCTTCATAATTGTTATTCCAACAGTTTTCTTCCATTTCTACATATTTTCATAGGTTAAAAACAAAAAAAAAATGATAAAATAAACAAATACGGACAAGAGGATCCGTAAAAAGTTATGGACGCCACTGTCAGTAAATCCTCCGGACTTGGTTTTCCGTAAAATACTAGACAATTAAGTCCGTAAATGGTTTCGGACAATGTGGTCCGTCAATTACGTTTTTTACATTCCAGACATCCTTGTCCGTATGGTTATGGGGAAATAAATTGGATTTCTACGACATGTTAGTCCGTAATGATTTTATGAACAAAGCAGTCCGTAAGTTTGCAGATGACTTACGGACATGTTTGTCCGTAAAATCCTTACGGATAAACACCTCTGTAAACCTAAAAAATTTATGTTCCCTACATAGCAACGACGGAATTCATTAAAGTGGGTAAAAAAACACTACCAAAATGAAATCTCTTACCTTAAATGTTGCTCAAAATGAAACAAATATTTGTTTTTGTGGTATATTCTTCACCAATATATATGTTCTTCCCACTTGAAGCAAATCTTGTTGGTAGAAAGGAGACAAAGCTTGTCCGGTTGCACCGTATCCGACACTGAGGTTTTGTTTCATCTAAGAGAAACAGTATTTTTTACAAGCATTTATATTATAGACGGGTGAAACCAATAGGGGTAGTAATGGGATTTTAAAATTTTCAAAAACTATAGGGGGTGGGTATAGCAAAAAATCGGTGCCAAAAGTAAAGGCCTGTGAGGAAGCATCCAATGTCTTCTTTTTGGATATCCAGATCTATGAGGTTGGATGGGCCAATGCCAGGTCTGGTAAGGTTATTTTCCAAGTCAATGAGGGTCAATGGTCGATGGAAAACAATTTTATGGTCCTATCCTAAGAGGGTTGGATGTGGTTGTTAGGTTAACGTGTTTGGGGTTTTTGGGTTGGCGTAGGCTATCAGGTAAGGGAGGTTGTCAACATGATTATATGGTGGGAATGGGATTTCTGCAGTTCTAGGTGAGTTTGTTTCAAGGTATAAAATCATATTATTAGGAATATCATTTTCAGGAATTTTATTATCAGGAATGTTATTTTCAGGTAAAACTTTTATGTATGTATTTCATATTCCCGAGAATATTTTTAAAAATCATTTACTTTAAAAATTTTAAAAAATAAAAATAGAAAAAATATTGTAGGATGAAGTGGAAGTGGGAAAAATAATTTCCATTCCCATGGGTGTATAAGATACCCACCCCTCACCATGGGAATAAAAAGTGGGCAAGTCATGGTTAAAATACATTCCCGAAATCATTAATACCCGAAATTTTTTTTCTAAAACTTAAATGAAACGTAAGAATATCATTTTCCCAACCTAACTTTCTCAAGAATATTTTTACATACATTGAAACAAACTCACCTACGTATGAGTTACGAGGAGGATTGGTGTGTCCCACTCGTTTTGGAAAAGCTAATTTGTCCTCTGTTGGTGCACTGTGCTGGAATTGGTATGCCATTGTGTTCTGTCCTTGTGGTTGTAACGATACTTTTTTGCTCGCGCACTCTTTTTGCGGCTGAGTGTATTGCTTGTCAAAATTGTCCTTCTCTTCCACGTCACCTTCTTCCCAACCCTTGAGCTTCCTTACCCTGTTCAAGTTTTCTGTAAAAATGGCTACTATTGCCCTAGCTGGGAGCACCCCCCCCCCCCAAATGAAGGGCCATATCTAGGCTTGTTTGGGTCATAAGCTGCCATTGCTTGATCATTCTTGCATCTTCGATTGTCATGACCGATTATACCGCAATTATAGCAGTATCCTTGCAACCTTTCATACTTGATGAGCACCCATTATCTCGGCAGGTTTTTCCTCGGCACCCAAAAGCCTATAATCAAAGGTTTCTTAATGTTTACTAACACTCGAACCCTGTAGAATTCCCTTAACAATAACCCATTGACATATGGATTTTCAACCATCTTGACTCCCTCAACATTTGCAGAGACTTCTGCAGCATTTTTTTACATTAGTTCCAAGGGGAGACCGTGAAGTTGGATCCAGAACCCAACTGAGTCATAATTTACCTTAAAGACAGAGGCTTCAGGAATCCAATTTTGTAAGCTAAGAAGATGTCCCATGACGAACCATGGGCCCTCTTCTAGTGCTTTGGCAGCTAACTTTTGATCAGTGAATGTGAATAGAAAGATATTGGGTACCAAGTCTGTTATGTTCATTTCTTTTTGAACCCCCCATGCTTTAGTTAGGATATCTTTCACTGCACTTTTGTTTAAATTCTTTTCTGACATAATCCTTCTGACAAGTGTTTTTTGGGCCACTTTGTTGCTTCCGCTTCATTTTCTTCTAGTAAGACCTCTATCCTTTCCCATCTCATTGGTTGTAAGGAGATGGAAGACCCCTCCTCCATCTTAAACAATGAGGGTGGGATGGGCTATGTGGTCCGGGCATCCCGAGGTGGAGAAGCTGAGTACTTATGTTGAGAGCACAAAAATATGGTAAGTAAGGGCTATTTTTGGTTAGATAAAGCTTAAACGGGTTGAAAATGGGAGGTTAGAGCGGAAGGAAGGTGATGAGGATGGCAATAAATGGAGGTTGGTTTAAGGATGAAGTAGAAGTGGGGTTGGAAAAAGAGGAGGTTGATGGTGGTTAGGGGTACAAAGGTTAAGGTTAGCTCATGAGCACCCATTCCGGGTGAAAAAACTCCGAGCAAGGGAGACAGAGCTCCTAAAAAGAGGAGAGATGAATTTTTTCTCTCTCTTCCTCTTTAAATTTTTAAATGGTAATCCTTAATTTTAAATTTTATTAACATGCAAATTCTCATACTATTATTTTTTATTTTAATCCTTATTTTTAATATAAGTATTTATTTTATTGTTCTGATTTTAATTTATTTTATTATAACTTATTATATAATAATGTAAATTAGATTTTAATAATAAAGTTAGGTCCATTAAAAGAGTCCAATTGTCTATCATTCATCCAGCCCATTCATGTAAAAATCTAATCTAATCCATCCAATTGTTAAAAAAATAATTGGACTGAATTGGATGGATAATGGTTCTTCCTTTATCATTTTTAAATCCAACAGAATATCTAATTAAAGCTTCATGGATCAAAATCTAATTAACATAACTTTTTTTTCTTCGTATTTGGATTTCTCATTCTCTCTTAGCTATAAGGGAGTTAATGGGAGATAGTGAGGGGAGAGTGGGAGAGAGTGATGATGAGAGTGAGGGAGAGAAAATTTGGAGCCAAAGTAAAGAGAAGGGAGATAGTGAGGGGAGAGCGGGAGAGAGTGAGTGAGGGATAGAGGGGAAAGTAAAGAGAGGTTGGAGAGAGGGGGGAGAGGTAAAGAACATTAAAAGAAAAAATTAGTGAGATGAAATTTTGAGAGATATTTAGAGATAATATATTTTAAAAGAAAAAAATATAAAGAATTTTAATTTTGTAAAGAATGTTAATTTTGTGGATGGATTGGATATCCATAAAAATTGTTTATGGATGGATTGGACAATTTTTATTACACAGATTATGAATGGATTGGATTTTTTAATATGTTTTCAATGAATCATAAATGGATTACTTTTGATCCATCCATTACAAGCCAATCTGTCTGTCGCAACCGTGGTCAAGACGGGACGGCGCACCGAAATCGGGAAAATTAAGGTTTTCAATGGAGTCGCCACCAAAATTTATTTTAAGGGAAAACTTCGGAAAAACCCTTTAAAAAGAAAATGGTCTTTGGAATTAGAATTGGATGGGAGTTGATTATGCGTAGGGAATATATCAGCACCCTACAACATTCGTTTAAAAACGATTACCTCTAACCAATTGTGCAAACTTTGTTAGCTTTTGAAAAATATTTATTTTACCCCACTTGAAGAAAATTAACAAGAGATTAAAAATTATTTTTGTTATTTTAACTTTGATTTTTTGGTATTTTTCAGAATAGGTGAAAGAATTTATTTATGAAAATGATTTTTATAATTGAAAAGGAGAATGATGTTTTGGGAAATTGATTTTGATATTTTCAAGTTTTGGAATCTTTTGTGTTTTTTTATAATGAGAAAAAATTATTTCAGAAAAATTATTGGCCTTTTTTATTAACAGGGAAAAAGCATTTTTTTTAATTTATTTTGGTTTGACGGGTTTGGTTCCTGCTCCTACGTATCCCCAGGTTCAATGGAGAAATTAAAGCCACATAGTTCTTGAAGAACTAGTGAAAAATAGTTTATTTTAAATTTTAGGAAAATGATTGATTTTAATTTTTAAAAAAAGAGAATTTTGAAAATATTTCAATTTTGATGTTTTAATTTTTGAAAGTGATTTTTTCTTTGGGATTTTAGAAAGACAACTTTGTTGAAAGGAATTTCACTTAAAAAAGCCATATTGTTCAGGGATAAACAAATATTTGTAATCACAAAAGGACAAATTAAATAAATTAAACGAACATAAAGTATTAGAAAAATATTAACAGAAAATGATGATAATAATATGAAATGAGATACATATAAAAAACAAAACACGAATAATAATAACAATAATAGTAATAATAATAGAAACAGTAATAATAATAGCAATAATAACAAATGGATGAATAATATGATAAAATGAGTTAGCCTCAGATATCATCATTGGCTCTCATAAAAATAAAGGAAATGCATAATAAAAGGGTCACAAAAAAATAAATGCATATAGACAGATAGCAAACATTAAAGTGAGTAGAAAATAAACCGGGCCTCGGAAATTCATCACTGGCCCAACACAATAACAAAAACATAGCGGAGAGGAAAAAAACTGAATAGGATAGCAAAAGCTGGGCTTCAGCTCTCAGTTTTGCATCATAGGCCCAGACAAAACAAAAAAAAAAAGGAATGCCGATTGTTTTTTAGAAAGCAAATAAAAGTGATTAAAAAGAAAAAAAAAGCTCTCTATTAGGGTTCAGAAAGGGAAAAGATTGAGAGATGGGGGCAAAAGGAACAACTATTGCAACCATTGAGAGAGAGGTGCACAAGTGATGGCCGTGTGTGGGTCGACTGTGCGGGGCGATGCAGGGCGGCCACGAAAGGTTGTTCGCGCGGCAGAGATGAAGGCTGGATGAGGGGCTGCACAGCAGCAACTGCAGCCATGGGGTTGGATGAGCGGCGCGCACCGGTGGTGGCCAACAAAGGCGATGATGGCGGCCGCGTGGTGGGGGCGGGGGGTGCGCGACAGCGCGGCCACAGTGATGCACAACTGTGTGCACAGGAGGAGGAGGAGGAGGGTCGCGAACGACGGGTAGCGGTGGCCGCGCGGCCATGCGATGGAGGCTGGGACGATGACTCGCCGCTACCAGGTGGTTATCTCTATGCTTCTTCATCCCTTTTTCTCTGTTTGGTTTTTTTCCTTTTATCCATCTTTTTATTTCTGTTTTCTTTGTTAATAGGTGTAGCCATGGACATGGTAATTGGTTGAGTGGTTTGCGGGGAGAGGAAACACCGGGAGAGTGAGGCTGAGCTTGGTGGTGATAATGGTGGTGTAGCTATGGTGGCCGCGGGCATGACTGAAGGAGGGGTAATCAGACAGTGGATAACCTTGGGTGCACATGGTGCTATTTTTTTGTAATTTTGCATTTTTTTCTCTTTTTTTTTTTTTATATATTTTGATGTAATGGGACTGTTTGTGCATTTGATTAAAACTCTATTGCTGGATGCTGATTGAAATTGTTATGTGATTCCTATACATGAGCGATTATATGAAGGGACTAACATAGAAATAAATGGCAATACCAAATGAAATAGGATTCGAGAAAAAAAAATTGTATGCTTCTTTGCTTTGTGATGAACCCCTCTATTGTGATGAACTCAGCCCCCAACTTCAACTCTATTTTTTTTTCTTTTTCTTTTTTCTTAAAAATGAATTTTGTTCTTAGATCACCTTCCTCCCCCCTCTTTTTGTCTTGCAGCTCTCTCCTAATTTTCTCTCAAAGAATTGAGATTTTTAATCTCCAAGAATTTAGACTTTTTTTAATATCCTCCCCTCACCTCATCCTTCCTCCCTTATTTATAGGTGAAATGCTACTTGCTCTCCAAGTAATAAAATTTATTTTTATTTTTATTTGCAACAGTCCAACTGCAACAATGGGCTAATTTGGCACAATCACACACAATTTATTTTTTTTCATTTTGATAAAAAAACACAATGGGCAGATTAGCCCAATCCAAAACTCTATAATTTTTTTTTTGCCTGAAACACACATATTTTAACTTGAAATCAATTTTTAAATGTTTAATTAATTAATCAACCAATTAACCATCCAATAGTTAATTAAGTAGATAATTAATTAATTTATTTTGTGTATTAAATTTTTTTGGGTTTTTATTAAGGCATAAAAAAAGAATTAAATACCACAAATATGTAAATGAAAATAGTAATAAAACAAAACTTTCGGACAAAATTGGGTGCTGACAGCTGCCCCTCTTTACTTGCATTTTTATTGGAGAATTTGTATAACAATGTTTTCATATTCTCGTAGTAAAAATTAAGTAAAAATAAGAACTCCAATTTTGTTTGGAAGTTTATTGAAAAGAAAGGTATGCTCATCATGTGTTGAGATTAACCATGAATTTAAAAGACAGGTTGGAGTGGATTTTAATTGAAAAGTAAAATGGGTGCTAGGTGGCTACTGGGTTTTGAATTGGAAAAGGGTAAAATGGTGTTAAGCCAATACCAGCTTTGAGACTGAAAGAGTAACAAGGTTGTCGGGCAAATACCAGGCTTTGAGATAAAAAGGGTAAAAGGTTGTTGGGTCGATACCGGGTTTTGATGAGATTAAGTTGATTGAAACTCTGATGGCACTAGATCGATTATGGATATTTTGATTAGAGTGAAAAAGTAAAACTTGCCAGGATGATATTGGGCTTTGAGATGAAAAAGGGTAACAAGGTTGTCGAGCCGATACCAGACTTTTATTGAAACTCTGATGGCACCAGATCGATTCTGGACGTGTTGATCAGAGTCAAATGGGATTAGGATGACATTGAAGGTTTTGCTTGAAACTCTAATGGCACTAGATCAATTTTGAACGTTTTGATCATAGTTAAATGGGATTAGGATGTCATTGAAGGTTTTGCTCGAAACTCTGATGGCACCAGATCGATTATGGACATTTTGATCAGAGTTAAATGAGATTGAACAAATATTGGAGATTTTGAGATCCAAAAATGAAGATTTAATGGATCAAAGGAGTTGAGTAGGACATGTAGTGGGCACATGGTCCCACCATTGAGGATTTCACGTATGTATGAGTCCAAAGATTTATTTGGTACAAAGACCTGTGACGGGTGCATGAGCCTAATATTGAGAATGCCATGGGGATAAGGTCCCAAGGTAAAGATGAAGATGGGTACGAGGACCCAAGATGAGTATGTCATGGGCATAAAGACCCGGAGTGACTGTGTAACGGACACATGGGCCCAAGATGGAAAATGTGATGGGCAAAGTGGCCCAAAGTAGTACTGAAATGGGTTCGAGGACTCAAGGTGAGTAAGTCATGGATACATGGGCCCAAGATGGAGAATGTCATGGGCAAAGTGGCCCAAAGTAAGCATTGAAATGGGTACGAGGACCCAAGATGAGCATGTCATGGGTATAAAGACCCAGAGTGAGTGTGTAACGGGCACATGGCCCAAAATGGAAGGTGTGATGGGCAAAGTGGCCCAAAGTAGTACTAAAATGGGTTCGAGGACCCTAGGTGAGTAAGTCATGGGTAGATGGGCCCAAGATGGAGAATGTCATGGGAAAATTGGCCCAAAGTAAGCATTGAAATGGGTACGAGGACCACAAGATGAGCATGTCATGGGTACACGAGGACCACAAGATGAGCATGCCATGGGTACAAAGCCCCAAAGTGAGTGTGTAACGAGCGCATGGGCCCAAGATGGAAAATGTGATGGGCAAAGTGGCCCAAAGTAGTACTAAAATGGGTTCGATGACCCAAAGTGAGTCATGGGTAGATGGGCCCAAGATGGGTAATGTCATAGGAAAAGTGGCCCAAAGTAAGCATTGAAATGGGTACAAGGTGTTAGACTCTTGGCAAGCATACCAATAGTCAACTGTAGTATAATGATTTTTAAGTACGAGTGTCGAACCCACGAGGAACGGATTGAGTCAAAATTCAAAGTTTAGCTTACTAAGTATATATACAAAAGAAATAGATTGGGTCATGATTGATTTTTAGAACAACTAAATTAAAATTGCATAAAAGTAATAAAGAGCAATCTAAAAGTAGAGATTTCAGTAAGAAAAGCTGGGATTGAATTTCATCTATCTCACTCGTCTGTGTTCTGGATGAAAATAAATACATAGTATTCTAATCTAGAAATATTGATGTAACACACAAAAATCATCTATACCGATCCCTCGGATATAAAATTCATAAGATTAATCCCCTGAATATAGATTTCTCATATATTCAACAGATTATCCAGCATTACGTTCAAGTGTTATAAACAATCGATATATTGAAATCTATTCCTAGTATTACAATACATCGAGTATTTTCGTTCAGATCGGATTTTCAAAAATACTTTCCAGTTAGATCTAAAAATTGAAATAAAGAATCTATTGATCAGATAAAATCAAACATAAAGAACAGAACGAAAAGACCAATATTGAGTAGAAACGAGATTACTATATATAAATATCACCAAAATATATCCGAGTTCGAATCGACTACATTCAATCCCAAAAGAAAAGTTTAGCTACTCATGGTAGCCATTACAATCACATAAATGGAGAAGAAATGAAGAAATTAGCTTCCGTAGCCTTTCATGTCTTCGTCCACTTCAGAGAGTTTCCAGATTTAGAAAGTGTAAGTTCGAATGACGAACTCTCCTACGAACTCTGTTTTGTCCCTGGATAAGTGGATTCTCGCTTGAGCGAGCCAATTCTCGCTCAACCGACAAGAGTACTTCATGGTGAAGAAATGTAATCTCGCTCAAGCGAGCATATTCTCGCTTGAGCGAGAATAGCACTCAAAAACCACCCTTCATTCCTTGAATACTTGAAACTTAACACAAATAGAGATCAAATGACCTCAATTAGCTTAAGACTCGGAAAACATCTAATTGGATTCAACAGTTCTTAAATTGGGGAAATTTAATATCAAATAAATACAATTAAAACCATAAGTGTCATAACTCCATATACAAATATACTAATATTTGGAACTTATCACAAAGACCACAAGATGAGCATGTCATGGGTATAAAGACCCAGAGTGAGTATGTAACGGGCGCTTGGGCCCAAGATGGAAAATGTGATGGGCAAAGTGGCCCAAAGTAGTATTAAAATGGGTTCGAGGACCCAATGTGAGTAAGTCATGGGTACATGGGCTCAAGATGGAGAATTTCATGGGAAAAGTGGCCCAAAGTAAGCATTGAAATGGGTACGAGGACCACAAGTTGAGCATGTCATGGGTATAAAGACCCAGAGTGAGCATGTAATGGGCAAAATGGCCCAAAATAAAACGCAGAAATGGGTACGGGGACCCCAAGATGAGTCTGTCATGGGTGTTAAGACTCAAGATGAGGATGTGACGGACAACGGACCCAGGATGAGCACATAATGGGTTTGGATGTCCCCTATTGAGGATGTGATGGAGATTCAACAGGTACGAGGACCCTTGATGAACATGTGAGTTCTCAACTGTGAGTATAAAGGGTTCAAGGACCCAAAATTGAAGATGAAATGGGTTCAAAGACCCGAGATTGATGATATGTTGGGCACAAAAACCCCCCCAATGATTAAAATGGAATGTGTAATGGGTAAATGGATCTATGTGAAATGGGTATGAGAACCCAGGAATGAGAGTGTATTGAGCATGAGAATCCCACAAATGCGATGAAGTACGCACGAGCACCTTGTGAATAGAAAAGACAATGGGCATGAGAACCAAAAAAACAGAAAGTAGGCACGAGCACCTCAAAGAGTGGTAAAGTAGGCACATGCACCTTGATTTAGGACAATAACAAGTGTATAAGCTCAAAAATTGAATGGGGAGGATACAGGGATCCATGATGAAAATGAAATGGGTTAGAGGGCCCATTGTAAGCATGCAATGAGCATTGGAGCCCAATGTTAAGAATGTAATGGGTACATGGACCCAAGAATGAAGTTACACTGGGTATGGGTAATCCATACAAGAGTGGCATGGGCGTGAAGGCCCAAGAATTTGACTATGATGAGCATAAGGATCCAATTGTGAATATGGAATGGGCGCAAGGACCCTAACGTTGAAGCATGATGGGTTCAGGGACCCAAGGAAAGCACTGAGAACATTGACCTAGGAATTGAGATATGCGGGTACAAGAACCAAGTAGATCCCAAAATACAGGAGCAGAAGCAACAAAAGAGTGGGTAGAGTATGATGCATGAGTGATCTATAGTGTAAAGAATCAGATTAATAAACAGTGTCGAATACAAAAATTATGTTTAGTATGAAAAATGAGTTTGATTGCGAATGCATGATGCAAATGTGGTGTATGATGAAGTGAGTAATGCTACAAGGATGACTGTTGATGGAAAGAGTAATGCTACAGGATTTTTGAAACATGGACACTCCCTAGAACTTTTTCCTTTTTGGTTTTCTCATTTGATCGTCTTCATTTATTATCTTGGGATTGAATAATTTTGATTCCTTTTTTGTCTTGAGTTCTCAATCCTTATAGTGTTAAGTGGCCCCACAAGGTTCATGGATGAGCAAAGACATCTCTGGATCAAGCTTGGATCTCTTGTTCAATTGATGCTCTAGATGCCTGGTTAAGTTCATTATGAAGTAAGCACATGTTTCAACTTTATCATTTGAGTTTGTGATTTGGTTTTTCCTTGTTTTGTTGGGAGTTCATAATTCCACGCATCTTTGAAATCATCAAAATGATCAAAATGCTTTTCAAGTGTTGACACATGTTTCCCTTCAATATATGTATATCAATAAATGCAATATGAATTTGCCAAATGGTTGCAAATGAAATGGGATCATATCTTTACAATAAGGGGAGTCATATTTGCCATGTGGGGGTCGAGAATTTACAAAAGGTAGTAACAAAGGTAAAGGTTTTTTTTCTTTTGGTTTTTCTTTTGTTTTTTCTTTTGTTGTTTTGGTTTTTTTTGTCTGTCTGGTGCTCTCATAATCAACAGTGTTAGTCTCTCATATTTGTAATTTTGGGAACCCATCATTCAACTTCTAAAGATTATGAATTGCCCCCTATCTGCCAATTTCTAGGGATATGAATTTAGCCAGTTACACACGCTTCAAATGTTACATTTGCCCCAGTGCACCTTAGAATGACTTTGACATTTCTGTATTTTGAATACTTTGTTTGCCTCTCTTGTGCATATTTCGACATCTCATCTGCCCCACTATCATTTTGTTTGCCCCGGTGTTGGTCATAGTTGCCCCATTTACTTGCCCTAACTTTTGCTTAAGTTGCCCTTGCGAGTTTTCAACCTAACGGGCCCTTATATCTTCTTTATCATTTTTCTTTCTTTTTCTCCTGGCCATTGACCATAGGTCCAAATCATCTTTGTTCTCGAAATTAAAGTTATGAAAATGAGAGCAATCATTTCATTGATCAAAATGGACTTTACAAGGCTTGTAGCATGGTTAGGGCTATTGGAAATAAAAGAAAAGGGTATATCAGCCCCAAATAAGTGTTTAAGGGTTCAAAGGATCAAGGATCAATAACTCCATCCTTTTCATGGAGACGGGTGTTCAAGTGGGAGTTTTTAAGTCAATGATTCTTTTTTTTTAGTCATTTTGTTCATTTATTCTTTTGCTTGTCCCTTTTTCTTTTAACTCATTTTATTTTTCTTCTTCTTTTTTTTTTTTACATTTCAAACTATGACACAACATGAGTGAAAGTTGACTTTCATTTTGTGCCAACCCCAATGTGGGGGTGATCCTTGTCCAGGGTTATTTGAAAGAAAAATTTAGACTTAATCAGGGACAACTAGGGATAATGATGATTTGATATTTTATGGATAAAGAAAGATGGTCGTCATCATTTCAAATCATGATTGTCCATTTTCATACTTTAATTTTAAGATCAAAATCTCAAATTCTTCATCTAACCCTCCAAAATAACTTCTTCCTTGAAGGGGAATCATCTTAAAGATCCATGATACTGATACACTTGATAGACATAGCCTTCATTTCCTTTAACTCACATTTTAAAGGCATTTTCTTTTTCTTTTTCCTTTTTTACCATGTTGGTGTCTACCCTAGGCAACCCACAACTTCTTCATGCGGTTTGGGTTTTGTCGGCCTCTTACTCCACAACTCCTGGGAATTCCTCATCATTTTCACAATCCTTATTAACATGATTGATGGATTATCAAAAATTGAGGATGAGACACTAACACTGTCATGAGAGAGACACATGAAGGTCCACATTATTTACAATGGACTTAGGAAATGAAATGAAATAAACAAGGTTAAGATTAGGGGTAAAGAACAAAAAGTTTTTTTCTTGGAAAATTCAGGCATGCATTTCATTGATTACATATACTGGAAGAAAATTCTGCACTTGATAAACATATTATTGTCACAAAGCCCTGGGTAGAGAGATGTGATTAACATTTTAAAAACAAAACACATGAAACTTAATGATCTCGCAACTATTGAGCTTAAGTTTGGTAAAGCAGGAGTGAGCCAAATCAACAACCATCATTTAGCTCCCTTACAACATTATCAGCAGGACTTCCATTATTAAGCGCAGGATTGAGATTATTTCCTTCAAAGCTCAACCACTTCGCTTTAATCAATCCTTGAACCTTGCGTTTTAAAGCACTGCAATTTTCAGTGGAATGCCCTGTTGCCCCAACATGATAATCACATTTAGCATTGGGATCATACCCCTTTGGGTAAGGTGGTTCAACTGGAGGTAATGGGTGAGGGAAAACCAACGAGCCGCGAATAAGATATGGAAACAACTTGTGTAAGACATAGGGATTGGGTCAGGCTGGACATGCTTCTTTCCTCACCTTTGTTGGTTTGGGTTGGGGTTAGGAATATGGATTTGTGATTGATTTGGCTAAGGTGATGTGGTAAATAGTGCTCGTGGTGGGGTGGGAAGTGGCGGGAAATATGGTGTGGTTTGATTATGAGGGTGAGGTGGCGGGACTTAGGAAGGTACAACCGCGTATGAGTACAACATGTTAGGGATTTGGAATGTGTGTTGTGAGTGGATGAGACATGGAGGATTGTGAGATATTATTGGACGGTGTGGTTGGGGATATGGTGCGTTTGGAGTTATGGCAGTGTATGGATGGGAAGGAAAAGATGTTAGGAAGGTTGGCTTGGGAAGGTTATATGGACAGACTGCTAGAGGAACCATCATCTCCTGAGGATTTTGTCCAAAGGATCGCACTGACATTGGAGTGAAGCCAAGGGAGTTAGAACATGTGGCTTGTTGCTTTTGGTCTGCCCCAGAAGAAGTCCCACCAACATCTCTTTCTCGTAATAGCTCAAAAATCTTTGTTAATTGCCTCTTCATCTTTTTGACATCACTTCTCAGCTCTTGTTGGCCTTGTTTCAGCTCATCCATGATCCTTGACTGAGCACAAATCCTATAAGGATGACGAGGAAACTGTGTTTTATTTCTTTTTTCTGATAAGGAAACACATCTAATCATGAAAACAACACAATGCAAAAAGATATGCTATTGATTGTGGAAATATTTTTCAAGCGTTCAATAGAAAAAAGGGTTCCCCACATTCTAACGCTAGAGGCAAATTTCCTCTTAGGTTATGAAGTGGTTGATAGTCAATCACGGGAAGTATTTTCTCTTCAATATGTGACATCTCCACACTAGAAATGTGATCAATCTCTTGCAAGAGTCCCATATTACCCGTCAAGGACGAGTCATCTCAAGATGAAAGCGTGTTCGACATTTATAGAAGGGAGAATCTCTTCCTTAATGAATAATGTCTAAATCAGAGCTCATCCATTGGAAAAATCAGTCCAACACTCTTGATTATTGGTTCATTTATCTTCTTAGCTCTCCACAAGTCAATGCTTGTCACTGTAATTCTCATACTTCCATTGAACTCTGATGTATTTCTAGTGTGACATTAAACCTCCTTCATTCCTTGCTATTGAACCCAACAAAAAATCTTTCCATTCCATGCAGATGCAACATTACCTCTTATTTAACATGATTATGAAATGCCTTTTAAAGCAGAGATAATTTGTGGAGTTTTTTTTTTCATTTATTATGTTTACAATGCAAATGAACTAATTGATGAAATGACTCATGTATGAAAGACCAATGGAATGAATTTTTCCTTTTTTTTTTTAGAAAAAAATGGCTTTACTATCAAATATAATTTTTGTGTTTTTTTTTTTTTTGAAAAAAGGAATTCTATGTGCATATATAAATGCCCTACTGCTAAATGCAATGATGAATGGAAGGAAAAGGAAGAAGTATGCCCCCATGTGTCCTAGCTCAGGTGAACCCTATGGCACAGTATCACTTAAGGTCAAGGCTCTAAATTTGGTGGTTGCTAGGCCGACTTCTCGTGCATGTCTCTCAAGGCGGGTCTAAACTTTCATGGATAATGGTCTCGGATTGTCCTCATTTAGAATATAGACAAGGACCTAATTCATATCTCAACCACAAGTAGGGATAAATCCCTCTCAATATGATTGGCCCATGGTACTAGTAACAATCTGAGTGGTAACTCAACAACCACAAAGTGAGCACAAAGCCCCTCAATAGCAATTATCGAGGTGCCTCCTAGGTTCGCACATGCCCGGGTATGGAGCCCAAAATGTGTATGAGGTAAGTGAGAGTGAGGTGCGTGTAGGGAGCATACCAACCTGTAGTCCCAACAAACTATCCCATCTGTAAAACAAGTCAAACAACATACATACAAAGATACAGTCTTCTACCCTAGGGTTGAAGCAGAATAAAATACAAAAAGATATTTACAAAAATAAAAGTAGAAAATATTTACAACAATATACAAGAAATAAAACAAAAAAAAAATGAAACAAGAGGGGTAAAATGAATACCAAAGTTAAAACCTTTGCACAATCAATTATGACAGGCTTGACTCTCAAATTTCTCAGTGGAATCTCCAGTTGTCGCAATCGTGGTCATGACGGGACGACACAACGAAATCGGGAAAATTAAGGTTTTCAATGGAGTTGCCACCAAAATTTATTTTAAGGGAAAACTTCGGAAAACCCCTTTAAAAATACCAATGGTCTTTGGAACCAGATTTGGATTCAGGAGTCGATTATGCATAGGGAAGGTATCAGCACCATACAACATCCGTTTAAAAACGGTTACCTCTAACCAATTGTGCAAACTTTGTTAACTTTTGAAAAATACTTATTTTACCCCACTTAAAGAAAATTAACAAGAGATTAAAAATTATTTTTGTTATTTTAACTTTGATTTTTTGGTATTTTTCAGAATAGATGAAAGAATTTATTTATGAAAATGATTGATTTTTATAATTGAAAAGGAGAATGATGTTTTGGGAAATTGATTTTGATATTTTCAACTTTTGGAATCTTTTGTGTTTTTTTTTATAATGAGAATTATTTCAGAAAAATGATTGACCTTTTTTTTTAACAGGGAAAAAACATTTTTTTAAATTTATTTTGGTTTGACGGATTCGGTTCCCGCTCCTACGTATCTCCAGGTGCAATGGAGAAATCAAAGCCACGTAGTTCTTGAAGAACTAGTGAAAAATGGTTGATTTTAATTTTTGGGAAAATGATTTATTTTAATTTTGAAAAAAGAGAATTTGAAAACATTTCAATTTTGATGTTTTAATTTTTGAAAGTGATTTTTTTGGAAAAGATTTTTGTTTTGATTTTTTTAGATTTTTTTATTTTTAGAAATATATATATATATATATATATTTGAGATTTTGGAAAGAGAACTTTGTTGAAAGGAATTTCACTTAAAAAACCATATTGTTCAAGGATAAACAAATATTTATAATCACGAAAGGATAAATTAAACGAACATAGAATATTAGAAAAATATTAACAGAAAATGATGATAATAATATGAAATGAAACACATGTAATAAACAGAACACAAATATTATAATAACAATAATAGTAATAATAATAATAATAGAAACGTTAATGATAATAATAATAACAAATGGATGAATAAAATGATAAAATGAGTGAGCCTCAGATACCATAACCGACTCTCATAAAAATAAAGGAAATGCATAATGATAGTAATAATAATGTAAGAACACATAATAAATGGGTCACAAAAGAAATAAATGCATACAAATAGATATCAAGCAATAAACTGAATAGAAAACAAATCGGGCCTCATAAATTCATAACTGGCCAAGCACAATAACAAATACATACCGGAGAGGAAAAAACTGAATAGGATAACAAAAGTTGGGCCTCAGCTCTCAGTTGTGCATCATAGGCCCAAACAAAACAAGAAAAAGGAATGCAGATTGTTTTTTTAGAAAGCAAATAAAAGTGACTAAAAAGAAAAAAAAAGTCTCTATTAGGGTTCAGAAAGGGAAAAGATTGAGAGAGATAGGGGCAAAAGGAACGACTATTGCAGACATTGAGAGAGAGGCGCACAAGTGATGGTCGCGTGTGGGTTGACTGTGTGTTGCGACCGCGCGGCGATGCAGGGCTGCCGCGAAAGGTGGTTCGCGCAGCGGAGAAGAAGGCTGGATGAGGGGCTGTGCAGCGTCAATTGCAGCCATGGGGTTGGAAAAGCGGCACACTGGTGGTGGCCAACAGAGGCGATGATAGCGGCCGCGTGGTGAGGGGCAAGGGGGTGTGCGGCGACGTGGCCACGGTGATGCGCAGCTGTGTGCGCAAGAGGAGGAGGGTCGCGAACGGCGCACAGCGGTGGCTGTGCGGCCATGCGTCGGAGGCAGGGACGACGGCGCGCCGCTCGCAGGTGGTTCTCTCTCTGCTTCTTCATTCCTTTTTCTCTGTTTGGTTTTTTTTCTTTTATCCCTTTTTTCTTTTCTGTTTTCTTTGTTAATAGGTGTGGCAATGGACATGGTAATTGGTTGAGTGGTTTGCGGGGAGAGGAAACACTGAGAGAGAGGCTGAGCTTGGTGGTGATAATGGTGGTATAGCCATGGAGAAATTATTAGATGGTCCTGGACCACCATGTCATCCATGGCCCCGAGCAAAATCGGTTGGAACTAAAAATAAATTCATGGTCAGACCATGAATTTTGTTTATGTGTCAAATGTTAATTGGTTAGGATCATGGATGATGTGGTGGTCGGGACCATCTAATAATTTTTCGTAGCCATGGTGTCCGCGGGCATGACTGAAGGAGGGGTAATCAGACAGTGGATAACCTTGGGTGCACATGGTGCTTTTTTTTTTTGTAATTTTGCATTTTTTTTCTCTTTTTTTTTTTTTTATATTTTGATGTAATGGGCCTGCATGCATTTTGATTAAAACTCTATTGCTGGCTGCTGATTGAAATTGTAATGTGATTCCTATACATGAGTGATTATATGAAGAGACTAACATAGAAATAAATGTCAATACCAAAAGAAATAGGATTCGACAAAAAAAATCGTATGCTTCTTTACTTTGTGATGAACTCTTCTCTTTGATTGAGATTTCAACCCCCAACTTCAACTCTCTTTTTTTTCTTTTTCTTTTTGTAAAAAAAATGAATTTGGATCCCAGATCACCTTCCTTCCCCACTCTTTGTCTCCCAGCTCTCTCCTCCTTTTCTCTCAAAGAATTGAGATTTTTAATCTCCAAGAATTGAGACTATTTTTTAATCCCCTCCCCTCATCCTTCCCCCCTTAATAATTTTTTTTTTTTTTGCAATGGGCTAAATTGGCACAATCACACATTTTATTTTAGTTTTTTCATGTTGATAAAAAACACAATGGGCCAGATTAGCCTAATCCAAAACCCCTTTTATATTTTATTTTATTTTTACTTGAAACACATATTTTAACTTCAAATCAATTTTTAAATGTTTAATTAATTAATCAACCAATTAACCATCCAATAGTTAATTAAGTAAATAATTAATTAATTCATTTTGTGTATTAGATTTTTTTGTGTTTTTATTAAGACATAAAAGAAAGAATTAAATACTTTTAGCACTTTGTCCGGCAATTTTATCTTATTTTCATGTTTATATTCCTGTCCTGAAGCATTCTGTTCTCACATCAAAAATCCAAAAAAATTAATTATTTAAAAAACTAAAATGAATTAATTAATTAGTTGATTAATTAATTATTAATAGTTAATTAATTAAACATTTTATAGAAAAAAAAAAAGAAGAATTCATATTTTTAAGTGGGCCAGTTTAGGCCCATTATTTGTGAATCTTAAATAAAAAAATACTTTTGGGCTAACATAGTCCATTTGTAAAAATTGATTTTTTTTTTAAAAAAAGAAAGTGTAGGCTCACTACAACTTGCATCCCCCATCAAGCTCCTTGCAATTTGCAGTATGGGCAGTTAGATTGGGCGGTGGCAGCAGAAGGAAAAACAATAAATTAGAGGCAACTTGCATGGATAAAGGGGGCAATTCTCAGCAAAGAGGGGGGGGGGGGGGGGGGGGGGGAGAATACAGAAAAGAATTAAGGGGAGAAATTCAATCAAACAGTCATACAAAGGAGAAATCAGGGGTCTATAGAAAAATTCGCGCAGAAACAAAAACACAGGTTAATTGTGACCACAAAGATTACCAGTGCAATTTCAGAATTAAAGAAAGAAGGCTAGCAAAGAAGATTCAAACTAAGGGAGAGGACAAATACAAAACTAAAATTACAGAGTGTGATACTGTCATCCAACATTCAAGTAAGTAGGACTCTCAGCTTTATACATTTCATCTTCTAATTTGTTGTTGCTTGACTGTGTTTCACAACCTTTACTTTCCTCAATCCAAGCCAGTAAACCCATACACAGCCCCTGCACTGTTCCATACCATTCACCCAATCCAAGGACCTGAGAAAACCAAAGTTAAAGGGGAGGATTCAGGGACTAAAAAAAAAGAAAATTAAAGACAGAAATTAGAATAGAAATAAAAATCTAAAAACCGGAGAGAAGAGAGGAGAGGTGGGGCACCGCGCACCACCACCATCACCTCTGTCGTGCCTCTAACCGAAGCCCAGTCGCGAGCCGCTGCTCGCTGCCACCATAGCCGCGTGCACCGCGCACCACAACCATCACCTCTGCCGTGCCTTTGATCGAAGCCCAGCCGCGAGCCGCTGCTCTCTGCCACCACAGTCGCGTGCGCCGCCCGCCACCCTGCAAGCCTCCGCGCGATCGCCTTCGCCGCTCCTGTTAGTCGCGCACCACCGTGTGTGCTCCCCCTGCGAGGTCTCCGTCACCTCCTCACCGTCGCGGCAGCCCCTTCGTCGTCTCCGCGGCCGAGGATGGCTGTAGCACCATCGCGTCGTCGCGCGCCTCACCGCCGCACAGAGGCGGCCTGTTTCACCGCACAGAGGCGGCCTGTTTCACCGCACAGAGGCAGCCCCTCGCGCACCAGTGGCCATGGCTACCGCGCCATCCAGCCACCGTCATCACTCTCCCGTTCATGTGCCCTGCTGCTGTTGCGGCCATGCAAGGCCACCACCCCCTTTGCTTCCCCTTTTCAGTTTCCTAAGTAAACCCTAGCAGAGAATTATGAGATTAAAATTGAGTTTATATTATTCCTTTCTTTAAAAAAGGGGGGCATCTGATTCAATTTTGTACTCCTCTCTCCACTTGTTTTTTTTTGTTGGTTAAAAGATGAATTGGGCCTAAGCAGCTACTGAGGCCCAATCCGGTTCTTCTTTCGTTTTGTCTCCCATTTCTCTATTTTGTGTTGGGCCAATGATGTGAACTGAGGCCCAATTTATTTTTCTCCTCTTTTTATTTTGTGTTAGTTGTTTCACCAAAAAAATTGTGTGTTATTTGTTTTAAATATGTGTTGTTTCTTATTTACTAATAATCTCTTTTTTTGTAAATTCTTTTAGATCCACCATGTTGTATTTCTTTTAAGTGTTTAGAATTATTTATTTAACGTTTGTAGGTGTCAATATTTGTTTACTTCTTTCTATGTAAATAATTGATTATTTGTAATTTTAATTTTGTATTCATGTAAATATTAATTGATTCAATTTATCCCCTTTTATCTTTGACGTTAATAGAATAGCATTTCTATCTTTTAACGTCATTCAAATAAAAAATAATTGAGCATAGTCATTTATTAGCTCAATAATTTGCCCGTTTATAAATAAAAAAAACATTTTTTAAATTGGTTATCAAATCCATTACGTTGATGGAGTAGCATTTCTATCCTTTAACGTATATTTTTTAGAGAGAAGGAAGTTTTGAGTATAGTCATTTACTAGATCAATAATGCGCTTAATCTCAAATCTCTTCTAAAAATAATTTTCTCAAAATTACGTTAATTGAATAGAATTTCTATCAATAACGTGAAAAAGGAAATATTGAGTATAGTCATTTACTAGCTCAATAATGCGTGAAATTTCAAATTCATTTTCAAAAAATAATTCTTTTCGGAAAATACGTTAATTGAATAGCATTTCTATCAATGAGGTAAAAGAGGAAAATATTGAATATAGCCATTTGCTAACTCAATAATGCGAAATTTCATATCTTTTCTAAAAAATGTTTTTTTCTCAAAATAAATGACGTTTATTGAATAGCATTTCTATCAATAATGTTGTCTAAACAACTTCAAGGGTTCGTTGTATAGCCATTTGCTAGCATCAACTCTGCTAAAAAATAAATTCCTTTTTTTCTTTGAGTTAAAAACACTTCCAAAATCAATTTCCTCATTTTCCTTTATTTTCAAAAATTAAAAATCAATTTATTTCAAAATTAAAACCAATCTTTTTAGAACTACGTGACTTTGATTTCTCCATTGCACCTGGAGATACGTAGGAGCAGGATTTCCCGTCGAGCCAAAATAAAATTTTCAACATTTTGTCCCATTGATTTCAAATTAATTTTTTCATCATTCTTTAATTTAAAGAACATAAATAAATTTTGTTTTATTTTTAGAGGGTAAATAAACATTTTAAAAGTTAATGAATTTTACACAATTAATTAAGGGTAACCGTTTTAACGGATGTTGTAGGGTACTAATACCTTCCCTACACATAATCGACTCCCGAATTTGGATCTTTTGTTCGCAGACCAGGTTTTCATTTTAAAATCATTTTTGGGTTTTCTAATTTCCCCGAACAAAATAAATTGGTGGTGACTCCCAAAAAATTCAATCATTTTTCATTATTTTTCTCACGGGCTCGCCGACCCCGTCGTGGCCCCGGTCGCAACAAATACCACAAATATATAAATGAAAATAGTAATAAAACAAAATTTCTGGACAAAATTTGGTGTTGACGCTGTCTGTTTGACATACCTAAGTAAAATATTATCTATTATTATAATTTAAAATTGGATAATTATCCAAAGTTCATTCTAATTTTTGTTTTTAATTTTAAAGCTAGTAATTTATTATAAATTTAATTTTAACTATATAAAATTATATATTTACCGGTATATTATGTGCGTTCATACACTAGTAACAATTAAAAGATACTTCAAAAAGTCTTCTTAATCTCACTAAGAATCAACTGTTTATATAGCTTGTGCCTTATGATTTGTTCTTTTATTTAGTTTATGCCTCATGCCTTGTTAGTTTGGTGCCGTCTAATGTGTACCCCCTAAGTAAGTGGAATACGGTATACCCCCACCTTTTACCGGCTGTAGGATGTACCCTCGGCTTTTGTCGGTCAACTTAATATGACTAGGGGATTTGCTATTTGGTCCTCTAATAATAGTTCTGCACCAGAACAAAATGACTCATTGTGAATTGTAATTAGCCTTAATACGCAAACATAGTGTCTCGCTTTCCTCCGTGTGAACCCAGATCGAGTGTCGTTGGTGAGGTTGGTGGTTAACGGATCACATTCGGCGGCGCGTTTGTTGCAGGGGTATGCCTGAATCGTGGACTGAGTTGCTTATTGCAAATCTTCTGAACCCAGGTAAAGGATTCTGCAACCCTAAAAACACATTGCGAACCATTTCCACCTTTCATTGTCCGTCTGCGTAGTCTTTGTGTTCTTTTTTTGTGTATTATTCTGATTGACTATAGGAATAATTTCCTGATCCTGAATCGACGCGGATTAAACCTTGTTGGAGCTGTTTGAGCGTCCTTTAGGTTGGAGAGGTAAAACCGTTTCGAAAGCGATAGAGGGTTTGAATGAAGAGTGATTTGAAAGCGAGATAGGGTTTCAATGAACAGTCAATGGAGACCCAAACTGAAATTTTAGTTAGGGTTCAATCCTTGTGAACTCTGAACTTTAGGATGAGGAGGTATTTTTAGTTCATTCTTTGCTTCGAGTTTTCTCTATTCGATTTTAGATCCAAATTATAAAACCCTAGCACACCACGCCACCGTCAATGGCGAGAAGAAATACACATCGCTCCTTCGCCGGCAAATCCTACATCACCTTCACCGTCGTTCAACTCCTTGCCGTCAGCAACATCGCATTTTTGCTTATGCAGGTAAGTCCTCTTTCTACTCAACCTCTTCATTTTGTTCCTGGAAGCTTTTGGAGATCTCTGCATCTTGTTGAATCACATTTTTATAGCACTTGATTGAGCACCGCGTTCCGTGAACATTTTCTTTTCTTTTTGGAAAGTCACATTGACTTTGAGTAGATTTATTATTTGAAATTTTTTATTTTCGATTTGATTCCTCATAATTTTTGCTATTCATTTTAAATTGTTGATCGAAGACATTAATAGATTTGGTCTCTTTTATAATTTTTGGGAGTGGTTAGGTCATGGCAAGACGTATGACATTTAAATTTACTTGCAGGTCTTCTAAAGAAAAATCAAGCACAAGAATGTCGAATCGTATTTTCATAGAAATGAAGTGATTTCATTTGGATAATAATATTAGAATTAATATATTAATATATTTAATATATAAGTTATAAGTCATACCATGATTCTATTAGATTTGGAATACGACCTGCATCAGACTACAATGAATTTAGTAAATGTTGTATTGGCTTTGGGAAGAAATACTATTTACTCATCAAAATGCTTGAGGAGTTCAACTGTTTAAGAATTCCAAACTTTCGGTGGTATCATGGTATGAATTCAAATACCACAACAAATGTAGAGGTGAATCGGGAGGATAATGCCGAGGTAATTCCATTTTTGTTTTTTTATTTAATGCAGACAAAGAAACATCATTTCTTAGTTTCAAAGATAATTTGTAAGCAAATCATTTGCTTATATATTTATTTATTAAGTGGTGGTGGCTGGTGGGACTAGAGTTTCTCCATCCAACATGTTCCTCAGTGTTTTGAATTTGATTTTCTTCCACTGACTCATCATAATGTGATCGATTTATGAATTAATACTACATTGAGATATTTACTTGGATATTGTCCAAGTGAGTATTGTTTGATTTTGGATGTGATTGCTATTTTTCTTGGTTAGGTCTTGTTTCAGAATGCCTGTGTTGAAATTTCAGAACAAGGGTCAATAATAACTTGTGGGTCTGTGTTTGTGTGTTTGGCAGAGAGTTTTTTTCTTGTACCAGAACTTACTTGGTCTCGCTTTGCTTTAATCAGGAAGAACAACCATTATACTGAAAAAAATGCAGCTGTGGTTGTTAGGAAGATGCTCAAGGTTGCGGCTGAGTGTCATTTGCATGGTTTAGTACATTGTGACATAAAACCAGAGGCATGGTCAAGTCCATTGGCATATCGGGCAAATTTTTGTGAAAATGGGATGCATGCTACTAGATGCTATGTACTAAATTATTTTCATTGTTATTTGCATGCAGAATTTTCTTTTCAAATCAGCCAAAGAAGATTCACCTTTAAAAGCTACAGATTTTGGTTTGTCAGATTTCAGAAAACCCGGTGAGGAAATGTCTTATTTTCATGATGATTAATTAATTCGTTTTTTCCGCTACCTCTTTTGTATCAGGCATTTTGGTTGAGGTATCAGACATTTTCTTGGAAGCTTTAGTTGAGAATTCTAGCTCTCTATCTTTGAAAAAAAAACCTGCAGGAAAGAAGTTTCATGATATTGTTGGCAGTGCTTATTATGTTGCACCTGAAGTGTTAAAACGGAAACTAGGCCCTCAATCAGATGTCTGGAGAATTGGTGTTATTACATACATATTGCTATATCCGGCAATTGACCTTATCTTCTTAATCATAAATCCTCCCAACCCTGTCCACTTTTTCCTATGTTAGATAGCAGAATTTTGCATAACAGGTAAGAATAAGCTCTGCTCGCTTAGTGCTGAATCCTGATCAGTTTGATATTTGGTTTTAGTCTCGTAACAAATAACCATTTAACTAGTTACAATGTTCAAGGTGTTATCTGTATCTACATATGTCTATTGTATACTATTCATATTTATCTTCATTATCTTTTTGAACATTATTTGCTTCTTCACATTAACCTAGTTTGGATTCCCTATTTGGCTACATTTTATTCCTGGAGTTCAGTTCAGAACTAATAATAAACCATTCAAGGTAACCATTCCTTAATTTCCTTTCCTTTCTCAATGTCTCATTCTGCTGCACTTGCTTCCTTTGATCATGTGAAATTGAATTGCCTTTGGGCAGAGGTGAAGCGGTTCACTGCGAAGGTTTGGTTCCATCTCTAACTAGCTGTAAACTCCATACCATACTTGTTACACCACAATATTCTATTCTTGTTTTCTTACCGACTTTAACTGTCAAACACTTAAAATGCATGCTATTATTGGAGATGAAACTAATTCAATTTTATTGATAATAAATTAATTACTCACCTTTTCAATTGTAACTGAACAAAACTTTTCAAGGGCTTGTACTAGCACTGTCTAAGAAGAGAGAAATTCAAATTCTCTATGATGTCAGTGGAATGGTGAAACCATCAAGGTAGCCTACCAAATATATCAACAAAACAGCTTAGGAGACACTGTTATTAGCAATTTCAATTCAAAGTTTGATGAATCTTGATAGTCTTGTCTTTAGGACAATTTCTTTGAATGAATCACCTGTTCCAGGTCAGGTAGCAGCTATGTACAGACGTCCATATGCTCTGTTATGCTATTATTTAGTTCTTTTAGTTAAGCCCAAGTTCGATTTTTTGTCAATTGAAGAAGCTGTTATTTAGTCTTTTCTTTCACTATCCAACCTAGTGGGAGGGAGAAAAGCACCAAGGGAGTAATGAAGTACGTGTTGGTGACAGGTGGACAGGTGGTGCTATCAATGGACTTGGCAAAGGAGTCACTGCCAGCAGTATTAGACTCCTCCTCAAGGTTTGTGGTCTTCGAGTTACTTCTATCAAGATTGGTATTTTTCTTCCTTTTCTTATTTGGTTTTTCCATGGCGCATTTACAGGAGGTTTTTCTGCTGGTTACTATAATACAGTGGGCTCAAAGGAAGGTATAAGTTCATTTGGGAATTATAATGCTCCTGTTATGGATTTGAATTTTTGCAGGTGGTGAGTGTTAATATTTTATGAATGAATGTGCAGGGTGGGCACCTCAGTCTTTTAGATCATCCAGGAAGAGCAGAGCTGAATTCAAAGAGCAGGGCATATTGAATTTTCTAGATGAAGATGAGAAAGCTGTATCCTGTATGTAATAAAACTGTGCATGTATAGTGTGTGTGTGTGTGTGTGTGAGAGAGAGAGAGAGAGAGAGAGAGATTTTCAACATATGCTGGGCATGTCTTGTGAGGTTTCACTTTTTTAATAAAAAGGCAAAAATAAAAATGGAAAAAAGAGACCAACTCAGAAACTCATTGAGTATTGGCAATAAGAGAATGGACAGGTCAGTGGTTCAAATTTAATTTAATTGTATGCTAAATATTTTGATGGAGAATTCATTTTCTGGACTCTTCTCTTTTATTAGATCACATGTTTTTTTTAGGTGACTCTGTTTTAGTTCAAATCAAATTTAATTTATTTTCTATTTTGGTTGCAAAATATTAAATAATCCTATTTTGAATTGGAAACAAATTATATATTGACAATGTGAATTTTGTAGTTCCCTCTTCAGGTATTTAAGTTCAATGAAAAACTAATTAGGGCGAGGCTATTAAAACGGGTATGTTTTCTCAATTATCTCTACAAAATAGAGTAGTATGTGTTTATTGGATTTTCTAATTATATGTTTTTTTCTTATAATCAGGCCATAAGTATGATATTTTACAAGTTAGGAAGAGCAGTGTTTGTTTTGTTTTTATTTTTTATTAGAGGGTACATTGTTTAGTTATTAATCTTTTTCTATTTTAATGTATTATTATCAATAGATGATTTTTGTTATTATATAGGATATACATTAAATGTAAAATTTAAAATAAATTATTTGACATACATTTACAAATTATAAATCAGTGATTAAAGCTGTTTTATTTTTTTACAAAAAAGTTTTTAATTATTTTATTTCTGAATAATTTATCAATCCTTTTATATTTTTATATCATGTTTAGGTTGGAGTATGGGAAGAAGGGGTTAAATATGATTCACATACATAATTATTCAACTGTGGATTAGCAACAGATTAGCTACAACATCGTCGTATCAGCTTTCACACTTCTTGATTGCCATAAATATACACAGCTAGTGGGCGCTTGAAACCGCGCCAGTAATTTTCACTGCATATAGCGATTAGGGAAAAACCGCCATAAACATGTTTTGGCACACGAAATGCTGGTACTGAAGAGAACCGCTAGATAAACAATTAGTGGAAGTTGGAAACCGCCAGAAAATTGAATTTTTGACTGCCACTAAAATCCATTTTTTTTTGTAGTGAACCAATAAGTTAACCAATAAAACCATTTGAATTGAAAAAAAAAATAAAAAAACCATTTCAACGCTACATTAAAAGGAATTACTTTATTGCAAAGCACAAACAAATACTACCTCCATTCCTATTTAACTGTCCACTTTCAAAGAAAAAATTTGTTCCTAATTAACTGTTCACTTACAAAACCAATGCACTAATAATTACATTTTTCTCCATTTTATCCTTGTGTTAATAAATGACTCATTATTGAAAATTAACGAGAGCCAATAGTACTAAGAGAGATAAAACAGTAAAATATAAAATTTAAAATTTATTTCCATGAAAACAAGAGTAATGATTGCATTCCTTAATATATGTGTTTTTAGTCAAAATTGACAGTTAAATAGGATAGGAGGTAGTACATTTAATCATTGTTAGGTAATAACTTAATAAAGTCAGAATTAATTAATTATACAAAAGAAAATGAGGTTACAGTATTAAATGATACTCCCTCCGTCCCTATTTATAAGACCCCTTCTAGAAGAATTGAATGTTCTTTAATATAAGATCCTTTACAAATTTTTAAGTAAAATAATAATTTTTTCCATACTTGCCCTTCATTAATATTCAACTCTTTTATTCCTCATATATTGATAAGTGTGATAATTAATGAAGTTTTACCTACATGTCCAACTACACTATTGGAAAGTAACTTTTGGAGTCTTCCACTATGTCACAATTAATGTTTCTAAAATATAGTGACTTTTAAATAGGGGTATATTTGGAATGCTATTTTTTTTTTAAAAGATCAATGCATTAACTAACTTTTCTTAAACTGTGTGAAACGATTGAAAGAATCTTATAATAAGGGACGGAGGGAGTATTATTTTTCCTTAGCCACACAATGTTAATAGACAACTATATTCACGGAAGACGTTACTGAAAAAAAAATCATTTTCAATTAAATTTCCGAACAACAAAATTAAAACGCAATTGACAGGATATTAGCTAACTAGCCAACAAAAAACTATTTTTAATCATCAACGAATGTTGCAAATCATTAACACTGTAGGGACCTTGTAATAAATAAAGAAATAAAAGCGACTTACCTCATCAACCATTACCCATAACGAATCACATCCGTTCAAATAAAAAACAATATATCGACGGCCCGTGAACCTGAAATACGGTATACCACTTACATTGGGGGTATATATTAGACCCCGCCTGTTAGTTTGCAATTTGCATCCTTTTAAATAAAACTTGTGTCTTTATTCGTAAGAAAGGGTAATTATAGGGTGGATCTTTTGAGTTGGGTCCACCATAGACCATTAACATTTTTTACTATAAAAGTAATTTTAATTTTATAATATGTATTAATAAATTTTTTAATATTAAATTTATACTATTTATAGTAAAAGTCTACCGTGGACCCAAACTTAAAGGGTCCACCCTATAATTACCCTGTAAGAAAAGCTATTATTACAAAAGTAAAGATGTATTTTTATATATCAGGTTATATGCTAGCACTTGATATGACCGCAAAGTAACCTTTCTCCATCTCCCTTTTTTCATGTTGAGGGACATACATAAAATATCCTTCCCACCCCCGAGGTGAGTTTGTTTCAAGGTATAAAATCATATTTTCGGGAATATTATTTCCGAGAATCCTATTACCAGAAGGATTTAATTGATATACACTATCAATGTAAAGAAATTTTACACAGACATCCAATGGTGTGATGTCACATCATTTAATGAATATGACACCTCATGTGTTATTAAATTCAATAAATTATCTGGCAACACATCATTGGATGTCTGTGTAAAACTCCTCTACACTGACAATGTATATATATTAAACTCTTACCAGAAATATTATTCCCGGGTAAAACTTATATGTATGTTTGGTATGTATTTCATATTCCCGGGAATATTTTTAAAAATCATTTACTTTAAAAAAATTTTAAAAATAAAAATAGAAAAAATATTGTAGAATGAAGTGGAAGTGAGAAAAATAACTTTCATTCCCATGTGAATAAAAGATTCCCAACCCTCACCATGGGAATAAAAAGTGGGCAAGTAATGACTAAAATACATTCCAATGAATCAATAATACCCGGAAAAGTTTTTCTAAATCTTGAATCAAACGTGGGAATATCATTTTCCCAACCTTACTTTCCCAGAAATAATTTTACATGCCTTGAAACAAACTCATCCTAAAAAATAGCCCTTTAAAACAATTGAATTATAGGTTTTTGATATAAACAAGTATGAAATTAAGGAAGTGTATTTTTAGGCCACTTTTGAGGTGTAAACAAGTATGTAAACAAATATAATTTTAGGCCACTTGTTTTATTTGTACGTGGATATGACATGTATCATTTCTCTATGAATGCTTTTGGAATTCGCTAACATTATTTTTGAAGCTCCTTATAATGATAAACCTCTCTTAGAGCATCCACAATGGAGCAATTTCTTTTGGGTGCTTCCAATGGGACCCACATGTACACACAACTCATTTTTACTTTTTCCAATACAAGTACCTCCAAGCATTTTATCTCTACAATAGATCAACTCTCCTTGGGTGCTTCCTATACAAAGAACCATTTTTTTATTACTAACTTCATTCCTATTTAACTGTCCACTTTGCAAAAAAAATTTGTTCCTAATTAACTGTCCACTTACACACTTAAAGTAGCAATAATAACATTTTTCCTATTTACCCTTCAGCTAATTCTAATACAATAATAAATGACCTTGAAAACTAAAGAGATTCAATTAATACTAGTGCTACTATATCACTCAACTACTACCATTTAATTACATTACAGCCAATGAAAAATAAATTCTACCGTCTCCAACTATTTAATTACAATTACAGCAAAGAAAAAAAATAACAAGAAGATTTAGAGACATATGCATGGAACTGGATCTCACACACACACACATATATAATATGAATTTCAAAATTGTTCTAAAAGCTTTGGTGGGAACTAAAAATACGGTGTTTCACTTTCATTTTTCGTTTTCGGTGGGAAGTAGAAATGCTGAACTTTTCAGATGAGAGAAAGAGGGAATTATTTAGTAGGTGGGAGATTAGTAGTTAATCAAATTAATAAATGAAGAGAGATAGAAGTAAAAGAGAAAAGGGGTAAAATAGGAAGTTTGAAATCTATTCCCATGAAAATAAGGGTAATCATTACATTTCTTAAGAGGTATACTTTTTGCAAAGTGGACAATTAAATAGGAACGAAGGTAGTATATTTTTATTATTTTTTGGGTTGCTTTAGCAAGTAATGCATGCCCATGAAGCAACTAAAACAAATTGCTTACAATGGCAAAAAGTGATTAAAGTAAGATGCTTTGTGGGTAAGTTGCTTCCCAAGCCACCATTACTTATGCTCTTATAAGTGAAACCATTCATTGCTTTCTCTGAAAATATCACAATATGTATACAACTTTAAGGTAAAGATAATGTATGCATTCAAGGGTCATTATGACCTGTATTTCTGTACAATTACAAGATATTCCTAGTCTTAAACTGATGCGCATTACATTTATTTTAATCGAGCTATTATGACAACTAAAAGCTCTCCATCGAAGTTCGCACGTTCCAATGGTCTTATTTCTAGTACATACAATATCTGGATTCGAAATACACCTTGCATTTTTTACTTGCAAAGAAAAGTCAGTGAAATGATTTTTTTTCTTTTTTTTTTTTTGCTCCAGGCAAAAGTATTTATCAATTAATGGATCTAATTGGTGCCTTCTTTACGTTTACTTTTACTAGTGTATTTTTTCTATAATCAAAACTTGTTAATACTTGATATTTTAATCTAGTGAATCTGAAATGCTCAACAAGTCAATTCATATGGTGTCTTTGTGCTTCGTTTGTTAGAGTACAGAATGCGCGGACATAGATGGGGCATGGAATTGTTCTCACCCCGTTTAGTTGTGAAAGGATGAATGTTTTAAAAATTGGATTAGTAATTGAAATGATGAAGATATTGGTTCATGGTTTCATGGTTTAATGGTTTATTCGTGATCGAATATGTATTAATTAAATATATATTTTAAATATTATATAATATTTTAATTAATAAAATAACACAAAATTATAAGAAATTAAGATATATCAAATTGTAAATTAGTTTAAATAACCTTATTATAAGGTTTATAAAACAAAAAAATAAATAATAATTGATAAAATAATAAATATTTGTGTGTAATTCTTAAATATATATCTTTATTTATCCTAAAAGTATTTTAAATAAAATAAAAATTAGAAAAATAAAAACTTGATTTTTTTTTAATTCAGACATCAGTTTTTGACCGGGTTGACCGGTTATTGATCGGTTCATTGGTTTTCCTGTCCAGTTGATCTGGTCCGATTTTTACAACCATGATAAAGATCCTCTCTAGCCGGTTGTCTCTTCAGTAAAGTTTAACTACGAAAGGGGGTCGAGAGGTGAGAAAAACGTGGGGTGTACCACAAAAGTTAATTACCTCCCAACACATGAGAAAATAAAGATAAAACGAGAGTTTGGTGTAGAAATACCATAATACTTATGTCGATAATGTATGCCATAAATTATTTTCACAAAAGTAGAGGTTATTTTAGTCCATTTATATATTTATAAATTTCTCTATTTCCTATTTCTATAACATTTCTCTCAAAACCATCAACTAAATTTACTCTATTTCTCAACATTTTTTTCTCTTTCTTCTTTCTCTTTTCTATTTCTCTTCTCCATCCAAGTCTATCTATCTATACTATTACAAGGCTAGCTTTAGATTTTTTGGTACTATTCACTTAATGTCCACGAGAGTTAGTTCTACTCATGGCATGAATATTAACATCATGGTAGGGTTAACTCTCCTAACAACGGTTTTTTTTTCCATAAACTTTATATAGATTTAAAGTGATTGGGTTGTGAAATCTCAAATCTCAATATATTTTAAATTTATAACAATAAGATATTCACATTACTAATTAATGTATATTATTATAATATAAATTAATTTTATTATAAAAATTTAGTAATATATTTAAAAATGAACATCACCCGCAACCCAACATCAAAGATTACGATTACAGTGTTTTAAAAGTATATGGATATAAAACAAATGTTTTATAAATCAGGGACAAAAACTAAAGTTAACAAAAAATACATTGATGAAAATATATTTTACCCAATTTTTAAAAACACAATATTTTTTAAGATAAAAATATATTTAATTTTAATTTATCATTCTTACAATTCCATTATTTTATAAAATAATTACTCTAATATTTCAATTATATATGAAAATAAAAAATCACGTTACTCATGCAATAAAGGTCAATAGATTTTTTTGTGTTAATATGATTTTAAAAATAATATTTGTGTTAATATCTGTAAATCGTGTAGCAATATTATATATTCATTTTTTATTTAGTAAGATTTTGTGATGCTCTTTTTCAATGTTTTTTAATGATATTTTTTTATTTTATAGTTAATAAATATGATATAAGCTTTAACTTGAAATGGAGGAGTCGAGTTAAGTGTCAAATATTTACCATTCTGGTCATAATTAAAGACCATATATATATATATATATATATAAATAGGAAGAAACATGTTAGATGATAAATTAATAACTAAATTATTTCACAATTAAGCCTTTGATTTTATATCTATATACATTATTAAATTTGTACTGAATAAAATTACATATTATATTAATATTAATATAAATTATTAACAATAAATAAAAATAAAAAATATTATAAAATACTATTCCGCAATTGAATATAAGTAAAAATAGCTAAATTCCCACGTATTAAGAAAGTTACTTAAACTCATTAAAAAAATTTTATACCACGTAAAAAGTACGTGCATTGCCTAAACTACCCTACATTCAATTTTATTGAAAATTGTTTCAAGTGGACATACTCTATTTCTATTGGAACATGATTCATTAAATAGAGTGGTTGGAAAGTAAAATCTAAATTAAATAAAGGGCATTTTAGGTTTATCTCATTAAATATAGTAAAATTAATTAAAATTTGCTTATATTTTAGTTTACCACATGTGGGTATTTTTTATTTATATTCAAGTCCACATGGAGTAGAATAATAAGCATAGAGTACGTATCACATGGTTACGTACTACTCCCTCCGGTCCTATTTATAAGAGTGTGTTTGGTAAGCCATTTCAGCTAGCTGAAAACTGAAATCCGTAGCTGAAACTATTTAAGTTGTGTTTGGTAAGGTAGCTTTTTTAGGTAGCTACTAGTTTTGTTTGAAAATGTACTTGAGGTAGTTTTTTTAAAAAGTTCCAATTTTTGGCTACTAGCAAAAAATTAATTACAAGTTTATCCCTCAACCACCCCCACTTATCATTATTTAATAATTAATGATGTTCTTATATGTCATTTTACCAGTTTTAGCTAGTTTTACCAAACACATTCAATAGTTTTTAAGCTTTCAACTAACTTTTCAGCTAGCTTTAGGGTGTGTTTGACGAAACTAGCTGATGAGCTAGTTGGTAGCTGATAAGCTCCTAGCTTATAAGCTTTGAGTTGATAAGCTAACTTATTGAATTAGAAGTGTTTGGTAAAACTAGCTGATAAGCTAGTTAATAAATATAAAATGACATAACTACATAAATTTTATTATATAAATTCTATTTGTGTTTTTTTTAAAAAAATATATATTATTATGCAATTATAATTTTATATTTTTAAAAAAATAATTAAATTTTTATTAAATCTTTTAGTGATATAATTAATTAAAAATTAAAATAAATAATGAAATTGATAAAATAAATAGTATAATATAAAAATAATTTTATAAAACAGTGAAAAGAAAATAACAATTTAATTAATTCATAATTTTTTAAATTACTTATTATATAGGTAATAATAGGTAAAAAGAATTTGGAAGGTTTTTGTCACTAAAATTGAAAATAGATAATAATAGGTAAAAAGAAATTAAGAATAATAAGGGAAATGTATTAAAATATAAGGGGTGGTGACGAGGGAAAATTAAATAAGCTACAAGCTAGAAGCTAGGTGAAGTAGCTTGTAACTCATAAGCTAGAAGCTCCTAAAATAAGTTACTTTGAGGTACCTTACCAAACACTTTTGTGTTGGTCAAACTAGTTTATAAGATAGTCAAATAAGCTAGTAGCTAGCTTATTGGTCTTGTCAAACACTTTTAAGCTTTTCAGCTATTTTTACTAAACACACTCTAAGATAACGTTTGAAGCTTTTTCATGGTCCTATTTACAAGACAAGGTGCACGAATCTAGAAGCATTTATTATTTTTTTCTCATATTTATTCTTGTTGACCATTAAAAGTTTTAAAGTGACACACATGACAGTGAAGTTTAATTTTAAATAGGAATAAATTTATAATCTTATAAAATAATTTATTAAAAATCAATGCATTAATTATTTTTTTTAATATATATTTTTATTTAAATTATCTTATAAATAGGCTGAGAGGTAAACGTTCCGGACAAAATATCAGTGTCGTTTTCCTTTTCATTTATTGTTAAAGTTTGCTTACGTCCGTTCATATGCTTCCGCTCTGTCAGGTTGAGGTTCCCATTTAGCAGCTAAAATTTGGAGGGAGACTAGGTGCCTGACATGGTAGCAGAGCATCGATGTTCACGTGGTCTAGAATCTAGATGCTACAATGCTATGACTGATACTAGGAAAACAAAAACCCCATGCTTGATGGTGATCCTAGTACAATCATGGATGTATTTGGATTAGATTTTTGAACGTAATTCCTCTTAACGTTAAAAACATTAGTTTATCACATTTTTAACGTTATTTGACATTAAAATCTGAAAAACTCATGTAACCATTCGCTGAATTGATTACAGAATCAGGTGGTCGTCGGTTTTATCAGGGGCGTACCTCCACCCTGCCCCCCGCCGCAATTAATCCCGTAAGACTAATTGCATCTCTCTCGACTTAACATAGAAATTTAATTTAATTTTTACTCAATATAATTGAAAATTTTATTAAATTATTACTTAATTAAGTAATATTATTTCATTAAAAGAATTTAACTTTCACGATAATTATTTCAAAAGTTATAGTGATCTATGACGATGTCGTAATATATAATTCAGTGTTAGTATAAAGAATAAAATTAACGCATATCAAGTTATAACAAATTTGATTTATCTTAAATAAGGTTTTGGATGAAATCTTCTGAATGAAAAAATAAATATTGAGGGAGTTTTATCACCTAAAATAAATCCATCCAATTCTACTCGAGTGAATCAAGAAAGAAAATAAATTTCAGATATAGAGTGTTTTATATTTTAAAAAAAATCAATAAATTTAAGTGGCTTTATGATAAATCAACCACGACACACATATCATAGATAATAAAAAATACATTAATATGTATAAAATAATTTTTTGATAAATAATATTAATATATTTATATATAAAATAATAATTTTAATAATCATACATTATCAATATAAAAAAAATTTACAATGATATCCAATAACAGGGGTGTAGGCGAGTCTGATCAAACCCGCGAATCCGATGAACCAAACTCAACCCGAAGGATATCTATCGGCTCAGTTCGGGTATTTGGTTCGGTTCAGACTTTTTCTTTCAAACTTTATCTGGTTCGTTCGAGTCTCAGGTTTGCCTATATATGTTGAAACAGATAGACCAAACTCGAACCAAACCAGAAAAAAGAAGCATTAATCTTATTTCATTTTTCTCGCTGGAGAGAACAAAAATAGGCGCAGCGGCAGCACAAGCAGTGGTGGTTCCCTAAACCCTATTTTATATGCTCCTCTCATTTTATTTTTCCCCATTTCTTTTCTTTTTTTTTATTTTATATTTTAATTTCATTTTATCTTCCACACTTTTTTAAAAAAGGAAAAATGCTCATGAGACGATAACTCAACTCAACCCAACCCAACCAAGACATATTCAGGTTTGTTCGGTTGGGTTACTCACCCAAAAAATACAAAACTCGAATCAACCCAACGCGCCACCATTCTATAGGTTTGAACTTGAAGTCACCCCAAACCCGACCCAACCAACCTGATTACACCCCTATCCAATAACGCATTAACACATCATTTATTAAATATATATAACACTACATGTATTATTAAATCGATTAAAATGTGACAACACATAATGTTAGGGTAAAACTTTTACACTAAAAATATATACTAATTAAACTCAAATGATTTATATATAATCTAAGTGTCTATAATTTTGAAAAGAGCTCTATTTAACCTTTAAAAGAAATTAAATGTCATTGCAATATATAAAATAAAATAAAAATATATAAAGATTTGTAATTTTCATGTCATAAAGATATTACAATAACAAGATATCGGTTCAGTTTGGATACACTTCTGTCGAAATACTTCTAGGTGAAAAAAAATAGAATGAATCAAAGAGGTCAAATGCATTTAACTTCCATGAGTTAAAATTAGTCTTTGTAATTCACATACTCCAAAAGCTCTCCCATTTAATTTCTTTATAAATAACTAATTTCAACTTAGGGAGAAGTTGAATTCATTTGACCTTTTCGATTCATTCTATATTTTTATTTTCTAGAAGTTATTCTGCAGAAGTGTATCCAAATTGGGTCATCATAAACTTAAATGATATTCTTCTTTAGCATATTGTTTATATAATATGTACGTGTAAGTATTATATTATTTAAATAAATGTAAATAAAACAAATATTACAATAAATAATTAAAATAAACTCATATAATAATTAAATTTTACTATTAATAAAATATAGATTAAATAACATAATTTTTTCATGTCATGATAATCACTGCGTAACATGAAAAATTAAATTTAAGTGATATTTTCATTGTTTTTTTTATATCTTGTTTATACAATTTATATATAAGTATATATAAAATCATGTATATAAATACAAATAAGAAGTGCACACAAATATCATAGAGAAGAAAAGAAAAATAACTCTTAATTATTAAATTTTGTGTAATTTAATTTATTATAATGTGAACACCCTATTTTAATCGGGTACATATTTTTTCATCACATTAATTATCGCATCCCTTATTTGCTCTTTTCATTTCATTTTTCTTTCTACCACTCTTTTCTACACTTTTACAACTTTTTTTTAGAGTAAAACTATATTTTTCCTTTTTATTATTTCCTTCTTTTGTGTAACTCTCCTAATATAGGTATATCTGGTTCTTATTCATATAGGTATATTATTACGAGACTATAATATGGTAAATATTGCCATTACTGATCATAAATTATAAAGTTCTCTATGAGTAGCACTACTTTCTTACGAAAACTTTCTCATAAAACGGTTAAGAATTTTAAATTGATGAATAATGAAAGATAGTAATTGAAATAAAAATTGTTACAGCTGGTTGTAGACGTACATGACAATACGAGCCAGCTTGCACGCCCCGGCATAGGTCCACATATGGTCTGCAAAAATTAGTACAATTTTAATATTATTGGCCAACGTATCACAATTAAATCTTTATATTATTGGGTTTTTTTAAAAACATGAAATGAAAAAATTTAGCCTTAAAAATTAAAATTCAATTAAGAAGAATTGAATCTCATTACTTTTTGTCAAAGATTGAATCTCATTATTAAGATGGAAGAACAATTTGTATATTAATGTGCTAGGCCTAAGAACAATTTGTAAACTAATGACCCATTACTTTAGACCCCCAAAAGATACTCTTATTTTAGGTAAACAAAAATATTTATTGTTAATATTTTAAATAATATTAAATTATTAAGAGTAAAATTATTATTTTTTTGAAAAAATAGTCCAATTTTACTATGACTTTTTCTCTTCTCATAAACGTTTATGATTAATTATTAATTCTAAATATTATTCTTATTACTTTATTTTTTGGGTTAAATATGTTTTTAGTCCCTGAAGTTTGACCCAAATTTAGTTTTAGTCTCTAAACATTAAAACCGTTGATTTGGGCCCCTCATGTTTTGAAATCATGTAACTTTAGCCCTTCATATTCTGTAATCACGTAACTTTAGTCCCTCCCTTTAACACCGTTAACTTTGTCGCTGATGTGACAAACAAATGTTTGTGTCAGTTTGTCCAACAAGTTACAATGACCATGTTGTGACAATTGAATTACACCTCAGCTCATCCAATCAGATTTTATTTAGGGTTTTATTAAATTTAACTTCACATTTTTCATGAACATAGAAGGCTATAAAATTGTCTAGATAAGCTAAATTATAATTCAATTGCCACATAATGGTCATTGAAAGTGACTGGACAAACTAACATAGAAATTCGTTTGTCAAATCAGCGTCAAAGTTAACGGTATTAAGGGGAGGGACTAAAGTTACGTGATTTTAGAACATGAGGGACTCAAACCAACGATTTTAAAGTTTAGGTAATAAAATCAAATTCGAGTCAAACTTCATGGACTAAAAACATATTTAACCCTTATTATTTTATATAAATTTTCTTTCACTATATGTGCTATATTATTATTGATTTTAAATAATTTTTATTTATTTAAAATGACTTATTATAAAATTTATTTTAGTTCCTGTCAATAATAATAATAATAATAATATATGTTTATATATAATTTTTTATAAACAATATTACTAACCATAAGGGCCGGCCCAATATAATCCAATATGTCCTGAGATCTCAAGCAAACTTTTATTTTAGGGTCTTTTTAAATACATGAAGTGAAAGAAAGAGGGTGTAAAAGTTAAAATTCATAACCATTGAGGAGGAAAATCAATTTATAAATCAATGAATTAGGCCTAATTATAATAATACTTTTTGTATAAAAAATGTTACTATTAATTGGGGGCCTAAAGTAAGGGCTTGAGCAGCCTTACCCTTGGGGCAGCCAGCTAACCATCGGAGTCAAATCACCTTTTATCTTTAAAAAATAAAGCTTCGTATTATCAGACGGAAAAAGATATCTAGCCACACAAATTAATTAACAAACTCATTTTGTCGTATATATATCATGCAAATATACTGTTGAGTTTTGATGTAAGCTTTTGCATAAGAAAGAAGACAAACAAAAAAGACATCATTGTTTAGAATTCGATTCCAAGCCTAATATTAGCGACCCCAAACGTGAAATGAAATAGCGCCAAATTAAACAACTTCATTTTGTCCTAGAGTTCAAATGTGAATGGGTAGTTAGTATACCTTGACGATAATATACATAATGAGTCTGCGTGCTTAACATCAATTAATTAGCCATTTTTATTTATTCAATTTGTTATGACTTCCAAATAAAATTGAGCTGATTTTTTTATTTTATTTTCTCCCTCTCAGTGCTTGATTTCATCTTTTTAACTAGCTAATTTAGCGATGAGGGAAAATTGTAATTTTGTGTTGCGAAATGTTTTCTCAACACCGCAACAATAAACACTCCGTGCACACTTTCGTACAATGACATTTTTTTTCTACTTTTATTTTTTAAAAATTTATCTTTATGGCAGTGACTTTTTTATACTGTTTATTGTTTTTTATTATTATTTTGATATTTATTTATATGACTCTTTACATAAAAATATCAATTGAGAAATACAATAAATGTGTTGATTTACATTAAGTTTATTGTTTTCTTAATATATTATTTATTTCTCTATATTATTCATTTACATTTACATTTTCATTTATTATCTCTCATATTAAGAGTAAAAGTAAAAATGTAATTAATATTCGTTTGAACTTCTAAATGTAACAGATAAATAGAAACAATTTTTTTTAAAAGGAATAAATAAACTACTACTATATTATAATAATAATTATTGTTGTTGTTGTTATTATTATTATTGCTTAATACCAACATTGTTTTTTACTTATAGCAACACACATATTTATTTTATGAATTAATTTAAAAACTTTATGAGAAAGCCCAATATTACTTTGTACTGACATAAAACAACACTCCTATTTATTTTAGAAATGAGCAACATTTCGATCAATCTACTCCCATTCTTTCTATTCATTATTTTTTTAATTAGAATTACGAAATTTATAATTATGTTATTTTCATCTACTTTGAATAAAATTTTTGTTTTACATTTTGATTCATTGTATATTTATTATAGTAAGTTTAAAAGTTAAGTCAATTTTTCATTTATAGGTTTAAAGCAATTTTTTTATGAACCACATGTATGATGTATCCTTCATGGGAGACGGTCCTACTTCTGCTATGAACATATTTTTAAATTTATAATTTATGACAGCGATCGTTTTAACAAACATTTAACTTTTATTTCAATTGAACATAAGGATTATTACATAAGTGAGAGACTATAAATTATGGTTAATTCTGTGTACTTTGGTGGTTATTTATGCTATCAAATTGGTTAATTGCAAGTAAGACAAAAGGTGGTTAAGTGTGAATTAGTATGTAGTTAAATGAGTTGCTCAATTGGTTAATATCGAAATTACTTCAAATAATTGTTCAAATTGACAAACCTTTAACTTTTGTTTCAATTGAACATGAAAATTATTACATAAGTGATGGCGAATAATTTATGGTTAATTATGTGTACATTGATGATTATATTTATTCTATCTAACTAGGTAATTGCAAGTATCACAATAGGTTGTTAAGTGTGAGTTAGTATATGGTTAAATGAACTGTTCAATTGGTTAATATCAAAGTTACTTTAAATAATTGTTCAAAATGACAAATATTTAACTTTTATTTTAATTGATCATAAAGATTATTACATATGTGAGGGGGTATGAATTTATGGTTAATTATGTGTACGTGGTTATGTATGCTATGAATCCGGTTAATTACAAGTAACACCACATGTTGTTAAGTGTGAGTTAGTGTGTGGTTAAATAATGAGTTACTCAATTGATTAATATTAAAGTTACTTTAAATAATTGTTTAAAATTACAAACATTAAACTTTTATTTTAATTGATCTTAAAAATTATTAAGTAAGTATAACATTATACTGAAGATTTTCTATGCTGGTACCTGCTGTGTTTAATGCTTGGCGTAAGTTTGTTGGAAGTATCCGGGTTCCTTCATAGGAAATTTCGGTTTTCTTTCCACGGGTTAATCATACTGGTGGTTAGCTTGTGGGAGGAGTACTGCTGCTGAGTGGGGCTTTTCCTGCACGTGGATGAGACAACATTACATATATTTGCTGTGGAGATTTTCAAGCACTGTGGAGATTTTCAATTAGTTTGGAGCTCACCTTTTAAGTTTATGTGGCATTAGGTGTGTTTTCATGTTATTATATTAGGCTTTTATTCTTTGCTGGGTTATGCTTTATTGTTTATCTTGTAGCGCAGTTAGTTTTGATCCTTTTTATTTGTATATGCGTTAAATATCTCTTACTCCCTTTAACTTATCTTCTTTTTTATTTAACAAAAAAAAAGTATTATTATATAAATGATGGAGCATTAATTTATGGTTAATTCTATATAAATTGGTAGTTATGTATGTTTTCATTCTGGTTAATTACAAGTAACACCAAATATGGTTAAGTGTGAGTTAATGTGTGGTTAAATGAGATACTCATTTGGTTAATATCAAAGTTACTTCAAGTACATTACTACTACTATTCTGTTAAGTTTAATTTACAAATTTATTCAAAAAATTGATTTTCAGGTTATAAAAAATACTAAATTTTTAAATGAAAGTTATTTTTATATGAGAAAAAGGTGAAATAAGTGAGCTCTGTATATAAAGTAAAATTTATTTTAACTTCATTTGAATACAATTATAAAAAACACTTTTTTTTTTCATTTTAAAAGTAGTTAAAATAAAAATTACTCTTGTCTCAAAAAAATCTAACTTTTTAGATTCTGACTTGTTTTAAAAGTTTAAAGAAACACATATTTTTAAACAGATTTTTTTTTTAAAAGTATTTCTTTTTAAAATAAAAACTGAAACAAACTGGAGTTAAAATTAAAAGTATTTATTTTAAAGAGTAACTGGGAATTGTACGTGGATTAGCATTCTATTCCTACACCAGGCAACGTGAAACAAGTGCGCAAGGGTCAAATAATAGACCTTCTGGTCAAATAATAAGAAGTCTTACGTAATCAGCACCCATAAACAAGTGACCTATGGACTCCTTGCACGTTTAAGGTATGCCACGAGTGTTTCGCTGTAGGCGTGTGGAAATATCGGGATTGGTGTTGTGTTTCATGGATAGTCAGGCGTAGGAGAAATTTCAGTGGGTCCACCTACTATATTCAAACCTCGTTACTTTTTTTTTGTTAAACAAAAAAAACTTAGGAGAAATTTTGAATTTTGCGAACATGTACGTTAGACGATTTCGATTGATTTATGAGTGGTCAGACGACGGATCCAGGGGGCAGCTAGGGCGGCTTGACCCCCTCCCTGGCTCCTTTTATTTATAATAGTATATATATATTTTTTATATAGATATGTAAAATATATTTAATTTAATAAATATGTATGTTAATATAAAAAATTATGTTTAACTTTTAATTCATATATATTTGATATTAAGTATATCATGCTATAAAAATATAAGAATACTATAAAAAAATTATCTATAATTAATATATTATAAAAAAGTTAATGAAACTCTTTAAACTAATAACTTATAAGGGGATCTGGATCCTATCCAGCCATCTAGCCTCTTCAGCCAAGTTTAACTACAGAATAATTAGGAAATCAAAATTCATAGTTATTCCGTAGCTAAACTTGGCTAGAGAGGGCCGAAGGGCTGGAGAGATCCTAACACCTTATAAGACTACCTTTATCACGGTTGCTCAATAAAACCCGTTGTTATATGGGAATTTGTCATAAGAGGGAATTTTGCGGTGGGTGCTTCCCAAGTACTGGTGCTCGGGTGCTTTAATTTTTTTTGGTTTGTTGTTCCCGGGGGTTTAGACCCCCAATATTTTTTTATTTAGCTTTTCCGGGGTTTAACCCGGGTTATCTTTTTTTTTTCAAAGTGAACTTAATTATAAGCGGTTTTAAACCGCCGTAAAAACATTTTTTAAAAAAATTAATTTTTTTAGTTTATTATTTATTAATATTATTTTATTTTTTATCAGTTAAAATATTTGTAAATAAAAAATTGGTGATGTTTATTGATGAGACCCATGTAAAATTTAGGAATGGTGAAAAAGTAAAATATTGGGTTAGAGAAGAGACGTGCTTAATAAGAACCTGCTGATGTGTACCGGTGGGACCCATTTAAGATTAGTGAATAGTAAAAAAAAATGGGATGATGGGATAAAGATGGCCTAAACAATTTCAGCCCTCCATTTAAATCATTTCTAGATCCGTCCGTGTGAAGGGAGTGTTACCAACACATTCCATGTGATTGGTTAAAATTCACATGGATCCCACCAAATTATGTTGGTCCCACTCCCAATGTGGTGGGACCCATGTGACTTTTAGCTAAGCATAAAAAATGTGTTGGATAGGGTATGTCAGATAATGTGTTGCTAACACTTTTCTTTATCAGTGATGCTTAATTTAATTTGGGTCGATGTGTTATGATTGAATATTTAGTGTAGGTTTGGTTTAAAGTTGAGTAGAAATCAATAGTTGAAAATGAGTTATGTATGTTTTACAAATCACGTTGGACGAAATTGATTAGAGCATGTTTCATTTAACATTGAAACGCGGTAAATTCACGTTTTCAACACTGCGTTGGGAAATTTAAATTTGAGTTTGGTCAGTTTCAATGCAAAACCAAACACACACTTAAAATCAATTATGTGGGATTGATTCTACATTATGTCAAAACTTTTAAGCAAACTGACACTTATGCTTTGTTTGGTGAAATTAAGGAAATAGAGAGAAGAGAAGTGATGAGAAGAAAAGTGGGAAGGAGAGAAATAGGAAAAATTAGGGAAATAGAGAGAAATAGGAAAGAGAAATAGGTGTGAAATGAAGAGAAATAGGTTGTTTGGTATGAGAGAAATAGGTGTGAAATGAAGAGAAATAGGTTGTTTGGTATGAGAGAAATGTGTGTGAAATAAAAGAAAAAAAATATGAAAAATCGATTATTAAAAAAATTTTGATTTTTTTTGCTCAACAATCGATTATGGGACATTAAAAATCGATTTTTATGATAGTGAGTAACATAAAAAACGATTATGTGTACATGAAAATCGATTCTTTATGACATTGAGTAACATGATAATCGATTATGTATACATAAAAATCGATTATCACCTGTCCACTTTTCATTTCTCTCCATTTCACTACAAAATTGCAGAGAAATGAACAGTGTAATCATCTCCCCTCATTTCCACCCATTTCTCTCCTCACCAAACACACATCCCTTCTCCATTTCTCCACACTTCTCTCCTCCCTCCTCCACTTCACCCCTACCAAACAGGGGCTTAGTGTGTGTGTTTGTTGAAAAAATATTGCTTTGACGTACGAAAGTTATGGATTTTATCAGTTTGAATGTCGTGGTTCACGAGTTGAGTAAGAGTTGTTGATTGGTTGAATTATAAGAAGGTGCTTGCTATGGTGCCTCATATAAATTTGAAGGCACGGTACAATTTATACGTGTGTGAATATCCCATAGACATCTGTCCATCCCTGCCACGTCTCCGAAAATTTTTTTTCTCCTCCGAAGTTTTCTTTTTCATGTTATTTCCCACAGTGCTATTTCATAAATTTGTAAAAGTTGGAGGCCTCTCATTTGAAATTATTTTCGGTAATTGAGCTGTTGAAATTCCTCAGTCAGAGACACCTTCTTCAACAAGTCTCATTCCACAAACAGAGACGAGACGAAGAGAGAAGTCTGAGAAGCAGTGAAAGTTCTTGTGGGTTCATTGCAAAGTCACCGTTCGTTGGAGGTTTGTTCGTAAGTAGAATCGTTCATCCCTCTCGTTCCCTCATCTTTATCATCGTTCATCTCTTTCATCTCGTTCTCTTTATTTTTTTGCTCGAAAGTGGTTCTATAATCTTTCTTCTTTCCTTTCGCTCATCTGTGTTAGTTTTTTTGCTCATTTCTTCCGCTTTTTTTGTCGTTAAACCCTAAAAAATGCTTTGTTTTTCGATTACCGTGAACGTTAGTTTTAAAACATGCAAGTTTGTGTATAGTTTGAAATGAGGTTCCCTGTTAATGATGGTTTAGGGTTGCATCACATGTCTATAATCTCTTCTGAAGATTAGGTTTTTAGTTGAGTTTGTGTTTTTTTTTGGTGTTATGGAAATAAAAGAACAGCAAAAACAGAAAAAGATTACAATCCAGAAGCACCTAAACTATCAACTAGCAGAAAAGTATCCACCTCAACAGGAGGACGTTCCCAGCTATGCCAATCCACCACAAGACTATTCCCTTTGTGCGCTAGGAAATCTGCAGGAGCGTTCGCTTCCCGGAACACATGAACAAAGACAACCTCCCAAGGACGTTTAAGCATATTGTGAACTTCATTAAGAGCCAGAGTGATAGGAATAGAGGACGGTTGATCCAACTGTTGCACCAGCCGCAATGCATCCAAAAGAATCTGACTCACAGACCACATTCCTAAATCCACCCGCCCAAGCAAAATTTAAACCTCTGCTGATAGCCAAAATTTCAGCAAGTAAACAATCACCCTTATTACCCTCCTTTGAAGAAAACCCCCCCACACCAACCTCCAGTTGAGTTTGTGTTTAGACATCACTCTGTTATGATTTAAAAAAAAAAATTCAAAAGTTACTGTTAGAGGAATTTGGGTATGATATACTCGTTGCAAGCGAGATGTTAGAGGAATTTCGGTGTCCTGTTCCTGTTCTTAGTTACTGTGTTAAAGTAATTTTTCTTTCTGTTTTGTAAATTTTTTGCTTTTAGTCTTTTTAATTTGACATTATTAATGTATTTTGTTAAATTTTCCATTTTCTGTGTACAATAGCTTTGCTGAATTGGATTAGCACATCAACCTCTGGTTGAAGATGGATTCAATTAGGATTGAATTAAAACCTAACATGGTAACTATTGTTCTTTTTCTTTATAACACTTATGTTTGCAATTTTATTAACACCACTTTAGTAGGTAATTTTGTAAGTACTGAATAGAATTCTTGAACATCATGTGTCTTTATTAGGTGAATCTACCATTTCCTTATGAGTTTTACTATTCAAGGAAGGAGCAAATAGACAATAGGATAGTTCTTGTTGTTGATTTTGGACATCAGTTTGATGTGGCATTGTTTTTTGGAAGCAAACATGCTATAATGTGGCAGGTAGTTGAAGAATTGAAGAGGTTTTATGGTATTTATAAGACACTGTATGTTAACTTAAAATATGAGGGAGGGCGGAAATTCAGTTTTTAGATTAAGGATGAGGAACTAAATGTCACACTGACTCCTGCCTTGGTCCAATTAAGTGGTAAAAGTTGTGGGGTTGTTTGCAATGAGAGTGGAACTGTAATGGTTGATGATGTGGTTAAAGGTGTTGAGAATGTACCTGTTCTTGTTCAACATCCAGTGTGAATGATTTCATTTCAGAAGGTTATAACAAAATCTCAATCTAAAGCTGGCCAGACTCTGGTTAGTGACAGTTGTTAGTTTTGTATATAACTTATATTGCATGAATTAATCTTGTCAGTCATTAATGTAATCAATCATATTAAAATGTTTCTTTTTTACAAATTTTCTATTTAAATTCTCAACCCCTTCCAAGGAAGTTTATACAAGAGTTTGTCCTTAAAAGCTAGGAAGAGTTGATACTGCAAGTTCATGATGGTCAAAGTTATTCATGTAAGTTGCTGTGGCACCCTAAAAGTGAGAAAAAAGATTACCATCTTGGAAAAAACTGGTACAACCTTGTACAAGACATGGCTCTGTCAAGGGGGGACAAGGTGGTCTTTGAGACCATAGAGAATGGTTTAAGCAGGTTGAATGTGAAAATAATTCGCAGGGGAAATTAGTGTATTTGGCTTGGCTGTTTTAGAGTATCATCTTTTTGGTAGTCAATATATAAGCAAAACTGTTGTTGCTTATTTTTTGAATAGAGTATTTACTCAATACTCTTTGCTTTTGAGTAATGTAATGTCAATTAATCTGTAAAACTTCTTTCTTTGTTTTGTTGATCCGTAATATCTTTGTTTGCATTATAAATTTTAAATAGTCAATATATGTACGTAATAACTTTATTTGTTGATTACAACAGTAAACAAGTCAGTGGTCAATGGCTTCATAGTCTTTTTCTTCAAGTAGGAGGGGCAGTTCTTTGAATGGTGATAGGTTGTGTCTTTGTGGTCACATACCAGCTCATGGTCTGAAAAAAATCTTGGTAGAAGATATGTAATCTGCCCTATTAAGGCTAACAATAGGGTTGAAGTGAGTTAATATTGTTTTAGTTCTTTTAAAGTGTATACTTAATATAGTTTGGTACACCTTTTTTATAGAACATTACTTGATACAGGGCTGCAACTATTTCGATTGGTTAGATGGTCCTGTTGATAACCATCAATCTACACTAAAGTGTACTACCTTTGAGTCGTCAGGAGATGAAACATGTAAGCTTGATGTCCAAATGCTGAATGAAAATTTCAAGTCTCATATTGAAAAGCTTGGAAGCTTACTTAGCTGAGTCAAGGAGACGTGAAGACATGTATTTGTCTTTCATTATAGTATTGTGTTTGATTATCTTGGTTATTTGTTTTGTAATTTCAATCAGATCAAGTTATTGATGTAGTTGTATGTGTTTAGGGGGAAACAAACTTGTATGAAGCATTTTGAAGTATTTTATTTAAGTTTTGTTAAGTTGTAATTATGCTTGAAAAATTATAAGTATTAGTATGGTGAATTTCTTTATTTTATAAGAAAAACCAAGAATTAATTGAATAAAATATTGTGTCTTGTAAATTTAGAAGAATTCGTTAAGGCAGAATTAAGCTTCAAATAATCTGAGTTATTGTATTAATATTTTGTATTTGAAGTAATCTAAGTTTTGTTATGCTTGAAAAGTTATGCTTGTAAAATTATAAGTATTAAAATTCTTTATTTTAATAAGAAAAGTTAATAATGTAGATGTGATGTGTGTTACAATATGTTGACCTTATCTTCTGAAAAACTTTTAATTGAATCATAGGACAAAAGTAGTAGTTGAATGCCTAAAGAGTAATTGTAAAGAACTTTTACTTAGTATAACTTTGCAAAACATCTATGAGGTTAGTTAGTATAAGAAGAGCAATGTGTAATGGAACTAACTAACGCAGGGTACTAAGATGTTAATTAACATAGGTTAATGTGTGTAATACTTAGTTAAACTTTGCAAAGCAACTGCAACGTGTATGAACCAACTTGGTGTATTAGAAAACTACTAGTTACCAACAGTTATCCAGAACATAAGTTAGATGAAAATATAGCTGCTAATATAAGAAGAAAATATAAACATAATCATTGATAAATTTGTCCGATATGAAAACTAAAAACAATTAAGCTGCTAACACCACCAGCAATAAACACCAAGACCAGGGAAATTAAACAAAAAAAAAAGTTGCAAACAGAAGCAGCAAACTTGTCCAAGGTACTTCAAATTAAACACAGAAAATGTAAAATAAAGTTGCTAACGTAAGCAGCAAAAAGTCACACATTGACTTGTTCAATCTTTTTCTCTACTAGCTTTCAACTCTTCCATCCAATCTATTGCCCTCTACATAATAACTTCCTGAACTGTGTTCGATGGATTGAGAGCCAAATCAAGTGCAATCCTCAGTCTCGTTCCCTCATCGACCTGTTATAATAATTAAAGTGAAAATTAAGTAACTGATATAAGTTCTTTATAAAGAAATGAAATAATTCCAGAATTGTATACTTACCTTAATCCTGTAGCCATTAATTCCCATCTCTATCAACCATAAAATAACCCACACTCCACAGTCGTTTCTAATGACATAGCAATGAATATAATGAATATCCAAATTAAAATGAATATTTTCTCACAGTTGTAGGGGAGATATAACTTACGAATCAACATTCTGAGTAATGATTCCCTGAGGATGAAAGATAGGAAACTTGCTGACTTGAGGTTTCTCAAGTCCAGCAAAGTCATAAAATGAATTATGTTGAAGCAAAGTTTCCATGTACTGGGCCTATAAATCAGACATTTTATATTCATATGTAAGGATCATACTGATTCATAATAAATACAACGAGAAATGAAATTGTACCATTGTATGCACACTCCTCATTCTTTTTTCCTTTCTTTCATCACCGGGGAAGGAGTCAAGGTAGACAACTTCCTTTTGCAAAAAATCAATCACAATAAGGTACCAGTGGTAGTTATCATCGTTCATTGGTATAAATACCTATATGAAAATGAAATGATTTGTTATGTATATGTATAAAAAGGAATAAGTTGATGTCATAAATTTTGAATTGACATGGTAAAAAATAAGGTGCCCGAAAGATGAAGTTAACCTTTGAAACAAGATCAACTTTTCCCATGAAAGAATCAAAATAATAGTCAATCATTTGCATTGTTGGGGCGTTCCAAGACAGCACAAATTGCTAAATAAAAAAAAGTTATTAATAACAAATAATATTTACAAAGTAAAATATCAATATAATGAGTTTGCAAAGTTTAGGGATTTATACAGAAAACGTGGTTGGCATGAACCAATAAGCAGAATACTTCCCACCAGATTTTTCCCTCAGTGTTAGCATGCACACAGATAGGTTAATCACCTAAATTTAGGTAACAAACTTTTTAGATGATGAATTCAAATATATTAATATTCCATATATATTGATACTATATAAAGAGTATTTTTAGCTTACATCTTGCTCAATCTCATTCTTTGGCTTAAGGGTTTGTAAAAGTCTTCGATTACCATCACAGTATTTGAGTTCAGTTGCAACAATTATCTCCTTCCTATAATTATGAAACATTGTTAAATTTAACATTCTTCAAATTTTAATTAAACAAAAAATAACATTTCATTACTTATCAATATCCTCCACCAGTTCCTTGCAAAATATGTATGAGGCAATGGCAGCCTCAGATTTGCTCGGTCCAATTGGATTAAGTGGTTTGAAGATATCTCTCAATGCCTAATAAAATAATTATAAAATATTTAAATTCTAAAAGGTAAGAATCAAGCCAAACTCACCAACCAATATATGATTCTGATATAAGATAATTAAATGGATACCCGTGGTACATATTCACCAACCAACAATTCTGATTTGTCATCAGCATTTCTGGGATTGATATAATATCCAGAAGGAGTTGCAGTGGTCACAAGAACCATCTGAGATTTGTTCGCAGAAACTGGTGTTATGAATAATTTCTTAACATTTGAATCTTCATATTTTTACCTGACCCATTCACCCTGTTTTGAGTCCCAAACTCACCCTTAGACAGCTTTGCAAGAATCATTTCTGTTTCATCTTTAGGATTTCTATCAATGTTTTTCGAGAAAACAACAGAGTCACTCAATAATGCAGGCACAAGTGTGTTTTGGTGACTCATACTTTGACTATAATTCCTTCTTCTTGCGGATGTACTGAGAAATGTTATCAATCGACATAACAACTTTATCAACCATCTTCTCGATGTTAGTAACCCTTTCTTCGATAGAATTATCAGGCACCTATTATTATAGAATAATATAGAGTATCAGTGATTTTTAAAACTAAACCCTAAAAAAAATGAGTACAAGCAATTGATGAAATCAACCTTTTCAGAAACAAATTTTTCTACCGCAGCGTTGCCAGAATTACGTATCCCCTTCCCGCTGCTTCCTCTCTCTTTTTGGATTTCTTCATGGCTTCTTGTATCCCTTAAGTCATAAAACAAATTCCTATATTTAATTAATAGATATTCTTTTACAGACAAAATGAAATGGGAAAGAGAAAGATTAAATCGGTTGCATGTACACCTTGAAGAAATTTCCACAATTTGGGGATTCGACTTCTTCATTCGTAGGCTGTGAAACACTTCTCCGTCATGAGACTCCATGGACTCGACATCAGGGTTAGATCTTCTGGCTCTCTTTCTGTTACTAAATCGGCTTGGGGTCTTTCCCTTTGATTTGCTGATGTTCGTCATTTTGATTTTGAGTATAGATTAGGGTTTGCTGAGGAAAGGTGTGATCTAGAAAAATTCTAGACTGACCCATTTTATAGGGTTTATGGCAAACGTGAATCGTTGTGGTGTTGAGAACTCCAATCGCCACCAGTGTTTTGCTGAAGGACGATGACTCTCTGGCTTCGCTAATGAATTCAAAGATGGTGCATTGCTAGGGACTTGAAGCAGTAATGGTGAAGTGGTGATGGTTCAACTTTCAAAGTGAATGTGTGAAATGTGTGTTTCAGGTTAGCGGAAAAATATTAAACATATAAATATTTATTTAAAAAAAATTACAAAAAATATTATAACGAAGGGTAACAATGCCTAAACTTTATATTATATGAGTATAATTATATGTTATAGTTATATATAGGCACAATAAAAACTTACCTGAGTTTTTTTAAATAATAATATGCATAATGAAAATAAATTTTATTCTACAAACATATATATTAAATTTAATTTTTTTATACACAAAATAAATATTTAATAGTTTATAATATGCATAAGGAAAGTAAAATGAATTATAGAACACACATATAACCCTAAAAATCCTAATTTGATAGTGCCAAGTGATTGGGTCACTAACCCTAAAAATTTTAATTTCATAGTTCCAAGTCATCAGGTCACTAACCCTAAAAATCCTAATTTGATAGTGCCAAGTCATTGGGTCACTAACCCTAAAAATCCTAATTTGATAGTGCCAAGTGACTGGGACACTAACCCTAAAAATTTTAATTTGATAGTGCCAAGTGATTGGGTCACTAACCCTAAAAATCCTAATTTGATAGTGCCAAGTGATTGAGTCACTAACCCTAAAAATCCTAATTTGATAGTGCCAAGTCATTAGGTCACTAACACTAAAAATCCTAATTTGATAGTGCCAAGTCCTTAGGTCACTAACCCTAAAAATCCTAATTTGATAGTGCCAAGTCCTTAGGTACCTAGGCCTAATAAAAATTAACATAAATAATATTAAAGCGAGGTATTAATAAATTCAAAAAACAAGTCTTGTAATAGAAAAGACCATGTGGTTTAATGGCAAACACATATATACCTTAAACATCATATTAAGGGTTCGATTCTCCCCTGTGGAATATTTTTTCCCTTTTGGCAGAATACATTTTTCATGTCTTAATGTTTTATTTAATTTCCCTCTTATTCTCAAATTTCAAAGATGTACGCAGTTCTTGTATGGCACTGTTAAAGCATGTTAGAATGTCAATCTTGGAAAATTACTAAGAACTTTGAGCTTACTTTATTAACAAAAAATTGCAAAACACTATTTATTGTGATAAATAATCATTTCATCATTCACTTCCAGTAACGTATAAATACGTTAATGAGTACATTTTGCATCAAAAATTTAAATGAACTCCTTTACAATAATATCAATCTAATTGTCTAATAAAAAATCAGTAGCAAGATAAATTAACGTTGTCCACCAGCAGGATTGAAGCCCATTTTTCCAATAGCTGTGTTCCTCTCAATCTCATTTAGAGTGTTTGTAAACTAAAAACAAAACAACAAAAAAAGAAGAAAAATTAGATAACAAATTATTAAAGACATAAAAATCAAATGGACTCCTAAAGTTGTCTCACGAACCTGTGAATAATTACCAATTGCATTCATCCCTGGATACATTGAAGAACCGTATACTGCTTGATGCATATGCATTTGAGGATAATTTGGCATATGCAACTGAGGATAATTTGGGATATAATTAACCCTACTACCCATAAAACCCTGACCAAAACCTTGCATCATTGATGGTCTGAAGTTCATATCACCAGACATGCTTGTAGGGTTCATCATTGACAATTGAGTTTGATTACCCAATGCACACCCAATATTGTCAACCGATAAATTTCTAAGACCAAGACCCTTGTGCTCCATCTCAGGATAATTCACCTAAAAAAATAGAAAGTTTAGATTTAAGGACTAAAAATTTTATATATAGTTAATAAGACCGAATTGAGTATGGACTTACATATGATGTCCTCTTTTCATTTATAGACTCCTGTGTCATTTTGATTATTTCACTGTGTTTCCTTTTTTTCTGTTTATCAACAACCTTAGAGTTAACCTGTAAAATATTTCATATTACTATATTATACTCTCATAGGATAAAATAACACTAACACACACTACACTATACTCACTTTGTCAGATGCACTAATATGATGCAAAGAACCTGTAACCCCATGCCTGGATGATTCCACATCAGGAAATGTCTACAATGATAAACAAGTCAATACAACATTCATGTTTACTTTAGAGATGAAGTCAAAAAATTAAAAATTAAATAAATTCACTATAGAACGGGTGAGTTCACATACAGATTCATCCCTTGATTCATCATCTGTCTCTACAGAAGATTCCTCCTCAACAACTGTATTCAACTGATCACGAGTGGAGAACTTACTGCACGTCCTAATTGTGTGTCCAGACCGCTTACAATAAGAACACTTTCTCTTTTTCTTCATTTTCTTATTCTTTCTTGGAGCTCCTTTGGTTTTGACTATGGTTGGATCACGAACAATCTTTGATATATCTCCATTTTTAATTTCACCACCATCCTCCATTTCAATTTCATCAGCCAACTTGTGAATTCTTTCAATGTTTCTTACAAAATGGCATTGTCTATTATCTACTACATTCCTAAGCCTATTACAGGCTGCAGATACAGCACCAGACCTCAACAAATCCTTTTTTGATGAGTCATCTTCTTCACCATATACATCAAATATGTTCTGAACTTTTGCATATTTTGTCCATCTTTTACAGACCAAATTTGAGGGAAGGGATTCAACTTGCTCATGCTTCATAGCACAAAAGATGTGAGAGCATGAGATACCACATGATTCAAATAAGCGACAATCACAAACAAATTTACCATTAGCCTTATCACACAACACAAAATATACACAATCTGGACTTCCAAACTTATTTATTTTCAGTCTAACTTCAGTTCCAACTTATGATCTATCAATCATATTCAATGCTGCTACTTTCTCAATTTTCTTTCTTACATCAAAGAACTTATTTCTGGTGAAGATCTTAGCAGCATCAACTTCATACTTTTGCAGTGCTGTTGTCAAAACCGGATCAGTGTACAAAGACTTAAAATCAGACATTAACTCATTGTGCCTATATTCATTAATGGCTCTCTCAAAGTTATGGAGGAAATCAACACGACTATTTTTGCTTTGGACATACCTCTTAATAAAGGAATTAATCCCTCACAAATTGAAGTTGTCCTTATTCAACCAAAAAAGGTATCCCTCAGGTATGCACTGGCACACATCCTCCTCAAATCATAGACTTTACTGACCCATTTATTGTTATTTAGACCATGATTGTCAATGACCTTCTTCCACTCATCCTCAAACTTCGCTATACTGAAATTCGGTTATACTTATTTTTCTTGTATGTTGTGTCAAAGGCAACAACATCCCAAAAACATATATAGTCAATTCTACTACCAATATCAGCCCAGAACAAGTTTTGGAGTCTATCATCTTCACTGGTTGTAAACTTAATAAACATCTTAGGATTATTGTCAGACTTTGCTTGCAGGTAGCACAAAGCTGCAAATGCATCACCATCCCCTATTTTTGCTTTATTCTGCTTATCAATATGATTATACAAATCCTTCTTGCAAAAACCCATATCAGAATATCCACCCTTCTGACCCATAATTAACCCAATTATATGGCATGTCCTAACACCTTATAAGTGAAGAGTTTCAACCTGAGCTTTATCACCAACACTCAAACCACGATATGCAGGTAGCAAATGCACCATATTGGCAGGAGTCAGGTCATGATCGTGATTTGGCTCAAACAACCCTACCCTCCACTTCCTAGTCTTATAATCTAAATGAACCCTAATCCTTGCATGACATTTAGTACGTGTAATAGCCTTTTCCTCCCTAATTCTATCAGTCCTATTTAAATGTTTTTCACTTCTCTCCCCTTGCCTGTTACACACCATTTGCCTCATTCTAATCAAATTATTGCGATCCCGATAAACATCATCTTTCCTAACAGCGAATCCTTTAAATTTTGCATACTCAGAATAGAAATAATATGCATCCTCTTTCGAATCAAATTCAAGACCCTTAATATCATCAACTGTTAGTTCATTAATCCTTTTGTAACCTTCTAGTAAGTTTTGACTATGACCATTATCTTTATCACTCGATTTAGACTTTCTTAATTTCCCAGAGTCAGAATTATTCAAATCTGCTTTATCCATCATATTATACAAAATTTCTTCACTCAGTGTATCCATTCCAAAAATTGATTGACAAAACCTAACAATTGAAATACATATTGTTAACCATTAACACCAATTATTAACCCCAAATTAAGAATATAACCACAAATTCCGGAAATAATGGATTTGATTTTAGTAACATTCTACAAAAAAAGAATTAGAAAAACTAAACGAAGTAAGTTACAGATAAGAAGTCAAACATTCGACAACCCCAAACCCTAAATCAGATTACCTAATTAACACGACATAGATATAAAAATGAAAAAAGCATAAGCAAGGTAAACTCACCTGGTAATGAAAAACCAAAGACGATTTCAGGATTTCAACCCAACGGAAGATTTCAGCAATCGGTTCGTAGAAGCACAGTAGGTTGAGCGACAAAATAAAGCCACGGATGAGATGACTTCAGCAGAAAAATCGGTAGAAAGGTTTCAGCAAATTTCTCGATGCAGAGGAGTAGAAGAATTTATCGAACACTAACACCTCGCTGATCAATTTCTTTCGAAGAAGAAAAACCAAAACCAAAATAAAAACGGTACAGGGAAGAATGAAGATTAATATTAATTTACAAAGAATAAAAAAGAAAATATATTAATTTTAAAAACTGAGAGTGTCAAATACAATTAATCAAACATGAGGATATTTAGATGATATACAAAAGTGACGGGGTGTAAAAAATAATTAATAAAAATTGAAGGTATTTAGATGATATACAAAAGATAAAAAAATAAAAAACACGTGTCATATACATATTGGGACACATCATCAATGCACCGATGCAGCTATATTTGACAAGCCACCGTAGAATTTGCCTTATAAGAATGCATTGTGGGTTTTTTTATCGTGTTTTCTCCCTTTTTTTTGACCGATATGGTTAACAAACATGCATTGGTCCTAGCTAGTCTACTTTAATAGAATTGCATTCTATGAAAAATGCCATGCCTACAATAAAAAAAAATGTAGAATTCCTTGCAACCATATATATAATATATATATATTCTTGTGAGAAGCTAATGCACGGACCTAACCTAACCATGCCTTATATACCTCATACACTATATATATATATATATATATATATTATAATGTGCATTGGATTAAAAAATTATTTTGTTGTATAATGCAAATGTTACCTTGACGTTAATACATACCACGAGATCTGCATGCTTACCGTCATTAAATGGACATTTTTAAAGATTAACGTACAATGGGTTTTCCAAATGGGGGTGAGTGATTATGCCATTTTATTTTTTGAACAGATTTTTTATAGATTTTTTGCAGATAATTTCATTTATCTTTTGATAATTTTTTTCTATAAATCACCAAGAATGACAAAGCTTTCAATGATGGAGTGTATGAGGTAATTAAGGCATCCGTGCATTAGCTTCTAACAAGAAAATGTGCATTGGATTTGACAAACTCATTTTGTTTGTAGAATGCAAATGCCATAACATTAGCACGAGATGCATACTTAACATCATATTGATTGAATGGCCCTTTCCATTTATTTAAGTTTTTCGGTTTTTAGTTTAATTTTTAACTCATTTTCATGTTAAATATTAGTCTTTTGAGTTATTAATATTAATTATTATATTAACACGCTGCTTTCTAATAGTACAACTTAATTTGTTCATTGTTAATATTACTATAATAATCCTACCGAGATCATAAGTAACAAAATAACATTAAATTAATAAAGATACAGACTCATTCATTTTTTACTGGGTATTGGGTTATAAGGTTTAGCTCTAGTCTTGGAAACCATCGAAACTAATAAAAAATAATAAAGAAAATTGATTCCAAAAATGAAAACCTGAATAAATATTTAAAAAAGTAACCAATCTAATTCAATTAAGTTATATATGTATTATTTATTAATCTCTATACTCACATATTTACACACATATAATTATATATTATAATTAAAATTTATATTTATTTATGAAAAATATATTTAAATAAAAATAAATTTCAATAAATATTTGAGTGAAAATACATTCAAGTAAACAAAGATAATTAAAATTTATTAGACTTTAAATTCTTATTATTATGAGTTGAAATATAAATAAAATTATAAATTTTCTTAAGTATGTATTTAAATTGAGTTTTATGAATATTAGTTATTTATAAATTATCGATGTGATATTTATCACTTGAAATTATTTGTTATTATATTTATTTTATATATATATATATATAATTTACTCATTACCTCCCCAATGAAAAAAGTTAAAACAAAAAAATTAATCTAATTAATATAGATTGCTTTAAATTAGTTGAATTAGATTTAAATCTAAAACCAAACTAATTGTATAATAAAACAGAAAATCGATAAGATTATTAAATGACATTTTTCTCCTTAAAATCAATCCAATCAATCTATTTTGTGAATTTCTCTACTTAAATATCAATGGTAGTTTGATTTATTGGCTATTATATATATATAGAAAATATTATTTTGGGGTGTCGAGGGATTTTGTAATTGGCTTAATTGTACTTTTGGTCCCCTACTATCATCAATTCGTGATTTTGGTCCCCTACTCTTTTTTTTTGCGATTTTGGTCTCCCTATTATTCCAAATTCGTGATGTAGTTCAAAATTTTGGTCCCCTTATACCTCCCAAGCATGTGTTAGAGGGACCAAAATCGCGGATTAATGATAGTAGGAGACCAAAAATGCAATTAAGCCTTTGTAATTTGTATTATGTGAACGTATTAGGCAATTCCAACTTAGTTTAGACATGGTTGCTAAGGACACATTCTTGTCGGATTTTGATTTTCCAATCTCATTTTTTAAAATAGTTGTAAGTTTTTAACTATTTTTAAAAATTGGTAACTATTCCAAACGAGTTTTTAGTGTCTTTGTTGAAAGGAAAATGATACATAGACACTCATCGGGTGCGGACATCCAAAGAGCCAAAAAAAGAAAAGAGAAAAATGTTAAATGTGTCTATGATATAATGTAAAAAGAAGACATAGATAGGGAGGTGTGATGGGTGTTTGTATTATTATTGGTTATCTACGTATTATTATTGTTGAAATTTGTTGTTTTGATGCATGCAATTAGGGGTGTAAGAGAATCCGACCCAACCCGCGAACCTGATGGACCCAACCCAGCCCGAAGAATATCTAACGGTTCAGTTCAGGTATTCGATTCGATCAGTTCATACATTTTTTTTTTCAAATCCAATCTGATTCGATTCGGGTCTCGGGTTTGCCTATGTTGAAACCGATAGAACCAACCCAAACCAAACAAGAAAAAGAAGCCCTAACCTTATTTCATTTTCCTGTCTGGAGAGAACAAAAATAGGCGCAGCGGCAGCACAAGCAGGTGTGGTTCCATCAAACCCTGCTCCTCATTTTATTTTTCTCCGTTTCTTTTCTTTTTTCATTTTATATTTTAATTTCATTTAATTTTCCACATTTTTTTAAAAAAGGAAAAATGCTCATGACCCGATGAACCAACCCAACTCGAACATATTCGAGTTAGTTTGAGTCAGGTTACTCACCCAAAAAACACAAAACCTGAACCAACCCAACACGCCATCATTCTATCGATCTAGACTTAATGTCAACCCAAACACAACCCGATCCAACCCGATTAAACCCCTATATATGAAAGTTATGAGTTTTGCAAACGATATTGTAAGAGTTGGTAAGGAGTTTTTTTTGTCTAAATATCATTTATTGAAAAATGTTCAACAACATTTATAAAGCTTGCAGGATGCCAAATAAACGGTATTAACTATAAATCAGAATAACAAATTAACCAAGCACATAGAGTTGGTTGAAAGTAGGGGTGTTGAATTGGACCCCAAGTGCAACCCACCTAATCCGTTCCGTCAAACTCGCCAACCCAACGGTTAATGGGTGGGTTGGTCCGTTGGGCCTGCTCGTCAAATTTATCCCATTTAAAAAATTTTATTTATTATTCTTTTATATTTAGTATCTATTCATAATTATTTTATGAGAATTGAGGAAAAGCATTAAATAAAACCAAAATATTTTTTATTTTATTATAATTTAAATTCATTATGTGTTATCTTTATTTTTTATTTATTTGTTTTATTTTAAGCGGGTTCAACGGACCAACCTCGTGCAACACGAGTATTATCTCTAATTTAACAAATGATTAACTTTGGTTGATAAATAATTAATTTAAACTATTGTGATTATTGCTTTACAAAATATCCTTTTACTGAATAGAGAAGAGAACGAAATCCTAATATCAAGTGAAACGTTAGAAAAAAAAATTAATGAATTCAAAGTAAAATGTAAGGAGAAATTGACCTGTTTGATTTGCATTTTTATTTTTTATTTCCATTTTTTGTTTCCAGTTTTTTCTTTGTAAAATTTCAGAAAAATAAAACTGAATGAAAACAAAAAATGAAAATAGGAAATGAAAATATAAACCAAACAAACCCTTAATTATATATACAATCGTGATTTTTTTTTTCACACTCACATTTTATAGACTTCATTTTATATCTCATTTTTCTTATATCTTTCTTTTTTTTCCTATCATATTTTTTACTTTCTCTCTTTTATTTTTTTATTTACCTTTTTTTGATATCTCCCACACCAAAAAAAAAATAAAATTGAATGTGGTAACCTAACTTATGGACAAATACTATATATTGCTGTAAACAAGGCGACAAAACCTTCCATATACCATGTAATATGAATGAGGTAAGTATGCTTACCTACATCAGGTTGGACATTCGTACACTGCATTGGATTAAGATGTGACATAATATGAAATCTGAAAGGATAATCATACAACAATACAACAAAGAGAGATAAAGAAAGAAAAAAAAAAGAAGAAAGAAAAAATGTGGAATATAATAGGTGATGTGATAGAGAGATATAAAAAAAAAAAGTGTATTATATAAGTTTATGTATATTTTGGTTGTATGAATTTGTTATTTCATTCGAAATAGTTCATTCTCACGGGTATTTCACAAATTATTAAATATGTGATTGATAATTATTTAATTTAAATTATTGTGATTACTTTTTTTTCAAAATATTCTTTTACTCGACAGAGTAGAGAATAAATCCGAAAATTCAGGCTGACCCTTATAGGGAAAAAAAAGTGCAATACAAGTGTGTAAAAACGTGAGGAGAAATTTGGTTGTAAATATCATAACTTATGGACATATATTATTGATGTAATTTTTACATGTTTCAATTTCTTAATAATGTTCATGGACTATTTTCAAACAAAAAAAAATTGGGAGAATGATTTTAAGAAAAAAAATTATAGGGATTAAAAGCAAAACTCGCTAACTTTATATATAGGGACTAAAAATATATTTTATCCTAGTTTTTATCTATTTAAATTTTGATTCTTGATAATTTTAATCAATAAATGTAAATCCTTTATGAAAAGCAATAATCGATAACCAAATATATAAAAAAATATAGAAATAAAATTCAAATAAAAAATAGAAAACCGATATTTAAAAAATTAAAATCAAAATTCAAATAAAAATCAAATGACATTGAATATAATTATTTTTAAATTATAATTACCTTTTCCAAAATGTATTTTTTTCAATAGAAAAACCATACATTATTTTAAATTTAAAATGTAATTTACATTGGATATTCCTGACCTCATGCCGTGATTTTGGACCTTTGATCAATAATTGAAAACGGGACTAATTTTGTAAAGGACCCACTTCAGAAGTACGGATACGTGGGATTTTGCAAAGATAATACAATAGCCACGAAAATTGTTATTTTAATAATTAGATGAAAAATATCTTTTCTTTTTTTTTTAAAAGAAAAATATCTTTTCCAAGTAGCTTCCATTCCCCATCTATATATGGGTAGCTCCAATTAAACGCAAGCACAAAAGCAAAAGACAGAGGGAAAGAGTGAAACAGAGATATATAAAAAGAGATATATAAAAGAAACAGGAATGGAAGTCGCACAAGTACTGCGCATGAATGGAGGCCTTGGAGAAGCAAGCTATGCAAACAACTCCTTAGTTCAGGTACATGTAATATCTATACCTATATATAATGTAATATCTATACCTATATATAAAAGGAAATTTCCTTTTTTTAGTTTCTACTTTTTCCAGACAATAATATCATTGATTTACGCCCCATTCCGATATACTGAATTCTAGTTTTTTTAAATGATAATCTTTTTAACACTAATCTTTATTTTTTTTTTCAATTCAAATTTAAATCTTGATTGATTATATTTTTTTCTATTCTAATTTTAATCTCTGTTTCTTAATTTAAATTTAAAATATTATCCTTATCATTTAAGTCGTGAATTTTTAAAGTAATTTTGAAAAGTGTAGATTAATAATTCAAATTCAAATCATTCTTTAAATTTGGAGGATATACTGAATTCTGATTTTTTAATGATAATTTTTTTAACACTAATCCTTATTTTTACAATTCAAATTAAAATCATTATTGATTCTATTTTTTTCTATTCTAACTTTAATCCCTATTTCTTAATTTAAATTTAAAATGTTATCTTTATCATTTAAGTCGTGAATTTTTAAAGTAATCTTGAAAAGTATAAATTAATAATTCAATTTCAAATCCTTCTTTAAAGTATTTGAAAATGTAAATAAATAAATTTTACGTTTTTTTTCAAAAAAATGTGAATAGACAGTCACGACATCCGCTAGTAATCTAATAATGATAACAACATGTTTATGTCTTCATATTATTACCCATTTATGTAGCATTAACAAAAGTATCTAACATAGCATATGTGTGTGTTTAGACACAAAATCACATTATAAGCGTAAATCAAGGTCAATGTAACTATTTTTAGCGTTTGAAACGTGAGTTTACTACGTTTCAACGTTAAGTGTGTATTTAGTTTATCCAAAAATCACGTTTAAAACGTGGTTTCGGGCAAAACCAAACATGTTATAAATCAAACATATTCAACAACGTTAGTTTGGATTCACGTTTATAATGTGTTTTGATGATAACCAAACACATGGGCATGTTTGGATTAAAGCAAAACCAAGTGTGTTTGGTATTTCAAAAACAAAACCAAGTGTTTGGTACTTCAAATGTAAATCCAGTCTAACACTTGTCTCAATTGACTCGAATACACGTTTGCAACGTATTTTTGGGTAATCCAAAAACAATAATCATATATAACTGACATTGGTAATATGCCATGTAGCATACATACTAATTGTTGTATTTTATTTCTATATATCAACATTGGTCACACAGCAAAAGGTGATTTCTTTGACAAAACCCATAAGAGAGGAAGCCATAACCAGCATCTACTGTAGCACACTCCCCAGAAGCCTGGCAATTGCAGACTTGGGTTGCTCATCTGGACCCAACACTTTGTTTGTGGTGTCAGAAATTATCAAGGCTGTGGAGAAGCTTTGCCAAGAGCTGAACCATAAATCTCCAGAATACAAGGTCTTTTTAAATGATCTCCCTGGGAATGACTTCAACAACATCTTCAAGTCCATTGACAGCTTCAAAGAAAAACTACTTGATGAAATGAAATTTGGGATTGGTCCATGCTACTTCTCTGGGGTTCCTGGTTCTTTCTATGGCAGGGTTTTTCCTAATCAAAGTTTGCATTTTGTCCATTCCTCTTATAGCCTCCAATGGCTATCTAAGGTTCAAATTAATTAAACACCTTTTCAATGTTTTCAATTTTAGTCTATACTTGATAAGATATTTCAACTAGCTGAAAGCTTAATTTAATAACTGAAATCATTTCAGCTGTATATAGTAGTAGTTTTTTTTAGTATCTACTAGCTTTTTAATAGTTTTATTAGAAAAGTTATTTGAGGTATTTTTTTTAAAAAAAAAACTTATATTTTTAACTACTAGCTGAAAATTTATTACAATCGAATCCCTCAACAATTCTCATTCATCATTATTATTTAGTATTTAATGATATTTTTATATGTTATTTTACCATTTTCAGCTAGTTTTACCAAATATTTACAATCAATTCAGTTAGTTTTTCATCTTTCAATTAACTTTTTAACTTTCAACTAATTTTTCAGCAAGTTTTAACAAACACGCTCTAACACCGTAATTATATGTGCTTATAGATTAGTGGGACTTTTAATTTATTAACCTGTGCAAGGTTGCACGTGTTAGAAAAACCGATATATAAATAATTGACAATTGTTACTTATTGGTGATTAATTAAATTAGGTCCCTGAGGGCGTAGACAACAACAAGGGCAACATTTATATCTCTCCCACAAGCCCCTCAAATGTTGTCAAGGCTTACTATAAGCAATTTCAAAGAGATTTCTCTGTTTTTCTAAAGTGTCGTGCAGAGGAACTAGTTGAAGGGGGTCGAATGGTACTAACATTTTTGGGAAGAAGAAGCGATGATCCATGTAGCAAGGAGTGTTGCTACATTTGGGAGCTTATGGCTACGGCTCTCAGTGATATGGTCTCGCAGGTAGATATATCCTAAACTAGCATGCTGATGAGGACTCATAAAAATATAGAAAGCTGAATTCAATTTTTTTAAAAAAGTTAATTTAATTGATAAAAAAATATGATGATAGATCAAATTACACCAGTGTTAGTTACACTAAGTGTTACACAACGCTGAATAATTGTTTAATAGATCAAATACTTCGACTACAAGAAATATGAGAGGATTTAAATCAGATTTATTCAAATAACAACTAAAAATTAATTAAAAATTAGAAAATTTAAATTTGAGGTTGTGCAAATAACTATTGAGACATGACTTCATGAGAAAAAATAATAATGTAACCTCATGATTATTAAAAATAAAGATTCAAATTTTATATAAGAGTGAATAATTGGGTTAAATAATTTTTTTTATCTCAATAAAATCAGTAAATTTTAATTTTGGTATTTATTTAAACTTTATTCATTTTTAGTCCTAAAAAATATTATATACTTTTATTCCTTAATTAGAGACTAAAAAATATTATATTCATTAAATGTAAAAATTATAAATGAATAAAATTTAAAAAGAGATTAGAATAATACAAATATTATATTTTCAAGGAAAAATATATTCAATCCAAAATAATTTTTGTTAGTGTTAAACACATAATGAGTTAACAACCGGCCGGAATCCCAAGAGTAAAAAAATTATTGTATCTATATGAAGGGCAAATACAAAGAAGAAAAAAAGGAAATAAAACATTGATGATTAATCATTTGATTAATTGGAAATTTGACATGATAATATGGATATTTTTACTATATGCTGCAGGGAATCATAAAGGAAGAGCAAGTGGATACTTTCAACATCCCTCAATATACTCCATCCCCATCTGAAGTGAAATTGGTAGTTCTTAATGAAGGATCTTTCATTATCAATCGTCTGGAGGTGTCTGAAGTGAATTGGAATGTTTTTGATAAACAGAGCAATTTTAACTTTGATTATGAAATATTGTCTGAAACACTCAAAGATGGAGGATACAATGTTGCACAGTGCATGAGGGCTGTGGCTGAACCTTTGCTGGTTAGCCACTTTGGTGAAGCTATCATTGAAGAGGTCTTTGATCGCTACCAAGAAATCTTGGCTGATCGAATGTCCAAGGAGAAAACTAAGTTTGTAAATGTTACCATATTATTGACTAGAAAAGCATGAGAGCAAAAAGTTGGCAACTACAATTTATACTAGTGCATGGTTTTCTCAAAAAAAGATTTTCCTAGTCATTGTGGTAGCTAGTTTGTTTGCTTTATTTTTCAGCTAATAATTGACTAGGAAATTGTTAATGATGATGAAAAAACTTGAAAAAAAAAGGAGTATTATGTTTTATATTGGCTAGTAGTTATTTGTAATGTATGTTCTCAAATGTGTAATAAAGTTTACCATTACGTGTATAATATTTACCAACATGAAATTGCGATATGGTACGCAGCTCAAAAACAAGATTAAGAGTGTGTTTGGCTTATCATTTCAGCTAGCTGAAAGTTAAAAATAGTAGCTGAAACCATTTCAACAGTGTTTGGGAAGGTAGCTACAAGCTTTTCTTAAAAACTTGGGGTAGCTTTTTTAAAAAAACTCTAATTTTCAGCTACTAGCTGAAAATTAAATACAAGTTTAGCCCTCAATGATAAGTGAAAATCATATGATAAATTAGAGCACCTTTTAGTTCAATTATCATGGATAAAATGGTATTTTCCCCCAATTTAATCCTTTTTCATTAAATATTAGATAAATTGTATTTATTAATCTTGGATTTGAATTTGATGCTATTTTGATAGAAATATTGCTGATTTTTGCAGGATATTGCAAAGATTTGATTTGAAGGAAAGATAACAATAAATAAGGGAGATATCTGCAAGATTTGAAGTTTAATTGATGGCATTTAATAAAGATTTGAAGATTATTTGAGAGCAATTAATGAAGATATCACTGCCAATTAAACAAGGATTCTGCAGACAATCTTCCCAATTAAATCCAAGATGCTCAATAAATGCAAGATTTCATCAAGAAAAGAGAAACAAGGAAAGACAAATCAACCAAAACCAGTCTCGGGGAGAGATCAAGTTAAAAAGAGAAAGTTTGAAGTCGCAGGACGCATTCTGCACTTCAACCTGCGCTGTAGCGCAACTCTCTGGAACCTGCGCTGTAGCGCAGGTCACGCAGATTTGTTTCATGTTGCCATTTTTTGATAGATTTCTCCCCAAATTCCTTTGTCTTTCCTTAACCTATAAATAGGACCTCATTGCACCAGATCAAAGTGTGCACGATTATTGTAATTCAGTCTTATTTCAGTGATAATGCACCAGAGCTAATTTTAGAGTAGGAGAGGAGGAGCGCTTCACAAGGATTGAAGATGGTGACAACATCTTCGGTGGTTTGTATGGCTACCTTATGTAGTTAACTCTCCATTAGGATTGAATGTAATTGATTCTATTCCCAAGTGTATGTAAACTCTATTTTATTATTTCTGAGCTCTATGTCTATAATATTGGTAATCTTATTTTGTGCTTAATTCCTAACTTCCGCGCTTGCGCTGAAGTTATAGGCTAGTTTCGACTAGGACTGAGGATGAGGGAGCGGATTCTGAAGAAACCCAAACTCTGATTGAATAAGAGGACTCGATACTATGTGACCGACACATGAGCGTTACTAATGAGCGATGGGTAGTGACAGTACTCTAGCGAAGGGCGTTTACAGGATTAGACCTTAGTACCGATAGCAAAGGATTAGTTGATTGTCAATCCAGGACCGACACATGGATGTATCCTGATGAGTGATGGGTAGTGTGAGTACTCTAATGAAGGTGCGTCTACAGGATTAGGCCTCGTTTATCAATTAGTTCTTTTACAAACGGAATAAAGAAAACAAAATAAGCCGAGGGTAAGTCTGTCGCTTGGGAGAACCCGCATGGATTATCTTTGAGTGTGTGAGGCCGCTGGTAACTCGGGGTCTTAGCAATATAGTTTGTCTACAGTATTATAGAGTAAACCTAAAATAATAGATAGTTTTTACAAGCACAAAGGGTGTGATGATATGAAGTTCAATCCTAATCCAAGTAAAGTGTCTCTAACTCTTCCTTTCTAATTTCATTGATTATTTATTTGCTATTTACAATTTACGCAACAATATTCTTATAAATCCGTTGTTTTCCCTTGATAAATAGATCACGACTATACGCGAATTGACTGTTCCCTGTGGATACGATAACTCTTCTTACTATTATACTACTAGATTTTTGGTTCGCTTGCCAGAAACCCATCAAGTATTTTTGGCGTCGTTGCTGAGGAACAGTTTCCAATTCGTGTAGACCTTGGAGGTCTAGTTATCAAGTTTTTATTCTAGGATTTTGTTTATTTGTTTATTATTCTTATTATTTTTAGGATCTATTATTATCTTAGGAAATGTATTGTTTTCTCTAATTCTCTTCAACACCTACCTTTTTCAAAGTTTCTTGTTTATGCTTCTGAGAGGTCAGACGTCTCCCAATCAATTACAGTTCGACTCGGAAATAGAAAAGACATCGCGAAGGAACAGAGGTAGAAACTCGAGAAGGAGAAGAAGGACAATTGTTGAGGAACCCAAAAACATGGCAGAGGAACGTCCAAGAAGAACGCTAGGAGATTATATCTCCCATCAAGGACCACGTCACTTCTCAAGCATTGTGTTACCACCAAACGCAAGAGCTTTGGAGTTGAAAACTGCACACCTCAACCTCATCAGTGCACATCAATTCGCTGGATTGGATCATGGAAATCCAAATGCTCATCTCTCTAATTTTTATGAATTGATTGGTACTATGAGATTCGAGGAAGGTAATCCGAAATCTGTTTACTTACGCTTGTTTCCTTTCTCTCTGATAGGTAAAGCTAAGGAATGGCTGCAATCACACCCAAATCAAAGTCTCACCAATTGGGGTGTGGTTGAGGAGAAATTCTTGACAAGATTCTTCCCACCAGGGAAGCAGATTGAAGCTAAGGCAGACATTTCTACCTTCAGACAAGGGATTGATGAGCAACTATGTGAAGCTTGAGAAAGATTCAAGTCTATGCTGCGCAAATGTCCCAACCATGGCTATGAGGATATAGCCCAACTCAACATATTCTGTTCGGGACTTCGTTCAGATTCAAGGTCATTCATAGATGCGGCAACAGGTGGAACTATCTTATCCGCAGAAGTTGATCGAGCGCTAGAAATCAACCATTTTGCACAGAATGATCAATAAGCTTAAAGTGGAAGACAGCCCGTGCAATTACCAAAGAAAGGGGTGCTGGAGCTTAATCAAAGTGATGCTCTGTTAGCTGAGAACAAGCTCATTAAGCGTCAACTAGAAGCACTCACTGAGACGTTGAAGACACTCCCTCAACAACTCAAAGCAGTCCACTCACAACCCATCCAAGCCCAACCATTGATTTGTGATTTCTATGGAGGTGACCATCTAAATGGTCAATGTGCTAGCCAAGAAACACAACCAGAACAAGTCAACTTCATGGGTAACCAGGGAAGGTAAGGGAATTACTCCAACAATAACAACAATCAATATTCATAAGGTTGGAGAAATAACCAAACCAACTCTGGTTGGTGTCAGAATGGAGGACCAAGACAACCACCTTACCAACAACAGCCCTCAACATATGATAAATTGAACACTTTGGAAGGTAAGATTGATGACCTTGTGCAAAAATTTAGTGGATTCAAGACAACTACTGAGGCATCAATCAAGACTCTAGAGAGTCAAGTGGGTCAATTAGCAACTGAGATGGCAGAACACAGGCGACAACAATTCTCAGCTATAACCCACACCAATCCAAAGGAACAATGCAACTTGATTTCTACTGATGGCAACAAGTCAGAGGAGGAGGAACTTGATGAGGAAGAAGAAATCATCTTTGACGAACAATCGCTTCAAGAGGAAGTTGTTCAACAAGATGAAGAAGCAACACAAAAGGAACATCATGAAGAGAAGGTCTTAATCACAAGTAAGTCACTTGACCCAGGTAGGTTTACTATACCCATCTCTATTGGTAATCTACCTCCTACTCATGCTTTATTAGATCTTGGAGCGAGCATCAATTTGATGCCGCTATCGTATTTTAATAAGTTGAGTAATGTGAAGGTCAAGCCTGCAAATGTGAGGTTACTTCTTGCAAATAAATCCGCTCAACGCCTTCATGGGATACTAGAGGATATTCAAATCAAAGTGGATAAATTTGCATATGTTGTAGATTTCTACATTGTAGAGATAGAAGAGGAGGATACTGAAGTCCCCCTAATTTTAGGAAGACCCTTCATGAAAGCTGCTAAGATGATCATTGATGTTGATCGGGGAAAATATGAATTGAGCTCAAAAGATGAAAGTATTACGTTTCTTAGAGGTACGCCTAAGTTACAACAAACTGATGCTATTTCTAAAAAACCAACAAAGTTACCAGGCTCCAAATTTCTGAGGAAGCCAAGGATGAGGATAAAGCATCCAAAGTCAATATGGGAGTTCAAATTTAGGAGGAGAAGAAGATCAACATCTGATACTGAGGAAGACAGTGACAGTGATGGAAGAATCAAAAATTGGCATGGAGGTTGGGAACTCAAAGGAAGAACTGGTATGGAGTCAAACATCATCCTCCACTTGAGGCCACCATAAAAGGGTTGAGTAATCAGGAGTCAAGCTAAAAGACGTTAAACAAGCGCTTCCTAGGAGGCAACTCAGTCTTTGTAAGTTTTTAATTTTCATTTAATTTTCATTTTGGTAATTGTTAGTTTTAGGATTTACCTGTGTAATTAGGAAATTGTTAATATGAAGATCTAAATTCAAAAGGATTGCATGGAATCAACTAGGAGTAGCAGAAGCAAAGAGAATACTGCATATCTGCGCTTCAACCTGCGCTATAGCGCATGTGAAGCGCAGAATTAAAATTAAAAACCTGACTCTCTGACTTTTGCGCTTCACCCAGCGCTGTAGCGCAGGGTGAAGCGCAGCGGGACGCTTCAAATTCTGAAGCAGTACGCGCTCCACTCTGCGCTGTAGCGCAGGGTGTAGCGCAGGAAGCCGGACTTTAAATTCTGAATTTTGAACGAAGGAGTTCATTTTGAACTTCCTTTCGTCCCATTCCTTTGCGTTTTCTCTGATATTCCTAACCTTTGCTTTGCCTTTTCTCGCTCATATAGCCTTCATTTTCAGTTTCTGAGCTTATACCAGGTATGTTTTTATAGTTTTCTTTCTTTTTAACCGATTGAAATTTTGATTTTTGTGTTATTTGAGCATAACCTTAGAATAGGAATCTTAGGACTCTAGGAACCTTTAGGAAAGAAATAATTGTTCATAGTGCTTCAAATTAGATTGCATGTGGTTAGGATTCTTTGAGAGTTATTCATGTTTGCTTAGGTGGTAGTTTTTGAGTGCTCAGTGATTTCTGCAAATTATTTTGTTAGTGTACGTATGCTTAATTAATTGCGCCAATATTTTTGCATGCCCATACATAAATAATTGTGCAATATTGCATGTTACTGATGACATGATTTTTGAGCATGAGTTTGATTCTCACTTTGCCTGTTTAGAATTGTTTAGGACCTGCTTTAACTGATCACTTTAGCATGTCTTAATTAATTAATTGGAATTTATTGGGTAATATTTAAAATCAAAATTTTTATGCACATTTGTTTAGTTAATTGATTGCTCTAAAGATTGAAATTTATTGGCCATTTATTTCATAATTATGAGCAATTAAATATGATGATGCATAAATAATTTTGAGTTGCTTTTGCTTTGCAGATGGTTCGCACGAAGAATGTTAGTGGTGCTAGTTCCTCTAGGAGGGGCACAGGGGGTGCCAAGAGGAAGGGCCCCCACAGGGTACCCGAGTTTGACCCCCATTGCTTCAAGGACCTCAAGTCCTTTGAAGCATACACTGACATTGCTGATTGCAAATTCATCCTGGAGCGACCAGTCATCCTCCAGGAGGGGGAATATGAGGATTTCTCCGCTGAGATTCACATGAGGCGATGGGACCGCCTCAGTCGCCCTGACAACTACTTCGATCCAGACATTGTCAGGGAATTCTATGCTAACGCTATTGGAGACCACGACGTTAACTGCAGGAGGGAGTCCTATGTTCGAGGACAGGTAATCAGATTTGATTGTGATGCAATCAATGCACTTTTAGGACATCCTATAGAGAAGGACAGAGACCTTGTGGTGTGCCAATACCACGAGAGGATGCAGGCTGTGGGGCTTCATGGCAATGACCCCCTTGACATTGAGATTGCTCAGCTGCTATGCTTACCAGGGCGTTCCTTTGAAAGGAATGCATACCAGGAGGCTGCCAGGATTCACAGGCATGATATGACGAGTATCACACGGATGTGGACAGTGCTGGCGCTGGCCAACATACATCATACAACGCATGTTTCTGATATCATTATGCTTGTAGCCCACCTCATTTACTGTATCCTCACCGGTGCTACTATCGATATCTCACGGGTTATCACTAGTAGGGTATTATGCTTGGGTTCCCTTCTCTCATCACCTCACTCTGCAGATCTAGGGGTGTAGAGGTGAACCCCAGGGTTCGCATCACACTTCCCATGACCAGAGCATACATTGAAGCCAACTGTATCCCGGCTGAGGAGTTACAGGTTGAGGAGCAGCAGCAGCAGGCACCAACACCACCACCAGCAGACATGAACGCTCCTGTCTGGGCCCAGCGACTTGAGGCACAGAACATTCATCTGATGGCTCAGATGTCCACTATTCACCGAGAAACTGTTCATTTTCAGAGTGGACATTATCAGGCTCATGTGGACCCAAAGACCCCTGCCCAGTTTCATGATTACTTACAGTGGCCTGGGGACAGGCCTATTTTCCCGGGGGGATGAAGCAGCTTACATGGATCAGGACCAGGATGAGTACTGGTTGTTTTCTTTCCTATTTGGTGCTTTTCCTTCTTTTTCATTTTATTTTCTTATTTTGTTTCTTATTTTCTTATTTTCTTTTGATATGTACTGTATACCACTGATACATCATCTATATTAGGCAGTACTTATTTTGTTATTTTCTGTTTTTCTGCTAAATTTTTAAAATTTTTAAAATTTTTAGGACCATAGGAAATTAGGAATCAAGGTAACTTTTTCAAAATTCTCTGTAATTAAGTAGTTTAACTAACCATATTAGGAAAGATGATAGGGTTTTGTGATTAATTCCATAATCAGTTAGGATTAGGATACTTCTCAGAAAAACCTATCAGGATAGTTAATTAAAACCAGTAAGTGCTTTATCAAGGAATTTTAGCCAATAACCGGTGAGCTGAGAGCCTAAACACTGAAATTGAGAGTTTTTCACCGCTGCTTATCAACTGTTATTGCTTGAGTTTCTGAATTTTGTCTTGCTAGTGAAAGATATGGAAGTGACAAAGGCATATTTTGTGATTATAATATTTTGCTCAGTGCCAAATAGCCAACCTTGATTAAATGTTTCCAATTTTTTGATTGCCCATTTGAGCCTTAATATTTCCTTTGATGCACCCCAACCATGATTAATGATCATACCATGTCCCTTCACACTTGGGATAGAGAGCAAGGTGCAACACAACAAGATGGGACAAAAGGTTGGTGAATTGAAAGGTGAAAGAAATTCAAGAGCAGGCACAAGAAATCACAAAGAAGAATACTCCCTCATAAATTAATTCTCTATGTTATTGTATTTTATTGAAAAAAAAACTGCACAAAGTGTCGAAATTGAATAAGTTGGGGGGAGTACTTCTTCAAACAAAGAGGTCAGCTGAAAAAAGGTGACAATTCAAGAATGACATGGCAGATGGAGAGAAGGCCCAAGCACAATCACAAGATGCTCTCTATTCAAAGTGTTCATTGCATATCCAGAAAAACCATAATTTCTTGATAGCCCAGCCTCATTACAACCAAAGAAAAGACCTTTTGATCCGTGTTAACTACTTGCAGGTTCAAATGTTGGAAACGACTATCAATTCTAGTTGTTCAACGGTGGTGAAAAAGATTGAGGGAAACACTTACCCGTGAGAATGAGAGATTTCCTTGGTTTATCACTTATTGCTTTAATTGCTATTTTTGAGAAGTTTGACTGATGTTTGTATTCTATTCTGATTGAGGATTGGTAACATCCATTAATCCTGAATTTTTCTTATGTTTGGAAAGTGACTGCTGCTTAACAAGGAGTTGATGAAAAGTTCCTTGAATTTGTTTTTTTGAATTACACAGGGAATAGAATTGATTTCTTGATTGCAAAGAGGTGTCTTGCTTGAGGACAAGCAAGAAGTTAAGTTAGGGGGTATTTTGATAAGTGAAAATCATATGATAAATTAAAGCACCTTTCAGTTCACTTATCAAGGATAAAATGGTATTTTTGCCCCAGTTTAATCCCTTTTTATTAAATATTAGATAAATTGTATTTATTAATCTTGGATTTGAATTTGATGCTATTTTGATAGAAATATTGCTGATTTTTGCAGGATATTGCAAATATTTGATTTGAAGGAAAGATAGAATTAAATAAGGGAGATATCTGCAAGATTTGAAGTTTAATTGAAGGCATTTAATGAAGAGTTGAAGATTATTTGAGAGCAATTAATGAAGATATCACTGCCAATTAAACAAGGATTCTGTAGACAACCTTCCCAATTAAATCCAAGATGCTCAATAAATGCAAGATTTCATCAAGAAAAGGGAAACAAGGAAAGACAAATCAACCAAAACTAGTTTCGGGGAGAGATCAAGTTAAAAAGAGAAAGTTTGAAGCTGTAGGACGCATTCTGCGCTTCAACGTAGCGCAGGGTGGAGCGCATCTCTCTGGAACATGCGCTACAACCTGCACTGTAGCGCAGCTTGAAGCGCAAGTCACACAGATTTGTTTCCTGTTGCCATTTTTGATAGATTTCTCCACAAATTCCTTTGTCTTTCCTTAACCTATAAATATGACCTCATTGCACCAGATCAAGGTGTGCACGATTATTGTAATTCAGTCTTATTTCAGTGATAATGCACCAGAGCTAATTTTAAAGTAGGAGAGAATGAGCGCTTCACAAGGATTGAAGATGGTGACAACATCTTCAGTGGTTTGTATGACTACCTTATGTAGTTAACTCTCCATTAGGATTGAATGTAATTGATTCTATCCCCAAGTGTATGTAAACTCTATTTCCGCGCTTGCGTCGAAGTTATAGGCTAGTTTCGACTAGGATTGAGGATGGGGGAGCGGATTCTGAAGAAACCCAAACTCTGATTGAATAAGAGGACTCGATACTCTGTGACCGACACATGAGCGTTACTAATGAGCGATGGGTAGTGACAGTACTCTAGCGAAGGGCGTTTACAGGATTAGGCCTTAGTATCGATAACAAAGGATTAGTTGATTGTCAATCCAGGACCGTCACATGGATGTATCATGATGAGTGATGGGTAGTGTGAGTACTCTAATGAAGGTGCGTCTACATGATTAGGCCTCGTTTATCAATTAGTTCTTTTACAAACGGAATAAAGAAAACAAAATAAGCCGATGGTAAGTCTGTCGCTTGGGAGAGCCCGCATGGATTATCTTTGAGTGTGTGAGGCCGCTGGTAACTCGGGGTCTTAGCAATATAGTTTGTCTACAGTATTATAGAGTAAACCTAAAGTAATAGATAGTTTTTACATGCACAAAGGGTGTGATGATATGAAGTTCAATCCTAATCGAAGTAAAGTGTCTCTAACTCTTCCTTTCTAATTTCATTGATTATTTATTTGCTATTTACAATTTACGCAACAATATTCTTATAAATCCGTTGTTTTCCCTTGATAAATAGATCACGACTATACGCGAATTGACTGTTCCCTGTGGATACGATAACTCTTCTTACTATTATACTACTGGATTTTTGGTTTTCTTGCCAGAAACCCATCACTCAACCACCCCCACTTATCATTATTTCATAATTAATGTTTTCCATAAATGTCATTTTACCATTTTCAGCTAGTTTTACCAAACACATTCAATAGCTTTTCAGCTTTCAACTAGCTTTATGCTTTCGGCTATCTTTTCAGTTAGTTTTACCAAACACACTCTAAGCTTCAATGAATTGAAACTTGTAGTATAAGGGAATAATGTCAACTATCAAGATCATTAATTTTCTCAAGCTCCTTAATGCAATCAATCGAAATAAAGAGTGAAAATGAAGAGTTTGTGTGATTTTGAATAGAAATTAGAATTTAAATAATAGAAATCAAAGTGGCAAACCCATTACATACGATATTATAGTTCATGGTACCTATCAAATCACTCTTTAGTACAGACATAGCAAACAATTTTATTTTCCAATAAATTAATCAAATGTAATACACTAGCTTACCCAAATTGGACAATATAATATCTCGAGCTTTACTCGTTAATATCATAAGGGATACTCAATAGATTACTTCAAAGTAATCAAAACTTTCTAAGAAGTTCCTTAACATAATACTTTTGTGATAAAATATTATCACACTTCCTTATGAAATTAACTCCCCAAATTGTAGCTTGTCTAACTCATGCCTTTAATATATATAACTCTCAATAATGTTCACAACAGTACTCCTTTAAGTGTACAAGCAAATATAATATTTCAACATAAATAAAACATCCCGAGTTATTGTACTCATGCATGCATAAAAGAATTCTCAAAGTAATCTCAACGCAATGAGGATAGAAATTCCATATTGCAAAATATTAAATAGGAGCATTGCGAACTAAAATATAATATCATATTATATTGAGAGGATAAGAAACAACCAAATTTATTAACAAAGAGTTTGTCGTCCCGCATAATTATATCCATGTAACATACTATTTTGACAAAATTTGTTCATAGCAAAATCTCAATTTCATCAAGCAATAAACATCACTATCATTTCATAAAAGCTATCACTTCCAAACTCAAAGCTACTAGCTCGTTATAAATTTTAAATTATCAATTCTGCATATATCAAAAAATAATTCACAAGATAACACCATAAGATAAAGTAATATAGAACTTTGAAATCTATATGTTGAATAAGAAGCAGTGCAACACCTATAATATATTCATGCGGAATTTATATTTCTTGTTCTATATCCCAATGCAATGTATGCTTGACATCTCAATCTCAAATTATGTCACATATAAAAATAATCCCCATATTTGATGCTCAAAATCTCATAAATTCACCAAAAATATTTATAGATTTTAAATTTAAAAATGATTAAAGAATATATTTGCTTTTCCCATACATTTTCGTAATTCTCTCAATATCTCTTCATAACACACTTGTAACACTGTAATACTTAAAATAACAATACAACATCAAGGACAAAATATTTGTTAAAATTAATTGCTAATTGAAATCAAGCTGAATTATTCATAACATTATTACTGAATTGCTACCGCCAAAACGTTAAAGAGGATTATCAATTACAATAAAAATTTAAGAGATGTTGATTACGCACAAACTGATTTTGAAATCAAAAGAAGTACTGCTATACTTAATTTACTGTCACAAAGCTAAGATTAATAGGCAATTCAATCTTCACGTGAAAATAAAAAACTATATATAGCTAAACAAAATCCTCATGAAAGTGTTGAACAATTGAAACAGAACAAGCAGGAAAAAAACAAGTAATAATTGAATTCAGTTCTTAATCCAAACATCAGACCTTGGCTGGAGTTATCATTCTCTAAAATATTTTAATATTCTAATTAGGATAGTCTTATTGAAAACATGAGAAATTATTTCTATAAAAAACAAAACACTAGAAGAAAATCTTCAACCAGTCAACAACCAAATTAAGAAAGGATGAAAGGAAAAGCAATAGGACGATCACGTACCTGGTCATACTCTCAGAAGCAGAGAACACAAAATTTTGGCAAATTAAATCCCACAAACAAATGTAGCAATTCACTTTTCAGTTAAAAGTGCACAAGAAATTGGTGCCATAATTAAATATCTCTCTGTCACCATATGAGATCAATACACAATATGATCATGCCAACATAGTCTATATGTAGGTAAAAGTTCTCCCTTTATATATACCAATTGATATATATATGTTCTCCCTTTATATATACCAATTGATATATATATATATATATATATATATACCACCATTTCATTCCCACTTGTACTGATACCATTATGAAAGTTATCCCCTATATATATATATATACACTACCATTTCATTCCCACTTGTACCGATACCATTATGAACCATTATGAAAGTTATCCCCAATATAAGCCTAAGGTTTTGAGATCAACAGTAGATCCTCTCTCTGGCACTAACAAAATGCCCACCAAAACCACATATGTGTTCCTAAAGTAAAAGCACAATAACAGAACACACATGACACTGCACTCACAAATAATTTATAACGCATCTATCTACCAAAAGTAGTGTCACACTAAAAGATCAATTCACAGACACACACTTATAAAATACACTAACCGAGTTTTCACATGCTTCATCACTAAATGACAGAAATTAAATACTCTAAAATTTAGTGTGCAAAAATATATTATGCCTTCTGCAAATTATAATTTATAATCAATACATATATAGGTAATTAAGCAAGCTAGTAGTAATTAGCAGAAGCCAAACCGTTGCAATGTTGTGCAGAAAATCCGCCGGACTCAGCGCAACTCATGGACGTGGGATACCATTGAAGATAGAGAACGAGGAAGTGGTGGGTTAATCACGCACGAATCATCACCATCTGATCAGAGATCAACGGCAAGAAAGCCACAAGAGCGAACCATTCTGAACAGTGTATTGGGCTGTGACTGTCGCAACAACTCCCACCGTGACCGTGCCGTCGCACACACCTCCGGCGGCCCCGGAATCAGTTCCCCATCCTAGAGGTTCTGCTACCATCATCCTCGCCATGACGCTGTACGGCGCTGCTCCATGTTGTGCCTCCCGAGGACGTTGCCGGAAGCGCAGAATGCGTCCTGCAGCTTCAATCTTTCTCTTTTTAACTTGGTCTCTCTCTGAGACTGGTTTTGGCTGATTTTTCTTTCCTTGTTTCCCTTTTCTTGATGAAATCTTTGCATTTATTGAGCATCTTTGATTTATTTGGGAAGGTTGTCTACAGAATCCTTGTTTGATTGGTAGTGATCTCCTCATTGATTGCCTCAAATCTTCTTCAAATCTTTATTAAATGTCTTTAATCAAACTCAAATCTTGCAAATATCTCCCTCATTTAATACTATCTTTCCTTCAAATCAAATCTTTACAATATCCTGCAAAAATCAGCAATATTTCTATCAAAATAGCTTCAAATTCAAATCTAAGATTAATAAATACAATTTATCTAATATTTAATAAAAAGGGATTAAACTGGGGCAAAAATATCATTTTATCCTTGATAAGTGAACTAAAAAGTGCTCTACCTTATCAACTAATTTTCACTTATTAGTGTACCATAGAAAGTAACTATAAACTAGTACCACCACCTCATTAAGGCCATGCTACCTATCATTTCCATTCACCCCAAAAATCAACCACCAACATCTAACTTCCAAATAGGACCCCAACCATTATTTTTCAACATTTTTCCCATTACCCACAAATTTTTAATGAAATTTCTCTGATTTTTAGTAATTAATTCACTATAATTACTACAAATAGCCAAAATTCACGAAAATTTACCACGAGGGTCACGTCCACATCCCTAACATGCATGCAAACTATCATGCCAAAATTCCCACGTTCGTCATGCATCCACCATCACCTATCCATAGAAAGTGTACTTAGGGTTAGGGTTTATAAACTACTACCACCACCTCATCAAGGCAATGCTACCTACCATTTCCATTCACCCCACAAATCAACCACAAACATCACACTTCCAAATAGGACCAAACCATTACTTTTCCACATTTTTTTCCCATTACCCACTATTTTTAATCAATTTTCTTTGTTTTTTAGTAATTAACTCACTATAATTAGTACAAATACCCAAAATTCACAAAAATTCACCATGGGGGTAACGTCCACATCCTTAACATCTATACAAACTATTATGCCAAAATTCAAACGTTCTCATGCGTCCACCACCACCTTTCCATGGAAAGTATACTTAGGGTTAGGGTTTATAAAATACTACCACCACCTCATCAAGGCCACGCTACCTACCATTTCCATTCACCCCACAAATCAACCACCAACATCAAACTTCCAAATAGGACCCCAACCATTATTTTTCAACGTTTTTCCCATTATCCACTAATTTTTAATGAATTTTCTCTATTTTTTTAATAATTAATTCACTATAATTAGTACAAATAGCCAAAATTCATGAAAATTCACGACAGGGTCACGTCCACATCAATAACATGCATGCAAAGTATCATGCAAAAAATCACACGTTCATCATGCATCCACCACCACCTATCCATGGAAAATGTACTTAAGGTTAGGGTTTATAAACTATTACCACCACCACCTCATCAAGGCCATGCTACCTACCGTTTCCATTAACCTCACAAATCAACCACCAATATCACACTTCCAAATAGGACCCAACCATTATTTTTCCACATTTTCCCATTAACCACGAATTTTTAATGAATTTTCTATGTTTTATAGTAATTAATTCACTATAATTACTACAAATAATCAAAATTCACGAAAATTCACCATGTAGGTCACGTCCACATCCCTAACGTGCCTGCAAACTATCATGCCAAAATTCGCACATTTTTCAAGCATCTACCACCACCTATCCATGGAAAGTTTCTTAGGGTTAGGGTTTATAAACTACTACCCCCACCTCATAAAGGCCATGCTACCTACCATTTCCAATCACCCCACAAATCAACCACCAACATCACACTTCCAAATAGGACCTAATCATTATTTTTCCACTTTTTTCCCATTACCCACTAATTTTTAATGAATTTTCTTTGTTTTTTAGTTAATAATTCACTATAATTAGTACAAATAGCAAAAATTCATGAAAATTCACCATGGGGGTCACGTCCCCATCCATAACATGCATGCAAACTATCATGCAAAATTTCCCACATTCATCATGCATCCACCACCACCTATCAGTGGAAAGTGTACTTGGGGTTAGAGTTTATAAACTACTACCACCACCTCGTCAAGGCCATGCTACCTGCCATTTCCATTCACCCCACAAATCAACAACCAACATCACACTTCCAAATAGAACCCATCCATTATTTTTCCTCATTTTTCCCATTTCCCACTAATTTTTTATGAATTTTCTTTGTTTTTTAGTAATTAATTCACTATAATTAGTACAAATAGCCAAAATTCACAAAAATTAACCACGGGGGTCACGTCCACATCCATAACATGCTTGCTGTAACGTCCTAATTTCTAAATTCAGAAATAATGCCTGTTGGGAGCACTATTTCCAAATTCGTGAAATCATTTCGTTCATTTCGCGTATCGGCATACATATCATTCGCTTAAGTAATCCAACACTTACTAAAGCTACAAACATGTCATACATGAACAAAGAAATAAACATAATCTATATTCGCCACATAGGCTCTAGTTGATACAATTATCCAACAAAACATAACAGTATCTGAGTACGTAGAATATAACAAAGTGCTAAATTATCCTATCATATGGCTCCTGCTGGTCATTTTCATCCGGGGAAATATCCCACACAACTGAAATATTGTTCCCATAGAATGGGGTGAGACCAACGTCCTAGTGGGCATGAACAAAGACACTCCAGGGGAAACATTCAGGAAATTATCATGCTTCTCAAACAACCATTACAATCAACAACAACTTCATATCCATCAAACACAACATAATCAAAATAGTAAAGCTTATAAATGCATGTCTGTGAAGTGTTGTAACCCGACACCTGGGGTCATTTCACTGTTACATGACCGTGATTGAGCGCTCGACCATGAATCTAAGGACTGTCGTCTAGGGAAACCTGAGATTAAGTTTTATCTGAACATGATGTACACATGAATTGATTTATTAACATGATTGAGGTTCTCCCATCTTCCCCTTGGCCGAGAGGTCGATGAGTTCGCCTCGTCTTGCTTAAACATGATTGCCCGAAGGCCTGAGATGGTCTGAAGACCCCTGAATTAGCCCGAAGGCTCTGAATTGGCTGTAAGCCCTGTGATAATTAACTTATAATGCATAATCTTGGTGGCCAAAGGCCTATGGTCATATATAAACATGCTTAAGAATTACTACACATATTCATATAAGTCTCCTACCCTATGGTTCACACAAATCATACACCAACAACCATCACATTCATACCAACTAGGCTTATGTTAACATTCTCATCATAATTCAAGGAAAGAAGGGAAGAAAGAATAGGGGAACATGCTCTGAAATTCGAACAACAAAGAAATATATAATCACACCCACCTGAGAGTCGAAAATACGAAAGACAAACGGAAGAAAGGAGCGTTGGAGATGAGTAGATTAAGGGAGAACTTGGTCTTGGTCGGGTAGAAATCATTCTTGACCTTCACTGGAACATTCTCTCACTAGAACCTCTCTTTCTCTCTCTGAAAAGACGAAGAAAGGGAAAGAAAACTGAGTGGAAACTGCCTGTGATCGTATTTTAAAAACGTTGTAACCGTCCTCTCGCTCAAGCGAGAATTCTCGCTTGAGCGAGATTGTCATTCTAGCTCAAGCTAGACCATTTAGCTTGAGCGAGAATGCCCATGAAAATACCCCCTCTCTGGAGAATTCTCGTTTGAGCATGACTTGCAGAACTAAAATCTTACAATTTTTACTGCATAATTCGCTTAAGCGATACCTACTCGCTTGAGCGAAAATCCTGATATGTGAAACTGTGATTTTTGCCTCTTAAGCTTTTCCTTATCTATTCCTTACTTCATACTATTCATGTTATAAATTTCCCATGAATTAAGGTCTTAAATAGCGGGATGTTACAATTCTACCCCCTTAAAACAATTTTGTCCCCAAAATTGACTAAAGATAGTTGACTTAATAATAGAATGTGGAAATTGAAATTCCTTACCTCAAACGAATAACTCTGGAAACTGAGAGCGGAGATCCTCCTCTTTTTCCCAAGTTGCTTCCTCGGGCGTCTGACCCTCCCAAAACACCTTCACTAACGGAATGGCTTTATTCCTCAAGGTTTTGACGCTTCGGTCAATAATCTGTGCAGGCCTCGTGGGAATGGTTAAATCCTCCATCAATTGTACTGATTCTGAACTTATGATGTGGGAAGGGTCATGAAGGTATTTTCTAAGCTGTGAGACGTGGAACACGTCATGGATTTTGGCAAAATGGGGTGGAAGGGCTACTCTGTATGCAAGGGGACCAATCCTTTGCAAGATTTGAAAATGACCCACAAAACGGGGATTCAACTTCTTGGCCTTAATGGCTCTTCCAATGCCAGTGATGGGAGTAAATTTCAGAAACACATGGTCACCTTCCTCAAACTCTAGGTCCCTCCCTCTCCTATTAGCTTAACTTTTCTGCCGGCTTTGGGCAGTTACCAGTTTCTCCCTAATCCTCTTAATCTTTTCTGTGGTTTCCTGTACCAACTCCGGTCCTAACAAGCTTTTCTCTCCAACCTCACACCAACACAAAGGTGAGTTACACTTCCTTCCATACAAAGCCTCATAGGGTGCCATACCTATACTGCTATGAAAACTGTTGTTGTAGGCAAATTCTATGAGTGGTAAATACTTATCCCAACTACCCTTCTATTCCAAAACACAAGATCTAAACATGTCCTCTAAAGTCTGGATGGTTCTCTCAGACTGCCCATCAGTCTGAGGGTGATAAGCGGTGCTAAACTTCAGTTTAGTACCGAAAGCCTGATGTAAAGCATTCCAAAACCTAGAGGTAAATCTGGGGTCTCTATCTGACACTATGCTGGAAGGTACACCATGGAGCTTCACAATCTCCTTAATGTATAAGTGTGCTAGTTTGGTCAAAGGGTAAGTTGCTTTGATTGGTAAGAAATGGGCTGACTTGGTCAGCCGGTCCACTATTACCCATATGGCATCAAAGCCTGTTGGGACCCTAGGTAGTCCCATCACAAAATCCATGGATATGGCCTCCTATTTCCATTCGGGAATTTCTAAGGGTTGGAGTGTACCTGATGGCTTCTGGTGTTCTATCTTAACCTGTTGACATACAAGGCACCTAGAACCGAACTCAGCTATCTCTCTTTTCATTCCGTCCCACCAAAACATTCTCCTCAAGTCTTGGTACATCTTGGTAATACCAGGATGCACCGTGAACTTGCTCTTATGAGCCTCCTCTAGAATTTCCTCTCTAAGACTACCCCCCTTAGGGATGCAGACTCTCCCTTGGAAGAGAATTGTCCCATCCCCTGACTCTGAGACTTGAGCCTCTCTAATCCTAGCCCTCAAGTCATTGACCACCTCTAGCCTGTAGAGTCTCATACTATCTCCCTCATAATTCCCCTCAAGCTTCAAATCCCTAAACTTCTCTAACAACTCTAACTCATACGCCATCATAGATAACGCATGCAAGTATTTTCTACTTAAGGCGTCGACCACTACATTGGCCTTGCCTGGGTGGTACTTAAGCTCATAATCATAGTCCTTTAAAAATTCCATCCACCTTCTCTGCCTCATGTTAAGTTCTTTCTGATCAAAAAGGTACTTAAGGCTCTTATGGTCACTAAAGACCTCAAATTGCACCCCATATAGGTAGTGCCTCCACACCTTAAGAGCAAACACTACTGCAACTAACTCTAAGTCATGGGTTGGGTAGTTTTCCTCATGGGGTCTAAGTTGTCTAGAGGTATAAGCCACTACTCTCTTATCCTGCATCAAAACACAACCTAACCCCTTTCCTGAAGTGTCACTATACACTTAAAAGGATTTGGACAAATCCGGCAATACCAATACCGGGGTGGTGGTCAGCTTCTCCTTGAGTTCCTTGAAACTCTTCTCACACTTCTCATCCCAAACAAAAGCATGGCCCTTACGGGTCAGCCGGGTGAGAGGTAAGGCCAATTGAGAAAAACCTCTAATGAATCTGCGATAATACCCAGCTAATCCTAAGAAACTCCTAACCTCAGTGACTGACTTAGGCCTCTCCCAACCAATCACCGCTTCTATCTTACTAGGGTCCACTGACACAACTTCACTAGATATAACATGCCCTAGGAAGTGAACTTTATCCAACCAAAACTCACATTTCTCAGGGTTAGCAAACAGTTTCTTCTCTCTCAACACTTCCAAAACCACCCTAAGATGTTGCTCATGTTCTTCTAAGGTTTTAAAATAGATAAGAATGTCATATCGATGAATACGACCACAAACTTATCCAAGTAGGGCCTAAGATTCGATTCATGTAGTCCATGAACACAGCTGGAGCATTGGTCAAACCAAATGGCATCACCAAATACTCATAATGCCCATATCTAGTCCTAAAAGCAGTCTTGGGGATATCCTTACTCCTAATCTTTATCTGATGGTAACCTGACCTTAAGTCTATCTTAGAAAACACTACTGCCCCTCTAAGCTGGTCTAACAGGTCATCTATCCTAGGTAAGGGATATTTGTTCTTGACTGTTACCTTGTTCACCTGTCTATAATCAACACACAACCTCATGCTGCCATTCTTCTTTTTTACCAGGAGCACTGGAGCTCTCCAAGGGGACACACTAGGCCTAATGAATTGCTTCTCTATTAATTCTTCTAGTTGCTTCTTAAGTTCATTCATCTCTAAGGGTGACATCCTATAGGGAGCCTTAGAAATAGGCCCTGTGCCCGACACAAGGTCTATAGAAAACTCAGTCTCTCGATCCGGAGGTAAGGTGGTAACCTCACTAGGGATAGGGCTGTGCAAAAAATCCATAACAACTGAACTGCACTATAATCCACACTGAACCGGTCCACAAATAACTGAACCATTGGCTAAAGTCTGAACCGTTTGAACCATTTTTTAAAAAATGTTTTAAAGCTGGATCGTGATTAACTCAGATCAGATCATAACCAAAAATCCATTTACTATGAATCTAGACTTATACTCATTAGGCACTACGCTCAGTACGCTATCGCTAAGCTCATTTCACTAAACTCAACTCTTCTCTTCATTCTTCAACCTATGAACCCTAAATCTCCAATCGCAATCCCAAATCCCAATCCCAAATTCGAGCAATCACAAATCGCAAATTCTGATTCAATTCAAACATTGTTCCGACTCGGGATTCCTCGTGCTTCTGATTCGTCAAAAGGCGCAAGGTGAGTCTTTTATTTAACTGTACTCACAGTTCGCGCAAGGTGATTCGATTCAAACATTTCTCCTCATTTTTCCTTTTCATGAAGATCGCAATTGATTTCTCGTCATCTGTAACTCGTCCTGCCCCCATTTCGCTCAATAGCTGCTTGTGCTTCCTGCTGGTTTGTATTATATCTATTCTTTATATTGTTCGGTTTATACTATTGATTTATATTGTTGATTCTTCACAGTTCCTGATATGTGAAAGAATCATGAGTCTTTGTTGATTTTGCTCAACTGGGTTTGTTTGTTTTCCAAGAATTTTGCTCAACTGGGTCTTCCTATGAGAATGACTTATGTTTTTAGACATGTTTTCCTTTCCATGCGTCATGGAATTTTTCTTTTCTTACTCTATATTCTCTATGTTGTATACAATTTACATTTCTCTCTATATATAATCTATATGTGTTTATATAATCATCCTTCAAACGAAACTAAAATATATATCCGAATATCTTGGGTGTGATTTTGTAGAGGTACAAAGCAAAATTTACTTTTGCCAACTGTCCACTAAAGAAAAAGAGGTGGGTGATGATGAAAATGGTAGAGGATTAGGACTGAGTTGGTTGCACACTATGGTTTTGATCAGAACCCAACCCAGGCAGGAATTCATTTAATGACCCATTTAATATAAGAGTCCTCCTTACTGAACCGAACCTAAAGGAAATCTAAAGTGTCAGTTTTGGCGTGCATAACTTAGCAATGTCTTGCTTTGGTTCACAGCCCAGAAATTAAATGGTGGCTACTAACTTTCTCTCTAAAAATTAAAGGGTAAAATGCATTAGGAAAGTGTATCAAAGGAGGCAAAAGAAAAAGTGGTAATGTTGAGGGTTGCGAGGATGATCAAACATTTCTTAATAGTTTGGCATTTAGTGTACTTGTAGTTAGATTGGTCTTAGATGCAGCAAAAGCAAGAACAAAACCAGCTCACTCTCTGATCCATTGTGCTGATTTTTCTTCACCTTCTACCTTCCTTCCCTGACTCTGTTGCAACTCCTTGCTCCTGAGTTTGGTGTTCCTGAATTGAATATACATTCATATATACACTGTCATGCACAGCAACAAGTGCTGCAATGTAGCATTTGTGCTCTCCTATAGAACTGCGAGTTTGTGATTCTCCTCTCACTGTGGTGTAAGAGCTTAGATCACTCTTGGTTTACCATTCTTTCCTCTCTTATTTTACTGTTTTTCTAATGGCTTTGTTTTTTACCTTCAGCTTCATGGTTGTGTTGTGATAATGTGATATACTCTTTTAATATTGTTTTCCTCTTAGTAATGGAATGGTTTATTTGGCTTTAAATTTGAAAAGGGGTGTGTTTGTTGGAGTTTTTTTTTTCTTTGTCTGTTTTCCCCTATCCTGCAATGTGTGTTGTATAAGCTCAAGTTTATGTGATACATTCTGGTGGATTCCTCATATTTCAGCTCAAGTTTGTTTATGATATATTCTTGCAAGTAGCTGATGTATGATTGTTCATTACATTATTATAATAACTCCATATTCGTGATCTTCATTTATGCTCAATTAGAAAATCAAGCTTGTCATATGCTCAATTTCATGACTTTTTTTCTTAAGGGAAAGAAAAAAAATGGAAAAAAGAAACACTATCAACTTGTGTAATGCAGTTTTTTTACATGATTAATCTCTTATATTTGTTGCACATCAACTGATGCATACATGCTCTTCTGAGGGCTAAGGTAAATGACTAATTAAATGGGTTCTGTTTCTCATACTTTGAGTGGGTGCAAGAACTGCAGGGTAGATTCTCTATGTGGCTGCCAATAATAAAGATAATTAGCTACCTTCAAAAATATGCTCTTTTGTACCCTTACTAGTAGCTATGGAATTTGATTTACTGTGTTATGTTCCATTAATTACTAGTAGACCCTTTTAGTTCTATATTTGTAAATTGTAGAACAGAAATTATAAGTCGTGTGATGCATTAAAGTGGTTCTAGTAGTGGCATTTTCACTCATTCTATTTAAACCCATAATGAGAAATTGTCATACATGTTATTCATCCAACTTTTGATAGACAGGGTTTGATAATTTGAGTGCTATCAAATTGAAATTGACTAATTCAGTAGATCACATGATATTTGGGTGGTTACCATTCATGTAAGAAGATGCAACAACCAAAGGCTGAGAATGTGGTTATTGGATGCTGCAGGGGATGAGACCATTGAACTAAGTGCAGAATCAAATTGATTGTCCGGGGCATTGGCCCTCCATGTTTGATGATCTTTCATTAATAAATATATGTGTGGTACTTGGTTTCAGAACAAACCATATATGCATCTACCTTTTGGATTTAATTAGTTGTTGTTGTTCCTGTTCCTTTTGAGCCAGCTAGCCTGAGAGAATTGTAACAAGACGACATATATAGCTAGCAAACGATTATTACTTGGGTCTATATAGACCTCCTGATGAAAGGGAATTGCTTTGTCACCTAGGGGGCTGCTAGCTTCTTGATCCCGTTTCCAATTTAATTAATTAATGTAAAATTATTATATTCATACATATAATTTGTGTGTTTTTTTCCATATATACGGCCAACAATCAAATTGTCAAATGATCAAATTGTCTTTGTTAACCCAGATTCACCTTTACCAGATTTAGGAATAGGATTTAATTGGTTCCAAAGAGGTTATTCTTATTTATGATTATTAGATTAGTCACCATATATATTATATTTAGGAGTATCTATCTAATCTTTGTGATAGTTAGCACTAGCTAGCATGAGAAGTGTCAGCCTCACTTATCCAAATTAAATTCTAGGAGGTTCTCAAACTCTGGCCTACATTACTTGCTAAAGCTCAATCCAAAAAAAAAAAAATAACAGGCAGATGAAAATTTCTCTATCAACCAAAATAATTAGTCTTGACTGAGACTTAGCTAGGTAGGGCATTTGAAGACCATGATGATTCGTTGACTTGTCCCTAGTTTTGTGTTTAATTTAGATCTTGTCTTCCAATTCCTTTTAAATTCATGTGATACTCAATGGGGTTGATTAGTTTTCATTTATTTTGATTTTGAGTTTATTTTGAACAGAAAGACATTGTGTTAGTGTGTTCACTTTTCAAAAAGATAAGTCGTGTCAGTGTAACTTAAAAATAGCATGATTGGCAATGAGGAGGATAATAGTTATTTACTATATTACTGATAATAATATTTGTTGTTTTTTCTCTCTTTCGGATAAAATATTCTATTATATTCTTCATTTGTATAATTGGTGTTCCTAAATTTTGTAACTAGCCTTCTGCTAAATATATCTAATTATGATTGCTAATTAAACACCAAATCTGCTACCAATCTGCTAAACACCAAATCTGCTACCAATCATCCTTCTTTATTTATCAATACATACATATGTGTTGTTTTTCATTTTGGAAATTGGAAAATATATTGAGAAAAGTTATCTATCTATTTGGGGATTGATTCATGCATTGGAGGGTGGATTGAAGGAGTTCTTCCTTGCAGTTGTCAGAACAGTCTTGTCAGCCACTATGAAATATGCTGCTCCAGCAACTTCAAATTAACATAATATGGTTAGTTAGATGATTATAAAGAAATCAATTAGCTAGATATGAAGGAGACAATAATTAATTAAGGTAACCTGTGGAAATGATGAGAGCTTGAGCAGTGTGATTGAGGTTTTGCTAATTGATTTTGCTAATTATATAATGTGTCTGCTTGTTACACTTGTTCAATATAGTTTGATAACTCCATTTGCTTTTTCTTACATTACAAGGTCACTATTTGATTTCATGTTTATGCATTAGGAGCAATCATTATTTCAAAATTGGTTTGGGAAAGGTGGAATGAGAGGAGGGACAAAGGGAGGTCTCCCAATGATGACAAGGATGAATGGAGGCAATCTGATATTTAGACAGTGAATAGAAATTTCATTAGCTTTATACAATACTATTTCAATGTTTTCACATTCCCTGTGTGAATGGAAACATGTTTCATTTGCTAAAAAGAGCCAAATATAGTTGAAGATGCTCTCTGTCTTTTTACTAAGAGTTAGTACATATTTGGTTTAATTGCAAAGGATGACATTTATTCTTTCTGGTCAATAGCTCAATTTTACTCTGTTATTGAAGAGCAGTTGCTTCTCATTAAACAAATTGACTTCAATTTTCTTAAACAATCCATCAAAATAATAGTTTCTAGTTTAGAAACAGGTTCTGAAACCAGTTTCAAAAGTGGATCATAATTAAGTTTCAAAAGCCAGTTTAAAAACAAATTTAAAAATAGGTCCAAAAAAACGGTTTTTTTTAAAAAAATGGATCAAAAACCGTTTTTAAAACCGTTTTTTGCACTTAAAACCGGTTCAGATCCAAGATCCATATCAAAACCGGTTTAGATCCATGAACCGGTTCAAAACCGGTTCGGAATCCATGAACCAGTTCAAAATTGGCTCGGTTAAATCTAAACAGGTTTGGTCATGAGAAAAGTGGATCAGTCTTTTTAAACTTATCCAACATTTGGTTGAGGTTTGGTTTTGGTTCAGTTTTAGAAATATTTGATCCATGCACAACCCTAACTAGGGAAAACGTCCTGGAACTCCCTAACAATGGCTATGTTGTCTAGGTCGGGTTTCGACACTATAGTTGAGGAAAGTAGTAATATCAAACAATAACTACCATCAGACAGGCATTCAGAAATTTGGGTGGAGCAAGATAACAAATATGATGGCCTCTCCTTCGGAGGAAGAAGAGTATGGAAAACAATTTCTTTATTCCAACAATCAAGCATGACCTGGTTACGAGATAACCAGTTCATACCCAAAATAACATCAAGTTTCTTCAAAGGCAGACAGATCAAATCAACTTTAAAGATTCTACCTTGGATTTCTAAGGGACATGCAAGACATACTAAGGAAGTGGAAATGACTTCCTTAGCCGGGGTGTGAATATTTAAATGAAAAGGTAAATGAGTAACATGTAATTTCATCCTTTCCACACAATCACAAGAGATGAAGGAGTGGGTTGCCCCAAAATCATACAATACAATCAAAGGAGTGGCATTTAGAGAACATGTACCTTGCATCAGATCATCGGCCTGAGCCGCCACCTCACCATTGAGGGTAAAGACTCTCCCGGTAGCTTGGGGTTTGGGGCGATCCTTGTTCCTCTTTGGACAATCTAATGGCATGTGACCTGGTTCACGACAGTAGAAGCAAACTCCCTGCCCTGCCAGACACTCGCCCTGATGGTGCTTGTTACACTTAGGACAAACTGGAGTAGCTGGAGGGGAGGGAAGGGCGACCTGCTTGCCCTTCCCGCCCTGAGACTGAGGTCGAAAGCTCTTACCAACGGGTGCATCTTCTCTCTTTCTCTTACCATCAACCCAAGTCCTAGCTGCCGACCTGGGCGCCGCTTCCACCAAACTTTGCTCGACGACCAAACATTTGGTCACCAAGGTTGAGAACTCTCTAAGCTGGAAGGCTGAGACAATCTTTCTGATTTCGGGTTTGAGACCCGCCTCCAAGTGAGAACACTTCCAACCCTCATTGGGATTGGCTTGCAGCAGTGAATGGTACCTAGATAGCTCCTCAAACTTGGCCACAAACTGGCCCACGGTCATGTTGCCTTGCTTCAGTTGAAGGAACTCTAGCTCTTTCTATTTTCTGGCTGGCTCTGGGAAGTATTTCTCCAGGAATGCATGTTGGAATGCATCCCACGAGGGTAAGGCTCCATGAGGGCTCAAACTGGTCTTCACACTCTTCCACCAATTGTCCGCTTCCCCTTGTAGCATATAAATAGCAAACCTAACCTTTAGATCATCCACACATGCCATGACTTCAAAGATCTTGTTCATGGCATTGAGCCATGAGTCTGCTGTTGCTGGGTCATATGCCCCACTAAAGGCTGGGGGATGGTGTTTCCTGAACTCCGCTAACCCCTGAAGAAAAGGGTCTGAAATAACCATCGGTGGAGGAGTACCGACAGCCTGCCTTTGCAAAGCCTGAAGAACTGCCGCATTAGAAGCCATCTGCTCTCCCATGATCTGAGTGAGCATTCGGAGGGCTACCATCACGGGATCCTGAGATTGATCCGGTGAGGAAGGAGGTGGATTGGCACGAGGACGTCCCCTCCTACCGCTAGCCATGATCCTATACACATCATTAAGAAATATTCAGGTGATCAGTCTATCAATTCCCTAATAATGCATATAAGATTATGACTAACTTAAGGAATAACACATAACCACAGTCCAATTGGATTAAACTGCTCTGATACCAAAATGTAACGTCCTAATTTCTAAATTCAGAAATAATGCCTGTTGGGAGAACTATTTCCAAATTCATGAAATCATTTCGTTCATTTCGCATATCGGCATACATATCATTCGCTTAAGTAATCCAACACTTACTAAAGCTCCAAACATGTCATACATGAACAAAGAAATAAACATAATCTATATTCGCCACATAGGCTCCAGTGGATACAATTATCCAACAAAACATAACAGTATCTGAGTACGTAGAATATAACAAAGTGCTAAATTATCCTATCATATGGCTCCTGCTGGTCATTTTCATCCGGGGAAATATCCCACACAACTGAAATATTGTTCCCATAGAATGGGGTGAGACCAACGTCCTAGTGGGCATGAACAAAGACACTCCAGGGGAAACATTCAGGAAATTATCATGCTTCTCAAACAACCATTACAATCAACAACAACTTCATATCCATCAAACACAACATAATCAAAATAGTAAAGCTTATAAATGCATGTCTGTGAAGTGTTGTAACCCGACACCTGGGGTCATTTCACTGTTACATGACCGTGATTGAGCGCTCGACCATGAATCTAAGGACTGTCGTCTAGGGAAACCTGAGATTAAGTTTTATCTGAACATGATGTACACATGAATTGATTTATTAACATGATTGAGGTTCCCCCATTTTCCCCTTGGCCGAGAGGTCGATGAGTTCGCCTCGTCTTGCTTAAACATGATTGCCCGAAGGCCTGAGATGGTCTGAAGACCCCTGAATTAGCCCGAAGGCTCTGAATTGGCTGTAAGCCCTGTGATAATTAACTTATAATGCATAATCTTGGTGGCCAAAGGCCTATGGTCATATATAAACATGCTTAAGAATTACTACACATATTCATATAAGTCTCCTACCCTATGGTTCACACAAATCATACACCAACAACCATCACATTCATACCAACTAGGCTTATGTTAACATTCTCATCATAATTCAAGGAAAGAAGGGAAGAAAGAATAGGGGAACATACTCTGAAATTCGAACAACAAAGAAATATATAATCACACCCACCTGAGAGTCGAAAATACGAAAGACAAACGGAAGAAAGGAGCGTTGGAGATGAGTAGATTAAGGGAGAACTTGGTCTTGGTCGGGTAGAAATCATTCTTGACCTTCACTGGAACATTCTCTCACTAGAACCTCTCTTTCTCTCTCTGAAAAGACGAAGAAAGGGAAAGAAAACTGAGTGGAAACTGCCTGTGATCGTATTTTAAAAACGTTGTAACCGTCCTCTCGCTCAAGCGAGAATTCTCGCTTGAGCGAGATTGTCATTCTAGCTTAAGCTAGACCATTTAGCTTGAGCGAGAATGCCCATGAAAATACCCCCTCTCTGGAGAATTCTCGTTTGAGCATGACTTGCAGAACTAAAATCTTACAATTTTTACTGCATAATTCGCTTAAGCGATACCTACTCGCTTGAGCGAAAATCCTAATATGTGAAACTGTGATTTTTGCCTCTTAAGCTTTTCCTTATCTATTCCTTACTTCATACTATTCATGTTATAAATTTCCCATGAATTAAGATCTTATATAGCGGGATGTTACACTTGCAAACTTCCATGCCAAAATTCACACGTTCATCTTCCATCCACCACCACCTATCCATGGAAAATGTACTTAGGATTAGGGCTTATAAACTACTACTACCACCTCATCAAGACCAAGATACCTACCATTTCCATTCACCCCACATATAAACCACCAACATCACACTTCCAAATAGGACTCAACCATTATTTTTCCACATTTTTCCCATTACCCATGAATTTTCTTTTTTTTAGTAATTAATTCACAATAATAAATATAAATAGCCAAAATTCACGAAAATTCACCACGGGGTCACGTCCACATCCTTAACATGCATGCAAACTATCATGCCAAAATTCCCACATTCATCATGCATCCACCACCACCTATCCAAGGAAAGTGTACATAGGGTTAGGGTTTATAAACTACTACCACCACCTCATCAATGCCATACTACCTACCATTTCCATTTACCCCAAAAATCAACAACCAACATCACACTTCCAAATGAACCCAACCCTTATTTTTCCATATTTTTCCCATTACCCACTAATTTTTAATGAATTTTCTCTTTTTAGTAATTAATTAACTATAATTAGTACAAATAGCCAAAATTCACGAACATTCACCACAGGGGACAAGTCCACATCCCTAACATGCATGCAAACTATCATGCCAAAATTCCTACATTCATCCTGCATCCTCCAACACCTATCCATGGAAATTGTACTTGGGGTTAAGATTTATAAACTACCACCTCCACCTCATCAAGGCCATGCTACCTAACATTTCCATTCACCCCACAAATAAACCACCAACATCACACTCCCAAATAGGAACCCCAACCATTATTTTTCCGCATTTTCCCATTGCCCACTAATTTTTAATGAATTTTCTTTGGTTTTTAGTAATTAATTCACTATAATTAGCTCAAATAGCCAAAATTCACCACGGGGTTCACGTCCACATCCATAACATTCCAGCAAACTATCATGCCAAAATTCGCACGTTCATCTTGCATGCACCACCACCTATCCATGGAAAGTGTACTTAGGGTTAGGGTTTATAAACTACTACCACCACCTCATCAATGCCATGTTACCTACCATTTCCATTTACCCCACAAATCAACAACCAACATCACACTTCAAAATAGGACCCAACCATTATTTTTTTCATATTTCTTTCATTACCCACTAATTTTTAATGAATTTTCTTTTATTAGTAATTAATTCACTATAATTAGTACAAATAGCCAAAATTCACGAACATTCACCACAGGGGACACGTCCACATCCCTAACATGCAAGCAAACTATCATGCCAAAATGCCCACGTTCATCATGCATCCTCCAACACCTATCCATGGAAATTGTACTTGGGGTTAGGATTTATAAACTACCACCTCCACCTCATCAAGGCCATTCTACCTATCATTTCCATTCACCCCACAAATCAACCACCAACATCACACTCTCAAATAGGAACCCAACAGTTATTTTTCAGCATTTTCCCATTGCCCACTAATTTTTAATGAATTTTCTATGATTCTTTAGTAATTAATTAACTATAATTAGTTCAAATAGCCAAAATTCACGAAAATTCACCACGGGGGTCACGTCCACATCCCTAACATGCATGCAAACTATCATGCCAAAATTCTCAAGTTCATCAAGCATCGACCACCACATATCCATGGAAAGTGTACTTAAGGTTAGGGTTTATAAACTACTACCACTACTCAGCAAGGCAATGCTCCCAACCATTTCCATTCACCCCACAAATCAACCACCAACACCACACTACCAAATAGGACTCATCCATTATTTTTCAACATTTTTCCCATTACCCATGAATTTTTAATGAATTTTCTTTTTTTAGTAACTAATTCACTATACTTAGTACAAATAGCAAAAATTCACGAAAATTCACCACGGGGTCACGTCCACATCCATAACATTCATGCAAAGTATCATGCAAAAAATCGCATGTTCATCATGCATCCACCACGACCTATCCAAGGAAAATGTGCTTAAGGTTAGGGTTTATAAACTACTACCACCACCTCATCAAGGCCATGCTACCTACCATTTCCATTAACCCCACAAATCAACCACCAACATCACACTTCCAAATAGGACCTAACCATTATATTTTCACATTTTTCCCATTACCAACTAATTTTTAATGAATTTTCTCTGTTTTTTTAGTAAATAATTCACTATAATTAGTAGAAATAGACTCACGAAAATTCACCACGGCGGTCACGTCCACATCTATAACATGCATGCAAACTATCATGCAAAAATTCCCACATTCATCATGCATCCACCACCACCTATCAGTGGAAAGTGTACTTGGGGTTAGAGTTTATAAACAACTACCACCACCTCATCAAGGCCATGCTACCTGCCATTTCCATTCACCCCACAAATCAACAACAAAGATAACACTTTCAAATAGAACCCAACCATTATTTTTCCACATTTGTTCCATTACCCACTAATTTTTAATGAATTTTCTTTGTTTTTTAGTAAATAATTCACTATAATTAGTACAAATAGCCAAAATTCATAAAACGTCCCCACGGGGGTCACGTCCACATCCCTAACTTGCACGCAAACTATCATGCCAAAATTCTCAAGATCATCACGCACCCACCACCACCTATCCATGGAAAGTGTACTTAAGGATAAGGTTTATAAACTACTACCACCACCTCATCAAGGCCTTGTTTCCAACCATTTCCATTAACCCCACATATCAACCACCAACGTCACCCTTCCAAATAAGACTCAGCCATTATTTTTCCACATTTTTCCCCTTACCCATGAATTTTTAATGAATTTTCTTTTTTTAGTAACTAATTCACTATACTTAGTACAAATAGCCAAAATTCACGAAAATTCACCACGGGGTCACGTCCACATCCATAACATGCACGCATAGTATCATGCAAAAAATCGCACGTTCATCATGCATCCACCACCACCTATCCATGGAAAGTGTACTTGGGGTTAGAGTTTATAAACTATTACTACCACCTCATCAAGGCCATGCTTCCAACCATTTCCATTCACCCAACATAACAAACACCAACATCACACTTCCAATAGGACTCAACCATTACTTTTCCACATTTTTCCCATTACCCATGAATTTTTAATGAATTTTCTTTGTTTTTTAGTAAATAATTCACTATAATTAGTAAAAACAACCAAAATTCACGAAAATTTACCACGGGGATCACGTCCACATCCATAACATGCACGCAAACTATCATGCAAAATTTCCTCATTGATCATGCATCCTCCACCACCTACCAGTGGGAAGTGTACTTGGGGTTAGAGTTTATAAACTACTACCACCACCTCATCAAGGCCATGCTACCTGCCATTTCCATTCACCCCACAAATCAACAACCAACATCACACTTACAAATAGAACCCAACCATTATTTTTCCTCATTTTTCCCATTACCAACTAATTTTTAATGAATTTTCTTTGTTTTTTAGTAAATAATTCACTATAATTAATACAAATAGCCAAAATTCACCAAACTTCCCCACAAGGGTCGCGTCCATATCCCTAACTTGCATGAAAACTATAATGCCAAAATTCTCAAGTTCATCATGCATCCACCACCACCTATCCATGGAAAGTGTAATTAAGGTTAGGGTTTATAAACTACTACCACCACCTCATCAAGGCAATGCTTCCAACCATTTCCATTAACCCCACAAATCAACCACCAACATCACACTCCCAAATTGGCACCAAACCATTATTTTTCCACATTTTTTTCCATTACCCACTATTTTTTAATGAATTTTCTTTTTTTTTTAGTAAATAATTCACTATAATTAGTTCAAATAGCTAAAATTCACGAAACTTCACCACGGGGGTCACGTCCACATCCCTAACTTGCCTGCAAACTATCATGCCAAAATTCGCAAGTTCATCACGCATCCACCACCACCTATCCATGGAAAGTGTACTTAAGGTTAGGGTTTATAAACTACTACCACCACCTTATCAAGGCCATGCTACCTACCACTTCCATTAATACCACAAATCAACCACCAATATCACACTTTCAAATAGGACCCAACCATTATATTTCCACATTTTTCACATTACCCACGAATTTTAATGAATTTTCTTTGGTTTTTAGTAATTAATTCACTATAATTAGCACGAATAGCCAAAATTCACGAAAATTCACCACGAGGTTCACGTCCACATCCATCACATGCCTATAAACTATATATCTTGCCAAAATTCGCACGTTCATCTTGCATCCGCCACCACCTATCCATGGAAAGTGTACTTAGGGTTAGGGTTTATAAACTACTACCACCACCTCATCAATGCCATGTTACCTACCATTTCCATTTACCCCACAAATCAACAACCAATATCACACTTCCAAATAGGACCCAACCGTTATTTTTCCAACTTTTTTCCATTTCCCACTAATTTTTAATGAATTTTCTTTTTTTAGTAATTAATTCACTATAATTAGTGCAAATAGCCAAAATTCACGAACATTCACCACAGGGGACACGTCCACATCCCTAACATGCATGCAAACTATCATGCCATAATTCCCACGTTCATCATGCATCCTCCAACACCTATCCATGGAAATTGTACTTGGGGTTAGGATTTATAAACTACCACCTCCACCTCACCAAGGCCATGCTACTTATCATTTCCATTCACCCCACAAATCAACCACCAACATCACACTCCCAAATAGGAACCCAACCATTATTTTTCCGCATTTCCCATTGCCCACAAATTTTTAATGAGTTTTCTTTGGTTTTTTAGTAATTAATTAACTATAATTAGTTCAAGTAGACAAAATTCACGAAAATTCACCATGGGGGTCACGTGCACATCCCTAACTTGCATGCAAACTATCACGCCAAAATTCTCAAATTCATCACGCATCGACCACCACCTATCCATGGAAAGTGTACTTAAGGTTAGGGTTTGTAAACTACTACCACCCCATCATCAAGGAAATGCTTCCAACCATTTCCATTCACCCCACAAATCAACCACCAACATCACACTTCCAAATAGGACTCAACCATTATTTTTCCACATTTTTCCCATTACCCATGAATTTTTAATGAATTTTCTTTTTTTAGTAACTAATTCACTATACTTAGTACAAATAGCAAAAATTCACGAAATTCACCACGGGGTCACATCCACATCCATAACATGCACACAAAGTATCATGCAAAAAGTCGCACGTTCATCATGCATCCACCACTACCTATCCAAGGAAAATGTACTTCAGGTTAGGGTTTATAAACTACTACCACCACCTCATCAAGGCCATGCTACCTACCATTTCCATTAACCCCACAAATCAACCACCAACATCACACTTCCAAATAGGACCTAACCATTATATTTTCACATTTTTTCCCATTACCCACCTATTTTTAATGAATTTTCTCTGTTTTTTAGTAAATAATTCACTATAATTAGTAGAAATAGCCAAAACTCACGAAAATTTACCACGGGGGTCACGTCCACATCTTTAACATGCATGCAAACTATCATGCTAAAATTCCCACATTCATCATGCATCCACCACCACCTATCAGTGGAAAGTGTACTTGGGGTTACAGTTTATAAACTACTACCACCACCTCATCAAGGCCATGCTACCTGCCATTTCCATTCATCCCACAAATCAACAACAAACATCACACTTTCAAATAGAACCCAACCATTATTTTTCTACATTTTTTCCCATTATCCACTAATTTTTAATGAATTTTCTTTGTTTTTTTAGTAAATAATTCACTATAATTAGTACAAATAGCCAAAATTCACCAAACGTCCCCACGGGGGTCACGTCCACATCCCTAACTTGCACGCAAACTATCATGCCAAAATTCTCAAGTTCATCACGCATCCACCACCACTTATCCATGGAAAGTGTACTTAAGGTTAGGGTTTATAAACTACCACCACCACCTCATCAAGGCCCTTGCTTCCAACCATTTCCATTAACCCCACATATCAACCACCAACATCACACTTCCAATAGGACTCAGCCATTATTTTTTCCACATTTTTCCCCTTACCCATTGTGAATACCCAATTTTATCCGGGCTAACTGTTACCATTTGTTAATTAATTTCAAATTCAAAAATAAAAAAAAAATAGAAAATTAGAAAATAATTTTAAAAATCTGAAAATAGAAAAAAAGTAAAATAATAAAATAAAAATATCTTGGAGGGTAAGTTTGAGTTGAGAAAATAAGGGATTTTGGTTGTTAGTGGAAGAATTTGTTACTAAATGTGAGAAAGTGGAGGAAGTGGTTTTAGGAGGTGGTTTCAGTTAAGATAGTATAAAAGGTCAGCAATACAGGGTTAAGGGGACGGAATTCTGAAAATATTGAGAGAAAAAAAAATGAAAAAACAGAGAGTAGAGTTGAAAAGAAGGAGGAGGAGGAGAATCTGAAATTTCAAAGAATCCAAAAAGAGTGCGAGTGAAAAGAGAGGGTGAGTGAAAGATAAGAGATTAAATTGAGGGAGGAAAATGTTATATAAAAATGGAGGAAGGATTCAGAGGGAGCGTAATCTGAAACAGAGGAACTTTTTTTGTTCGGTACATATCTAATCTTTAACTCCTTTTTGTATTCATTCACGTGTTTGAATTCCTAACTATAACTCATGCATGAGATTTTTTGTTTGATGGTTGCTTGCTTCTGTTTTATTCTTCATCACTCATAATGAAATATCATTGCTTTGTTGATTTGAGTGTACATAATCATTCTTTGAATTTCATTAAAAATAATGTAGTTCTTAGTGATATTAACAAAGCACCAATACTCCCAGAAAGTACTCAAATAATACAAATAAAAGTTAAATTTTCCCGTAATCATCAGACCCTCACCACATGCGGTTCTTGCTCTCCCTCTGCACCATCACCGTCCAACCTCATCACCCGCAGCCACCCGCGTGTGCGTTTCCCCCAATTAATTGCCCAACCTTTCACCACCGCAAAGCCGCCACCAGCCTTGTTTTCATCCAGCCGCACCACCAGCTCTAACCTTTTCCTACAGCGTGGCCTAGCTGCTGAACTTCACCCCTTCCTCTGGCTCCACCGTCCCTTTTCTCTTCTTCCCTCTCTTTCTTTCCCTTTCTCTCTCCCAACTTTTTTCCCCTCTCGCCTGATGTGCGAAGTGATACAGGGAGGTGAACCTTTCATTTCAAATTTGAAACCCCCTGTTGTTTGGAAAGTTTTGAAAATGGGAATGAAGCATTTTGACGCTAACCCATTCTTCTTATTTTCTTTTCTTTTTTTTTCTCTCATTGTTTATGTATTAAGTAATGGTGATTATAAATGTGTGTGAACTTGTAAATATTTAATTGAATGTGTAAATCTCTGTTGATGCTATTTCATTTAAATAAAGCATAGAACTTTCAATTATAAAATAAAAATAAAAATAGTAGTGCAATAATTTGGTGATATTAACGAATAGCATTTCTATCGTTAATATTATTCAAATTATATAGGACTATGAAGTATGGTCATTTGCTAACAAGATAGTCCTCGCAAATTGTAAATCATTTTCAAATTAAGAAAAGTAATTTTTTTCCTACAAATAAAACGTTAACGAGTAGCATTTCTATCGTTAATAGTGTAGGAACACAGGGGAAACCACTAGAAGGGGGGTTGAATAGTGTTTCTAAATATGTAGAAAGCTTTTTCGCAACCAGGTGTTAAAACACGATTTCAGACAGGCTTTAAGGGGCTGTCTGAAGTTTTCAGATGGCTTGTAAAAAATGATTTTAAAAGTATGTCTTGTGCCTTATAAATATCAGATTAATTATTCTGACCCCTTGATTTAATATAAAAAGAATTGATAAGAGATAAGGGTACGAGAACTTAGCAAGGAATTTATCCTGGTTCACTCACTACCACTGTGAGCTACGTCCAGTCCAATGCCAACAGCAATTGGATATTTTCTCTTAATCTTTCAAGATTACAAGTATTCTTTTACAGTCAAGCCTCTTCAGGCTCTACAACCAAGTATTCTTTTACGACAAGCCTCTCCAGGCTCAAACCAACAAGTATTCTTTTTCAGACAAGCCTCTCCAGGCTCAACCAACAAATATTCTTTTTCAGACAAGCCTCTACAGGCTCAAACAAATAGATACAGAGAGATAAAATGCTTAAGCTTACAAACTATATCAGTCTTGAAGCTTAAACAATTACAATGTACAGAAAAACTGAGGTATGCTCAGGATATTACAATATGTGTAAATATTTCAGAGTTGTTGCAGCGAAAAACTTGTAGAGTTTTTGTTCTTTTTCAAATCAAAATCTTCTCTCATTGGGTCTTCAAAGGAGGGGTATTTATACCCAATCTTCAATCCGTTGAAATACCACCGTTTAGAGATAGCATTAAATGCTATTTAATCCGTTGTGAGACATGCTTCTGAGAGCTCTGATATTTCTGACACGGTACAAGGTTGCTCCTGCCATAAAGCTGCTACAAATGTTGCTGCAGAGACTGCGTTGCAGAGATTTCCTCAGTGGTGTATGAAATTCAAAAACACCAGGAAAGGTCTCTGTGTTCCTTGCTATAAACGTGTTTGAAAAGGTACGTGCAGCAGAGGTTCAGAAAAGTCTTCACAAACTTCAGCAGAGGGTGCCACGTCATAAAGACTTCAGACGACTGATACTTCAGACGGGTTGAACTACTTCAGACAGCTTCAACTCTTCAGACGAGTTCTGCTTCTTCAGACAGCTTCAACACTTAGTCTTTTTATGTAGGCTCATAGTGACTCTTGCTGAAATCATAGATAAAATTAAAGCATATGTGTATCTATGATAAATACTTTAAGTCAAATTTGTCAACCATTAAAACTTGGGAATCTAGTTGTCTTAAAACATCACAACTTATGATATTTTTGAGACTCAACATTCTCCCCCTTTTTAATGATGACAAATTTGGTTAAAATATACAAATCTGTAATCAGTTTTTGAGAATAAGAAAGCTCCCCCTGAGATAGAAATATCCTTTAACAGGTTCTGTTTAAGGTATATTTTACTCATTTGCTCAAATTTCTCAGAAAACATATGTACTCCCCCCCACCAGTAACCACTTCAGATTCAGATTTGGTTAGTTTAATACTCCCCCTTTTGTCATCAATCAAAAGGGAATATCAGAGCAAAACAGTAACAGAGCAATATTCAGATAAAACATATATCATAGCACTAACATCAACTCAAAAATATGAGATAAGCCACTGATTGTATTTAATGAATGTTCAGATAAAGAATAGACAATCAGACACTTGTTATAAACATGAAAATAAGCAAAACAATGGCTAAATTAACAGTTTAATCCTTCTTCTTCAGCAAGGCCTCAGTCAGAAAGGAAATCAAGTCTTCCTTGGCCTTGTTATTGCTGCTTCCACTGAGGTTTTCAATTCTGCTGACCAGATCTGATAAGCTGTGTTCTTGAAGAATCTGCTCTTGTTAGCAATAGATGCTTAGTCTTCTTCTCTTGATCAGCATACTTCTTTTCAAGTTTCTTAACTTTGGTCTTCAGCTTCAGATTTTCCTCAGACAAGTCTTGCTCAGATTCATAGAAGATGAGCTGGATGTAGGGGCAAACAAATCTAAGCACTCCAAATCCTGGCTCAATCTGTATTCAGATGAACACAGGGCAAAAGAAGGTGCCAATGGTTCAGTACTACCCAGTCTTCATTAAAAGAGTCAACAGGTGGGGGAAAGTGATCTCTCAGATAGTGATATTTGACATTGGTTGACTTTCCAAGTCCAACTTCAGAATCAGCATCAGGACCAGTTGATCCCGAAGAAGATCCAGCATCTTCTCTGATCTTCCAGTAAGAGGACCACATCCAATCTTGAAGTAGTGATCCAGGCCTCCTCCTTGGTTCTGATGAACTCTGGTAAAGATTCCCACTCTGATGGACTCATCATTTCAGACAGAGGTGAAGATACAGAATAAACTTTAGCTCCTTTGAATTTCTCACCCTGACCTTCCTTTAAGGGATACCTAGGAACTATTCTATCAGGTTTCACCAAGATTTTAGTGGTTGGCCTGATTGAACAAGTTCTAGGAGGCCTGTAGCCTCTCATCCCAACTCCCTTGTGCAGATCCCTCTGAAACAGCTCAGACTCAGTGTTCAGCTGCCTCACAAAACTCCATTCATCATATTCAGCCTGAGGGAATCATCTGAGAATGGATTGATGGGAGCCCAAGTATGTGCAGGAGGGACAACACCCTTCCTGATCTTTTCTAATCCTCCTGAAAGAGCACTGTATTGGTTTCTAACTTCAGCAACAGTTTTTCTGATTAATCCATGATGCAAGGATACAGCAGGTGCTGGTCTGAAATACTGTAGCTCTTCAGACAGGTTGCCAAACTTGGCAATGGACAGGGATCAGAAGGAAGGAGAGACAACCGTAGAGCTTCAGCAAGGACTTGCTCTTCTTCAGCAGAGAGCTCTTCTTCCAGAGAAGGTGGAGGGATGATGTGGTGAGGGTAGGTGGTGGTGGTGATGAAGGTAAAGTGGTATCAGAGCAAGGTCATGGGTTCGTGGGGAAGGTAATGTAGGTTCAGAGAGTTGATTTCTGAAGGTTGTGGTGAGGTAGGTTCAGAGGGTTTGTTTTCTGTTGGTTCAGAGGGTTGGTTTTTGTTTGTGGAGGTGGTGATGGTTGTGATAGAGGTGAAGATGGTTGTTTTTCAGGTGATAGGGTTTTGGTGAGGTTGTGGTAAGGTTGTGTTGAGATGTTGGTTGAGGGATGGTTGAGAGGGTTGATGAGGTGTTTGTTTTTCTGGTGAGGAGGGTGGTGAAGGAGTTACATTATCAAATCTCACCTTAATTCTCTTGTAGGGAGGCTTGGTTACCTCAGATTCTTTGCCTTTGCTTCTTCCTTCTCCCTTTGTGCTTGTTTTTCTTCCCTTTTCTTTTAAAATACTGTTGAGCTTTAAATTTTGGTATTCTCAGCTTCATCTTCTGCTTCAGCTGAGAGGCAATACTTCTAGTCACCCTAGGTTCAGGTGCAGTCTGAAGTAGCTTGCTTTTGGTCCTCCTTCTCTGAGGTGCACTTGACCTCTTCCTTTTCTTTGCTCCCTCAGCTATGGTTGCTTGCCTATCATCTTCAGCATAGGCCAATTGTGAAGCAATAGCAAGAGCTCTATCAGTCTTTCTTGTTCTCTGCTTTCTTCTCCAGCTCCTCCTGCTCCAAAGTAGCCAATGCTGCCACCTGAATGAGTTCAGGATCAGATGGGCAAGCAGCCAATGGCTCAGCTACAACTGCATCAGTTTCATCTGCCTCTTGAGCCTGTCCTTCCATTTCAGAAGTAGGCTGTGGAGTCTGTACAGGTTCAGACAACTGACCCACAATTTCAGATGGCCTTTGTGATGCCTTCTGAACAGGTTCAGACACCTGACTCTGCACAGATGCAGATGCTACCTTAGCAGCACTCCTTACAGGTAGCTTCTTCAATTTTGCTTGAGGAGAGGGTTTTGATGGCTTGAACTCATGCCTCCTTATGTCTCCTCTGAGTTCATTCTCAAGAACCTCCATTGTTGTCTTCCTTCTAGCAGCTTTCTCAAGAAGAAGGCTCTCCTTCATGGACGGAGAGGGAGGTCTTGGAGTCAGCTTCACTCCCATGCTCTTGAGGTTTGATTCACCAAACACAGGTTGTGAAAGGCGATCAAAAAGCCTCTCAATGGGGACTTTGAAATGCAGCAAGATCTTGGTGATGATGGTATTGTGAGGGAAGCTCCCAGCAGAGTCTCTGAGACGCTTCTGCATGTGGTACATTATGATGTTGGGGAGGTTCACCTTCTTCTTCTGCAGTAGGTGAATCAGACAAAATCTCTCCAACTCAGAAACATGGTTTCTGCTTCCACTCTTAGGGATTACAGAGCACCCTAAGATGGCATGCAAAACCCTAGCCTTGTCTGACATATGCTTTGCATCCAAGCTTACTGGTTCAGAGGTGCCATACAGAAACTCTGTGAACTGCTTCTGTCCACCATTTCTTGCTTCCCAGCCAGGAGTGAATACAACTCCTTCAGTCCTGACCTCACAGATGTGAGCAAGGATATCTTCATCAACAAAGACAGGGACACCACGTACTGTGGCCTTGATGCTAGTGTAGATACCCTGAGGATTGGGTATTCCTCTGGCAGTAGCCCAGAAATCCAGCACACTCTGCTCATGCCACTTGTCAAGTTGTGGTTGAAATACGGAGTCCACCCAGCTGCATCGAACTCAGCAAATAAGTCCATTCCCAGAGATTGAAGATCCTCCAGGACTACACCCTTAGTCTTCACGATGTTGCTTCCAGCAGATTTCTTAGGAGCCATTGAAGAGTTTTCTCAGGAACTTGAGAGAGAAAAAATTGCTTGTAGGAAGGATCTCAAAGGTGAATACAGAATAGTGAACGGTGAAGTTCTCTGACCCACTAGCTTCTGTATTTATAGACCCATGAAGTAATGATGGCATGTACTGGCTGCGCAAATAGGAAAACGTGCGAAGTGGAAGAGACAAAATAAATGGAATTAAACCGTCTCAGAAAGCCACGTCATTTGTTTACTTCAGACAAGTGACAGATTTCAGACACCCATATAGATTTCAGACAACCCAAAATTTCAGACAAGTCACTTGTTTCAGACAAGCTGAAATTTCAGACACATCATTTTCAACAGATCAATTCACACACAATCAAAATGCATGTATGTTCAGATTATTCTAATGAACTTAAATCTATCTTCAGTCAGAGGTTTTGTGAATATATCAGCCCATTGATGCTCTGTATCAATAAACTGAATATCAAAACACCTTTCTGAACATAGTCTCTAATGAAATGATGTTTTATTTCTATATGTTTATGTAAGTAATGGTGCCTGAATGGTGATTGATTGTGGAGACTAGAATTTCTCCTTTTTCCTTTTCTTTTTAGACAAATTAATAGCACTTGTGTTATCACACAAAACAGTATAGCAGATATAGTAATGTTAAAATCTTTTAACTGATACTTCACCCATAATAGTTGTGAGCAACAACTGGCTGCTGAGATGTATTCTGCTTCAGCTGTAGATAAGGCAATTATGCTTTGCCTTTGCTTGACCAGCTAATCATATTTTCTCCAAAGAAATGACATCCACCACTAGTGCTTTTTCTTTCAATTCTATCTCCAACAAAATCAGCATCACAGTAACCTATTAACCTGCAATCCTTACTTTTCTTATAGCACAGACCAAGATTAGTAGTACCTTTAAGATATCTGAAAATTCTTTTTACAGCTTTGTAGTGAGTACTCCTTGGATCAGATTGAAATCTAGCACACGACATACACTGAACATTATGTCAGGTCTGCTTGCTGTTAGATATAATAATGATCCAATCATTCTTCTATACAAAGTTTGATTCATTGGTTCTTCTTCTCTCATCTTTATTTAAAGATGCAGAGGATGCATTGGAGTTGACATGGGTTTGCAATCATGAAAGTTAAACTTCTTAAGCATTTCCTTTGTATATTTTTCTTGATGGATCCATATACAGTCAGAATCTTGCTTAATCTGAAGTCCTAAGAAAATTTTAGTTCACCCATTAAACTCATTTCAAACTCTGATTGCATTAACTCTGAAACTCCTTGCATAATGAAGAGTCAGTTGAACCAAAGATAATGTCATCAACATATATCTGAACAAGTATAAGATCTTTGTTAGACTGTTTTCTAAAAAGAGTTGTGTCCACTTTTCCTCTTGCAAAGCCATTTGAGATTAGAAAACTGCTCAATCTGTCATACCAAGCTCTTGGGGCTTGTTTTAGACCATAGAGAGCCTTTTTTAGTTTGAAAACATGTTCCGGAAAAGCAATATCTTCAAAACCAGGGGGTTGTCTGACAAAGACCTCTTCTTCAATGAGACCATTGAGGAAGGCACTTTTAACATCCATTTGATATAGCTTGATGCCATTATTTACAGCATAAGATAAAAGAATTCTAATTACTTCTAACCTGGCCACTGGTGCAAAGGTTTCAGTGAAATCAATACCTTCTTGCTGGTTGTATCCTTGAGCAAATAATCTTGCCTTATTTCTCACTACCTTGCCTTCTTCAGACAACTTGTTTCTGAACACCCATTTGGTTCCAATAATAGTTTTCCCATGGGGTTTAGGAACAAGGGTCTAGACATCACTCCTAGCAAACTGATTCAGCTCTTCTTGCATGGCTAGGATCCACCCTTCATCATGCAGAGCTTCATCAATGTTCATTGGCTCTATTTCAGAAGGAGAGCAAGAGAATTCAGAGTCTTGAATTTTGATCTTGTCTTAACTCCTTCTGAAGTGTTGCCAATGATTTGCTCTTTAGGATGATGTGATTTGTATTTCCAATCAGGTTTCTGAGGAGGTATCACATCTTATTGTTCTGTCTGAGACTCAACATTTGTCTGAAGAGGTTCAGTAACAGTAGGTACTTCAGAAAACTGCTCATCCTTCAAGCTGCTGTAGTCATTCAGCTCCATTCCTACAAAATCATCCTCTAGATCTGATAGTTCCCTATCAGTCTCTTTGTTATCATTGAATTTAACATGAATAGTTTCTTCAACAGTTAAAGTTCTAGAGTTATACACTCTATAGGCTTTAGACGTTTCAGAATATCCAATGAAGAATCCTTTATCAGACTTTGCATCAAATTTTCCAAGATCATCCTTGGTGTTGAGTACAAAACATTCACATCCAAATGTGGAAATATGATATGTTGGGTTTTCTTCCTTCCACAGTTCATAGGGAGTCTTTTTCAGAATTGGTCTTACCAATATTCTGTTTTGAAGGTAACATGTTGTGCTAACAGCTTCTGCCCAGAAGGATCTTGGTAAGCTGCATGAGTTGAGCATGGTCCTTGCCATCTCTTGCAAACTTTTGTTCTTTCTCTCAACAACCCCATTCTGTTGAGGTGTTCTAGCCACATAGAAATTGTGTGAGATCCCATTCTCATCACAGAACATTTGAAAGATTTCATTCTCAAACTCTCCACCATGATCACTTCTGATAACAGAAATACAGAATCCTTTCTCATTCCGTACCTTCTTGCAGAATATTGTGAAGTTCCTAAAAGTCTCATCCTTGCTTCTTAGGAATAACACCCATGTAAATCTAGAATAGTCATCAACAATGACCAAACCATATTTCTTACCACTAAGACTTTCCGTTCTAATAGGACCAAACAAGTCAATGTGTAAAAGTTCTAGTGGTCTGCTAGTTGAAACAACATCCTTACTCTTAAAAGAGTGTCTTGTTTGTTTCCCTTCCAGACAGCTTTCACATAAAATGTCAGATTTGTATGAAAGCTTGGGCAATCCTTTAACAAGATTGTGTTTTGCCAATCTTGAGATTAATCTCAAGCTAGCATGCCCAATTCTTCGATGCCAAATCTGTTTTTCATTTTCAACAGAAATGAAACATTTTACATTTTGACTTGCTAGATCCTCTAGATCAATTTTGTACACGTTGTTGTGTCTCTTGTAGGAACACAGGGAAACACTAGAAGGGGGGTTGAATAGTGTTTCTGAATATTTTTGAAAGCTTTTCGCAAACAGGTGTTAAAAATACGATTTCAGACAGGCTCTTAAAGGACTGTCTGAAGTTTTCAGACGGTATAAAAATACTGATTTAAAACAATGTTTTTGCCTTTATAACATATCATATTAATTACTCTAACCCCTTGATTAGTATAAAAGAATTGACAAGAGATAAGGGTAAGAAACTTAGTCAAGAAATTTATCCTGGTTCACTCACTACCACTGTGAGCTACGTCCAGTCCCAATGGCAAACAACCACTGGATTTCCACTATATGAATATTCAGATTACAAACTTGAATATGAGTACAGTCTCCCCAGACACAACGAGTACAGTCTCTCCAGACACCACGAGTACAGTCTCTCCAGACACCAACAAGTATTCTTTTCTGTCAAGCCTCTTCAGGCTCTACCACAAGTATTCTTTTCTGTCAAGCCTCTTCAGGCTCTACCACAAGTATTCTTTTCTGTCAAGCCTCTTCAGGCTCTACCAAGGTTTACAGAGAAAGGGGTTTAAGCTTTTAAACTATCCAAGTTTGAAGCTCAAACCAATACAATGTACAATAACTGAGGTATGCTCAGGATATACAACTGTGTACAAGGAATTCTATCAGAGAGTTTTTACGGAGTAAAAACTTGCAGCAGCGTGATGTTTCTCTTGGCTTTCTTGTATATTGATTTTCTCTCTTTTCTTCGTCGTTCTTGATGGTCTTCATAGAGGGGTATTTATACCCAAGCTTTAATCCGTTGGAATACCACCGTTTAGAGATAGCATTAAATGCTATTTAATCCGTTGTGAGACATGCTTCTGAGAGCTCTGATATTTCTGACACGATACAAGGTTTCTCTTGCATTAAGGCTGCTACAAATGTTGTTGCAGAGGCTGCGTTGCAGAGATTTCCTCAGTGGTGTATGAAATTCAAATCACCAGGAAAGGTCTCTGTGTTCCTTGCCGTAAACGTGTTTGAAAAGGTACGTGCAGCATAGGTTCAGAAAAGTCTTCACAAGCTTCAGCAGAGAGTGCCACGTCATAAGTGAGACTTCAGACAGCACTGATACTTCAGACGGGTTGAGCTACTTCAGACAGCTTCAACTCTTCAGACGAGTTCTGCTTCTTCAGACAGCTTCAACACTTAGTCTTTTTATGTAGGCTCATAGTGACTCTTGCTGAAATCACAGATAAATCATTAAAACATATATGTATCTATGATAAATATTTTAACTCAAATTTGTTAAGCATTAAAACTTGGGAATTGAGTTGTCTTAAACATCATATTTTCTCTTATGATATTTTTGAGACTCAACATCTCTTAGCAGTAAAGAGAGTTTGCTCAGAGGAGTCTTTGACTATGCATCCTTCCTTAGTAAAAGATACCACATAACCACTGTCACATAATTGACTTATGCTCAGTAAATTAGGTTGTAGTCCCTCCACTAGGAGTACATTTTTAATAAGGGATGAAGGAGATATACCTACAGTCCCTATTCCAATGATATTCCCTTGCTGATTTCCACCAAAGGTGACCACTCCACCAGCTCTAGGTCTAAGGTTTTGGAACAAAGACTTTTCTCCTGTCATGTGTCGCGAGCACCCACTGTCCAGGTACCATTTGTGGGGTCTCCTTTGTCCTGTTAAACACATCTTTAACAGGAATAATTAAGTTTTTAGGTACCCAAATTCTTTTCGCAACCAGGTGTTAAAAACACGATTTCAGACAGGCTTTTAAGGGGCTGTCTGAAGTTTTCAGATGACTTGTAAAAACTGATTTTAAAAGATGTCTTGTGCCTTTATAAAATATCAGATTAATTATTCTGACCCCTTGATTTAATATAAAAAGAATTGATAAGAGATAAGGGTAAGAGAACTTAGCCAAGGAATTTATCCTGGTTCACTCACTACCACTGTGAGCTACGTCCAGTCCCAATGCCAACAAGCAATTGGATTTTCTCTTAATCTTTCAAGATTACAAGTATTCTTTTACAGTCAAGCCTCTTCAGGCTCTAACACCAAGTATTCTTTTACAGACAAGCCTCTCCAGGCTCAAACCAACAAGTGTTCTTTTTCAGACAAGCCTCTCCAAGCTCAAACCAACAAGTATTATTTTTCAGACAAGCCTCTCAGCATCTCCACGCTCAAACAAATAGATTACAGAGAAGATAAAATGCTTAAGCTTACAACTATATCAGTCTTGAAGCCTAGACAATTACAATTGTACAGAAAACTGAGTATGCTCAGGATATTACAATCTGTGTAAATATTTTCAGAGTTGTTGCAGCTAAAAACTTGTAGAGTTTTTGGTTCTTTTCAAATCAAATCTTCTCTCACTTGATGGTCTTCAAAGGAGGGGGTATTTATACCCAATCTTCAATCCGTTGAAATACCACCGTTTAGAGATAGCATTAAATGATATTTAATCCGTTGTGAGACATGCTTATGAGAGCTCTGATATTTCTGACACGGTACAAAAGGTTGCTCCTCGCCAATAAAGCTCTGCTACAAAATTTGCTGGCAGAGGACTGTGTTGCAGAGATTTCCTCAGTGTGTATGAAATTCAAAAACACCAGGAAAGGTCTCTGTGTTCCTTGCTATAAACGTGTTTGAAAAGGTACGTGCAGCAGAGGTTTAGAAAGTCTTCACAAACTTCAGCAGAGGGTGTCACGTCATAAATGAGACTACAGACGGTACTGATACTTCAGACAGGTTGAACTACTTCAGACAGCTTCAACTCTT